>BSBM01000030.1:11582500-12832500 GCA_027924585.1 Larix kaempferi
AGGGTTTGAATATTTTTTAATGATTTTTTACCATATAGAAAATAACATAGTAATTTTTAGTATAGACAATAATATTGTAAAAATGAAAAAATAGATATAAGAATTTACATTTCATTATAAGCTTTAATCAAATTAATTAAGATAATCTTTCAAATTATAAAATTGAATTATATTATAATTTTTAAAAAATCAATGTGTTTTTTCCCTATACTTTTTTTCAAAATATAGATACGAGCAACAACCACATTTTTAAATGTGATTGATATTCGAGGAATATCAACCACATTTAAAAATGTGGTTGTTACTAGTTTTAATGGCAGTTGCAATTCCTTCGTCCAACACAATTGTTAGATAAATGATCATGTTTAATGCAATTGCAACGTAGGTCAACAACTACTGAAGCCTCTGGTGGATATGATTGATTTCCAATTGGATCTGTATATAGATATGCACCTTTCTAAATAATAATAACTGGTGCTAGCTTAGCTGCGGGCTCAGATGCCAGAACAACACCTACAGGTATTACATCTGTAACAACACTCATAGGTATTAAATCTGGAACAACCCCAATCTAAGAATAAATAGCCAACTCAGGAGATAAGTCCAAATCCAATAACTTCATAGATGACTCAAAGTACAATCATAGTAGCTCGAGTAGCTCTTTGACGGGAAGGAAAGACATGAATGAGATAGAGGAGTAGCGTTAGACAATAAGTTAAAAGCTGAACCCTCAAGAGATAGAAAGTAAGAAACTAAACCTCATGGTAAACTCATCATATAAAGCTGTATCAACATTACGTTACGTTACATGAAGAATGCATCATTTAATAAAATACAATATGTGTTTGTTGTATGAATCGAGAGTAAGCAATTGATTCAATTCTCAGTGATCTAGCAATATAGATTGATTAATGAACTAGCATATTTTCTATGCTTTATAGCCTCGATTGTTGGTGGTAGTCCCAAAAACCCATTTTCCATCTTATAAGGAACTTAGGACAGAGAGTGAACTCCATTTCAATGTAGTAAGGGAGATTCCACAAAACTTAGTACTAAATTCACAAAATCAATATGTAAAATTTTATGAACAAGTACATTGTGACGTTCTTTGATGAGCATTAGTACATTTTGTCAATGAGCATTCATTTATGGCGTTTGGTGGAGTCAACCCCATAAATAAATTTGTAGCTTTGTGTTAGTTTTTACCATTTCATATTTGTAAACGTATTTATTGCTTCATCTAGTCCATAATGTTAAATATATATAATGGGAGCTGCCACCAAATATTTTCCCCACAAAACCAGGTATTAGTATGAAATCCTTACCATACATGGGACGTCCCCCAAGATATTCGGCCAGGTCGGAGCATTGCCATCTTTAACTGATGCTCTCAAAGGCCAAGCACGACCAAACATCCTTCTTATTGGAAGGGACCGGTTTGTATGGCCCAATAGCCTAAGAATTTCAGGCAAGTTTTCCTTGCGGCCAAGAACCTCTTGAAGTTCGGTCCCCATGGTAACATTGTTCGAGAATGTTATAATGTTAATTCGTGAAACCGCCTGCACATTCAAAGTCAAAATTAAAGGTTTTATCATGTTTGCCAACTATGAGAAAATTCTGATGACAATGGAACAACTTACGGATTAAAGGAAATGAAAAAACAAAAACAAAATGATGCTACCTCATTGATTACTTCTAATTTGCTTTCACAATTATCATCTTCGACGTCATAATAGTTTCCCTTACAAGAATAGAACGCTTCCTACAATATTAAGACAATTGATAATCAAGACAATAGTGAAACATCATTCAATTTAAAGACAATTGATAATCAAGACAATAGTTAAACATCATTGAAACCGAAATATCAATTTAAATACACATTATTAGTGCTTGGTTCTTGAAATTGAGATGTAGGTTCGCTATACATCATGAAACCAAAAGTTGAACTCATACAAGAGTATAAGAATTTATACTAACTAAGCGAAGTGGAGCATAAAAAACATAAAAAACCCATTGGGAAAAAGGGTTGAATTAGATCATACAAACTGACAATAGAAAGTTTAGAGTATGCTAATTCTAATTGGGTGTAAAATGGTGCAGTTTTAGTGGTTAAAAAGGAAGTTGTCATCTATTAGGCACAGATTGTGTGATATGTTTCTTCAGTATTATTGATTTAATCTTTTAATTTAAAACTTATGTTGGAAAATGAAGGAATGGAAAAAATATTTAATAATTTTTTTAAAATATGTTAAAATTAGAAAAAAAATTCAAAATTTATACTAAATCTCAAGGAAAAAGAAAGCAAGAAGATTATGTAAGGATAACCATAAAGTCTCATATCCATATTCACCATAATGATCTAAATATATAATCAACCTGTAGTTGTTGGTGTACATGCAAATATCGGGTTAAAAAAGCTCATTTACTTAAGTAGCCTCACTTAATAGTTGTAAGCTAGTTGACATCACTTGGCTATTTTAAGCACACTTAAATCCATCATGAGAACCAAATGACCATGCAAAAAACACTCTCTCTATGCCATGCATGTAGGGCACATTCACTCGAGTGTTGCACTAAATTAATCCTAGCTAGAGCACATTCTCTCTTGTCTTGCACTCTATTAAGCCTACCAAGGGCACATTAGCTTAAGGAGAGCATTCTATCTTGCAATGCATATTGCATGCAGATCATTGTAACTCCATTCTTTTATAGGCTAATAAAGATTATGTTACTATGAGTTTTGTCTTTTCTTCAATCAATTACTAAACTGTATTGCATCTCTAGTTGGCTTCTAGATTCATTGCTCCAAAATCTCACATGGTATTAGAAGCTTGGGGATTCTAATGAAGTTTCTATACAAATTTGCAAGTAAAAGACATAACATAGTGCATACGAATCTTCTTTACGGACCTTAACCCTCATAATGAGGCCCTCACCCTAGCGGGTGAGCCACTTAAACACTCTTCCAATTTTTTTTTACTTTATAATCCTTAGATAAGTAGTAGGGATTAGTTGTCTTAGATAATATGTAAGGATTAGTTAAAAATTCTAGTATTTAATTATGATGAAATGTTTATTAATTGAAATATAAAAATATAATAAAAACATTTCATGATTTTAATGTCTCATATTCATTTAGGAAGAAGCTAAGGAAAAAAATTCTATAAACTTATAAATGATGCCATTTCAAAATTACTAAATGTTATATGTAATATCATTATATTGATTCACACCATTTTTATTTTTATTATATGTAGAAAGCTTAAGGATTGATGAATTTTTTTCTTATAGAATTGAAATTTTTATTATAAACTTATTTTTTAGAAGGGCAAGTTAGATATTGGAGGATGTGTTAAGATTTTTTAATTTTCCAAATTAATATTTTATGATGAAATTATTGTCCAATTTTTCCATTTGATTCAATGCTACTATTTTTTTAATGGTTCTAGTAAGTATTTTAATTCATTTGCATAATTTTTGTTTTATAATTTACTTATTACTCTATTTCATATAGTTAGATTATTGTTGTTTTCATGATATATAAACAGGATGTGCACTTCATTTATGGACTAGTGCAATGAAGTGTATAATACTAGCTCTAACTTTTGGGAAATGTGTTAACATTGAATTGGGTCTCTTGCTTCAATATGCGAACAAAAAAACAACCAATGTGTACTATTCGTACGAAGAGTGTAAATGATGTTATGAGAAACACGCCTTCTGTAGGTACAAATATTACTGAAATACCTTTTAAAGGAAGTAGTTTATCTACAACACCATCTTCACATTTAAATTTTATACATGATGTATACATACCAGTAGTAACTGATCTTTGCTATAATGTGGAGCGAAAATTAGATACTATATTTGAAATGGATAAGTTACAATTGTATAAAGAGTGGTTGACTAGGGATGATGTCAACCCATTCATAAGAGATGAAATTCAAACAACATACAACACAACCATCTTTGAGAGAGATAATGCAACAAATAAAAAAATAGTTGTTGGTGATATGCCAAGGTAAATCATCATTTATTTTCTACTTATTAATTTTATATTTGTAATTAAATATAAAATGAACATAATAATATATTCTACCTTATTGCTCGAGAGTAATACCACTGTTCCAAAATAAGCCACCAATGTTGGAGTGCAAAATCAATCTTCTCCCTTGGATGAACCAACTATAGCATCTATTGGTGCATCTCTTGCACCTACTTTCAAAACATCTAAATGAATATGTTAGAGTAGAGGCAACCAATGGTATGCCACTGTCACGACCCCTCCCATCATCATAATGATATGGAGAGAACATGATGCTAAAACTGGGCATCTATCCCTATGTGAATTAAGTAAAACTCATTGATAATAAAAAGACATATACATATTGTAGAAACACAACGGAATTAAAATCATCTTAATATCTAACATACATTCAACATTTTCATGCCAGCCATTAAATAAAGACATTGCAAAATTTATAAAAGAGAGTACTTATCTTGAAACGAAGTAGTCCCGAGCAACTGGCTATGCAACTGCAATGTTCCACCCAACCATAGGCCAGTTGTGCTCATCAATATTTCAACACAATGGCCACCCCCGAGTTGGGCATGATTTATGCAAGGAAAAAGGGAACAACAGACTCACATAGCCAAAATACACCAAAATCAGCCAAGCCAATCCATAGTTGGGTTTATGAGGTTGCTAAGGAAAAAGGGGAGGGAATGAATTGCTAAGCTAGTGAGCTCAAACACAGAGCCATGGATACCTCTACAAGATCTATCCAGTTTGGCACCCACAATGCCTACACACCCCACACAAGGAAGTATTCCCTTCACTAATACATAGTCCCTCGAGCCATACCTTCCATTCTAGTGTTGTTCAAGGTGTGCATAGAAGAGTAGCTAGCCCTTTTGATCTTTCTGAGAGGTAACTCTCCTCACTAGGTTTATCAAGCTAATTCTTGTCCTCTTCCACTCCCAATTTCTTGCTCACAAGTTCAAACCAAAACAGGGTTGCACATAACAGCAAAATCACAAGTGTTGGGCATGAAGGGAAACATTTTTACAGTGCGATGTCCAAAATGGGGTTTCCATTAGCTTCAGAAAAACGTGGGAAACTAAAAACGAATTGGTAGATGGGGAATTCAGCCATAGGAGAGAAAATCGATTTCAGAAAACGTTTGTGGGTATTCAAGGGACAGAAACGGCCTCCACAAACCCCCAAATCATGACTCCCTTCCTCCCAACCACTGTGTAATACATAAGCGAGTTCCCAGCCATTGAAAATGTAGGAAAAAGATGGAAAACATGAAGGAGGAAGCTCCAGCTAGCTCAGGCTGCGTGAGAGAGAAAAGGACATGGGTGAAGAATGGCTTTTGGCACAGTTTCATGGGTCTTTTCTTGCCCAAGAAGCAAAAATATGATTTCCCATGTTGATGGCTTTCCCATACACGAAATTGGTTTCCATACCTCTCCAATCCCAAGGCATTAACTACCTCAACCAACTCTTGGAAGAATTAAATGATTGGGTGCATAAGTCAAAATGGGTAGTTGGGATTTATGGGTTTTCTCAATGAAATTTGGCTTAACACTATTGGCTCAAGGGTTTGAATATTTTCCCTCCCTATTCCTTGTAAAACATGCCCCCATCTCTTTGCTTCATTGAATAACCAGTTGTGGGTATTTCATTAAAATTTGTATTTACATGATGTCTTAATTTACATTGTGCTTGTCTAGCAAAAGAACCATATGCACCAATTTTTAATTGCCGATACATAAAATGATAAATCGATGGCGGGGCCTTTGCCTTGAGCTCCTCGCCATGATTTAATAACGATTTTTACATCATTTACAATTTTAATGCAATAGGGTCAAAATCGGGATATTACATTCCCCTCCCCGTTACATTAGCACTGTCCTTAGTGGTCATCAAAATTGAACAAAAATGGATATGCCACTTTCATGGCATCCTCCAGCTCCCATGTAGCCTCATCGGGACCATAGTGCTTCCATTGCACCTTTACCTGTCGGATGGCTCGGTTCCGGAGCAATGTTACCTTCTTATCTAGGATGCACAATGGGTCGGTTTGGAACTCTCCCTCGGGTTCCACCTGGATCACATCCCAATTAATCACATGGTTAGGATCATGAACATATTTCTTAAGCAAAGAGACATGAAAAACGTTATGAGCTCTAGTGCTAGCAGGAAATGTAAGTCTATATGCAACTGGCCCTATTCTTTCAAGCACTTAAAATGGTCCACAATATCTAGGTGATAGCTTGGCACAAATTCCAAGGTTCAAGGAACTCTTCCTTTCCCTCACTCTAAGATACACATGATCCCCAACATTGAATTCTCTATGCACTCTGTGCTTATCTACATAGCTTTTCTATCTATCCTGGGTTGCTTTTAAATTCTGCCTGATCTTTGCAACCTCTTGTTCCATTTCCTCAAGCAATTCCGACCCAAGTACAATTCTATTCATTGGGTTATCCCAAGTCACTAGTGTCCTACACCTTCTGCCGTACAAAGCCTCGTATGGACTTATTCTCAATGATGTGTGTTTCCCATTGTTATATGCAAACTCTACCAAGTGTAGATAATCCTCCCACTTGGATGGTTTGTCCATAGCATACATGTGAAGCATGTCTTCAAGTACCTAATTTACTCTTTCTGTTTTCCCATATGTTTGAAGATGGTACGCGGTACTAAAGTTCAACTGTGTATCCAAATCTGCAAAGAGAACCTTCCAAAACTTGGAAGTGAACTTGTATCCCTGTCAGAAATTATTTCCTTAGGCAATCCATGTAATCTGAAAAATTTCCTTCATGAAAATATTTGCAATGGCATCGCCTTTATGGTGGACTTAACCAGTATAAATTGTGCTGCCTTTGTTAACTTGTCCACCACCACCATGATGGAATCATGTTGTCTCACCGTCATTGGCAACCCTGTAATAAAATCCATGGAAATTACTTCCCATTTCCATTATGGGATTGGCAATGGATACAATAAACTTGCTAGGTGTTGGTGTTCAACCTTCACCTACTGACATTTCATGCACCTGGAAATGTATTCAGTGGCATCCTTCTTCATCCCTGGCCAGAAATAATATTTTCTTGCTTTAGCAATTGTTTTCTGATATCCTGGGTGACCGAAGTATGGAGCTTTATGGATTTCATCCATAGCAATCCTCCTCAAATCTACCACATTTGGAATATAGGCTCTATTCTTATAAGTATGAAATCTGTCTTCTTCCAAATGGTATCCTTCATACTTATTTTCAAGGTATTGTTGCTACAATTTGTCCTTTATCTGCACATACACTTCATCTTCAACCATATGGTTAACAATCTGCTGCCTCAAATCTGGTTGGCAAGTACTAAGCACTGCCACATGCATTTCATGTACTTTCCTGATGAGTGCATCAACCACCTTGTTTTCTTTCCCTTTTATGTGTTTGATTTCAAAATCAAATTCACACAAAAATTCCAACCATCTAGCTTGCCTAGCATTCAAATTTGGTTGATCAAATAAGTATTTCAGACCACAATGGTCTATCCTTAGCTCAAATTTCCTACCCATTAAGTAATGCCTCCACATATTTAGAATGTGTACTATGGCTGGAAGTTCTAAATCATGAGTAGCATAGTTCTTCTCATGCTCCTTCAACTTTCTTGACTCATAGCATACCACGTGGTTGTCTTGCACGAGAACTCCTCCAAGTCCTTGATTGCATGCATCGGTACACACCACAAAGTCTTTTTCTAGGTTTGCAATTTTCAAAATTGGTGCACTCGTAAGAAGACTCTTCAACCGTTGGAAACTTCCTCACATCTTGGTGTCCATTCAAACTTTATCCCCTTCTTTTGCAAAGAAGTGATCGAATGTGCAACCTTGGAGAATCCTTCAATGAACCTCCTATAGTAACCAGCAAGGCCCATAAAAGATCTCACATCTGTCACATTTCTTGGAGTTGGCCAATTCATATTGGCTTCAATCTTCTCAGGGTCCACAGATATTCCTTCGTCTGAGATAATGTGACCCAAATAATGAATTTTATCTTTATAAAAGATGCATTTGCTTAACTTTGCATACAGCTTATGCTCCCTTAACAATTGAAATTTCATTCTCAGATGTTCTTCATGCTCTTCTTCATTCTTAGAATAGATGAGAATGTCATCTAGAAAAACAAGAACAAACTTGTCCAATTACTTGCTAAAAACACTATTCATGAGACACATGAATGTAGCTGGTGCATTTGTGGGACCAAATGGTACCACCACAAAATCATAGTGTCCATACCTTGTTCTAAAGGTTGTCTTATGAATATCTTCCTCTTTGATTCTTACCTGATGGTAACCAGACCTCAAGTCGATCTTTGAAAATACCTTTGCTCCTCTCATTTGATAAAAAAGGTCATCAATTTGGGGCAATGGGTATTTGTTCTTCACAGTAACCTTGTTCAGCTGCCTGTAGTCAATACATAACCTGAGTGTTCTATCTTTCTTTTTCACAAATAGAACAGGTGCTCCCCACGGGGGCACACTTGGCCTGATATATTTCTTTTCCAATAACTCTTGTAATTGCATTTTCAATTCTAGCGATTCCGGTGTACTCATCCTGTAGGGTGTCTTAGACACTGGTGCAGCTTCTGGCATAAGTTCAATTGTAAAATCAATGTCTCTCTTTGGAGGAAGTCCTGGAATCTCATCAGGAAAAACATCCCTGAATTCTTGCAATACATGATAGTCCTCCAACTTAAGAGTTTCATTCTCTGTTGCCTCCAAAACATGGGCTGTATACAATTGACAACCTTTCCTACAGAACTTCTTCAGCTGCATGGCTGAAACCTGTCTAACAGAAGTCACCTTTGGAATGCCTCTTACAACCCTTGGGTTTCCTTCTTCATCCATGCATTCAAAAGTCTTATTGTAGCAGTCAAGTTTAACCTTGTGTGCTTCTAACCAATCCATCCCAATGAGAATATCATAGGAAACAAGTGGCAAAACATTCAGGTTTGCATAAGTGAATAGCCCATCCATCTCTAAGGGACATTTCTCTACAATTTCACTAACCTTTCTCTTGGTTCCAGTGGCTAGTTGAACTAACCATGATTTACTATGATTTGATTTCTTAAAAGAACAAATCTCAACAATTTTAGGAGTGATATAACTGTGAGTAGATCCAGGGTCAATCAAAATAGAAACAGATTTCCTAGCAATCTTACCTTCAACTTCAACCACAGTTGATTGATGATCTGCTTGGAGGTCGTCTAGTGCTGCATAGATTCTAGGGATTGTCCTCGCCACTTGATCGATAGTTTCAGCTCCTTGGATGTTGTGAACTTGATTTGCATTCCCATTCTGATGTGGACAGTTCCTGAGCATGTGGTATCCTCCACAACCCCAACATTGAAGTGGTTCTCTTAGCTCCTTTGGATCTCTTGGCTTGTCTCCCATCATCCTAGTTGGCTTAGTCACAACCTGTGATGGTTTCCTTTGCTGATTTCTGATATGAGGAGGTTTGAAACCTTTCTTGCTTTGGTCAAACTTCTCATTTTTCTTTTCCTTCCATGCCTTATGGAAATCAGGTTTGCTTTTGTTTTGATCATAGCAATACCTGGCCTTCCTTATTGCCTCCTCTAAAGTTCAAGGTTCATCAAATTCAATCCTATCTTTATATGACTGAAGTAGCCCACTTAAGAAATGCTGAATTTTCACCTTATCATCTTGAATATACCTGACATACCTTAGCAGTTCCAAGAACTTGTTTGCATATTCTTCCATGGTCAATTGTCCCAATTTCAGCTCATGGAACTCTTTGATCTTATCATCATAGTAGCTATCGAAGAGGTACTTCTGCTTGAAGTGTTTCTTGAATTGCTTCCACACAATATTTCTTTCATTGATCTTCCTCACTTGCCTGTGATCCCACCATATAGATGCTCTTCCATTCAAGTTGAATATGGCGACCCTTGCCTTCATATTTCCAGAGTAGTCTTGGACTTGGAAATACTTTCTCATTCCAAGAAGCCAAGCTTTAGCTTCTTGACCAGACTTTACCTCTCCATCAAATGTAGGAGGTTTTGCCTTCTTAAATTCTCCATGTGAATTGCTCTTGTAGTGCCTCTTCCTCTTACTCTTGCGAGATGAAGAGCTTGAACCTTTAAAGGATTCCTCATAGTCGGATGATCCACTAGAAGAGATTTATGGAGTATATGTCCTGTCTCTAGAAACCCTTCTTGAGCTATTGGCCCTCTTACGGGAATTCCTCCTTAAACTACTCCAAATCCTTTCTGGATTTGATGTCTGATGCCCAGAGTTTATTTTCTTTTGGATGTATGTCAAAATCTGCAGCATGGATGCATTCAACTGATTTTGTTCTTTCTAAGATTTAATCATCCTCTCATTATCTTCTCTACAACTTTGCAACTCCACCCTTAGGCTCCTCATGGTGGCTGCAATACCTGGGGGAGTATCTTGATTTCTTCTCCCATTGGATTCTATTTCAGCATTCTCAACATGTATGTTTTCCCCCATGGCATCTGTCTCGGGCTCATAGGAATCCTATGCATCATCCATGATGTTGATTTTCTTGGCCCAACTAAGACCAACACTTTCCAACTACACTATCTGGAATGTTGCTTTGATGTGACTATTATTCTGCAAAATATGTTTATAGACACAATTGTTAGCTACATTATAACATCATAAATTGGTTGCATGTATATGGGAAAATCCTATATTGGCAACTTTGACCAATCATAGACTTTCTCACAATCAATGACTGTCTCAGGGGGACGACAGGGGTCAAGGGGGCTTGCCCCCTTGTGGCTCCCTGGTAGTGCCCTCATTTTTTGTTTTTGTAATTCTTTTGATTTCGTGCAATTTGGCGCATAACTTTCATGGTGATTTTCCATTTTCGGCACCTGAAAATCTCAGTGAAAAGATGTTGTATTTTCCCCGTTTGGTGGACTTATCGAATTCTCCCCCAACCATGTCGCAATAATTTATGCTAAGATCTCCGACCGTCACTCTCCGGTTGGCGAATCAATTTTTTTCCACTGCGACCGTGTCGCGAAAATTAGGTCTAAAAATCCCGCCCATGTCACGGAATTTTAGGCTAAAAATTACCGCCGGTGTCGCGGAAATTAAGGTTAAAATTGCCATCGGTGTCGCGGAAATGAAGGTTAAAAGTGTCGTCGGTGTCGCGGACATTAACATTATTTTTGCCACGCACATCGCAAAAATTAAAATTAATTTCGCCACGCGTGTCGCAGAATTAACATTATTTTTTGTTGTGCGCGTCGCAGAAATTAACATTAATTTCATCGTGCACGTCGCAAAATTTAACATTATTTTCGCCGCACGGGTCACAGAAATTAACATTAATTTTGCCAACACAGCCTTAAGCAAAATTTCAAAAACACTAAGAAAAATTTAAAATTTTTCCTTCTTCTTTATTTCTGTGATGATCACTGCTATCACTGCTCAACAGGAGGGGCCTTACCTCTACGACTATTCAATCTTAGCCTATTTAGGCCCGATGTTGCAACCTGTGGTGATCATAAAACGGGGTCTTCCCTTGTAATAGTGATCAGATTTGTCCCATAGAGGCCCAATGCTATAGCCTATGGCTTTGATACCACACTATCACACCCCCTCCCATCATCATAGTGATATGGAGAGAATGTGATGCTAAAATTGGGCATCTAGCCCTATGTGAATTAAGTAAAACTCGTTGATAATAGAAAGACATATACACATTGTAGAAACATAGCGGAATTAAAATCATCTTAATATCTAACATACATTCAACATTTTCATGCCAACCATTAAATAAAGACATTGCAGAATTTATAAAAGAGAGTACTAATCTTGAAACAAAGTAGTCCCGAGCAACTGGCTATGCAACTGCAATGTTCCAGCCAACCATAGGCTAGTTGTGCTCATCAATCTTTCAACACAATGAACACCCCCGTGTTGGGCATCATTTCTAGAAGGAAAAAGGGAACAATAGACTCACACATAGCCAAAATACACCAAAATTAGCCAAGTCAATCCACAATTGGGTTTATCAGGCTGCTAAGGCAAAAGGGGAGGGAATGAATTGCTAATCTAGTGAACTCAAACACAGAGCCATGGATACCTCTACAAGATCTATCTAGCTTGACACCCACAATGCCTACACACCCCACACAAGGAAGTATTCCCTTCACTAATACACAGTCCCTTAGGCCATACCTTCCATTCTAGTGTTGTTCAAGGTGTGCATAAAAGAGTAGCCATCCCTTTTGATCTTTCTGAGAGGTTACTCTCCTCACTAGGTTTATCAAGCCAATTCTGGTCCTCTTCCACTCCCAATTTCTTGCTCACAAGTTCAAATCAAAACAGGGATGCACATAACAACAAAATCACAAGTGTTGGGCATGAAGGGAAACATTTTTACAATGCAATGTCCAAAATGGGGTTTCCATTAGCTTAAGAAAAACATGGGCAACCAAAAATGAATTGGTAGATGGGGAATTCAGCCATGGGAGAGAAAATCGATTTCTGAAAACGTTTGTGGGTATTCAAGGGACAGAAACGACCTCCGCAAACCCCCAAATCGTGACTCCCTTCCTCCCAACCACCGTGTAATACAAAAGTGAGTTCCCAGCCATGGAAAATGTAGGAAAAAGATGGAAAACGTGAAGGAGGAAGCTCCAACTAGCTCAGATTGCATGAGAGAGAGAAGGCTATGGGTGAAGAATGGCTTTGGGCACAATTTTGTGGGTGTTTTCTTGCCCAATAAGAAAAAATACGATTTCCCAGGTTGATGGCTTGCCCATAAACGAAATTGGCTACCATACCTCTCCAATCCCAAGGCATTAACTACCTCAACCAACTCTTGGAAGAATTAAATGATTGGGTGCATAAGTCAAAATGGGTAGTTGGGATTTATGGGTTTTCTCAATGAAATTTGGCTTAACACTATTGGCTCAAGGGTTTCAATATTTTTCCTCCCTATTCCTTGTAAAATCATGCCCCCATCTCTTTGTTGCATTGCATAGCTAGTTGTGGGTATTTCATTAAAATTCGTATTTACATGATGTCTTAATTTACATTATGCCTGTCTAGCACAAGAACCATATGCACTGATTTTTAATTGCCGATACATAAAATGATAAATCAATGGCGGGGCCTTGGCCTTGATTTCCTCACTATGATTTAATAACGATATTTACATCATTTACAATTTTAATGCAATAGGGTCAAAATCGGTATATTACAATGCCATTTACAATCACTTTAAATGAAAAAGGGAAAGTGTTAAATGACGAAGCTGAGAGAACATGGAGAGACATACTTCATCGTGAAGCATTGAGATTATTTGGTCCTACAATTACTAGAGATTTTCGTCATCAAGGTAGAACATGAATATTATATATTTTTCATAGATTGCATGCTTAATTTATGTAGACTTATAAAATTATATACTAAATGGTTCATGTTTCATATTCAAAAATGTATATGGGTAAAAGCATGTTAATGTGTCTCACTTTTTCCTCTTTTGCAGCGATGAACTAATGAACTAAAAATATTTGTTCATAAATCTACAAATCCATTGAGAATTAGATATTGGTGTAATGAAACAAAAGTTTTCATTGTGGATGACCTTTTATATGGTATTTTTTTTCAAATAAATTTTTTTTTTTTTTATCTTATGTATTTCATTTTCTTTAAAGTCCATTTATTTTTATTTCAGCATCTCATAAGTACTCACAAAACCGCGACCCCCCATATCTATCTTCATTTATATTTTTAATTCCAATTTTTTTGAACGAATCTTTTATACACTTTTAAGATTGTTGTACATTTTTTGAAATATTATTTTATGATATATTTTAATTATTATTAAATTATTAATATAAATAAAAAAATTATTTGTACGTAAAAGCGTGACCCAAAAATATCTCATTTTAAGACTTCAAAATCAATAGTTTTTAATTTGAATATGGAAACAATATACAATTGATTGTTAAAATTATTTTTAATATTTTTTTAAAGTATATTTTTCATTTTTTATAATAGATATTTTGAATAAATTCATAATAACAACATAAATTATCTTGCCACATAGTGAGACACATTACCATGCTTTTACCCATATATTCTACTCATTGTTGCATTCCCTATATTTTATATACAACATTTCATGTCATTACTATGATACTACAAACCTTAAAATATCTCATATAGATTATTAACTTTTTATATTTATTTTGAAGAGAAATCCAAGAAGGGATAAGATGGTATCTCATAGTACCTCCCAAGCAAATTCTCCATAATGTTGTTGAATATATGAAAAATACTAGAAATGATTTGAGAGGGGAATTGGTTAAAAAAAAAAATATAGTCAATCCACATTTCATAGAAGAAGTAGAGTGGAAACAAATATTGGAGCAAGTGGTTATTAAAAAAACAAATGTGGATCCTTGGTTGGAAAGGACAGATATGCACATACATTACAAGCCTCTAGGTTGGACACACGCCATCGTTTGGGGAAAGGTGGCATGTTGTGTGCAGAGGAAAAATTTGTAAGTTTAATACACTACTATGCTTCTCAAGTAAACTTTATTTTTCTTATAATAATATTTTCTAACTATTTTGTTATTGTTTTAGATTGTAGTTGCAAGTATTCAATACTAAAATGTTTGAAGATGATAAAGATTTTGCTTCATGCTATGGTATATCTTCTCTCATCCATCAAAATATTAAAGAAGGATTTCATCCTATCATTGGTTATGGGGTAATTTTTCACCTACAAATTCTTTGTTCTAAATAAATGTTCATGATATGAAGCAAATATATGTAAATGAAAGTTTCAATGAATACAATTTGAAGGTATGTTGATCTTATCTTGTATGCTTCTTAGGTAATTGTTTCAGAGGCTGAAAGAGAAGAGGAAAAATAATTTGACTCATGCTTCAACCTTATAATATGCTCAGATGTTGAATCTACATGGCTTCAAAGGTTAGTTCATTTCAATTATGTCTGCAATCAATAGCATATTTTAGTTATGAAATGTCATTAAATTTATAACCTTTTTATGGCTTTCTGCAATTCAGTTAAAGCTATTGCTTGTGTTTTTTTCTCAACCATTTTTTGTATTTTTATTGTTTACAAAGAGAAGTCATCATGTTTATAATTTTCTTTTACCATTCTGGAAATGCAAGTGATGACAAGTTCTATGGAAAAATCAAGGATGAACAATATTAACAGCTTCAAATGAATTATTAGTTTTCTCTCTTTCATTTGCTTAAAAAAACAGTCTTCCATTATATTAATATTATGAGAATTATTGTTGTATAATTACAATTATAAATTTTGTTAGAATAACATTATAGTTTTTATTATGTTTATTTAATGTATTGAATTATTCATTTTTTAAATGATGGATTAAAGTCAAATAAACTATAATGAAATGTCTTAATAAACATCTTTTAGCCTTGTTTATATATATGATGCAAAAAAATATAAATCACATATATTATCATTTTTCTTTAAAAACAAATTTCAAAACATAGTCTTCCATTATATTATTATTATGAGAATCATTCTTTTATAACTATAAATTATATTTTTTGTTGAAATAAAATTATGGTTTTCATTATTTATGTTTAATGTATTGAATTATTGATTTTTTAGATGATGGATTAAAACCAAATAAACCAAATAGTATATATATATATATATATAAGCATATGGTGTAAAAAAATATAAATCACACACGTGTGTGTGTGATTTATATTTTTTTAACAATTTATTATTTTATGGTGCTTTGCACCCTTGTTATTTCACGTTGCTTTGCACCATATACAAGTTTGAGAATAATAATAATAATAATAATTTTGGTGTTTTGCTCTAAAAAATATTAATCCATGTTGGATTGGTTTTGGTGTTTTGCACCACAAAATTTCAATCCACTTAGAATTGTTTTTAGTGGTTTGCACCATATACCATGTAATGCCACATATTTATTTAACACCAAAATCTATTTTTTTACAAACACCTTTTTTGCACCATAAATTTTAGCACCACTTGCATATCCCCACATTATCACTACTTTTGCACCACTATTTGAAAATTGAGGATTTCCCAAATCCTTTACAAATAGTGGTGCTAATGTGAGGCTAAGGTCGATCCAAGTTTTTCTCCCTTTGTTCTCCTATGCAACAATCTGCAAAACAAACATAAAACCTCCCTCAAACCAGTTTAACCACAAATAAGAGATTGATATTAATAAGAAAACACAACATCAACTTTTAATCAAATTGCAATAGACATAAACAAATCTATTGGGAAACGAAGAATGTCCAAATCTGCATAAAGTACATAAGCTACACCTGTCCTGTGCCGACACCGTCGTAACCAGACCCTGGGCTCTTGCTCCTCTCTCTTAGCTATGAATTTCTCCAACATAACTTTCTCAAATTATCATAAGGTCCCTTTAGCAAGCCCCGCCCCTTGTATTTATGGAAAGGCGAGGAGGGCATGTTCAAAAGGTGGTTGAGTTGGGAAGTTGGGGTAGTTTTGGTACCTACCTCAACTAATCCCAATTCGTGTTTTTAATGTATTTTTTAACTTTTTCTTAAGACACCTGCGATTATGATATATGACAACTAGCGAGTGACTCGCGAGTGTGCTAACTTGCATCTAGAGGGTGATTCTTTTTAATTAACACCCATGGGTTGTCAGTAGAGATACCTGCGGCTGACCCACTAGTTGGAAAGCATGAGGGTCGCGGTTATGTATTAAAATAGGCAGAGAAAGATGCTTCTGAGGAAAGGATTGCAAAGTTTGTCTCTAGGTCATCTAGGGTAAAGGTAAGCTCTTCCATCCATAGTGTCCTTTTGTGTGACCGACAAGACAATGTGGTCACGGACGGAGAAGTGCTAATTTGACTAATAACAGAAGGGATAGATCAGAAGGGATAAAAAGGGTTATTTTTACAAAATTGTTTTTTTAGATAAATGTCAATTATTAAAGATAGTTAACAATATTTTTCTTCTTATGTTGTTTGTAGATTCCATAATCAATGCACTATAAGAACATCACAATCAGCAATCAAATGAATGACAAAAGTTATACAAACATCGCAAGAAGTGTTATGATGAGCCACATAAGCATATGGGTTTCATAATTGATGGCGTGGATCAGAAAAAAACACTCTTGCCACATTTTGTCTATGTGCCAATAAATTTAAAGGAGGAAAATTTTACTCAGTTTCACTCGGTTGGGTGTATGGTTTTTAATGGTAAAATGATTCCAAGGGTTTACTTTACAGCTCCAAATATTCACAATGATTCAAATTTGACCATCACCATAATTCACCATGTGATTACTCATTCGTCTGGTGATCTTTTTGAAGTTCTATATCTACAATTGGACAACACGAGCCGAGAAAACAAAAAGCAGGTCGTGTCTGGTTATCTAAGCATGCTTGTTGAATGGAGAATTTTAAAAAAAGTAAAAGTTGGTTTCCTTCTTGTTGGGAATACACATGATCATATTGATCAAATGTTCAACCATTTTGCAAGGACATTGAGGAGGAAGAAAGTCGGGATCCTACAATCATTGATTGAAATTATAGGAAAATCATACCATCTAGAGCCTATTATACAGAAATTGGAAGAAACTGTTGACATGTGAAGATTTTTGTTTGGATCGCATTGTGAAGAAAGGTGCATTGAAAAACTTAATGACATTAGCTTTCAGCATCAATTTCGTTTAAAAAAGATTGATGGAAAAACACTACTGTGGGGCAAGAAGTACTCAACTAGCACATAATGGGGGCCTTCATCAGGTTTGGAATTTCTGAAATTCATCCCAAATCATCAAATGTATGCTTCAAATTTATCGTTATTGCAATCATCTGTTGAGATTCATAATGCAATGATACATAGTAGAGATGCAAATTCTTCTTAATGCTTGGAAGAAATCAAAAGGTCTATCGAAGATACATATGAATACTTTGATGTTGTTGATTGTGTTTGGTGGGAGTCTTTTTTCATGGAGCAGAGTGACATAATTTCAAACTCTACAAATGGAGATATATATTTGAAGTCTCCATTTGCTTGGACACAAATTTTATCAAATGAAAACGAGATAACAAATGTTGAACCTCGAGCTGTTGATTTTTTTCAAGTAGAGGAAAGAGAAATGTATATTGGTTCTAGAAGATCATCTGCAAAGCATCGAGAGATGGAATACCTTTATAGGGGCTTGGTACAAGATATCAGTGAGGGTTGCATGATTGCAGTTTTGGCTACAGATGATGCACGTCATTATCCATTCTAGATTGCAAAAGATATGAAGGTCAATAAATAAAATGAAGTAGTATCAGTAGAATTACATTGGTATGTAATAGATACACACCCATTTGATGGTGTGTACAAGGCATAGATGGTGGTTGAGAAAAAGATTTGCAGAAAGAGAAAAAGAAAAGGTCAAAAAATAAATTGTCGCCGCATCGACATCTTGAAATTAGAGGAAGTTGATATACTTTTTTATGATTTCCAGTTGACAAAGAACGACACTTTTCGCTCCAAGACTATAGAGATTATCAAGAGGTTGATGCTAAAACAAGAAGTTGCAAGATGGGAGTCTGTTAAACCAAGCCATAGATCGCGAAGGAATATGACATCTGAAATGATGGGCATAGATGTAGACTTAAATGCTGCATCCATTGATAGTAGAGAATACTATGGGTCATCTACATCTTCATCTAGTTTTTCATCTGCAAAAAACATAGATTCTGATGGGGTGTCAAAATCCATGGATGAATTTGAATAATTTCACATGAAGCATTTTAGATGCTTTTTATTAGTATGATATTTGTAATCGAAACTCTAAAGGAGTTTTTGAATATTTATATAATCATGTGTTCTTGTATGGTCTAATATGATATTTCATTATGAATTACATAATAATTTCTTTGTTTTATATGGTTAGAGTGGTGAAATTATTTATGAAATTTGTTTTTTTGTTTAATATGCAAGTTTCCAAAAAGTTGTAATTTATCTCTTGAAGAAAAAAACTTTTCCAATTTATGGGTTGATTTAAAAGTTTTTATAAACAACAGTATGGGATGTTTAGGCCATGGCTCTATTTTTTACCCTAAAAAAATATATGTATACCGGTGTAAACACTTTTCTATTTGGGGGGTGTTTTAGGTGTTTTTTTTTGCAAAAATCAACGTTTTTATGGCTAGGGTTCTCATTCATAGTATAAAGTTCTCGTTTGAGAGATCTGGATCAGGGCCTCATATCGTGCTCTCCAATGACATATCTTTCACTAAAATTTCAACATGCCCTTGATAAGTGAATGCAATTTTTTCAAACAAATTTACAGATCTACAATCCAAATCTATTCTAGAGTCCCTAACAATTGCAAAGAAAATAGGTAGAATGGAAATCCAAATTGGTAATTATGACATTTCCCATAACCATAACTCTTAACTGCATACCCCTATTTGATTATGTGAGGGAAAACCCACAAGGAATAATGACTCATGGAACATAACCAACATAAACATAGACAAGTCCACGAACCATTGCTCACATGTCACATTAAAATTTGCAGAGTATATGAGGGTAGTCGACATCCTTTGCACTCCAAAGATCAAGGTCAACATAATACTGTACACATCGAATAAAAAAGTAATAAGTTAAATTATAAAAAAATATTTAGATATTTATATAAATCAAAAATTATAGGTCTATTAAAATACTTTAAGGCATTGTACAATAATAAAAACTCAAAATAATGAAAGTTATATGTCCCAAGGACATAATAAAAATCCTATAATTACTGGCATAACTACATAACTTGTGCTCGACAATAAGTTAAGTGCTATGAACAAATTAAATCTATTACTTGTTCACCATGTGTAGTTGTATGTGCAATTGTAATCACTCATTGTCTATGCCTCAACTAGCTGTTATCACCCACCTTCTTCTAGTTAAACAGAGTATCTGCCACAAAGTGCTCGTTATCCATGCTTTAATTACCTGTTATTTTAGTTATTTTTTGAATTGTTTATTTTGAATTTGGAGCGATGACTATAAAATGAATATGGATAGTACACACATTGCTATGCCTTGTGCAATCTAGAATTTGTGTAGATATACCTCCATCATGGATCAAAAGTGGGGACGATAACAGTAATAAGTATTATTCTAACACCTATCGGATTAGTTATTATTATTATTAGTAAGCAATATATTTATAATTTGTTTATATATTAGGATATAACTATACTAACTCTGCATGTATTATTATAATAAAAGTAAATTTTCATTTTAGCTTAATAATTCTATATTTTAATTATTTTTATCAATTTAAATAATAACTAAAACTCTCTCTAACAAATTATTTGTTAATTGAATACTTCTAGTTTATAAATTTTTAATCTAAAATTTTATATTTAATAATTTAAATTTATTTATAACATTCCAGAATATTTAATTAAAAAATGAAATAGTAACATTGAAATATAAATATTGAAAATTTAGAGCAAGGGACATACATAAATAAAATTTAGACCAAGGGATATACATATTAATTGTATTGAGTGATGGTCGAAAGATATTAATTGTAATATTGGATTCAAACAAGGATGCCCCCTCTCCCCTATCTTTTTTGGCATTTACAATGGTAAGTTAGAAAGTTGTTTAGAAGAATTAGGTTTCAAGCTAGAACGACCTTACCTGGAATAGACATCATCTTCCTTCTCAAGGTGCCCCTCTAACCTTGATAAGTAGTTAAGGATTCTCAAGGATTTATGATCTAACATGGGCATCTCTATTAACACCGACAAAACTAAAGTTATTATTATCAAGTCCAAGAAAAACACTTATGCTAATTTTGTTTATGACAATAACAACTTGGAGGAAGTGTCCTCTTACAAATATCTCGGAATTGATATCCATCACAAGCTCAATTGGAACTATAGCATTGAGAAAATTATTAATGAACAGTAAAATTCTTATTTTGGCCTAGAAAACAAGTGTAAATATGCAAATATGGTGACGTGGGATAAAAAGAACTTCATATCCGAAAGTCTCGTCACTCCTGTTATCTTGTACAGTTGTGAAGTTTGGGGTTGCAATATATTTCCATAATCTTAGAGAAAGACTGGGCAAACTCAAAAATGTTTTATCACATATAACCTCAAAAATTAAGAGCAATACAGCCTATCATATTCTTCTTATAGAAGTGGGTCTTCCTCCCATCAAAAGCATTGCTATGACTGTGTACTTGATGTACAAGAATAAGATAAATAACAAGGAAGTCCAAAGACTCCCTAAAATTGCTTTAGTTTCTAGTCAATACCATTTTCTCCTCAAGAGAGGATAGTATAAGGACGCTATGGAGTGGTTAATAACACGTTGCAAAATATCAACAATGTCAAAAATACTATCACATCTAAGTTCAAAGTGAGAATGTAGGACATGAAATTTTTAGAGGTTAATAGAAAATTAAGATATTACAATAAGATCATTAATCCTAATGTAGAAGGTCAAAAGTATCTCTTTGCCTTAACTAGTTCAAAGAAGAATATTAATATAGCCAAGATGAGAACATAATCCCATGAGCTTCATAGCAAAATGAGCCATTGCTATGGTTTGAATTAAAAAGAGGCATGGTTTGCATTAAGAAAACGCCCATAGAGATCATATTGGTTTCGTGTAATTGCCATTCTCATTTGAGCGTAGTGGGTAGAGGGTGCAGGGAGTTGGAGACCAGGGTTTCGAGCAGGGTGCAGGGATGGAAGAGAGACCAAGGTATGATCATGGTTTTTTTGGTGTTCTTGAAGAGCAAAAGATTGGTGCTTTGGTGTTACACTGCTCTTCCTTGAGCCATGCAAAGTTTATTCACCGGGGGTTTTAGGTTTCAATAGGAGCTGTAGTGGCTTCTGTTGTCTCTCGATCATTGGCTGTAGGTTTTGTTTTTACTGGTTGTTTTTTCTTGGGTCGGCCTGTTCTTTTACTGACAATCTTGTTGCTACTCGGTTGCTCTTCCTGCTATTGTGGGATTTGGTGTGAAGGTTTCTTAAAGACCAGGGAACTCCGTTTGGTTTTGGGTGTGGGGCCTTTTGGAGGATGGTAGAGCCAGTGGTAAGGTCAACTGCTGGGGGACAATGTGTGGGGGCTGACATTGGGGACTATCCATTTTCCTATAATAATGGGGAAGATCCTTTATTTTCATTATTTAGTGAGGAGAGGCTTTTGTCTGAAGAGGAATCAAGGAATAACCCTTTTTATGAACCTCACATTCTTCATAGATGTGGTGGGGGATCTTCTCGGAGCAAGGGGGCAGATGCAAGGAAGCATCAGGCTTAGAAGGGCCATAAGATTCGAAATATTGAGCTAGAAATGATGGTCGGAAATGACGTTCAACTTGGCATGGTTCTTAGTCTGTCGGCTAGAGCTCTGGTTGGGAAGGTTTGTTATACTGAAGTCAACCGGAACACTATTCTGAGTTGGGTCCATGACTATTGGAAACCTATTCTCACATACAGTCCCCGTCTTCATATTCTTGTCAACAACTAGGTGGTATTCCATTTTCTGGATGATGATCATGCTTCTATGATCCTCGGATGGACCTGGGTTTTTGGTAGAGGATCTATTTGTCTTAAGCGATGGCATTCAGACTTCAACCATAGGACCGAGGTGGCTCAAACCACTCGTCTGTGAGTGTTATTGAAGGGATTCCCACTTGAACTCTGGTCTAAGGCAATTTTTTCTGATATTGCTAACTGTTTAGGAAGGTTCATCTACTTTGATGACAAGTCCCTCTTCCATGAAGATAAGAGGATTGCTTGGGTGCTGGTAGAAATGGATACCTCTTTGGGACTCCCGGCTAATTTCACAATCAACTGGGGCTCAAAGGTCTTTAGGCAACCTCTTGATTATTGGAGGGTTCCTTTTAGATGCCATACCTATGGAGAGGATGGACATCTGAAAGGAAAATGTCCTGAGAAAACTCGATGGTCGGGCCCTCAGTTTCAGCCTCATCAAAATAGCACTAGTCCCAAACTGGTATCGGCTATGGTGGTGGTTGGAAATCCTTATGATGGGCTGGTAAATGAGGTTGATACCTCCTCAGGTAAGAATGATGCATTTTGACCTTGTTATCGTGATACCTTGTTGTCACTGGAACTGGCTAGGATTAAGATTGTAGATGGGATCGATAGCGTGGAGGATATTTTTGCTTCAACTGTGAAGGAATGTGGAGTTTTTCCTTTTAAAGCAGTCCAGTCGTCGAGTGATGCTCATGGGGTAACTTCGAATACCCAATGGTTGGAAGACGAACAGGAAGTTATGGCTCAAATGGGCCTATCTACTTTGCAGGATGCCATGGTTGGGGAGGGACTCCTACGGGAGGTCTTACTGGTTTACAATGGTATTACAGAAAGGACTTCTTCATTTTCGAATGAGAACCCTAATGTCACTCTAAGGAAGAGGAATGGGGGTCGGCGCCCGAAAGATTTAGCTAGGCGGTTTGGGTTGGGGGATGTTGCAGGTATATTGGGTACTGGGCATTTTGGTGAGGAGAGGGATGATGTTTCTATATCTGGCATTTGTGATACTTTTGGGCCTCTTAGAGCGGAGCCAGCTCCATCAAAGGTCCATTAATGTTATTGTTGTCTCTTAACATGAGAGGGGTTGGGGGTGCCCCAAAATTGCTAGCCCTCCGAGGACTTCTAAAGACTTATGTTTTTTATATTATTTTTTACAAGAGACTATGACTACTGGTTACAATGCGTGGTTGTTTCTTTGGCACCTTCTCCCCGAGTGGGATTGTGCTGTTATTGACTCAGCTGGACTCTCCGAGGGTCTTTTTCCTGCTTGGAATCCTAGCCTACTCTCCCTGCACACTTTCTGTGTTGGGGGGAGCATCTTATTGTTAGGGAGACATTGGGAGATGGGTTTGGATTTATAGTTGTATAACTAGTATGCTCCTTATTTGGATAGTCAGTCTCTCTGGCATGCATTGGAGAATTGTGGTCTGCTGGCTTTAAAGTCCCTGATCATTGCTGGTGATACAAACTTCACTATGGATGCCTGGGAGGTCTGGGGTCAACAGGCCAGGAGGGGTCCTCTACAGACCTAGTTTTATAACTTTCTCTCGGATTTTGGACTCATAGATGTGATTCCTAAGCCGTTAGCTCCGACTTGGAGTAATGGACGTAAGGGTGCTTAATACATTGCTAAGCAGATTGACCGCTTCTTAGTGAATGATTCCCTGTACCATTTGGTTGACAAGTGTTTGTCTAGTATTATTCATGTTGCCATCTCAGATCATGAACCAATTCTTCTTCGGTTACAGACTAGTCTCTAACTTTATTGTGTTCCATTCAAATACTGTCATGTTTGGTCTAATGAACTAGATTTCATTGCACTGCTTTGTAATCACTGGGGATCTTTTTGGTCTAATCCACAGGGGAGGTCGATGGTGGCATTGTCTGCTTTCTTACGATTGTTGAAGGCGCTGGTTATCCCTTGGTTTCATAACAGGGCTAACATCCAAAAAGCATATTTTCTTTTAGTAGAGGAAAAATACAAGACTACCATGTTGATCCCTCTTTCTATATGTCTCATGATCCTGAGGGAACCATCTTACACTCTTTGGAAACTAACTGGGCTGCTTTATTGCATTCAGAGGAGGATATTATTCGGCTTAAGGGCCATGCACTTTGGATTAGCGCCGGCAATCAAAATTCAAAGTTTTTTCACAATTTTGCGAACATGAGGAGAAAAGTTAACACTATATGGGATATAGAGGAGTAAAATGGGGATAGGATCTCTTCTCAACCTGGTATTGAAAGAGCATCCAAGGAGCATTTTGAAAAACTCTATACTAAGTCCACCGGTCTTAGTTTGCAGACACAAATGGAGGTACTTTAGTGCATGCCTCATTTTTGCTCTGATGATGATAATGAACTTATTGGGAGACCGGTCACCCTGGAGGAGGTTGCTAATATTCTCAAGAAGATGGCTAAGGATAAAAGCCCGGGACCTGACGGGTGTACCGTAGAGTTCTATATTCAGTTTTTTGATTTGATGGGGAATGCTCTGGTCACTATGGTGGAGGAGGCTTGTACTACTAGTAGGGTTTGTGGTGCCTTGAACTCGACCTTTATTTCACTTATCCCTAAGATTTCGGGGCCTACTTATTTTCAGGATTACCGCCCGATTTCCCTCTGTAATCTACTGTATAAGATCATTTCAAAGGTTATAGTGGATCGCATTCATGATGGTCTATCCAAAGGTATTTTCTCTGAGCAATTTGGCTTCCTAAAGCAGCGTATGATTTTTTATGCCATCAGAACAGCACAGGAAACTATTCATTCTGCTAAAACCAGTTCCGGGTCTTCTTTGGTTTTTAAACTTGATCTTGTGAAGGCCTATGACCTTGTGGACTGGTCATTCCTTCGTCTTCTTCTTCTAAATGCTAGGCTGAATTTGGGGATTACCAACTGGATTCTTGGATGCATCACTTCCGTAAATTTTGTTGTCCTTGTCAACGGGAAACCTACTTCTTTTTCTAAAGGATCGCGTGGTCTAAGGCAGGGATGCCCTTTATCGCCTTTACTTTTCCTTTTGGTGATAGAAGGCTTAAGCATACTCATTATTAGGGAAAAGGAGCAGGGTACGATTATTGGCATAAAGACTTCATAGCCCTATTTCATCACACTTACTCTTCGTAGATGATGTTTTGATCTTCAGAGCTGGCTCCTTTGAAGAGTGGAGTTAGTATAAGGTGATTCTTGAACTCTTTGCTTTGCATTAGGTATGTTTATTAGTATTTCCAAATCTTGCTTCTACCATTTCCATATGGATGATGGGATTTGTGAACTTATCAGTGGTATTCTTCCTTATGATTTTAAGGCATTGGAAGGGGGTTTTAAATACCTCGGTTATTATCTCAAGCATAATGCATACAGGGTTTTGGATTGGCAATGGATTATTGGGAAATTTGAAAAGAAGATCCATCCTTGGTACTATCGGTGTTTATCTTTAGGAGGTCGATTGATTTTGCTTAACTCTGTTTTAGCTAGTCTTCCCATCTACTGGTTCACCCTAGAAATCGTGCCTTCCTCTGTATTACATCAGATCCGCAGGACTTCATTTAACTTTCTGTGGAGTGCTCATAAAGATCAGTTGGGTATCCACTTGATCGCTTGGCACTCTATTGCTCATCCAAAGGTCGATGGGGGCTGGGGGACCAGGAATGTCTTCTGGGTGTATTGTGCTCTACATCTAAAAAGCTTGTGGCGTGCTCTTTTCAGCAGGGTTCTGTGGGGTAAGGTCATCCATGATAAATACCTACATGGACTGTCTATTATAGAATGGTTCAGGAAGACGAAAAAGAATACTCATAATTCTTCTTTTGTATGGAGAGGTCTCCTCGAATCCTTTCCATTGCTCAATTCATTTACCGGTTGGCTCATGGGTAATGGTTTTCAGGTAAGAATTGTGGTTGATCCAATCTATGGGTGCAAATGCGTGCTAAATCCGGCCACGGTTCTGGAATTAACTTCATGGGGTTTTCATTTCCTCAATCAGGCAAAGAACCACCTTTCGACGGATTTGTGCAACTATTGGTACAAAGCGGATAAGTTGGGAATCTCGGTTCAACATGGCTTGGATTGGAACACCTATGTGGATAGTCTATTGAGTGCTGGCATTATCCTTAACTCCTAGATGGATAGTCTTAGGTGGTCATGGCGAGACAGAGGAGAACTTACTACTAAGTTGGCATATTGTGCATGTGCTTCCTCTCAATTGGTGGTAAGTCAACTATGGTGGTACGATAAAATCTGGAAGTGGAATGTTCCCATTAAAATTTTGTGTTTTATCTGGCTTGTACTGAAGAAAAAGGTTTTAACGACATATAACTTCATGCGTTAGGGTGGAATGGGACTGAATGTATGTGTGTTGTGTTTACAAGCTACCAAATCTAACGATCACCTTTTTGTACACTATCCAACTACTCTTCAACTGTGGGACATAATCTCACATCAGAAAAAGGTGGATTATTGCTGGAACATGGTTGATATGAATGAAATTCTTCAGTTTTGGCACAGTAGGTACTGGTCCAATATATCCCTCCCATTATATCCCTCCAATATATCCCTCCCAATATATCCCTCCCATTATACCATTTTGCACAAGTTATATCCTTCATCAGGAATGTCACTGGTGATGCTATCCCATTTGTGGTAAGCCCGAAAATTCATATTGTTTATATGCCTGTGATATTAGCCACGAGCCCTTATGGCTTCTTTGATGGTGCGGCTCAGGAGGGTTTTGTTAGTATCGGAGGGGTTTTATTTATTGATGATAATAACTATTATGAACTCTCTCTTGGCAAGGGGCAGGGAAGCAACACTCACGCGGAATTAGTGGCCTTATGGACCCTTTTAACATTTGCATGCTCCAAGCAGCTTTCTACTCTTCAGATCCTTGGTGATTCCAATGTGATCATAGGATGGGCTACGAGCAAGAATATCCTGAATGTGCCTTCTCTTCATCATTGGAAGCTACATATTGTTCGGCTCTTGGAACAATTCCAGGATTATTCTTTGCCGCATATATGTCGTGCTTACAATCACCGTGCAGACTTCTTGTCAAAGCAGGGACTTGTTTTGGAAGAGGGCTTTCTCTAGGCCACACACTTTGTTGATCAACTTGCGGTGGAGAGCTCCCACATGCGTCTATTTTAATTAGCGCACGTTTTTCCTTTTTTCTTTTTTGGGTCTTGTTAGTTTTTATTATATTGTTTGATAGGAGGTAGGTTATATGTTTAAAAACCGCATTGTATCACTACTTATCTTTTTTAGAAGCATGGGCTCATATGGGGCTTTTCCCGTTACAGTGATTGTATTGGCTATAGGAATGTCTTGTTACGCAGGCATTCTTAAGACTTTGTTTCTATCCTTGGGACATGATCTACTTGTAAGTTCCTTTGATTCAAGTAATGAATAGTAGGGGACTATTTTTTCTGTTGAAAAAAAAAAGGGCATCTTTGGCTTGAGAATATTTGGTGATTCTCAAGTCATTATTAAGTGGGCAGTAGGTGAATATAATCTTCAGCCTATAAATTTGAAGCATGGGAGAGAGAATATTATAGAGAATATAATCTTCAGCCTATAAATTTGAAGCATGGGAGAGAGAATATTATAGAGAATATAATCTTCAGCCTATAAATTTGAAGCATTGGACAGAGAATATAATCAGAAACAGAGTTGTAGAGCCTCACAATAATCACAACGGAATTGAATTAGGTCCCAATGGAATGGAAGGAAATCAACAACCGAACTTCTACAACCTCACGATGCTCTAATGGCTGAGCAGATGATGAGATGGTAGGGAAGAGGCGTTATTTATATAGCCCAACTTCAGTGTTAAAAAAATAATAACAGATGGTAACCGCGTTCACGCGGAAGAGAATCGGTCTTTCCTTATTTGAAAGAGGCGACGCGGAGAAACCTACGTTTTATTGAAGATTCCTCGAAAGCAGCGTTCAAATTTGAACCCTTCCCAACCCTTCCAAAGGGTTCTAGCCCTTCCTAGAAGTGCAAATTTAAAATTGCCCTTAAAAAAAAATTTAAAATTTGAATTTTACCCTTCCAATTAAAAAGGACAAAATTATATCAACATTTCAAAAGAAGGGCAACATTTGAAATTACCTATCCATATAAATTTCAATTTCTATGTTGAAATTACTATGCTATAAAAGTCGACTCATTATTCAAAATATTAGAAATATCATAAATTATAATCACTCACTCACTCACGTCACTCACTCATTGCTCAGCTATGTAAGATGACAAGTGATGATTGACGATTATGAGGCACTGGCCACTGGGATTTGACTCTGAATCCGAAGTCACTTCGGGCTGAGATATAACAAGTGAAAATGTGTCAGCGACTATGACTGTAACAACAAAGAACCACTACTAGTCTACTACTAGGCCCAAAACAAGCCCAAAACTTTGTGCCTACTACATATGTGAACCTAGCTACCAATGTCCACTTGTTTTTCATCAAAATGAAATTCAAATGGCTGATTTGATGAGTCCTCCTCTACAAGACTTCATTTCTTGCATGAATTTCATGACTCACGACAACTGTAAACAACATTCAATGGCATGCAAGTACAAATAATGACATGTAGCTCATACCAAAAACCATGCAGAGGTCGATTTATGCATTGATATAGAGAGGTGACAATGGGCACACAATATGGAGAAACAATGAGTTAGAAAAAACATTTGGACCAATGCCCATCATTCTTAGATATCTTGGGCTTGAATGGATTCCCTCTCTCCAGTTTGAATTAAGTTTTTGGTTGGTTTTATATTTATTTTTTGGTTGTAGGTTTATTATAGCCTCATTTTGCTTAGTGGCTTCCTTTTGAATATAGTTAACAGTAAGTAATTTTTTCATGGTTCTAGTTTTATTTTAAGGCTATATCTGGTTACAATGTCCTACACTATGCATATGATCATGCGAATGCCCCGATATCGTTATTGCATAGTCTAAGTAGTTTTTTCTGTATAATGAAGTATTCTCCAACCCGAAAAAATACAACAGAATACTTATTAATTTAATGAACTGTAAAAATAATGTTACTTATATGTCAAATTAATGTGTTCAAATTACGTTTTATTGAAAATATACCATTTTTCATGTAGATATTAAGGAGCGCTCTTAAGATTGTAAAAATTTGGATGGGCAAAAATTTTTGTTTTGCATTTTTTGGGGGAAGGGTTTAATTAGTTTATACTTATCAATTGAAGTATAATTATTTATATTGCCCTTCATCTTTGAAGTGCTACAAGAACGAATCCCCTTCCAATTGAAATTAAGACCCACCCTTCAAATTTGAGCACTGCTCGAAAGGTACGTTTCTTGAGGAGGCCGGCCGCGGACCGTATTTAATATACATTGTGGTTTCAACCCACAATGTATTATCTTATGCTTAGGGCCCCGTGAGTCATCTCTCCTCTTTCAACAGTGGCGCGTATCGTTTTGGTCATTATCACTGCGTCATTACTTCCCACCCAAGAAGATATCAAATAGCCGGCACCTTCCCTCAAACTTACCTTTGCCGGCGACCCCGTCATAGTGTGAGTGTCTAAGGAGAGATTGTGGAACTTCTGCAAAGTAAAATGTGGACGATGTAGTGGCATCGGCCATTCCGGTAATTGTCGCTCTGTTCTTCTGCAAAGTAAAATGTTGACCATGCAGTGTCACCGGCCATTCCGGTTATTGCCGGCTCTGTTCCGCGTGAACACGGTTTCCACACAGTATTATTTTTTTGTTAACATTAAACGCAGGCTATATAGACAATGGCGCTTCCCTCATCTAAACTCATCTGCTCAATTTGGGTATTGTCTCTGCCATTCCTTCAATTCCCTTGTCATATAATTTGATTTCGTTTTGAACATTGCGAGGTCTTAGAATTTGATTCCTTGCAGTCATATAATTTGATTCCATTGTAATACCATCACTTCCACCATCACAAGGAAGAAGAGGAGAAACACAACTTGACGCCGTACGCGATGAAGGACGAGAAAAAACATAAAACCTTAATTACAAAGTTCTTAGAAAAATATTTTGATAAACCAATTTTTTTGTATGATATTTATAATTTTGATATGATTTATGTGCAATTTGATAACTTTCTATTCTTTGTGCTTCTAAAGGTTAAGGTTGAACATGAGACGAACTTTCTATTAATTTTATGAAATACAAAATTTTGGCGGGATTTGATATGTATTTTATGAACTTTTAATCTATGGATATTCGTATGCATCAGGAGTAAGAGTTTTATGCAATAAGAATAAGAGTTTCATGTTTTCTCCTGTGACAGAACTCACTCAGGAGAAATTGAACAATTTTGTGGCTTTTTAATTTCTTTATTTATAAAAGAAATGATGGGAAAGTGACGAAGGAAGAATACCGTCAAAATCGACACATATTTGATCTCACATTTGAATTTTCCCATATTTGGAAAAGAATATACGAGAATTACAAAGGTGAAGCCGCTGAAAGAAAGTGTGAATCACCCAACAAGATAAATAGCAGCAAAGCTAACTTATTTTATAATTTTTTACATTAATATAAAAATTTTCATAAATAAATAAATGAAATAAAAATCTTTGTATTTAGGAGATATTCATTTTCATATCTTTACTAACTTAGGAATTAAGAGCATAGTAACATAATTTGAGTACGAATACGATTCGATACTGAAAAAATACATAATGAAAAAATCTGGTACGAATAAAATACGGAAGTAGTCTACTTATATATAATATTTTTTAATCGAGTATTCAAAAATATATGATAAATTTACATAGACATTTATATAATAAAATCAAATATATTTAAAAAACCAACAACATGCCATATGGCAAGTGTGAGTGACGACAACTAGTATTAATAATTATTTCAATAAAAAAGTATAAATTGAATGGTATTTATGTTTTATAGTGTTTAAATTTTATTTTTTTTTAATTAGTTTTCAAATTTTAATTTTCCATTACTAAGAATCGGTATTACACTTTATAATAAAAAATTAAGTTACATATATAGTAAAATATAATTAACCTCAATAGATCTAAATCCATAATAAAATGTGGATCTAAATAACTAATTAAAAAACTTTTCTAACAAACATCCCAGGTAAGCATTATCTCTAACTTAACATAGGTAAATCCAGTTCATTAAAATTTTGATTGAAATTTTTTTATGGAAGATAGAACTCATAGAGTCTAACTTCTTCACAATTCCTTTAATTCCAAGACGCTTGAGTTCTATAATAATTGAAGAATATTTGATGACCGTGAGCTTTTGGATCAGCATTCATTCAAGGAAATTCAACAACCCACCTCCAGCATCCACATCGCATCGGCACCCGAAGTAACAATTGTAATGGTCCATAAAGTGTAACAATTTGAATATTTAACAATATAAAACTATTCAATGATATTTATTATGTTTTATTAGGTTAATAAAGATAGGGTTGGGTTAATCTATCCACCGAAATTTAAATAGTTAAAAGTTATATACAAGTTTTGAGCAAAATAAATAATTACGTTTTAGGTTTAATCGGGAGCAAGATGACTTCTCTCAAACAAAATAATTATAGTTTGTTTGGAGTAAACAAAATTAGTCGCAGTTTTGTAATCTCTTTAATATTTATAATATTAAGTTTATATATTTTATTAAAAATGGTTAAGTATTTTATTTAAATTGAATAATTGTTATAAAAAAATTGGTTAATATTGTTTTTTTTTTAAAGAGGAAATTGATGAATTTCACAAATTAATAAAGTTTGAAATGACATTCTTCTACACTTGAATAAAGTGAAAGTTTTATAAATATCCATAAACATAAAAAAAAAAAAAAATTAACTCATACAAAGAAAAGAAGTATGTAATTGAGTTAATACTAGCATTTGCTCCTTGAGGGGCAACAATGAATGCCGGTAGGAAAAGAGGAAAGTTAGAAGGAACAAAAGCATAGGCACAGGTAGATTACAAAGATATAGGCACTCAACCCATAACAAAAAAGTTCATCAACACAGTGAGCCAACTACAATTGCTTTTCTCACAATCTCATATATGGAATATATAAGCAATTTGAAAAAATATTTCTGCAATAATAGAGTGAACCAATAGAAACGCCGAATAGAGCTTCGATATGTTGAAGAATGAGAGAAAGTTGTGTGTGTGTAGATAATACAATTTTGTTTGTTGAAAGAAAGTCTAATGAATGTATTTGTGGAAGCAGGCAAGGGAGTGTTATCCTTCGGTTCTAGGCCAGTACATTATATGGCCAATACATTATATATAGTGCATTGATACATAAGGCCAATACATTATCCGGCCTTAGCAAAACATGGACCTCCTACATACATATACACTTGAACATACATATCGGTATGTCTCATATATATATATATACTTGAACATTGCAAAAATTAAAAGGATAAGGACATCATAGATTAATTAAAATATTGATACATTCTTGAATAAGCACTATCTAGGATTACAAGACAATCCAAATAATCAATTTTTGAAGTGCAAGGTATTGAACGAGCTAAAGCACATTTATTTATTTATATAATTTAACTTCCTTGTGATTGCATTAGTTCATACTAACTGGCATGTGGCTCCATTGTCAAAATTTATGGTGGAGTTATCTTCTATTTACCTTAATTTAACTTATTTATTACACCGAGAGTAGAGAGGTGAATACAACCTAGTATGGGGGAGATGTGTAACATAATGTAACACCATAACTTTATGTACCAAAAATATAGAGTAATTAAAAAATTTATGTCCCGCTACTGGTTTTGGTTTTCTCCAATCATTTGCTTCTGATTCAATGGATTAAATCATTGCCCCTACCACCTCTACTACTTTTGTGCTTACCCATGGTGGACTATATTGCCATTAGATTATTTTAGAGAGTGAAGACCTTGGGAGTGACTTATTTGTCAAATCCACTGTTAGTTTATACAAAGATATAGGAAGTGTCTTCATGGGAAATAGATCAAGAGAAAAAGAAAGTGAATCACATCACGAGCTTACCATGTGGATGAAGTCCAAAAAGGGTTGAACCTCCAAATTGAGGTTGGGCTTGAAGTTATGGAGGAGGTCAAACATGCATGGCAACACTTAAAATCTCCTGCACAAAGGGTGGAGCATTTCACTATGAGGAAAATTGTTCATAATCTCTATAATAACATTATATTGCTTGTGTTGGGCAATGCCTGTCCACTAAGGCTTGGTGTGCTACATAAAAATGCTCAAGAAAAGTTGGAAGTAGCTCATGAGGAATTTCATCTATTCTGAAGTTTCCATGATCTCCAAACAGTCTCTCACCTCTCTGTCCAGTTGATACCTGGTTTGCAAAGATGAACATTGAATTGCATGTTAAGGGGCAAAACATTAAAAATAAATTGTAGAATAAATAAATCACTAGAACCCTCATAGTGCTTTCGTCAATGATAAAGTATGCTAAATGAAAATATCATCTCCCTTTTGCTTGAATTTGGAATGCTCCTTTTGTTGAACCAAAAAACAATGTCACCGATAACCGTGTCGGGCTACATCATCAAAAGTTGCAAATGACACATGTCATAAACAGAACAAAATCAAGCCAACTGTTGAAGGACAGCAAAATAATAAAAGCCAACTGCTGAATGCAAAAGAAATGAATAAAATCCCAAACACCACAACTAATAGAACTATTAAAGATAATTATTTACCGCTTCATCTGCTTCCCCTTGAAAAGTGATCCTTTGACCTTTCTGCATTCTCTTCTCAATTGTAACATTAAGCATTTTCTTCTCCGGTAAGACCTTTTCACCCTTGCATTGTTAGAATATGGGTGAAAACGCGAAGATGGGAAACAATTCTGTGACAACGGAGTGAAAAAAAAAAGAGGGCGCATGGATGTATGGGGAAAAAAAATTCAACCTCAAACTCTTGGACGAGAGTTTAAAAAACGAGTTTTGAGAGTTCGAACTCTCGGCCGAGAGTTTAAAAAAACTCTAGGCTGAGAGTTTGAACCAACCATCACGCTGTATTTTCAAAAAAACTCTCGGACGAGAGTTTGAACTAAACTCTCGACCGAGAGTTTGGAAAGTATTTTTTGGCCATGAGTTTATGGTCAACAAAACCTGCGAAAATATCTAGCATCTTCTGGAACCTACAACTTCAGCAAGCCCAAACCCCTGTAAATTTTAAGTATTATTTGTCGGACTTGGTAGAAATGGATTCATCTCCGAATCTAGTTTCCAATGATATAATAATTTTTTCATTTCGATGTGAATTTCTATTTATTAATAATTTTTTCTAAACCTTATCCCTTAAGAATTTTATTACTCTGAAAATCACTCAAAATAAAAATTCAATATCATAACAAAGACAACACCAAAAAATTTTAAATTTTACAGCTATCGTAATTGGTGCATCCTCTTCAAAATGGTACTTTTAGTTTTTCCAATAAGAGTCACACTAAAAAGAAAATTGACGCTCACCAACGTGTGTCGATAATGTACCATTTTCTGAACATATGTTGTTTCGATAAATAATAAAAAATAGTCCCCAAGTCTTAAAAAACTCAAAATATAGTCCATGCACAAGTGTAGTGTGTGTAGATAATGAGCATACAATTGTTTTCCCTGAAATGAATAACCATGTATCAAAAAATCGACGTCCACACAGGTGTCTCATTATCTATACCTAAAATTTTCAAGTATATGTTGTTGGTATTCACCAAATTTATCCCGTGATATGTCCATAAAAAGAATTAAAAAAAATACAAGTAGAAAGCTAATTCAATTCTCTAAAACATTTGTGTTTACTTCAAATTGAAATTCCTAAGGGAGATATGAGTTTGAAGAGGGCGAAGTTAAAAAACATAAAATTTAGCAGTTTTGTTTGTCAAAAACAAGCCAAAATTGTTTCCCAACTTCATGTTTTCACCCATATGTAATACTTGAATCAATGATTAGCATAGTGTTATAATCACTTAGCTCATCTTCTAATCATAATTTTCTTAATATAACACTCAAATTCTTTTGGCATGCTTTGAATTGAAAACAATCCAGTCTTTACATGACATTTGTGACATATATTACATCAGATTTGTGATATCTTTTGAGATTTCAAAGCATGGCTCCTACCAGTTTTGGGTTTTTTTTTTCTCTACAAATTATGGTCTATCTCTGATGTTTAATGTTTAATAGACATGCATTAACTACAATAGTATAAAATTATTTTTTGGTCACGAGTTTTGAATTGCATTGCAGTACATGGTTGATCAAAGTAGTTGGAAAACTACATTACACAAGTTACTAATGATATGTTATCTTTACAAGTTATTAATGATATGTTATCCTTACATTTGAGGTTCATGAGAGCAGTTGGTAATTCAATTTTAATGGAACTAAGATTAAATTGATATTTATGTAGAGAGCCTATCAGCGTGACTTAAAATAAAATTAATATGGGTATTTTTACTGTGTTTATCGTTGTTACTGAAGACTTTAGTAATTGTAATTATTTTATTTTATTTATCATCTATTGTAGCCTTATGAAATTCTATTGTAGCATTATGAAATTAAAAATAAAATTATGAAATCGCATAAAAGCCTATGTGAAACTATGTGATACATTGCATATTGGACTCATTGCACATGAACCAAAGTTTTGAGTGACATGATAACACATTGGAGTATACCAAAGTTTCCAAGTCACATGATGATCCAAGCAACTCGGTTATACATCGCACTATTGAAAAGTATGAGAGCCAATGGTGGCATATCACATCATCAATATTTTTTCAACCATGCGACATGTATTGCAGTGGATTCCGGATTCAATTCAAAAATCAACTAGCTGCTAAATGGTTATCTACCCATATGTATTGATATCTATATCTATCTCTGCTTAGCGACCAAGGTATGAATAAATGAAATCTATAAATGCAATCTCTCTCTTTGATCTTTCTGTCTTTTCCTGGCGGCCTACTCATTCCTTCCCTTCAGATATAACTTTTCCTGGCTATATCTCTGGCTCACCGCCCACCCTTGCTTCCTTGATTGTTGTTGGTATGACTAATAAGGGGGTATGGGCTTCATATATGTGCTTCTTGAAAGATATATATATATCTGGCTGGTTGGGTCCACATGCCTGTCGGGTATGCTTTGTCCTCTACACATATAAAATACTATAAAGCTTCTGTAGGGCCTGACTTATAACTTATTAGAAAATTCCCAATATTGTTTGAGCTATATGAAGGAAAATTCGAAGGATTTTTTGGGTCAGACATAGTATATGTCATCTTCCAAAATGTTTCTTTTAACGGCAAGGTAGAGGTAAAAAGCAAGGCCAATGGCACAATATATAGTTTTTGTAGAGGTCAACATATCATCGTTGAACCTCAAGGAACCTTATTGTGGAACCATCATATCGTTAAGTCAAAGAGGGGGTTTAAAGCGTAATGGGGAATGTGGTAATTAGATTAAATGAAATGCAAGGATGAACAACAAGAACATCATTTTTTCTCCCTCGGTATCATCCTCTTTTCTCTTTATTTTACTTATTGGGTGGGGGGCAGTCTCTATTGGAAACTCACAATGTGCTCTCAGTTCTCTATCCAGCGATAGCTATCCTTCCTCATAATCGGGCCAAGAGGTCGGTAGTAATCCTAATATGCGAGCGTCTGTATCGGTAGTGGGAGGGGCTCAAAACGTCAAAGCAGGGGATCACCAACTTGGCCTTAAATATTGTAGCGTCATAATGGGAAAGCAATGGAGAAGGGCGTTGTTCCCAGCAGAACTAAAGAAAGACCTTCTTTTTGGAGCTTTCTTCTCTAGTTCAACCCGCTTATTAACTCAACCAGTTGCCAAATGGTATCGACCGTCTTATAGAAAGTCTCAAATTAACTCATTCTTCTCGAATAAAGGGCTATGGACATCTATATTGAACTGAGTACTTGTGGAAATATCTTATGAAGACATCTGGCCCGCGGTTCCATTGAACTGCATGATATGCAAATGTACAATATAACCATGAATGCTTGTTTATTTGGGTAGCTACTATGTGATTCATCCTCTGTAACATGACAATGCAGTTAGGAGTTTCAGACACAATAGAAAACATGTACCAAGTTCGTGGTCAAAGGCCTGCTCTGTTCTTGCTTCTTACAACCCTTCTATGTTTTATTGTTCATTCATGTACTCTGAACATCTAATAGAGACTTTTATTGTTCATTCATGTACTCTAAACATCTAATAAAGACTTTCATGCCAGACCCTTGACACCCATTGCATTTCATTGATGCACCAGATTTTGATCCTTTCCTGAACATAGTTCACAAACAAACGTTGATGAACGTTGTGAAGAGGTAAAATCGCGATCCTTTCTCATGTGTTGGAGACTGCTATGCTTCAGCTCTTCAAACATATTACATATGGACCCCCAACTATGCACATTACGATATATCTGGTGATTGAGGAACAAGGTCCAGGGATCGGATCCTGTGGCCTTTTTTATGTTTGGGGTGTGCTGAGACCACTGCAAAGTAATGTGCAGCATGTCAGGAAGAACAATGTCGTCGGCATGGGTTTTGGTGTGAAGCAGATGAGTCCAGAGGGAGTAATAGATGGAGGTGCCAAAAACCCCAGCAGTGCAGAACTGAATCCTGGGTATTCCCAACCTCTTCCCCACGTCCAGCGTCCATCATAAGAACATGTCGTCGATGATGCAAAGCGGTGGGTTTCCGCTGTTTTCTTGAGATATCCGGCAGATGAAGCGTTCAAAATGGAGTTCCAGGTGCTCTGAGGCTTCCATGAAATGAATGAAAATATTGTGAGGGAGGGAATCTGTGTTTTTAGTTTGAGGAGGAAGACCATGGGCAGCGCTGGAGAAAGGCAGCTCTGTCAGGCAAATATCCAAATCGGCGCCAGCAAAATTGATCTTGTGCTTCGAATGTTTACGGGCGTATTTGCTATCGTGATAGCGAATCCGGTTCGTTTGGCAAGCAGCTTAGTGAGCTACAAGTTTACCTTTTGACAAAGTTTCCTGCATTTATTTATGTGATAGGAGTTTTATTTAATCTGTACATGTCGTGATCAACATAGTTTTTTATTCCGCCAATATAAGACGGATTTTGTGTGTTTGAGAGGTTTTGTAATACCACATAATCTAATATCCGCATCATTCGGATGGGTACAGTACACTATCTAATTCTTTGTTGATTTGCCAATCGGGAATGCCCATTTTAAGATTTATGAGTTGTCTGTCTCTCTTCAGGCAGTAAGGTCCATTTTCCAGGCATTTGTTTCGCCATTTTCACAGGTATATTACATCTTATTTTACCCTTCTTTGCATGCAAGCAACTAAATCCAATGGAGAACTCGACAGATATTGAAAAGCAGGGTAAGATTGCTTCTTTTGTCGAAATAGTTGGGGATTCCACAGACAAAGAGAACAGTTTTTGCAGGTCAGTGTTTATTTATTATTATTATATATTGGGTTTCTGTGGTAAATCTCTGTATATCATTAATGTATGCTAAGCTAAGAATAATTTTACATTTGATAGGAATTGGACTGGCTATTTTTGAAGTTTTACTGGGCCCATGTAAAATCTGACCTTTGATTTATATTAGTGAATATTCTTTCTATATGATTGGTTTGAGGTAGAATTCCACGATATCATTTTAAATTAATATTGGTAAATCAATGTTTGGATTGTTATTTCCCCGGCGGATTAATCCTGACCATTGATTATTCCATTGATTTCTGCATACGCATATCACTTCACAAAGTCTATGGATCAGTGATTTGTGCATATCGTGATCAATAGAGTGAGCTCTGTACATAAAGATACATGCCTAGTCAGAATTTCTAAGAGATAGCATCTTTGTGATGGGCGTGTTAATACCGATCTCTTCCTTAAGAGATATTATCGCTGCAATGGGTGTTAATACCAATCTCTGCGATCTCATAATCGTTGGGCTAAGTTTTTTTTTATACGGTTTATTTGATAGAAGTTTCATTTGATAACATGTGACAAAGTTACTATGCCATCCTTGCATATTGTGTGATAGACAATATTTGTAGCTGTTTATTTAATAGAAGTTTCAATTGTTTTATGCATAAATCATGATAAATCTCTGGTTGCTTTGACAGAGTTTGGGGTAGCGATCTTTGCACCCAATATTTGACAGAGTTCATATTAATGGATAAGTGCTGGAAATCTATCCATATGTTTTGCTACAGCTCTTTGTTTTCTATTCGCTTGTATAGAGAATGTGGTTTGGATACCTTTACAGTCGTATTCGGCCTCTGTTGTTAGGGCTCATTTGGGTAGATTCGAACAGTCAAACGTGGTGTTGTTGCGGTAGTTCACACAATCCTGGCCACATTAGATTACGTCGAACAATAGCAGTCGCCAATAAAGTGAATGTTGTTCCTGATCAGAGATAGCGGGTCGGATTCAGATAGAACCTTCACGACGGCACCATCCACATGGCAGCATTCCACTCGCTCTAAGAGCGAGGAATCTAGCCGACGTGGATGGTTATGCTTTTTGGTGAAACACCTACGGCGTAATTAAAATAAAACTTCTCAATATTTAAGGTTGAAGAAGATAAGTCTGTAATATACCAAATTGACTCGATTTGTTAACCAGTCTTCTTTTAAAAAAGTAGAATTACTATCTATTTTTTATTTATTTTAATAATAAAATATTTTATATTTTATAAAATTAATAATTTTAAAAATTAACAAGATTAAAATATATTTATTTATTTTAATAATAAAATTGTAAGATAAGAAATTAAGAAATTTGATGGTAAATATTCTTTTAAAAATTAACAAAATTAACATATATCTTTCTATTTATTTTAATAATAAAATAATAAAATAAAAATTTTTAAACAATATTATATTTAAAATTATCACAATTTTTAACGACATTCCAGATTCATATAAAATTTATATAATAAATTAGATACAAATAAATGCAATGTTTTTCAATTTGAATAGTTACTACTATGTTCAATAAATAATATTAAAAATGTCAAATATTTTTTGAGAGATTTCAATGAAAGCCAAAATTTAACAAAATATTATATATAACTATGAAATTGCAAATAAAATACACTTATTTTATGTCCATTGGATGTAGTTTGGATGGTTCGAATGAATGATTGTTACCCTCCCCACCCGTGTCCAATTCCTTGTAAGTGACATGTTGAATCCTTAAATGAGTTTATTGAAACTATGTATTAAGTATGAAAGATTTACATAAAAGAGAATGTACTCATTGGAACGTGTAATACGACATGATTTATTATACATATAGTGACGCAGCTCCTTGAAGGTGAACAACTGCATGATGTAATGACTCTTGAGAAAATAATAGTTGGGATTCTCCTTCAATTCTAGAAGAAAATACACCATAGATTACTTTGATAATAAGAGAAACCCCATCGTTTGAGAGATCTAGATCAGGGCCTTGTTGTGTGCTCGCCAATGACACATCTTTCACTAAAATTTCAACATGCCCCTCATGAGTGAATGCAATTTTTTCAAACAAATTTATGGATATACAGTCCAAATCTATTCTACAGCCCCTAACATTTGCAAAGAAAATGGGTAGGATGGAAATCCAAATTGGGAAATCTGACATTTCCCATAACCGGAACTCCCAATTGCATACCCCAATTTGATTATGTAAGGAAAAACCCACAAGGAATAAAGACTTATGGAACATTACCAACATAGACATAGACATGTCCATGAACCATTGCTCACATATCACATTAAAATGTGCAGAGTATACGAGGGTAGCCGACATGCTTTGCACTCCAAATATCAAGGTCAACATAATACTGTACACATCCAATAAAAAGGTAACAAGTTAAATTATAAAAAAATATCTGGATATTTATATAAATCCAAAATTATTGGTCTATTCAAATACTTTAAGGCATTGTACAATAATAAAAACTAAAAAAAATGAAAGTGATATGTCCCAAGTACATAATAAAATTTTTATAATTACTAGAATAACTACTTAAGTTGTGTTCGAAAATAAGTTAAGTGCCATGAACAAATTAAATATGTTACTTGTTCACCATCTATAGTTGTATGTGCAATTGTAATCACTCATTGTCTATGCCCCAACTAACTATTATCACCCACCTTCTTCTAGTTAAGAGTATCTCGTTATCCATGCATTAATTACCAATTATTTTAGCTATTTTAGTTATTGTTTTTTAAATTGTTTATTTTGAATTTGAAGCGATGACTATAAAATCAATTTGGATAGTACACTTTGTTATTCCTTGTGCAATCTAGAATCTGTGGAGATCTACCTCCATCATGGATCAAAAGTGGAGAGGATAAGAGTGATACGTGTTCTTCTAACACCTATAGGATTTATTATTATTATTATTATTATTAAGCAATATATTTATAATTTGTTTATATATTAGAATATAACTATACTAACTCTGTATGTATTATTATAATAAAAGTAAATTTTCATTTTAGCTTAATAATTCTATATTTTAATTATTTTTGTCAATTTAAATAATAACGAAAACTCTTTCTAAATTTTTTTTACTAGTTAAATACTTGTATTTTACAAATTTTTAATATAAAATTTTATATTTAATAATTTAAATTTATTTATAACATTCCAAAATATTTAAGTAAAATATTAAATTGTAACATTTGAAATATAAATATTGAAAATTTAGAGCAAGCGACATACATAAATAAAATTTAGACCAAGGAATATACATATTAATTGTACTGAGTGATGGTTGAAAGTTATTAATTGTAATATTGGAGTCAAACAAGGATGCCCCCTCTCTCCTATCCTTTTTGGCATTTACATGGATAAGTTAGGAAGTTGTTTAGAAGGATTAGGTTGAGCTGGAATGACCTTGGCCAAAATAGCCATCATCGTCCTTCTCAAGGTGCCCCTCTAACCTTGATAAGTAGTTAAGGATTCTCAAGGATTTCTAATCTAACTTGGGCATGTTTGTTAACACTGACAAAACTAAAGTTATGATTTTCAAGTCCAAGAAAGACACTTATACTAATTTTGGTTATGACAATAACAACTTGGAGGAAGTGTCCTCTTACAAATATCTCGGAATTGATATCCATCACAAGCTCAATTGGAACTATAACATTGAGAAAAGGATTAATTAACGGTAGAAAGCTTATTTTGGCCTAGAAAACAAATGTAAATCTACAAATATGGTGACGTGGGATAAAAAGAAGTTCCTATCCAAAATTGCCATCACTCCCGTTATCTTATACAGTTGTGAAGTTTGGGATTGCAACATATCTCCAAAATCTTAGAGAAATATGGGCAAATTCAAAAATGTTTTTATCACATATAACCTCAAAAATTAAGAGAAATACACCCTATCCCATTCCTCTTATAGAAGTGGGTCTTCCTCCCATCAAAAGCATCGCTATGACTATGTACCTGATGTATAGGAATAAAATAAATAACATGGAAGACAAGAGACTCCCTAAAATTGCTTTAATTTCTAGTCAATACCATTTTCGGCTCAAGAGAGGATGGTATAGGGATGCCATGGAGTGGTTAAATCATTGGGGGATTGGCGAAAATAACACGTTTCAAAATATCAACAATCTCAAAAATACTATCACATCTAAGTTCAAAGTGAGATTGTAAGACATGAAAGATTTAGAGGATAAAAGAAAATTAAGATATTAAAATAAGATCATTAATCCTAATCTGGAAGATCAAAAGTATCTCTTTGCCTTAAATAGTTCAAAGAAGAAGATTAATATAGCCAAGATAAGAACGAACTCCCATGAGCTTCATAGCGAAATAAGGCACTGGAAAATTCCTAAAACTCCATGTGAGGAAAAGAAATTCCATCTCTATGAATCTGTGAGCATTGAGGATGAATCTCACTTTCTTTTACAGTGACCCGCGTATACCCACATTCAATCGCAATTTCTCAATCTTTGCTACAATTATGATCTAAATGATCATCTAACTTGTCAAAACTATCGTGACTTAGGAATGCTTCTTTCTCATCTTTTTAATTATAGGAATCAAACTTTACAAAATTATAAATAATTAATTTATCTTTTCTTAAGGTTTGATACATCAAATGGGTCTCAATGGATGTTAATCATCATCATCATCATCATAAATACATAAATAGTTAATTTAATTAATTGTTGTAATTTGGTTTTTTTTTTGTTTATATGATGATGGATAATGACCTTAAGATAAGAGAAAAGAAAAACATTATTCGGTTTGTTTTCAATTTTTATTCTCATGTTAGAGAAACTTAAAAACAAATCATGACTTAATATAATTTTATTTTAACATAAAATATTAAATAAAAAATAAAAAATCTAATTTACAATTTTTTTTATTTTTTATTCTAACACACTATTAAATAAAAAAATATAAATTTAATTTATAAATATTTTATTTTTAATTATTATAATTCATTAATAGAATTATTTATTGAAATCTAATTTATAAATTTAAATAATACATTTCCAAGACACCAAATTGCACCTAAAAACTTTTAATTCTACTGGAAACTAATGTTATATATATTTTTAATGTATATGTATAGGTCAACTTTTTTTTCCACTAAAAACTAATGACAATCTAGAGATTCGCGCAACTATGTTTTAGGTTTACTTCTGGTTTTCTTGAGTTATTTTGGTCCAAGTACGCCATGAATTTAACATGGATCCCTACAAGTGGTATCACCCCTTTAGTAATACTGTATGTTTTATTTTGATCAAGGTCTCTTTGTACAAATTAACAGTATTGATTTTAGTGATGTTGTTATGGGGCACACTCATTGCTTATTGGAGGGCATGGATCCTGCAATTGCTCGCTGGTGAAATATACAAACAATTTAGTAGGAACAGTAAGTATATGCAACTCCACAAATCCTCATGATTTTTCTATTCCTCACATTCTATTTGTATCCCCTGGACATACATATCGCCTACAGATTGCTAGTGTAGATCCCCATTTGTTCATCTTACCGATAATCATCCATATAAATTATTTCTAATATTAGCGCCCAAATTCATCCATAAATTTAGGGTTGCTTCAACTCCTAAACATTGATCATTATTGTGGAATTTGTAATTAAATAGTTTTAATGATGATGGTTACCTGTTAGCAAGGAACTACATCAAGCACCATTTTCGTATAGTTGAGCGAGTGTAGCTACATCCCCTCCATTCAGCTTTCTCCCGAAGGACTCATATCCACATGCTCCAACTACACTCACATTAACATATAATGAAAGTAAAAAATATGGCCATGTAATAACCCCCAATAGGAGAATAGTAATAATATAGTATTTCTACATTGATGCATTCCTGTAACATCCATTCCGAGGAATTCTTGAATCCCATAGGGATGAAAGAACGAGGGTTTGGGATTCTAGAGGTTTGGTATTTCTAAAAATCTTGTGTAGGATTCTGAAAATGATAGTCTGCAGACTTGGAGTCTCGTCATCTAATAAGGATGGCCTAGTAGCAACCAAGTAAAAAGGTGGAATATTTTTTCTCTGCAGAATATTATTTTGAGCAATCTTTACATTAGGGTTTTCAATTTTTGGTATATAGTTCTTCAGGTTGGTTTTATTTTGATTTAAGAGCATTTGTTTTCGGGGGATATTGGTGGGGTGAACATGTTTTGGTGGGTCAGTTTGTCAGACTACGTGTCCTATTGAAATGGACACAAATGAGTGCTTGTAGGCGTATTTTCCATATTCCAAAAGGAATCAACCTAGATTCAGAGCTAACCCTAAAACTCGGGTCATTTTCACTTCTCCACTAAAGCAAGAGGGGTTTCATCAACGAAAGAACTTTGTTTCTTTTTCTTAGGGAAACTTCACTGCTGGGTCCAATGGTGAGGTATCACCATGCTCAGTAGAGTTTTCGTTAATGAAAGATCCCTTATAGAAGTGGAAATACAGTAGCACTAAGAGATCCAAGAGGCGTCGTAGAGCTAAGACAAATAAATCTAAGAAAGGTAAAGGACTATGTGTATTAGGGAAATATGTGACCTTGGATATGGTGGAAGCTTTACCTTCATGGGAACTTCTGGGGAAATTTGAGTATCTGAGGCTGAACAGAGTTGAAATCCTGGATTGGATCACCAAAGTGTGGAAGCCGTTGATAAACTGTATACCTAGGGTGGTTATGCTAGTCAATGGTTGGGTATATTTCCATTTCCTTGCGGAGGAATCTTTACAAACCATTTTGTTGATATTTTGGGTTATAGGGACGACTTCCCTTATATTATGCAGATGGCACTTGGGGTTTGACCCCATGGAAGGAGAAATTGAAATGAAGACACTTGTGGGTCATTCTACCAGGTTTCCCCCTGTTTTGCTGGAATTTTAGGGCTTTTGAAGCAGTTGTAAATTCCATGGGTCGCTTTATCCTCGTTGAGGAATCTACACTGATGGCAACTGATAGGAGGAACCCTAGAATTCTGGTTGAAATTGATGTCTAGGAACGTCTTTTGGGGGAAATTGAATTCAAATGGTCTGAAGGGGTGTTTAATAAAAGATTGGACTACTGGCATATACCCTTCCGATGTTTTCGATGTTACAGAAGTGGACATTTACTCCAGGATTGTTTGGATGAGTTCTTGGAAGAGGCAACATCAGATGCATAAGTTTCTCCCCTTAGAGTTGAATAAGAAGAAATTGATCAGAACTTATCCTTTCCCATTCCACTATATTTAGCGATTGCAAAAGAGTTTATGGGTAAGTTTCAAAATTTCAGCCCTTGCTCTTAAAATCATTATCAGTGGATGAAATTTTGGAACATATGAAAATTCCTGAGAATGCCATTTCCCCTAGACAAATTTCTAATGCTAAATTTTTCTCCAACTCATAATTTCTCTATCACTATTGAGATCCCATTTCTGAAAATGCTTTTGTTATGCTTCAAAATTATGAAAAAGATCCTTTGACTAACTCTTTTTGGGGAAATTCTATGAATACAAAATCACTTTCATCTTAGCCAAGTTTGGATGAGCTTCATTGTCCGGAAGCATTGGATTCGACTTCTGATATGATTAAAAATAATAATTACGAGTCTGAATTTTTAAGTTTAGGTGAGTTATCTATGGAAAAACCTGACGATCCTTATCCCTTGCATTCTGAGAAAACCCTTATTCCTACCTTTGGAGGAAACTCTGGTAATTTTGTCGATATCATTCCTGCTGGATCCATTAGACACTCTTTTGTTACGACCAGAAAGAAAATGTTTCTTCTTTTGGACTTCGAAAAAATGGAACTTGTTCAAAAAACAAATCGGTTAAGCCAAAATTGTATAAAATTTCTTCTATGGCATCTACCTTAGCCTTTGATATTCCTAGTAGGGCCCTTAGATAAGTTGAGGCCTTAGAGAGTGATTCTTAATGATCCTTTTATCCCTTAATATTTGAGGGATAGGAAGTCGTCCTAACAAAGCTTCCATGAGATGTATGTTATACTTGTCTAAACCTGATGTTGTTATATTGCAAGAAACTATGTCTGTTGGGGTATTAGCCAGTGATTTTTTTCTGCAACTGAAACCGGATTGGAACTATTGTTGTCTTGATGCCAATGGGTTATTAGGGGGATTATTGCTTTCCTAGAATCCTTTGGGTGGATATTTTTCCCCTTTTTCCAGTTGTGTCGGTATTAAGTTGGAGGGTAGGGTCAGAGCGGTGAAACAACTATTTAGTATATTGAATATTTATGGTCCTTACAATAATAGGAAACCCTTATGGAAAAGAATTAGTCAATTTGGTCTTTTACAAGATCTTAATCTTATAATCGGTGGATATTTAAACCTGACTATGTCGGCTAATGAAATATGGGGCTCTGATAAAGTCATTGATTTTATGGCTTCTTATTTTATAGATTTGTTTAACAACGCAGGATTATTTTATGTTGTTCCAGCTACCCTTTCTCCTACATGGACCAACGGTCAAGTGGGTAAAGTTGGTCTTGCTAAGAAACTAGATCCCTTTCTTATGAACGAAAGTTGGAATACTGACATTCATTAGAGGAAATTTCAACTCAAAATCGGCCTCCTAAGGAAACTTCAATAAATTGATAAAATAATGCCATGTAGACATTTTTTTAATATATTAATCTATTATTTCACTTTTATCAAAGCTGCCCATAATTATTGCACTTTTTTCAAAGATGCCCTAGATATATATTTTATATTAAAATCAATTAATGAGAACGATGTTCAATGAAACTTTTCACCCAAATGTAAGAATAGAAATCACATAAAATAATGAAAGAAATTTAATACATAATTTCAACTAAAAATTAGTTATTTTGAGAACCGTGTTTCACCCCAAAATAATGTTAGAAATCACTTAAAATAAGGAAATAAATTTAATACATAATTTCATCTAAAAATTAGTTATTTTGAGGACCAAGATTGATAAATGTTTCACTCCAAAATAAAGTTAGAAATCACATAAGGAAAAAAATTAATACTTAATTCCATATAAAAAGTAACTATTTAGTTATTTGATTCAACTTTTGTAAATGTAAAATTTATTAAAATGTGAATTATTAAAATTGTTCATTAATTTTTTACCAAAACAATAAAAATATTACACAATAATATTATTAAAATACAATATTTATTATACATAACCATATTATTAAAAATAATTTTTAATATACATATAATCATTAACACATAGCCAAAATAAAAATATTATACAATAATATTATAGTCAAAAACATAGAATTCACATAAATAAATTGAATGAGAAGATGGAATCTTTTTTAGAAGCTCCAAATTTCAAATATTATCCTACCTATTCAAACTATAATTTTCATGAATAGAATATTTTTAAAAAAATATTCAAAACAATATTAAAATTGAGTATTCCATATAATGTAAAACAATATTAAAAGTGAGTTTTAATTTGATATTAAAATAAATAAATTATTATATTAAAATTAAGTAAACTATAGTAAACTATAACTATAATGTAATAGGCTAATATAATGTAATAAGCTAATATCGATGTTGAACATGTGAGCAAATGCAAAAACAATTACAGATTCAATGAGATTGTGCAAAAATGAACGGTTCCTTTGCTAGATGAATGGATCCAAATATCTTCCTTTAAACCATGGTTCATCCGCCATCATTGGATTGTGCAAAAAAATGGCACGAATGTTATTGGAGTGACTGGAGCCAATGTTACTGGACAGGAAACCTAGAAACTCTCCTCTCATCGGCCATTATTGACAGAAATATGGCCAAGTCAAACTCTTTTTGCCAAAATTCTTCAAACATTTTATGGGCTGGACTGGATATGTCTCATCGGCCATTATTGACAGAAATATGGCCAAGTCAAATTCTTTGTGCCAAAATTCTCTCAAAAATTTCGCGGGATGGACTGGATATGTCAAAAAATTCGAGGGCTGGACTGGATATGTCAAAAAATTTACGGGCTCAACTGGATACCCTACATTTTTGTTCAAATTTGGTTCCTCACTCAAAAAATTTGCGAGCTCGACTGGATACCCTACATTTCTATCCAAATTTAGTTCCTCGGCCATTGATGGCAAAAATTGGTGCAAATGGGAAATGGAAACCCTCGTATTTCAAAGGTAGATGTTCACTTTTTTTTGTTTCCGAATTATTCTATTTAAATTTTCATTTGATCCCATTTCATTCCATGCGTTCATCCTATAGTGAATTGTTGGATATTCGATTCAATGCTCAGTTGGCCAGTTTCAACTCATAGGGGTTATTTTGAATGACCTGATTGATAGCTTTCTCAAGACAGGGCATGTTTCTTCTTATAGGTATGTTGACTCTTCTTGTTTTTTCACTGTCAAATGTGGTTGTTTATGTCCAGATTTGCACTTTTAATGTTGTCTATAATCTCTTTAATATAGATTCACCCCACATGTATGCTCAGATATTGAGAAAACTAATTTTTTATTGTTTTTCTTCACTTACTAATCATGTAGGCTTGCTTCTTATTGTTGTTGGAATTTAAATTAAGGTTTTTAATACAAGGAAGATTCTTATTGGATAACAGCACGACTGTTAGGCTGCCTGCTCACTGAGACTGCATAGCTTATTTCTGAGCTAATAAGTAATAGTGCCAGAGAATGTGAATTAATATTGTCTGAACAAGTTATTAACTCACTTATTAGAGAGGGGCCTTGTTTTATTGATGATGTCTGTGTTATTGGCTAGAAGCCATTTTTGTTATTACGGGAGTGATGTATTTCTTTCATCAGAGTTCAATCTTAAGCTCTAAGGTACTAGCTTCAACCCGTAGAGTAATAAATATTAGTTGTAGATAAATTAACTACTAGCCCTATAAGAACTACTAGCTTCAGTCCTACTTGCCAAGGAATCTGGATGATATAAGAAGAGACCTGATTAAATATTTTCAAAAACCCAAGACAGAGCAACAGTGCATAGTAGAACTAAAGGATATCAAGAAGGATGCCTAGAACCAAGCACTTGTTCCTGTTGCCCTATACAAACTCCATGTCTAAAGCCCCATGTCTGCCACTCACCTCTGCTGAGAAGACTGTTCTCATTGCCTAATTCAAATTAGAAAGAAAAGACACTGTTGATTATTACAATATCTATACAGGTACAAAGATGTAAAGGAAAGTCCCAGATCTTATCTAGTTAAAAGAATGAGTCAGTATGATGTATCATGGGAAGTTCTACCCACTCAAGCTTGAGTTAATAAACAAGCTACAAAAATATCAAACTAATCCAACACACTAGGTCACTACCAAATCCATCGAGGTTGAACAAGAGCGAACAGTAAACTGGAACTCAATTTTCAGTCTATGATGTAGTGGGTTCCTTCCCATCAACCCCTTTTTAATGTCCATCTGTAACTCCCGTAATGGGAGAGCTGCCCAAAATCCCTTGATAAACTCTTTGCACAACTCCTTCCCCTTACAAACCAACCTTTCTTTCCACTCTCATTTTTCAACAATCTCAGATGGATTTGTGTCTTTATTTAAAGAAGTTTCCTTTTTTGGCCAATTCCCATTGGCTACTATTGGAGATTTTGAATTCTCTGTTGGTGTAGACTGATGTGTGCTGCTACACTTTTCATCTTCCAACTTCTGTTCTTCTGGCAACTGATAGACAACTATCTCTTTATCAAACTTCAAGACATAACCCTCGTTGCATCCTTCAAACAATATTTCTCCTAGGGTATATATGATGTAGTATGCCTCCTTTTCAACCTTGAGCACAAAAAAATGGCCATTCCAGCTGACAATATAAATATTTGGTTCACTGTTCTCATCCTCCTCAGTACTTGCAATAGTGATTTCTTCCCATATATTGTCAAAAGACATAGCCCCTTGTAGAAATTCGAAGGAATCTCCCATTCCTTCATCTTGAAAGAAGCCAACAAAGGATTTCCCAGGAGCTACAAAAAGGAGTACCTTTGCCTGTAATAATGTCTCCAGATCAAAGTGCCTGTATGAGAACTTCTCTCTGCAATCCATGGAGGTTGTCAACACTATCTAGAGGGAACAGGCAGTCATCCCCATCAGTGATTATCATTTCCTATATTATTTTGGAATTTATGCAAAGTGGATCTCATGCCCATGGGTTCAGAGTTGGAGGTACAAATGGCTGGGTAGAACCGAACAATACAAACACAGAAAACATTCAACAATAATGCCTACGTACGATATTCAACACATTTAATGCATCTCTAAATTTACCTTTCTCATTTTTGGAGTCAAAGAACATTCTGCTCAAGAATTTTTTCATATACATCATGAGCATAATGACAAACTGCAAGAATGAATGCATCATATTCAATCTTTTGCAGATTGGTTCTTAAGTCACTTCCTACATCAGAAACCTGAACTCCAACCTGTGTTTGCCTCACCAGCAGGCCATCCATTCGAGTTCCAAACATTATTTAAAGTCATTTCTTGTAAATCTTGCGGTAAATTGAGTAATATCTAAACAAATATTGCAGTTCCTAGGTGTGGATTTCCACCAATCAATATACATGCTAGGTATCCGAAATGTATAAGTGTTTTCAACACATGGAAATGATTGATCTGGCCCAAAATTTGAGCTCTTTTACTGGTTTTTTTCATGCCTAGGATCACCCAAAATTTGAAATTGATGACATTCTATTGTTGTTTACTGGTATTGTGAAGCACAATAAGCCCCAAAAAATTCCTAGAATGAACACATAAATGCCTTCTTCCTCTGCTACAGGCAGTGAAATGTCAAGTTTGATGCATACCTCTATCATCATAAGTTGAAAATTCCACTTGTCACCCCCCTTGCAAAGTGATAGGTAATAGGAGAATTTGAAGACATGGGTAGGACCAAGAGGAGGACTAACATATTCATGTGAAGGAAAGAGATCCATTGAAACATGTTGTAAAGCATCCATAGGCAAATCATCTTTAAGAAGCAGTGGAAAAGATCCCGACAGACCTTGAGTAGGAACTTCATCAATATTACCAAAGATCACTTTCTCTTCACTACTAAACACAATGAGGTTGTCTATTAGGCCCATTGACATGGTCAATAAATTATTAACTGCGGGATCTCATCACATATTTTGTTAACAAATTGATTCTATTTTTAAGGTTTATTTTCAATCTCAAATGGTATATGAAAGTATATTTTATGCAATGGGTTTAGGTTATCAATTTTGTTGTCATGACTCTTCCAATGCCAATTGTCACACTCAAATGGTACCACATGGCACTCAAAGGACCCACATTAGCGGAAAGCATCAAATCCTTGTCTTTATCACTCAACACACATCCCTATTATTGTCAAGTTTTTGGCATTATTCACTTATTTTCAGCATGAAATACTAAAGTTTGTCTATGTATATCGATCTACAAAATTCATTGAATGTCAAGGTAGCATCATAGTACTTGCTTTCGACTTGAGTATGCATGTTTTATGAGATAATGTCTCATTTTTTATGGTTGCATTCCCCCTCCTTAGCTATACCTTCACTTCACTTACCTTGGCTTGATCACATTGTTATTATAGTGATATTCATACTCATGGCTTTGAAATAGATTCATTGCATTAATGTTTTCCATGTGTTGTGGCATTCATCCTTATTTATTTCACAAAATAATGCATCTCTTGCCTTAACGAGATAAATGTGGCCCTCAAACCATTTCATGAAATTCTTATAATGTTGTCCATTATTTTATATTACAATTATTGTGTATGTCGTATGTTATTTCTGACTACATTTATTCAATACACAAGTCTGCTACAACATTATAGTGATCCCATTCCTTGAGTTTGAGGGCGGCTACTTTCAGATATGCCATCTATCACTTACAGGCATGTAAAACGGTCTTTCTTTAATATATATATTAGATATGTTTAGTGACTGTTAAAAGCATTTTGAATCCTTATTAGCATCTGCAAAGTGTATCTCAATTGACCATTTATGATGCCCATGGTAACATGCATTCATGGTTAAAATGTGGAGCAACATCTAAGCACACAAACATAGATTTGACTCTATTAGGAGAGGGGTAGCCAAGTGTTTGACTAAATACTTAAACCAAAAATAAGTACAACAGTGAACCCAGAAATTCACTTAGTTGAGTCAGGGATATTGCATAAGTCCATCAATGAGCTAAGTCAACATAGCATACATTCCTTTAACAACATATAATGAAGGGTGTGCGACAATGGAGATAAGTTTAGGAATGGTTCACATTAAAAAAATGAGAAAGTAAGAGAATCAATTCAAAAATAGTTTCACTGATAGGGTGAGAAGTCACAAAGAAAAAATGTTTTATTTCTGAATCTGGTTTAGGGATTTACCCTTTTGTTATGTATATCCATGAACTAATCAAGTGTTGATAGAGGCAAGCCAAAATAGAGTCCAAAGATACATTATGAATGACTATAGTTGTCCTTCAAGAAAGGAGTACATAGTAACTTGACACTTAAGGTTAAAATTGAACCTAAAATTACATGACGTACTTGAAAACGTCTATACAAACTTCATATCAAATCTGCAAACACATCAAATATGCTACAGGAATTAGGATCTGTATGCTGCAACATATGACATTTGTGACAATAGTCTCCACTCCCCAAAACTATCTCTATTATCTTCATCAATTAGGAATATAATCCAACAACTTGAAATCCCAGAAAAATATGGTAGAATTGGGATCATCTTATAGTAAGCTAATGAAACCATTATACAAAATATCATCAAATATTGGCCTAGAAATGTAGTAATATATTTAGGGAAACAGTTAGATAACTTGGAGCAGACTCGCATGTTTTTTCCATTGGAAAAAACCATAGTTCTATTCATATTAATATAGAAAGTACATTTCGTATATGTATTTAAGTATTTCAGTCATGTTAAAAAAAAAGGGAAATAACAACTTCGTTTCTTCCTTTTGCTTGATAATCTAGAACATTACAAATGTTGGCTTCCACAAGCGAGCAAAAAACTTGTCTTTGGACAACACTTAGAGTTCTAGAATTAGATTTCTCAAAAAAAGTTCTAACAATTTTCCATCTAAATGATCAAAATAAACCAGTAACTCCTAAATCTATGATACATCAATATCACTATATACTCCTCCATCCAGAATAATCTCAAAACAAAGTGGGATGAAAATATTCAGAATGTTGGCTCTTAAATATGCAAAATCCATTCTTCAATTGTAGACCAGCTTTTGAAAGTCCATCGGCTTCTCCATTTCTTTCCCTGTACATGGGATGAAAAGAGATTGAGTTAAAACACTTGAATCTCATCAAATTTTGGCGTAGAAATGTAGTAATAAATAACAAGTAATATAAATTATGTGAAAAAAGCTCAGTGAACAAAATCATACCTTCTCTTTCCAAAATAAACAAGTAGGAAATTTCAAAATTAGTTCTAAAATATAAAGATCACAACTAAGATCAGAAGAGTTTCCTAATGTATGGTTGGAGAGGATTCACCTTATGTCATGTTCCTCGAATTTCTAATGTGTGGGGATGAGCACAAATTTTCCACATGATGCTCTTCTCTCGTCTTTTACCAATCTGTCAAAAGGAAATCATTAATATTTAAGTAAGAAATTGTGTTTATAAAATGAATAAACATACAGAAACTATAAAATTCTCACCCTTTTTCCATTGTGAATAAAATAGAAGTCTTCCTCAAAGCTTAATTCCTCTTCAAATTCAAGGTGTCTTCTAACTTCAAACAAATTCCAATTTTCTTCCATGGACAATGTTTTGAAATGTGCCTTAAAAATATCAATGGATATTAGAGGAGAATGGGTGCTTGAAATATCAATTTTCTTCCATGGACAATTTACTGCTTTTCTGGTTGCATGAAATGTCGAAACAAAGACCGAGTAATATGGGCCAAGCTTGGAGAGAATGGCCAATATTAGTTTCTCATCTTTTTAATCAATACCACATTGCTTCAACTATAGAACAAGTGACTTGAATTTGGAGAAGAAATACTGGAGGTTATTGAAATTTTGTGGACTCAATGAAACTAATTCATTATCCAATTGGTGGCCTCTTAATTCATCAGTATTTCCAAACAATTCTTGAAGCTTTAGCCAAACTTCATTGGAAGAGGTAAGACCATCGAGATGGAATAGAAGATCCCTATATGCAGTGAGACATAGTAAGCCATAGGCTTCATCTCTTCGATTATGCCATTTTGATTTCTCAATTGCTGAGGTTGGCTCAGCTTCAGTTGCCATAGTCACCCTGTAGAGGCCTTTGCTCCTCAACATGATCTCCATCCGCGCTTTCCAGTCAAAATAATTGAATGAAGTGAGGATGATCTGATGCGACTGATCCATGGAAGCTATGAAATAACTTTTGGAGTGATTTGGGTGCATTCTTCGATGCTCAGTTGCGCCATCTGGATGATAGAATGCGCCATGTGGATGAATTGTTGCACCCTCTGGATGATAGAATGCGCCCTATGGATGAATTACTACACCCTCCTTAAGACTGGTTGGATTGTGCAAGACAATAGAAGGATAAAGGAATAGCTTGATAGCTCTGATACCATGTGAAATTTAGTTCAAACCAAGATTTGATCAAGAAATTACACACTCTCACAAAAGATCTCACACAACTAGTCAAGAACACTAAAATTTACTCACAATAATGGTACACTGAATTACTCAAGAGAATAATATTACATCAGCCAACCTTAGGAAAGTAAATGGATGTCAATATGTAACTTTAAATCAGATATTCAAATGCATAATGATTCCATTCGAATCCTCACAAAAGCAGACTTACTAAATTGATGCAAAACCTGCCTAGGTGGAAAGTGTGTTCTCCAAGTCACACCAGAGGCTCATGAATTTCTGATTTAGTGATTAGGTAGTGATGTGTGATTAAAAAACATGATAAATCCCAAAAATGGAAGGAATAAACATCAAGGAGTGAAAGTGGTCCAAAAAACACTTTCCCTAGTCAACTAGCTTTTCACCTTTCACCCAAAAGCAGTAAAAAGCAGTTATGCGCCTTTCTCACTAGAATCTTATCCAGAATCACTAGAAATATGCCCAAGTGACTTAGGAATCTTGTGGTCCACACCAGGAAGACTTTTGGTCCCCCCAAAGATGCCTTGTGCTCCACACAATGATTCATATGCAAAGTATCTAGTCTAATACTTAGGAATTAATCATAAAATGAGTAATTAATGCTACTAAGGTATTAAATGACATAGATGTGGGTTTTAAATATTCCAACACTCAAATAAACTTTGAGGAGCAACAAACCATTTGAATTCTCCCTTCTTCATGCATGTAGTTAATGGTGCACAAATTCCACTAGAATTCCTTATGAACTTCTTGTAAAAACAAGCTAACCCATGGAAGCTTAGTACCTCAGTTGTGTTCTTAGGAACTAGCCATTTTATGATTTCCTTCACCTTCTCAAGCTCCATCTTAAGAAATTATTGAGAAATAAAAAATCCCAGATATATTAACTCCTCTTTCATGAAAGTACACTTCTATATATTTAAAAGTAAATTCTCATGTTTCAGTCATTCTAACACTTGTCTTAACTATGCAAGATGGTATTCCTTTGTCTCTCTATAAATCAAAATATGATCTAAGTAACCCACCAAAAAATTGATGAGATAAGGTGTCAACACCTCATTCATAAAACCCATAAAATTACTTGGGGCATAATTTGTTAAACCAAATGGCATAAGAAACAATTCAAAAAATTCCTTCTTTTGTTTTGAATGCAGTGTCCCACTCATCCGCTTCAGAAACTCTTATTTGGTGATAACCACTCTTCAAATAAATCTTAGCGAAAAATCTTGCTCCACTAAAGTAATCCATATGATCGTCCTTTTTGGAAAATGGAAATGTACACTTAATGGTTATCCTATTGATAGCTCTAGAATCAATACATGTTCTCCTTTCTCCTCATTTCTTAGGTGCAAGTAGAACAAGTATTGCACATGATCTCAAACTTGACTTTTCAACTCCTCATTTTCTACTGATGTCATTCTATGTGGGGATTTGTTTGGAAAATTGGAACCTTGTATGAAATCAATATGATGGGATATGCTCCTCACAAGTGGTAATCCCTATAGCATCTCCTTAGAAATAATTTCCTTAAACCTTGACAAAATTTCCTCCACCTTTATAGGAATATCATATATCTTGACATCTGAATTGATACCTTTAGGTATAACAACTAAAAAAAAATTACCCCTTTCCCTATTTTCGACAAGGTCTTTGTTGAGCACAACATTATCCTTCTTCCAAAGAATTTACTAGTACTGTTGCTTTCACCATTTTTGTCCTTTGGGGGTACCATCAAAGTTTGATTTCCATTCTTATTAACAAAAAATATATTCTTAACCCCATCATACATAATCTTCCTATCATACTTCTAAGTTCTACCCAACAATAGATGACAAGCATCCATTGGCACTACATCACACATCACACTACCCTGATAATTTCCATTCTTGAAATTAGTTAAACATTACTAGGAAACACTGACATAGTATCCTTTTGTAACCATGAGAATCTATAATCCCAAGGATGTGGTCTACACTTCAACCTCAACTTTTTTGAAACCTCTATAAACACTAAATTTTTAGTACTTCCTTCATCTAGAATTAAGGAACAACACTAACCTTTGATTTTGCATATAGTCTTGAAAATAGATTTTCTATGATATGGTTCTTCAATCCTTGTCTATCTTCTAGGATTTGATAGGGTCCTCCTAAGCATAAGATTCTCCCCAACTTCTAGCTACAATACATTGGCATTATCTCCAACTACATATCCAATAGTGTTTTCCACTCCTTGAGAAACGTGAGTTTTATTTTCCTGGCTCCTTGTAGTATGCAAATTATCGGGACATTCATAGGCCTTGTGCCTTGGTGACTAACACTTGTAATAAATTATAGTGTACCTTCCATTCTGTCTACCTCTAAAATTTCATCTTCCACAAAACGTTCCTCTACCACTAAAAGATTTATTTTTTCTTCTAAATTCCTATGTTAGAGCACTAACATTCCTAACCTGATCTCCTTTGGCTCCATTGCTCTGTCCTCTTCCAAAAATGGCTTTTCCCCTACCTCTAACTATTTCTCTTCCTCTAACACTAGGCGTCTTTCTAGATAACTTCTCATCTACCTTTAATGCAAGTCAGTATGCTTATCCCACTATTCTAATTCTCACAATGCTCAATTAATATTGCATTGCATACTTCAATCCATTAATTGTATATCTAGAAATATTTGCATCCCATTAATCACTATTGTAATACCCCCATTTTGACCCTTAGGATATTTTGGCTATAATGTAAATATTGTATGCATGTTATGTATGATTCCTAGCGTGGAGCTCTAGGCCAAGGCCCCGCTAGTGAATGCTCGGCCTTGAAGAGGCAAGTAGTTGGTATTATGCTTCCCATGTGCTAGTAAGCCATGGAAATTGTAAATATGCATTTTAATAGAAATTCCCACAAATAGCTATGCAATGCAACAAGAGATGAGGGCCTGATTTTTACAAGGAATGGGGGTGGATATTCAAACCCTTGAGCCAATCAATTCAAGGCAAGTGTCAATGAGAGAACCCATGAACCCTCAACTACCCATGTTGACCTTTGTGCCCAATCATTCATTTCTCCCAAGAGTTGGTTGAGGTAGTTAATGCCGTGGGGAATGGAGAGGTATGGCTCTCCAAATTTGGGTATGGGCAAGCCACCATTCATGAAAATTCGTGTTGGAATTCTTGGGCAAGAAAAGAGCAACGAAATTGCTCCCCAAGCCATTCTTCACCCATTAGTTTTTCTCTCTCACGAGTTTGGAGCTACCTAGGCTTTTTCCCTCCACGTTTTCTAGTTTTTCATTGTTTTCTAGCTGGGAGAAGGGTGTTTTCATGTTGCAAAACCATGGGAAGGAAGGGAAAATCGATTTGGGGTCCATAGAGGTTGTTTTGGCCCACTGAATGCTTATATATCTGTGGGATAAATCATTTTCTTCCCTGTGGTCGTTTTTTCCCTCTCACAATCTGTTTTTTGGTGTGCTCACGGTTTGGGGAGAACCCATGGCCATCTTGTTTCAAATTCCATTGTTAAAAATGTTTATCCATGCCCAATGATTGTGTTTGTTGTGTGTAGATATAGTATGTTTGGGTATGGGTTATGGGTACCCATTGCTTTGGTTTGAGCTTGAGATTCCTCTCTTCCTTGTAGAAATCATGCCCAGCTCGGGGGTGGTCTCTGAGTGTTGAAAGAATACAGGCTGGGCAGAGACCTATGGTTGGGTGGAACATTGCAACGACATAGCTAGTTGCTTGGGACAACTTCATAATCAAGATAACTATTCTCTATGTGTATTTAACTTTGCAATGTTATTTAATTATTGACTGTTATGTTTATGAAAATCAATGCATGCTAGATATACATGCAGTGGATCTTGCTTCAACTGTGTTTATTTGAATTATACACCTGCACATGTGTTTTTATTTATTTATTTGAATGTATGAAATGGGTTGATTTTTTGTAAAAAGCCCCAGAAATGTAGTCATGTTCCCTTCCTTGCGTTGGGTTGACAGGAGGAGACGTGACAACTATGTCCATATCTAATAGACAATATGTAGAATTCCTTTTTATACTCCTTAACAATAATTTCCCTTTTCCTCATATTCTATAACTTCATATACAATTTAAAGTATAATTAGTAGGAAAAAACTTAGCTTTCAATTTAACTACCATCCTGTCCCAAATCTTGATTTTATCATTTCCTTTCTTCTTTCTTTCTAACTGTACAGAGTCCTAGCATAAGAATACATGTCCTTTCAACTTTAGGAAATCCATCTTTACTCTCTTAGGGTCTTCAATTTTATCCATATCAAAGAATTTATCCATATCACTTATCCAATCAACTCCCTGAGTAGGTAGATTCCTATATCTTATGTTTTCCTTTGAAATCTATTAATTCCTTAATAATCCCTTCTTTCGGTACTTTGATTGATCTAGCTCCCTCCTGGGGATTTTCAACCTCTAATTCTTCATTAGTTACATAATGATCCTCAATTGTAGCTCATCTCCTCTAAGCAGCATCAATGATTTCAACTCTATCTTGGACATCCCTCAATGCTTGAACCAATTCCTCAACTACAACACCAACACATTGTCTTCTTCCTCTCTAGTGTACATACGTTCCTCCCCTTTCATCCATACTTCCTTATAACAATCTCTCTTCTTACAATTCTACCCAGCTAATCTCCCTATCAAAATTGTAATTCTCCAAGAACAATTCTACCCAACACTTTTCCTCAAGTGGAATTGTTCACTACTACAAGACATTCTTGCGCTGATACCAAACTTAGTTGTCCCTAATATTATTAATGTTTTAAACTTGAAACGACCACCAAGCTACAATTCCAAAGTACACAGACTTCCTTAACACACATGCAATCACATAAAGACTAAGAAACTCATGCAAATTCTTTTAATTACTTCTATTAAACTTAGAAATTACAATTACAAAACTCAAGGTTTGGAAATTCTCTCATTGTTCACAAAATGACCACAACAACCCCCTGGTCTCATTCTCAAGCAAATTTTACATTTAATTTACACAAAATTTCTCAAATTGTTCTCTCGTTCAAATTATCAAAGTCCTCCCTGTGTTCTCTATTATTTTCTTCTTATCTCTCACTTTCTATTTCTATCTTCTATGTTGCTTCTTCCTTCCTTCCTTCCTCTTCTCTGTGTCTTCATCTTCTCAATTATCTTCTTCTTTTCTCCTTATTTTTCTTCCTTGTCATTCTTTTTTTTCTTTTTCTTTGTGCACCCCTGGTTCTTCTAATCCTTGCCTAAAAATATGGTCTTCATTAATGAAATTAAAGTGTCAATTAAATGAAATATTACATCCTTCAACAAAACTAGGACATGAATTTACGACCTCCCAAATCCAAACCATAGATACCTCATACATGATGATATATCCTCAATTTATTCAATCACACTGAAATACTTTGTTGGATTCAATTGATGTGAAGCTTGGACCGAGAGTTGATGTTTCCATTCATGACCCCAACACTTCATCTAGGCCATTCACAACATTTTCAAACTTGGCGTTAAATCCATATTGCTCACATATCCCTCTCCTTGGTGCACATCTTGAGGGACTACCCCCCATGAATGGTTCTCATCTCTATGTGATCCAACCCCATGGATGGTTGTAATCGTATCACAAAACCTTCATTTTCTCAAGCCTTGTTACTAGATGTCAAATCTATGTCTATTCGTGCATGTGGATTAACGATGGAGATTTCATCATGGGCTCTCGATGCCCATTCTTCTCCTACATCACCTTTGATTTAGGGGAATCAATCTCCATCTAATTCTATTCACGCATTCCCTTGGAAAAATGTTTACAGCACTGCATTATCATTTAGATCTATGTATTTTTGAAGAGTCACGCTCCTTGTCCCAGTTGTGAGTGAGTGAGCATGCCCAACAATGTCATTTTGCAACTGATTGAAATTATGAATAGTGCACTCATCTAGTGAATATCGAAAATTCACCTATATCATAATTGTAATGTACCCAAAACACTTAGAAATGTTTTTTCTTCTCTTGCATTAAAGACATCAGATAGTGAACTTCCTATCGAGTTTTCATTACTAGATGAGCGCTTACATTCTCCTAAAGGATGACTTACCTTGTTTCGACTAAGCATTCTCACAACATCTCCCTGGAGAGGAATGACTAATCGAGTGCTTACCTTCGCTTAAAAAAGTACTTGCACTACTACGACTAAGCATACCACTTAGTCAATTACTTTTTCCTTCACCTATTTTCCATTAACCATACTAGTCCCAGCCTCAAATTATACATATAAATATTATCCTTAATCATTTTCCACAACTCCAAGTCTTGCTATTAACTCGACCAATATGAGATCGATTCAAGTATTAGTCAAGCGGATTATCATAGTCAAGCTACATACTAATCCCTAACCACTAAGTCGTTACCACCACAATAATCATTATACACAAACTAATTAACATAGACAATATATATCTCTTAGGGTTAACGAATTCATACAACTATTAACCACACACATATATATAATACAATTATACCATTTATTTAATTTTTGACTCAAGTGCATCACATGTTAATTATCTATGATAATTGTTGCTTAAAATATACTTACCTAGCCCTAAAAGTAGGCTACCAAAAGCGCATTCATGGCCATGAATGGATTTATATTCTCAACCAAGAGAGAAACTATCATCTTTCCCAATGATGTTGTCATTTTGGAAGACCTTAACACGGCATTTACTACATTTAATGAGTGAATGAGGGCATTTGCCAAAGCATGTCTTACTGGAAAGGCTTCCTCTCCACTGAGTCAGTTATACGATCAGAATGTTGAAGAAAACATCTTTTTTTTTTGTCCTCACACCCTCTAGACCGTGGGTTTATATAAACTCGCCCTATCCTCTCTCGACTTCATTTTCTACTCTCTTATGCAACTTGTTCTACTCTTATGCAACTTGTTCTACTATTTAGCAATTCACTCTACTCCCTTCTCCTAGATAGACTTGCCGCGACTTCGAAAAAAAAAAAGCAAAAACAAAAAATAACTTATATTGTTATTGTTATTCACTACTTGATATAATGTTACATGTGAAAATTATAAATGTAGTGAAACCCCTCCAAAAACTGGAATAGCCATCAATAATCTGCACCGCATTGATTCTTAAAAAAACATAATAACTAAAATTAGCAAATTGAACTATCAATGATTACAATAAGTTGGCGTGAAGATTGAATATTAAAGTGCCACTTGTGACATAAGCACAACATACGGGGTTATCATTTATAAAACCAAGATGCATGCGGCATAAAGAACCCATGCAGGTTGCTTTACACTGTCTCACGGCCGCTGCATTCCATCCTGAGAATGCTCACCGTAGTGAAGCACATCTACCGAACAATGGATTATGGAGGGTCAGAAGGTGGATTTAGCCCTTGTGCAACAACAACCACGATAGTTGGAACTATGCTCTGATTGCTTGTTCAAAAAGTTTGCAATCTGCATGCTTCATTTTGAGTTTTATTTGTATTTAAAAAAGTTTGCAATCTGCATGCTTAATTTTGAGTTTTATTTGTATTCTGAAATTTGGAATGAATTCACATTAAGGGAGGCAGTACCACAAACATATTCAAATTCCATGTACATCTATTTCAAGTTCTATGGCAGTACCACAAACATATTCAAATTCCATGTACATCTATTTCAAGTTGCATGGAAGTGAATTGAATTGATGCGGATGCTTGAGAGGAATCGAATACTGATATTAGTTGTTGGATTGACAGCATTGAAGATTAATTGGAGCCAGTTTTCTATAATATATTAGTTTTATTAAGGTGATTTCCATGAGTTTTTAAAGTTATTTTGGTCTAAAATTTTTAGGATTTTCCTGTTATGATGATGTGGATATTGTGCAGAATTTAATTATGTTTTTTGGTTTACAAGCATTAAAATACATAAAAGGAGCTTCTCTTGTTGGCATAAACAACCATGCACAACAAGAAAATGCATCTTTTAGCACCACAAGTTAGCACCACTTATATTTTGTGGTGTAAATGTGGTGGTATTGGCACCACTTACATTTTTGTGGTGTTAAGGTGGTGTTAGTAGCACCATTTACATTTTGTGGTGTTAAAGTGATGGTACTAGCACCACTTATATTTTGTGGTGTTAATATGATGTTATATTTGTTAATAGCATTGGAAAGGCAGTTTTTCGTCATCTATGTTAAGAGAAATGCCATGTTGGCAAGTACCATAAAGTGGTGCTAAGCTATTATTTTCCACATGGACATTTACAAGTAGGATTTCATTATGTGGATTTGCACCATAAAAATAACAAATTCACAAATAATAATTTTGAAAATAACTCAATCCAATATTTATTTTTTGTTTTATCAATTAAATTTTTTTTATGAAAGATTAATTTATGAGTTTTTGCGCCACAATTACAACAACTTCAATTATTTATATTTAGAATATTTAAACAAATAAATTCACATGATTCATTTATGAAGCTTTACATCACAAGCATGAGAAATTCACAAAAAAAAAATTGGAAAATAACTAAATTTAATTATTCATTTTTTATATTATTTAAATAAATAAATACAATTGACAAATAAATAAAAACAACCATTTTTATTAATTTATTACTATTATGAAGTAGTAATAAAAATTATTTTAATTTAAATATATTCATTTGAGAATATTTTTATTTTCTTAAATTTCTTTATGGAAATTAGTATTATTATTAAGTTTTAGTACAAGACATGGGTCTTAGATCCATGAAGATGGTCAATGGAGAAAACCTCTACATATGGCCCTAAATGAAGCTTTTAGGAATCTAGGACCAATAAAGATACCATAAAAGTCCCCACACATATTCATGGGTATTCTTAGCCTCTAAGTATGGGCATTCACATTATTGTAAGTTTTTTTATCACTAGGGATAGGTCTAGTGGCCCTCAACATGTTTGAGAGAACAATCCTAGGCCTTAGCCTAAAGGAATCCTAAGCATAGAGAAATGTTATGTTGCCAAGTACCATATAGTTGTACTAAGTTCATATATGTCACATGGACAGGTACAAAAATGATTTAATTATGATGATTGCACCATAAATACAACAATATCACAAATAATTATTTTGTAATAACTTAATTTTATTTTTTCATTCAAATAAATGCTCATTATTAATTTATGAGGTTTTAAACCAAAATCACAACAAATTTAATTATTTGTTTTTATACTATTTAAACAAGTAAGCTCACATGATTCATTTATGAGGTTTTGCACCACAAACACAACAAGTTCACAAAGAATTATTTTGTAAATAGATCAATTAGATTATTCATGTTTAATATTAATCAAGCAAATAAATACCTATGATTCTTAATATTGACAAATAATTAAAGACAATCATTTTCAATTTATTACTATTATAAAATATTACTAAAAGTGATTTGAATTGAAATTTCATTATCTTATAGGGTATATTTTTATTGATATTATTAAATTTCTTGATGGTTATTAATAGAATTACAAGGCTATGTGCACAAGGCACGGGTCTCAAATCCTTGGACATGTTCGAAGGAGGAAACCTCTTCCTTAGGCCCTAAAAGAAGCTTTTCGGAATCTGGGACTAAGAAATATGGTCAACACACATATATTCCTAAGATTATTCTTAACATCTCTATGTGGATATTGATTGTATTATAAGGTTTTGATCACTAGTGATAGGGCTATACACTAGGTCCACCTAGTTAAGAGAAGAAACCTAGGCCTTGGCCTAAATGAAACTTCTAGGCATGTAGAGATAATAATGATTTGTCGAGCTAACAAAAATGACTTTTTGAGAATATATCTGTCTTTATAATATGGATAATGGAGGGGGATTGGAGGAAATAAAACTATAGGTCTTTGGGGAATAGACATGATTAAGGAAGGAAACTAAGGCCTTGGACCTTAGAGGGAACCAATAGGCATATAAGATTAACAAGTATACCTTGAAACACCACATAAGACCTCCTAACGGTATCCTTAGCCTAATATTGGGGGTATTAATATAAGTAAGAGGTTTTTTTTAAGCACTATATATGGGTGTTTAGGCCCTTAACATGTTTGAGGGAGGAAACATAGGCCTTAGTCCCTAATAAAATATTTTTTGCATCCAAGGAAAAATACGACATCTCGAAACACTACATATGACATATTGGGGTTATTATTTACCTTTGAGTGAGGAAATCAACACCATTATGATTTTTTTGCAAGTATACATGGGTCTTAGGTTTTTGTATAATGTCATAGGAGGAAACTTGGGCATTGAACCCTAAGGGAAGCTTTAAAATTCACCCATGAAATCCAAACACTATCTTTGGCATCTGAGCATTAATATAAGTGACACTAGGTATGCGAACTTTAGACAGTCATGGAAGGAATTACAAAAACTAGGCTGCAAGGGACGATTTTAGGCATATCGGGCTAATAGCAATGACTTAAACTATCACCTAGGAGATCATGCAATGTATAGTATATCATTATTCTCAAAGTGGGATATGGGTGGAAATATGTGGTTTTGTGTAATAGCGATGGGTCTTAGTAAATGGTTGGGGAAGAAATTGAAAGAAGTATACCTTAACAAAATATTATTGAGGTAATGGGTAATGAACATGATCATGAACCATAACATACACCCTTTAAAGTTGATATTTGGCATAATAGTCAGATATGAGCATAATCAAGAGTTTTTGCGTAGAGGGATGGATCTCAAGGCCTTGACTGGAGTCATAGGATGAAATCAAGAGCCTTATGTAGGTCTCCCAAAGCCTTGGTAATGATATTATAGGGAAGTGACCATAATTTTATCCCTAAAGAAACCATTAAGGAATCCAATCCATTGAGGAACTATGTATCTAGGTCTTATGGCCTTTAAGCGTTGGACATGATCAATGGAGGAGACCTAAATATCGATCACTAAAGGAATATTCTAGTCATCTAGTTCTAAGAAGGTTTCATCCACCAACAACACATGGCCTCTTGAAATTATCATTAGCATATGATTGAGGATGTTGGTGTCATTAGGTGGTTTTGAGCAGCATGTACATGTCTTGGGGACTTGAGAGTGATGTTCTAGGGAAGAATACCATGCCTTTATACCTAAATAAATCATTGAGGCATCCAAATCCATGAATTATAATGCATCAAAGCACCATGCATGACTTTGTAGGGGTATCCATTGCACTATGTATCCAAGTCTTGTGTCCTTGTGGCCTTCGACATGGTTAGTGGAGGATATTTGAACCTTTGACCCTAAAGGAAGCTTGTGGCCATCTAGGGGTAATAATGTTTCCTCCACCAACTATACACAACCTCCTAATTGTATAATTGTCCTATTATTGAGGATTTTATTGCCGTTAGGTGTTGTTAAGTAATATGTACTTGTCTTAAGCCCTTGGTAATTATGTTCCATGAAAGAAGACCATATTTTTGGCCGTAAAGAAATCATTGAGGCATCTAGATCCATGAACACTACCTAAAAGCACCATTGATTACTTCAGAGGGGTATCTATGGAACTATGTATCTAGGTCTTGTGGCTTTAGGCCTTACACATGGTTAGTGGAGGACACCTCAATCTCGAGCTCTAAATGATTTTTCTATCCATCTAAGGCTAAGAAGATTGCCTCCACTAAAAACACATCGCCTCTTAAGGGTATCATTGGCCTATGATTGATTATGGAATTGCCATTAGGTGGTTTTGAGTAGTATCAACATGTCACAAGGCCTTGGGAATGATGTTTTAGGGAAAACAACCATTCCTTTGAACATAAAGAAACAATTGGGGCATCTAGAGTGATGAACAATTCCGAGAGAACCATGCATGAACTTGCATGGATATCCATGCCACTATGTATCCATGTCTTGGGGCCTTAGGGAATTGGACAAGGTCAAGGGAGGAGACTTGAACCTCTCACCCCAAAGGAATCTTATAGCCATCCAAGGCTAAGAAGATCACCTCAACCAACCACACATGGCCTCTTGAGTATCATTTTCATATGACTAAGGACATTAACACCATTATGTGGTTTTGCGAAGTATGTAGGTGTCTTAGGGCCTCAGGCACGGTGCTCTAGAGAAGAAGACCATGCCTTTGTCCCAAAATAAACCATTGAGGAATCTAGAGACATGAACAATGCCTCAAAGCACCATGCATGCCTTTGCAATGGTATCCATTGAGATTTATATCTAGTAGGTCTTGGGGCCTTGATGTCTTGGACATGGTGAGTGGAAGAAACCTAAACCTTGGACCTTAAAGAAATCTTTTATCCATCCAAGGCTAAGAAGGTTTCCTCCACCAACCACACATGGCCTCCTGAGGGTATCATTGGCTTATGATTAAGGATTTAAGGATAATAATTCCATTAGGTGGGTTTGAAAAATATGTATGTGTCTCGATGCCTTGGGAATGACATTCTAGAGAAAATACCATGCCTTTGGTCCTAAAGAAACCATTAAGGCATCCAAAACCATGAACAATGCTTTAAAGCACCATGCGTGATTTTTCAAGGGTATCCATGGCACTATGTATCCAAGTCTTGGGGACTTGGGGAATTGGACATGGGCATGGGATGAGGCATGAAGCTCAAGCGCTAAAGGAATCTTCTAGCCATCCAGGGATAAGCAGGTTGTATCCACCGACAACACATAGCCTTTCGAGGTTCATTGTCCTATGATTGAGGATGTCAGTAACATTATGGTGTTTTGAGGAGTATGTACATGTGTAAGAAACCAAATCCTCATTCCCTAAAGGAAGGTTCTAGTCATCTATGTAAAAAAAAATGACTTTAAATACCACACATGACCTCTTGATCAATTCATTTGCATTTGAGTGGAGATATGGATTTCATTAGCACTTTTTTAGTTCTAGGAATTGATCTCGAGTACATTGACATGGTTGGGGTAGGAAACTTGGGCCCTAATCCCTAAAGAAAGATCCTAGGAATATAATCCAAAGAATGACACCTCAAACTAGCACACATGGCCTCTGTGTGGGTATATGTATGGCACTAAGTGGATTTTTATAATATGTATAATTCTTGGTGCTCTAAAGATGATTAAGGGATGAATCTCGTGGATAATATCATAAAGAAATTTTTCAAGCATCTAATTCCTAAATGATGAACTGAAGCACCACACTTGGCCTCCAACAAAATCATTTCCCTCAAAGTGGGGATGATAGTTCCTTTAGAAGGTTTGCATAATTAATTATGGATCTTGTTTTCTTGACATGTTTAGGGATGGAAACCAAATCCATCACCACTAAAATAATCTTCTAGGAATCCAAGGATAAATGACACCTTGAACCACCACTCATGATCTCCAAAGAGTGTGTCTAGCCTACAAGCTATGGGGATATCATTATCATTATGAGGTTTAAAACTAGGCATAGGCTTTAGGGCCCTAGACATTCTTAAAAGAGGAAATGTGGGTCTTATTCCCTAAAGGAATATTTTAGGTGTCGAAGGCTAAGAAAAACACCTTGAAGAATCATTAGTGACCTCCTATGATATATCTATTTTTATGTGGGGAAATGTGTGCCATTATGACTTTTTAAGTACTAGGTATGGATGTAAGCACCCTAGACATGTCTAGCAGAGAAAAAATAAGACTTGGGTTGTGATGGACTTTCCTAAGCATCAACGGCCATGATCAATGCCTTAAGGAACCACACTTGACCTCTCAACGGTATCCTTTTTCTTTGGCCACAGATATCCTTTCCATAGTAAGCTTTGAGCACTGGGTAGGGTCCTTGGGGCATTGACATAGTAAGGGGGAGGAATAATAGGGTTCATGCCACAAATAAAGACTATATGCATCTATAAAAAAGAATGATGTCTCAAACCACAACACATCCATAAGCTTCCCCCAATGGATGACATCAAGCTAAGGAGATAACTCAAGCCTTAGTTCCTGAAAAAAATAATGGATAGAAGGCAAAGAATGACACCTTGAACCACCACATATGATATATAAATAGGATATATGGCCTCCATATGAGCATATTCAAACACAATTGGGAGGTTTTGAGCCCCAATTTTAGGTCTTAAGGGCCTATAGACCTATCTAGATTTTGAACACCACATAGGACCTATCTAGGGGGGTGTTTGGCTTCCAAGGGTGTATATTAAATCCATTAGGAGGTTTGATATCCATGTATGTATCTCAAATCCATATACATGATTGGGGAAGGATCCAATACCTTAATTTATAAAGAAATCTTATAGGGACCAAGGACCATTAATATTGCCTCAAATTACCACACATGCCCTCTCTAAGGGATCTAGAGCCTCTAAGTTAAAATATGAGATACATTAAGAGGTTTTGAGAACTAATTATAACTCTTAATACCTTGGAAATAGATATGTGAGAAAAAATCATAGGGCTCAAAGTCCTTGAATGACATCTCATATCTCCAAAAAAAAACCCTATAGGAGATATTTATCCTCTAAGTGTGCGTATGGGTGGCGTTAAGAGGCCATGAATGAGGCCTCAAAACATAAAAAAAATACATTCTCTCTTACTATATGGGTTCCATCAGGAGGTATTTGACATCGTGGATGGGTCTTTGGGCCTATATGGCTAAGGCATTAAATCAATTTTATAGGGCTTGAGGGCCATCAACAAGGCCTCAATTGCACCATAGAAGAAGTTTTTAGAGGATATTTGGTCTCATAGTCAAGTCATGGGGTTTATTAGGAGGCTTTTGGTACTATTTTAAATGGGCCGCGAGTCCTTGATAATTTTTAAGGAGGAAACATTAGCCTTTGACCATAAAGGAATATTTGATTTCATCATGGACATGAATCAAGTTTTTGACTTCCACATAACATTGGACAAAGGGATATTAGGTTTTTGATTGGGAATATGGACACCGTTATGAGGTTTTGAGAACCAAGTATGGGTCAGAAGTTATTGGACATGGTTGGAAAAGGAAACTCAAACCTTAGACCTTAAAGATGTATTTGATGGATATAGAGCCATGAAATGGGTCTCTAATAACAACATTGAACCTCTCTTAGTTATATTTAGCATCTAAGAAGGGATATGGGTGCCATTGGGAGGAATTGAGCACTATTGATGGGTTTTAGGGCCCTATACATGATTGATAGTGGAAACCCAAGCCTTAGGCTCTAAATTAAGCATTTAGGGATAAAGGCAATGAATGACAGCTCAATTGATCACATAATATTTATCTAAGGCATCTTAAGTATTCCAGTGGAAATATGGACACCATTAGTAGGTTTTGAGCTTAAAGGATGGGACTCAAAGATGTAGACGTGGTTTGAGGAGGAAGACCAACATCTCATGCTTGAAAGATATTTATGGCTCATATACCATGCATAAGGTCTAATACCACCACATAATCATTGTAAAGTGATTGTTTGGCCTACATGTGTCTCATATAGGGGACATTACTATCATTTATGTGATGTGTATTGTTTTCAATTTCTTTCTCATGTTTTTTACTAGAAACTAAGGTTGGAGGCCCTAAAATATATTGCTCCATGGCTAAAGGGCCATGTAGAAGACCCTCGATTACCTCATATGTCCTATAATTGGATGTTCTAGCTCAAATCATGGTTTGGAGATAGAAACTATGAAATTGCATGGTATCCATTTCTTTAGAGCTCATGACTCATGCGCTATGCATGGGGCTCAAAATAATGACTCGTTTCTATAGAAGGAATTGTGAGGGCCAAACCAATGAATCATTGTTATAGCTCAGGATTCCTTATTCAATGAGAGGTATATGATTGATTTGAGGTAAGATGTGAGACTCTCCCAAAAAAAATAGTTAAACCCATATATCTTGACAAGTCTTATTTATTTCCCCACCACGGTATTCAACCATATAGATAAAACTACAAATTAATGGAAAATTTTCCTTAGAAAGGGAGTTGGTGAATTGGTTGTGTTTCCTAAAAACATGGCAAATAGAGAACCAAGTGAATATGCAAACAACTTCTTTAAGATTGAGCACTAACTCCTAGAGATCCATATTCAGAATCATTTACTTACCTATCATCCATTTAACAACGAAAAATGACTTGATGAAGACTTGGAGAGGGTGCAAACCTAACTCTGTAGCTTTCCTCACCAAAAGTTTTAATGCGAAGAGCTCGACCATATTATTTGTACCTTGACCATTGCATACTTTTATACAAAAATAGTGGTCGTCCGAGAGATACAACATCGCTCCTAGGCAAAATATCTTTTCTTACCTTAGCAAGATCCATCAATAAAATCCCGAGCTAGAACTTTTCTCAATATGCATTTTCCCGACCTGTCACGACAAATCGGGGGTGTCTTTGTTCTTTAGATAATTAAAAACCACCTTCCCCTGAGCATAGACCTGGAAAGTAAGTGAACACATTCTCATCAAAGGTCAGACTACTCAGATTTAGTAGCAAGACCCCCATAGGATAAGGAAGGGGATAACTATATGAGGTTTTATATCCCCTCTCTCAAACTGGACTTGCAAGCATGATTCAATCTCAGACATGTTCCACAAATTCAATGACTTTAGCCAATCACTAAATTCCCCCATATATTTTAACAAAAGGATATTGAACAAAAATAGATGGGGAGAGCATTTTCAAATTTTGATCTATGTTGTGCCAAAGTTCCTACCATTCAACCACCTTTTCTTAACCTCTGTTAGAGAATCCACCAATTTTCTTCTTGCTGAAAGTTAAAAACCACCCACTCACTCCTAAATAAGTTTATGAAATCTTTTACACTTTAACTTAATTAAATTGAGTGTAGTTAAATATTAAATGACGTATAATATTTATAGCTAACTTTCAATCCATCACTTTACCAACACAATATTTCTCCAAAATAAATATATTACATTTTAAACATAACTTTTATTTAAGATGTTGTTTGCCCCTGAGGTCCAATCACTAAGGTGCAAGCTCTAATATAAGCTTTAAAGCCCTTAAGTCAATACACTTTATCTTACATTTATTATTCAAAGGGACTATGAGCAGCCACAAACATTAACTCCAAATAAATTAATCATATTAAAAACCTAAAAAAAAATACCATAAAATAAGTGTACTAGCTAGATATTTTCTTCTTATTCAAGAATTTATCCTTCCCTCCACAACTTTCCCACCAAAACCCTGAGCCAATATTTCCCTCTATTCCTCTTGTTTTCAAGGCCTTCACTCCTTCTACTCCCCGAACCCATTAACAGGAATCTGCTCTCCTCGTTGACAATAATACTGCTATTGCTGGGAACCTGGAACCCCTCATTGCCCAGAAGTAAGAACTTGGGCCGACGAAGTTAATGAGGCCAAATATGATGGTGACTTATCTGCCCGAGTTTCATCAGTTGAGGGTTTGCTCAAGAATGGCAGTGCTGCTGATGATAAAGAAGCTACGGATACTGAGCAAGATCCCTTACCCTTGACTAAAACCCTCGAGGATGCGGATACTCTGTTTCAAAAGGGCTGCGATGCAATCAAAGATGATGACCTTGTCGATGCCCTTGTTTTTCTGAGTCATGCATTGAAAATCAGGTTTATTCATTTTATTTTGACATGCCTTTGTTTATAAAGTGAACATTTTCCTCTCTCTTTTTTTAAATCTCTTTACAGTTTTCCATCCAAGAATTTGAATTCTTCTAGCATTTTGGGTTTACACATGTCACTGAAATCTCTTCCTGTAAATCGCATGGGTAGAGACCGAAAAGTGAGACTCTCCCCCTTGGAATTCATGCTTAGTAATAAAAAGGGGATCTCGTTCTGGTTAGTCACACAGAGGGGAAAAAAGAGGAAGGTCACGCCTTTGCCCTTCACGCATAGGGACACCATATGTTTATCAACCATAGTTAATAATGAGGAATTGCTCTGTTGAGAGGCGTCCATAGTTAACACTGTTGGTAGTATACTCTATCAGCTTATAAGGGAAACGCCCTGTCAGTAGTATACTCTATCATATATTCAAATTAATATTAATAATAATAACCTCTGGATTGCATATGCGTGACTTATGTTTTTTGACCTAAATTTTTGTGATGTTGATCCTGGGATGCTTTGGGAATGCTTTGGTTGTGGAGAACAAAAAGGAAAAAATTAACAATTCTTCCTAATGTCAACTGTACTGTTAAACCAAGAAGGTAAACAGATGTTTTGAAAGATTTTAACTTGAAATTAATAGGTGATGGAAGGTCTGGGCTGATTTGTGGTTTGTAAAATTGTAATTATGAAGATTGACTCTGCTTCTTGGACCTCCTTCCTCGGGCAAGACTACTCTGCTCTTGGCACTTGCCGGAAAGCTTCCAAACACTCTCAAAGTAAGTACCCCTTGAAGTCTCAATTTCATAGTGTTAGTAGTTATTCAATAAAACTTAAATTTTGTATGAGGTTTTCTTTCAGGTTGAAGGAGAAGTGACATATAATGGATATGCCCTCAACGAATTCGTGCTAGAGAGCACTTCTGCTTACATCAGTTAGCATGATACCCATATGGGAGAAATTACTATTATAGAAACTTTCAACTTTTCAGCTCTCTGCCAAGGATTTGGTTCAAGATATGGTATTTTTTTAAGTGCTTAATGTACACTATGTGTACATTGTTGATGGACTTATTGTTGATAAAATTGGTAATGAGAGTTCAATTCACTACATTATTACTGATCTAGATTTTTATAACCTGAAAGATCATCTTTATATCTATCTAAAATATTTAGATATATGTACGAGAAATATTAATAATCCAACCACTTGATCCTTCGTGATTAAAATGGATCTAAGCTGAAATAACCAGTCTTGGCTGCAGATGTCTTGACTGAGCTTTCCGGAAGCGAGAAACAACTTGGGTTGAAACCAAACACCAACATTGATGTTTTCATGAAGGTATCGACTTCAACAATGATGTAGTTTTGAATTTAGTTAATAGTTTTTTAATGAGTATAAACGGTGGAGGTGGAATAAATACTGTGAACTGTTGAATATATATTACAGGAAACAGCAATAGAGGGACATGAACCAGTGTTATGAGAGATTGTGTTTTGAAGGTAAGATTTCTTCCTATTCATCTTCAAATCAATTCAAATTTTATGTTCAGATGAAATGGAAGGAAAATTTTCTTCGAATTCATCATTGCAATGAATTATGGCCCAATGAATAACTTAAAACTACTTGGTCCAGATATTGGGGTTAGACATATTCGTTGATACGATTGTAGAAGATAATATGCGGCGAGGGATTTCTGGAGGTCAGAAGAAACGAGTGACAACGGGGCAGATAGTGGTTGGTGGTGCCAAAGATTTTCTGATAGATGAGATTTTGACGGGGTTGGATAGCTCTACCACATATCAGATTGTGCGATGTTTCTCCCAATTCGTTTATGTTATGAAAGAGACCATGGCAATTTCTCTTCTGCAACCTGCCCCTGAAACCTTCGATCTCTTCGACGATGTAATTCTTCTATCAGAAGGTTATATCGTCTACCAACACAAAAAAAAGGAGCTGGGGCTGAGCTCTATTGAGAGCCGCCCCTCTCTTCTCATGATGCAACAATAGAAAAATATATGTATCAACAAAGAAAAGGATCTGGTCTGGAAACTCACACAGAGACCAGACGATGCAAAGGGGCTCTTTCCATGGTGTATTAATTGGAAAGACAAGCTTCGATGAGAAACACAACTTTTAGTGCATGGAACTGCAAAATAAATCTTAGCAGAGAGGTAAATAGAAAAAATCTCATTTCTCAGTTAGCTTAATTTGAACTATTATTATGAGTTTGAATTCAATATGTTGTGATAGATTGAATACATGCTAGAGACTTTTTGGTACGCCACTTTACCAAGACTGGAAACAAATAGATATTTCCAAGTGTATCAACCAGATTGTGTATGGTTAGCAAAAGGGATTTACAGGTGATCCAAGATGATCATAGAAAACAAGAAATGGAGAGGCTTTCCAATGCCTGCCAAGAATGCAGTTTCTTCCAGGTAGTTTACTTGTCATAGTAGTCACCTGCTTTATATATTGTTATTAAGTGATATATAGGAAAAGTCGAGTGTTTTATACTTTGTTATTAAATGTTATATAAGGAAACAATAAACTTCAAGGGATGTTCCTCATATTTGATTTTGATTCCTCTTCACTGGATACAGATAGAGAGTTGGTTCTGAATAGCTCTCAAGTGTGATCCTACCGTAGGATTGATGTGAATGCATTGCTTTTTACAGGTTGTGAACCATGGAGTTCATGATTCTTTAATAGATGAGATAAAGGCTGTAGCTAAAGATTTCTTCAACCTCCCATTAGAAGAAAAGAAGACATATGCTCCACAAGCAGGCGCCTCTCAGGGTTACAGTAAGATGTCCGTGACAGTTGATGATCAAACGTTAGATGTTCATGACAGCTGATGACCAAAAGTTGGATTGGGGTGACTGGTTTGCTTTAGCACTCATGCCCAACATCATTAAGAATATTTCTCTCTGGGGACCGTCCCCACACGTTTCAGGTATCCAAAATTCTGATTGTTTTGTTATGTAATATTGTAATGATGAGCCTGGGTTATTGTTATAACAATAATTAACTAATTGCAAGGATATGGTGAAGAGGTATGCAATTGAGGTGGAAAGAGTCGCTCAAGAGATCTTGACTATGTTCGTTGAAAACTTGCACCTTGAGGCCGATTATTTCAAGAATGTGTTTGGGTCAGAACCCATGAATTTGATGCACATGAACTTGTACCCGCCTTTCCCTTGACACGTACAGATTCATTTTTTCCCAAGCTGCTTTCACTTTGAACATAGGCTACCCATTTTATGCAGTTGCTTTTATCATTTTCAATGAGTCAATTTTTGTAATTGGTAATTTCATAGATGCTACAGACTCTGTGATGGGTAAAATTAAAAATACTTTATTCTCTTCTATTATATTATATATGTTGAGAAAAGGAAAAATCAAGCTCTGGTGGTTCCGTGGGCTACTCAATTTTTTGTTTGATCTCATCCTTCCGTTGGGGGTTTCTTCACCCACGGGGGCTGGAATTCAACAATGGAGAGCCTGAGTTTGGGCGTTCCCATGTTGGTTTTTCCACAGTGGGTTGATCAATACACCAATAGAATGCTTGTGGTTAACAAGTGGAAGATTGGATTGAAGTTCGAGACATGTAGAGATGATGGAGTCATGGAGCGAGGAGAGATCGCCCGAGCTACCAAATGTCTGATGGGAAGCAAAGAAGGGGAAGAGATGAGGAGGAGAAGTAAAGAAATGAATGAAACGATAAGGCAAGCACCGACTGTATAAGGAGGATCGTCTTGGATAAAACGGCAACGACTTGTCAATTACATTAGGGTTACCCGAACCCAACGAGTTGCATCAGACGTAGGACTAGTGTCAAGTCGAAAAGAAGCTGACATACCATGACAGCGTCCACAATTTTCCACACAATCTTTGTATATTTTTAGAAGAAGTAATATTCTGGCCATCGCATCGTGCTACTTTCTTGAAAATTTGTAGAAAATAGAATGCGGTGGAGAACGGAATTTTCTGGATTTCTTTTATCTGAAACAATATACATATAGTGGCAATACCTATGTTTAATGATAATTTTCTGTGTTTATCAAACATAAAGTGTTTTATGTTTTTAATTTTTTTTACTAAAATTATGTTTTTAAGTTTGTGTTGCATCTCTAGTGCATTTAGCATAGATTAGGGTAAGCTATTTGCATCTCTTAGCATCCATTATTGTATCTAAAATAAACAGAGATGGGGCTGGGAAGCCAAATAAACTGCATTCAATATCTTATTTTTGTGATCCATGTAATTGACAATAGATTGATCTATACAATAGTCTCTTCCAAGTGAGGCCAGCTGAGAACAATTTCAAAATTCAAATATTTAAAGTGCAAACAGAAACTATTTGAAGCTGAAAGAGGAAATACTTACGTTCGTAAGAATGCTAGTATGCCCACTCATTAGGAAAACCCCCAAAGTGTTGAAACAAAAAAAGGATAATTATATGAACAGAAAAATTACAGAAATCGATCTAGATAAAGTATTTTTCAGAAACCCAAAATTACAATTAAGCCAGGAAAACGGACTCAGAAATGATAATAAGAATATGGACCAAATAATCCCTTTATGTCACAACTAAAATTTTATGTCCCCGGGAGATTAGACCCTCTGCTGCTATATGCCAGACATGGGCTTTGGGATCCTTTATGTTAAAGCAAATGAATCTCTTATCATTACATTTTTTTCAGTATATATAGATATATTATTATTATATTTATATTTTTTTCACTATTTAATATTTTGTGGTGCTTTGCATCACTTGTTATTTTATGGTGCTTTGCACCATATACAAAAATTTGTGTATAATAATAATAAAAATAATGGTGTTTTGTATCACAAAATCTCAATCCACCTAGGATTGGTTTTTGGTGGTTTGCACCATACACCATGGAATGCCACATACTCATTTAACACCAAAATCATCTTTTTAACAAACACCACTATTGCACCATAAATCTTAGCACCACTTGCGTATCCCCACATTATCACCACTTTTGCACCACTATTTGAAAATTGAGGATTTCTCAAATCCTTTACAAATAGTGGTGCTAATGAGAGGCTAAAATACCCTTTTTCTTGTAGTGATGCCTTACTTTTCTTTTGTTTGCATAAGCAAACATGACTTACTTAACGGCTTAATTAAATTCGTTAGTGAAGTGGGATCAAACAAAGATAGATATGTCATGTGTTTTATATGGCTCATGTGCTTTCGGGGGAGACACCTTGTTGATGCCCGATTCTCTCGGCCTATGGACGAGGAGGGAGACGCCTACTCTCCTAGTTGCCGATTAAATGGTCTTGTGACTTGGCTATTTTGAGGAAGAGAGTGGATCGTGTTTCTTTCTTGCTAGATATCTCCCTCCAACACTCGAGTAACCTCTTCCTGTTGATATAAATTGCCATTAGGACCAAAAGAAGGGAGATTTCACTTATCTGCCAATTTTCATAAACAAATAGACAAGTTTCTGCTAATTTGCTCCTTGGTGGTGCATATTTCTTGTATAAAATTAATTCAATTACAAATTGACAATCAACTTTTAGTAAGTAAATATGCTTTGTTCTGACAAATTGATTGAATAGTATTCCTAGGGACAATCAAAGACGTGATGAAAGAGCCACTGTTAGATTTACAACATCGAGGCTACCTCCCAAGTGGCCTCTAGTTTTTGACACACTGAACACAAGCTCTGCTCTAATCTCTGTGGCCAGTTGCTCCAGATCCTGCAAATGATTTTTTTGATCCAGACTTTATTATGAACCCACCGGATTAGAAGACCGATCAAGTAACTAAAAAGAGAGATTAGGCTTCATACCCATATCGAGAGATTCTTTAGGTGCGTTGGATAATTGATGGTGTCAAGCAATGGTGTGGGAAGTTTCTCAGCTGGGAAATCATTATTTATTTAGAGCAATCTCTACAACTGCCATCGCGTTTTTCACTTTTTCTCCATCAGAATTATTTAGCTTAGTAGACAAGATACAACGCTAGTGCATATTGACATACAGCAAACAGACATTCTTCAGAATCTGTTTGCCGGATCTGCTTTGATGTTTTCGTTTTGTTTGATTTCCTGGATTTGTTTGATTAGCTTCGTCTGTTTTTTAATTTTCCCGTGTGTGTTTGTGTAATTTGCAGGAGAAAATGAGCTCCTCAAATCTGATAGGAGATGAACAGAAGCACCAGAGTGCCGTTGCCTGCCATGAAAACGCATCGTCGTCTCCGCCTGTGCGCCCCCGCAAGGATTCATCTGCTACACTGGCGCCCTCGATGAAGAGGTCGTGGTCAGCGGACTGGTTGCCCAACACCGGAGTCAAGACGTGTGTTTGCGCTCCCACCACACACGCTCGCTCGTTCCGTTGCCGTCGTCATCGCCAGTCTGCGGTTCACAACGCCCATGTTCAAGCCCATGCCCACGCTGCCCCTCTCCCTCCCCCGCCGGTGCCCTCGAGGCCTCCGCCTGCGTCTCCAAGGAGCATCAAGGCGCTCTGATTCTTATTGGATTAAACCTGACATTTATTATTATTATTAATGATACGATCGAATTCAGGGCAAATGCATCTAAGTGTCTGAGAGGTATTCATATTGTTAGGGTTTTTGCGTTCTGGGGTTTTATTGCTGGATCCGTCAAAGACTTGACATCCTTCGGTTTTTTTGGCTTTCGATTATTGAAGATTACTCTCCTCGACTGGTTTGTATATATAGATTTGCAAATTTTGAGCTTCAAGCACAACCATTTTTTTGGGGGCAAACATGATGTTTGTCCAAATGTTTCACTGCCACTTTTATTTATTCGTATGTACATGTTGTTTTACAGAATCTGAAGAATCTAATGAGAATTGAAGCAAGCATAGTAATGGTAATAATGCAATAGATTATTACTGCAAATACCTTTCTTTTAGTGTAAGTTACACTAATATGTTGAAATGTGAAGGGGATTGCCCATTGGAACAACGGACTATTTCGAGAACTCATGTCTGTGATAAAATGGACTTGAAGAATGGGTGCAATTCCTGCCCTGCTGGTTAAGGTTACCGCCACATTGATAAAACGCACAAAGCTCCCTCGCTCTAAGTATTACGTATTGAAGGTTGGCTGGCATATGAGGCCTCGAGAAGATGCCACCGCACATGCACGAAGATAGCCGGAGGCCTGGAGAGAATGCCACCACATCAGACCAAATAAGGCTCCAAATCATGTAATTGGTGGAAGACTGTTTTATCAAAAACAAAAAACAACTTAGGATAAACTGCTTTATAAACTGTATCAGATTAATATAATTATAAGAAATCGATTCCTAACTGTATCAGATTAATAAAATTATAAGAAATCGATTCCTACAGTTCCTCCTGCTCTGGACTCTATTTTTATAAATATAGGAAAATAAATTTAATAAATCCTAAAAACATAAGAAAAGAAATAAATTTTGTTGATAGAGTAGCAAAGGTAAGTAATGTTCTTTATTTCATATGCAACCTTATTAGAAAAAATAGATGATTGCAATGCATAATTTATAGATTTTTGGGATACTATTAATGTGACTTAATTTAGTTGATGGATTCACGAAAATAAGATGAATTCAGATTTTACAAGACGATTAATACCCTTTATCAATAAAAATCAATTGACCTCGTCACGACTAAAATTAGAATTAAGGAATACGATATATATATATATATATATATATATATATATATATATGGTACCAGTGCAAACATTCCAGCGACGACTGCTCCCAGCTCCCCTAAATGCTCCATTCTCTTGTGCTTCTTCTCCTCCTTCACCGCCTTTTTGTACGACGTCAAGTTCTGGTTCTCTTCCTTGTGATTTCAAAACATTGTTATAGACATCAAATAGCTCTAGCCTCCTCCGCTCAGTCAGTTTTAAAACATGCTTAATTCGAATTTGTTCTTTAACATAGTGCTCATAAAAATTTTGCAGCGTGCCCAAGGATTTTGAGAAACCATAAAAATCTTATAACAATTTTGAATTGTACTATTTATTTATTTTTTGCGCCACCTAAGTCTCACACATAGATATTTTCATTATTATTTAAAATAAACCAGGTGCACCCTTTTTTCGCTTCATGCCATGTTGATTCGAACATGAATATTGTTTTAAACCCATTTTGACAAAACCACATGCACCACGAATTGGAAACCTTCATTAAATGCATTGTGATTTCAACAATGACTCTAATGCATTTAGTGATTTCAACAATAATTCTAGTGAGTGTAATAAGTGTATAGCTTATATTCAAATATTTAAATATATTTTGATTAAGATTTAAATAAGCTTTTTTATTGTATTTAAATATATTTTGATTAAAATTTAAATAAATTTCGGTCTTACCTTATGACCAATCTATAAAAGGGCTCAATATTATCAGTATTAACAATTGAATCAAAATTCTTTGATAAAACAACAATATATTATGAAACAATAAATTATGGAAAAGCTAAGTCTAATTTAGTAATTTACAATCATCAACCAAAGTTGTTGTTTAATATGAGCACAATTTACACAGACCCTAAAAATAGCGAAATCAGACACTGTTTACACACATTATATCCAACATATTGCAAACATTTGAAACAGTTCTCTATGAATCAGATGCTCCATATATTTGGTAATAACAGCAGTTCCATAAATCTATTAATTATTCACATTAGAATGAGTAGTAGGATCATTGAACGATCCAACAAACATAGAAAGCTGAAATCACTCCTAACATGACAAACTACTTCTTCAGCGAAAGAAAATAAATGATCTAAAATGCATCGGCACGGTCAGTAGGTGGCTACAAGTGGAGTGCTTTGACTTGCTTTTTGGATTCCTTCTTCTTGTGATGCTCATGGAAGACGTAGCCTCCTGCTCCCACTGCAGCCGTTGCGGCAATCTCCTCCTGAATCTTGTGCCTGTGCGCGTTCTCTGGATCCTTCTTTGCTTTATGTTTCTCGTACTGCATACCAAATCACCGAATTAGTAACCGGCTGATCAGAGTATATGTCAATGCTATAAGCCCCTCAAATTTTCTTTTCGGTTGACTAGTGTATCGACTCACCACAATTCAGGAATTCAGAACGATCAATCCCTTCGATCAATAAAAATCAATTGACCTCGTCACGACTAAACTTAGAATTAAGGAATAAGAGATTTTAATATTACCAGTGCAAATGTTCCAGCGGCGACTACTCCGAGTTCGCCTAAATGCTCCATTCGCTTATGCTTCTTCTCCTCCTTCATCGCCTTCTCGTACGGCGTCAGGTTCTGGTTCTCCTCTTCCTTGTGATGGTGGAAGTAATGGCGCTGATCCTGTTTTTGCTGAGACATCCTTTCAAACGTTTCAAGTACAATGGAATGGAAGGACAATCAGAAACAGAGTTATAGAGCCTCACAATAATCAAAACGGAATTGAATCAGATCCCAATGGAATGGAAGGAAATGAACAGCCTGACTTCTACAACCTCAGAACACTCCAATTGTTGAGCAGATGAGGAGACAGTAGGGAAGAGGCGTTGTTTATATAGCCGAACTTCATGTTAAATAAATAATAGCGGATGGTAACCGCGTTCACGCGGTAGAGAATCGGTCTTTCCTTATCTGAAAGAGGCGACGCGGAGAAACCTACGTTTTATCGAAGATTCCTCGAAAGGTACGTTTCGTGAGGAGGCCGGCCGCGGACCGTCTTCTCGAGTAAGGTGGGCCTCCATGATTCATCCACCGTATTTGTAATTTGTTTATGTGACGATGTATGCCCCTTGTCAATGCCTCTTGATGACATGCTTACCCCGCTAGTGTAAAATTTAAATGATTGCCTCAAAATATCACTACCTAAATTCTACTTTCTCATAACCAATAACTTAATATAATTTAAATTGTCAATCTGATATTCTATCATAAAAAGTCTGTCACCTGAAAAAGAAAGAGAAAAATCAAAATCAAGCCCATCATAAAAACCTTTAAACCCACAATGTATTGTCTTATGCTTAGGGCCTACCCCGTGGACCGTGAGCCATCTCTCCTCTTTCAACAGTGGCGCGTATCGTGTTGGTCATTATCACTGCGTCATTACTTCCCACTTAAGATATCAAATAGCCGGCACCTTCCCTCAAACTTACCTTTGCCGGCGACCCTGTCTTTAGTATAACTTTCTAAGGAGACATTATGGAACTTCTGCAAAGTAAAATGTGGACCATGTAGTGGCATCGGCCATTCCCGTAATTGTCGCTCTGTTCTTCTGCAAGGTAAAATGTTGACCATGTAGTGTCACCTGCCATTCCGGTAATTGCCGGCTCTGTTCCGCGTGAACACGGTTTCCACACAGTATTATTTTTTTGTTAACATTAAACGCAGGCTATATAGACAATGGCGCTTCTCTCATCTAAACGCATCTGCTCAATTTGGGTATTGTCTCTGCCATTCCCTCAATTCCCTTGTCATATAATTTGATTGTCATATAATTTAATTCCGTTTTGAACACTGCGAGGTTTTAGAATTTGATTCCTTGCAGTCATATAATTTGATTCCGTTGTCTATAAATCTGGTTCCATCCCATTGTAATACAAAGGATGTCTCAGGAAAACCACGAGCAGCGCCATCACTTCCACCATCACAAAGAAGAGGAGAAACAGAACTTGACGCCGTACGAGAAGGCGATGAAGGACGAGAAAAAGCATAAGCGAATGGAGCATTTCGGGGAGCTAGGAGCAGTTGCTGCTGGAACTTTTGCATTGGTACTATATATCTCTCTATTTATTTCCTTCAATTTAATCTAAAATTGTTGATGAAGTCAATTTATTTATATTTTTGTTGATCTAATGTATTAATGGTGTACAAGTGTGAATTATATATTCCTGGAACTGAGAAATTATAGCTTTACATATACTTTCATCCGAGTAATAATTAGGTGAACGGATATATATTAATGTGATATTGTGTGTATGCAGTACGAGAAACACCAAGCAAAAAAGGATCCAGAGAGTGCCCAGAAGCATAAGATTAAGGAGGAAATTGCAGCAACAGCTGCAGTGGGAGCAGGGGTTTACGTCTTCCACGAACATCACAAGAAGAAGGAATCCAAAAAGCAAGTAAAACAAAGCCATGGCAAATGAAATGACGACCAGATCTAGCTGCCCACTGCCACTGCATTTATGCATTTTAAATATTCTCTTTCTTTAGTTAAGAAGTTTGACCTCTTTTAAAAAAATTGATTTAGTGTCACCGTCCTTTGTACTTGCTCAATTTGTGATCTCACCAAACATGTTCATAATTCAAATAGCATGTAACTATTGTTATTCAGGAGAACAATTAATAAGATCGTGGAACTATTGTTGCAGTACGTGTGCTTTTAACATGATCGTAAATTTGTAGATTACAAAATCAAATTGGCCTTCCACAGAAATATTTGGCCTCTCTTATGATCTAGGAATGAATTCCTTTAGTTACTGTTCAACTAATATAATTTCTTTTTTTAAAAATAATAAAATTAGTTGTTTTGAAAGAAATAGAATAATAAAATATATATTATATACAAGGATGACATTCTAATTTTACCTATCAGACCTAATTTATTTTTTCGATCATGCTTTCTAGAATAATCGTTTTCCAAAATTTTAATGTCTCTTTGTTTTAAAAGTTAATAATACATCTAGAATAATCGTTTCCAAAATTTTAATGTCTCTTTCTTTTAAAAGTTAATAATACATCTAGAATAATCGTTTTCCAAAATTTTAATGTTTAATATAAATTACTCTCAAGGAATTGTTTTAAAAATTAATAATTAAAGTAGATGCTTTGAAATAAATATGTATTATATCCAAGGATGACATTTTAATTTGCGCGATCATGGCTAATGTTATTTTTAGCATAGTGCTTTCTAAAATAATCGTTTTCCAAAAGTTTAATGTTATATATCAATTACTCTCTAAATTATATAGAGAGCTTTGCGGTAATTTTGAGAGCTTATGCATCTTTGTGTTTAAATTTAAGTAAAAAGTTTTTCAAAAATATTTTGATAAACCAATTTTTTTTATTATTGCATTTATAATTTTGTTAGGATTGATGTACAATTTAATAACTCCGATATTCTTATTGTTTCGTAAGGTTAAGCTGGAACATGACAAGAACGTAATATTAATTTTATGAAATACAAATTTTTGGTTGGATTTGATATGTATTATCTGAACTTTTAATTTATGGATATTCGTATGTATAAGAATAAGAGTCTTATGCATTAAGAATCTGAGTTTCATGGTCTCTGAAAGAACCCAGTCTGGAGAAATTATATATTTTTGTGCCTTTTTAATTACTTTATTTGTAAAAGAAATGATGTGAAAGTGAGGAAGGAAGGTAAACGTCAAAATCAACACATTTGATTTGACATTTGAAATTTTCCATTTATAGAAAAAATAATATGAGAATATTAACACACGTGAACCGGGTAAAGAATGACTGAATCATGTAACAAGATAAATAGCAGCAAAGTTGCAAGTCTGGGTATATAAATCTATGAAATTTGGATTTAAAAAAAAAAAACTTGTTATAGAATATTTTGAATTTTTTATAAATAAATAGGATAAAAATCTTTGTATTTTTAGGAAATATTCACTTTTTCACACATTCAATAGATGGCATGATAATTTTGAGGGAGATAAAACTTAATAGAATCTAAATTCTTCACAATTCCTTGAATTCCAAAGATCATTCAAAAGAAATGGTTGAATTCTATAAAGAGTCGGGGCTTAGGACTTCTTAAAATGATAATTGAAGAATATCTCATGACTATGAACTTTTCGATCGTCATTGATTTGAGGAAATTAAACAACCCGCACATCGCATCGTCATTGATTTGAGTAACTATGCTTATCGTCGTAAAAGTGTAACAATTTGAATATTTAAAAATATATAAATATTTAATATATTAATTATGTTTTATTAGGTTAGTAAAAATAGGGTAGGGTTCATTCTCGGTACAGGGGAGGTCACGAATTCGAGCCTTGAGTCATTTGGGGTTAGGCTAGCCGTTTATCTTTGATCAAGGGTTTATCATCCTTACGATCCACGAAAATGTGGAGAAGTATTGGTTGGTTTCCCGTACATCGTTTCCTTAGAAAAAAAAGAAAAAAAAAAGAAGAAAAAGATAGAGTAGGGATAATGTCTTCACAAAAATTTAAATAGTTAAAATTAGGTATGGTAGTGAGCAAAATAAATAATTATTTTTCCTAGTTTATTTCGTAGCCAGATGAATAGGCACATTTTTTAATTATTTAATAATTATAATAATAAGTTTATATTTTTTTTTTAAATTGTAGGGCATTTTTATTTAAGTGTATTTATTGTTATAAAAATTTGGGTTATTATTATTTTGAATTATATTGTTTTGAAAACAAAAAAAAATAATGAATTTTTCAAATTAATAAAGTTAGAAAAAACAATTTTTTAAACTTTAATAAAGTGAAAGTTTTATAAATATTAATAAAGAGTAGTATAATTTTAAATACTCATACAATTCAATAAGGAAAAAATAAGTAGAATTCTTATATATAATACTTTTCATTAAATATACATCAATATACTATAAATATATATACATTTATAGATAATAAAGTTAAATATATATACTATTTTTAATAGAATATTAAATATAAACCATTAAATATTATATAAAAAAAAATATTCATTTAAACATAATATTTACAACCAAAATTATTATTTACAAACAAACATATAAAAAAAATAGAAAATATTTAATTATTACTAATTATTTTAATAGCAAAATAAGAAATATTTACTAATATGAATATAATTACAAAATATATGAAATTAAATAATATTTATATTGTAATATTTAAATAATTAAATTTTGGTTTTTAAAAAATGTTCTAATAATTTTCTGTATACGATATTAATATAATCCAATTATGCTATTATAATTAAATGACTGATCAAAATGAAAATCTGCATGAATTAATTTTATTTTAAACAAAATTAGATAATAAAAAATATACATTTTAACTCAACCATGAAAATCTTCATAAAATAATTTTATTTTAAACAAAATTAGATAATAAAAATATATATATTTTAACTCAAACCAAACCTGCACATAAATATAAAAGGAACCCTCTCTCCATATTTAAGAATGAAAAGAATTGTGTAATATATAAGAATGAGACGTGGTATAAATATAAAAGGAACCCTCTCTCCATATTTAAGAATGAAAAGAATTGTGTAATATATAAGAATGAGACGTGGTGTGTAATACATTGAATTGAGTTAAATATAAAAAAAAGAACGGTGGAATATAAAAAGTTGAGTTTGTTTTTTCAGATTGTTAATATTATGTTAATAATGAAATAGTATAATTTTATATATATATATATATATATATATATATATATATATATATATATATATAAAAAAAGTGTAATTTCATTTCATCCATAGAGTACGAAGTTACATTAATATATATATATATATATATATATATATATATATATATATATATATATAAAAAAAAAGTGTAATTTCATTTCATCCATAGAGTACGAAGTTACATATATATATATATATATATATATATATATATATATATATATATATATATATATATATATATATATATATATATTCCTGAAAAAAAAAGTGTAATTTCATTTCATCCATAGAGTACGAAGTTACATTAATCGACACACTCATATAGAGTAGAATATAGAACTCTTGTGGCGAGCATTTTGTTGTGAGCCAAAAAGAAATTCGATGTTCACACTACATGAGCAATAACATCTTTTACAATAAGCTGGTATAGTAACTTCTTTTGTAACTGTACAAAACTTGCATTGACTATTACATAAATAACTACAGAGAAATAGTTTATATAACCGAGCTGTATATTTGCAAAAATGTGTAACTGCAAACCATCAGTCTTTCACCAAAACTGTTGAAGTTGATAGCTGTCACCTCAAATACTAACACCTGTAACAAAAACCTGTTATCATTCGATCATTCTATGAATGGTCTATGATAGAAGGCTCGTTCAATGCCATTCAGAAATTCAGAAATTTTCCAAGTGCCGACCCCCATAAGCAACCCTTCCTTTGAGGCCTTGTCCGCCTCAGCGTTGTTTTCACGATATATGTGCCTGCAAGTAAAAGTTTCCAAAGTGAGAGTGACGTTCTGAATTTGTTCCAAAACTGAAGCAATCCTCTAACTGCTGCATATTGAAGTGCCCATAACCCAATTGACCACATTCAAAGAGTCTCCAAAAACATTAAGTTTATGGATAGAAAGTTCCAGAGCATATGAAATCAAGAGTTTGAGACTGAGAATCTCTGCCCAATTGTTGGTTCCCCTCCCAAAACCAAACGACATCACATAGTAGTGAATAGGAGACATGTAAAGGACAGCCCCTCCCCCACATTGTTCATTTTGACAAGCCCCATGAAAAAAACCCCATGGCTGGGATCTATCAATTTCCACAGGTTGAATAATTCAAGGAATTGATTCCAATCGAGACCGCTTAAGAGCTAGGAAGATCCCACAACTGTTAATAGCCACAAGAGCCAGAATTCCCAATTTGTCGTTGAACAAGCAACTGTTGCGCATGAGCCAAATGCCCCAAATTACCACCGCGGGTAGTGCTTTAAAGCCACTAAATGCAGCATTGTTTGACCACCTTCTCCATGCCTCTTCAAGTGTGTTCCCATCCCACGGCAGAGGTATTTTTAATATTCTAGATATAGTGATCCATACCTTCTTTGAGAAACTACACTGAAGGAGTAGATGAAGAGCAGTTTCCTCATATGAATTGCACAAGTAAAATCTACTAGGACCATGAAAGCTTCTTTTCTGCAGAAAATCCCACGTCGGGATCCGATTAGCCAAAACACACCACATGAATAATATGGTTTTGGGCGGGCTTTGAAGTTTCCATACAGTTTTTCACCACCAAACCGGATCTCTGTCCACATAGTTCTCACTAATCCACTGATACCCGCCTTTTGGTGTGTAATTCCTGGACGGGTCCCCATCCCAAATGAGAGTGTCATCGTCTTTGTTCATGAAAATTTGTTCCCTACTTAGTGCTCTTAAGTACAGTCTTAGTTCTTCCTCAAGCTCCACTCTTAATCCGAATGAATCAGCCCTCCTCCAAGCTGGGCTTCCCATCCAGACATTCTCCACATCCACCAACTGGCTAAGAAAGAGAAATCCTTACTGCCGCAATGCCTCCATCAAACCCTGTGAAAAAATGTGTTGTGCTTCACATCCTACCCAGGGATCACGGCCAATCCTCACCCTATGTCCGTTGCCAACATTCCAGGCAAGTATTTGCTCTATAACGTAAAAGGAGGTCACTAAGGCTTTCCAAATGACCGAACCTCCAGTATGACCCTTTTGAGGGGACCTGATCCAATCTTCCACAGTGTCAGGCTCAACATACTTCAGCAGCATAACCCTAGCCCAGAATCCCTCCGACTTAATTAAGCGCCATCCACACTTAGCAGCCAAAGCCTTAGAAAAGTGAAAAAATATTCTTTAGTCCCCACCCACCCAGGGCTTTTGGTGCTGCAATTTTGTCCCACTTCACCCATGGGGTAACATGACCATCTTCCTTTCCATTCCACAGAAAATTAAAGCAGATCTTCCTAGACGCTTCTAAAATCCCTTTAGGGATCCAAGTAAGTGACATCCAGTATACCGGGATAACTTCCAGCACCAACTTAACTAGAACAAGCCGCCCTGCTTGCGAAAGCCACCTGAAACTCCAACACTTCAACCTCTTTTCCAGATTTTCCAACAACCAGGACCAGTCCTTTTTTAAGTAGTCATTAGGCTTCAAATTGAATCCCAGATAATTTAACCCGTCCGCGAGATTAAGGATCTTGAAAGGAAATGAATTAGTATATAAATTATATTCCTCCTCCCTCAAAAAAGAAACAGTAAGTGTGGATTTCCCCTCATTAATCTCCATTCCGGTTGCAATTGAGAAAAGGTTCAGAATCTCTTTGAGTCTGTCAGCATCCTTTCCAGAGCCAGAACAAAAAATCAAAATATCATCTACAAAGAGCAAGTGAGTAAGGGAAATGCCCGGAGCCACTGGAATCCCCTCAAATGCGTCAACCCGCTTTGCTTCCTTTAAAGACCTACTCAGGCTCTCAGCCACCAACAAAAATAATAATGGAGAAAGGGGACAACCCTGACGTAAGCCACGTCCAGAATGAAATAAAGGGGTCGTTGCTCCATTCATTAAGATAGAGAAAGAAACAGTAGATATGCAACTCATTATCCAACGTATAAAACCAATCTCAAAACCTAAATGGGTAAGCATGAGACGGATATAAAGCCATCTCACCTTATCATATGCTTTTGACAAATCAATTTTGAGTATTGCTCCTTTCAGTTTTTTCGTCTTAATGCTATGTAAACCTTCCTGGGCAATTCCAATCGCCTCATGAATCGGACACCCTTCCAAGAACCCAAACTGCTCTTCTGATATATGAGTAGATAGGATAGGTTTAAGCCTACTAGCAATCACTTTGGTAACGATCTTATACACACAATTACATAATGAGATAGGCCGAAAATCATTTAGGGAAGATGGAGTATCCACTTTAGGTATAAGGGCTATGAATGTGGAGTTGATGCTGGCTGGCACCTTGCCATTATTCCTCGAATCCTGAGCAAGCTGTAATAGATCATTGCCTAAAATATCAAATAGAGCTATTAAAAATTCTATAGTCCACCCATCAGGCCTTGGACTCTTATCCTTCTGAAAACTTTCCAAAACCTCCTTTAATTCATCCCCTGTAATAGGGGCCATCAGCTTCCTGTTATCCTCCGCTTCAACAAACCGTGGAAATAGCTGTGCTACCCGAATCACCTCTTCAATATTCACTCTCTCACTGGCTTTGAAAAGGTCCCTGAAATGGGTAACCCCAACTAAAGCCAACCCTTCCAAAGTAGACATAGAATTACCTTCTACATCCTCAAGGATCCAAATAGTATTAGCGGATCTTCTTCCTTTTGCATAAGCATGAAAGAATTTGGAATTGTCATCCCCACTTTCCAGCCAAATGGCCCTGCTCTTCAATCTCCAAGTCTCCTCATTCTGTAGAAGTATTCTATTCCTCTGATTCTCCAAATGAACTAAATGGTCCTTAGAAGTCTGAGAACTGAAACCACCACCCGCCTCTTCAGAAATAGAGGCTATTTCTGCTTCAATATCCTTAAGTTCCCTATCGTCCCTCCTCCTCTTCTCTGCAGCCTAGGATTTTATAGGCTCCTTAAGAGTTCTAAGATTCTTCGCAAAATGGAAAGCTGCAGAATGTATCGACCCGGTATGATAAGGTATCCAATGCTGCTGAATAAGCTCCATAAAAGTCGAATCTTCCAGCCATACCTTATTGAATTTAATAAGTGCAGGAGGTTTAATTGGACCATCTTTCATCTCCAAAAATATAGGATCATGATATAAGTTTCCCCTCGATCCAATCCATTGACGAACGAAGAAAGTTGACTCCACTAATTGCTCAGAAAGGAGAAAACGGTCCAACCTCTTTGCCACTCTGTCCAGACCATGTCTCTTATTCCTCCAGGATGGCTTTAATTGAACAAGCTCCACATCAATCTAGTTTCCTTCAGATAACTTTCGAACAAAAAAATTGGTAAGTGGATCCACATTAGCATGCGGCCCCCAAACCTCAGCATGACCCAAAGAAAAATTAAGATCCCCCCCCCCAATATCACAGAATCCCCACTGAGCATCTCTCTATCCAGCAGAGACGTCCAAAACGTTTCCCTTTCATAGTATGGACCATAGATGTTTACAATAGTGAAAATTCTATCAAAATCCAGAAATTTAAAAGAAATTCCCAATACCGACTGCATCCCCCACTGAGAGGATACACAAACCTTAGCTTCGTTCCAACCAATCGCCAAACCTCCTGAATGTCCCCTAGCATCCAAGGCTTCAAAACACCACCCAGGAAACCAAGCCTTTAACCTGTCAATAGCTTCACCACCTCCACACATCGTTTCTTGTAGAAGAAAAACATCAGGATGCTCTAGGAGTAGCATCCGCCGCATCGCTGGTCTTTTCGAGGGACCAACAAGACCTCGGCAGTTAAATGACATAATATTCATCTCAGCCCATCCTTATGGGCATCCACTACTCTAAGTTCCCTTTCAATTGAGAGTTGTTTGCCATTCTTAAGATCCGAGCGAGCTTTGGACTTAGCATGAGAGATGAAAGACTTCCTTCTGTTGGTTGTGGAGACAGATCTTCTAGTCTCATAGATGATATTGTATCAGCCGTGTTTGTACCCCAGTTTTATATGATATGTAGGTGGACTGTACACTCACCCCAACGGGGGGGTGTGGGGGGGCATCGCCCCCCCACGGGGTTCCAGGAAGGACCATCCCCCGTGGCTGGGGGGTTCTAGGGCAGCGCCCCCGAAGAAAATTTTTGGGGCTGTTTTCGCCAGCTGTTTTGAGGGCCCATGGTTTTGGGTATCCCGTGGTATTTTCCCATTGTATTTCCCTTATAAAAGAAAGACATTGTAATACGGCTAGGGTTAGTTGATGTATTAGGTTTTATGCATTATAAAGATCTTTGAGATCAGGAGAGAGACTGTGAAACAGAGAAGAGGAAGTGCAGCAGTTGTGCTGCAGGTTGTATCCCTTCGACTTGATGGACGGTAATAATAATAAGGACTGGCAAATTCAGTGTGGACGTAGCCCAAGTTGGGTGAACCACGATATATCTAGGTCTCTCTTGTAATGTGTATGTGTGATTATATTTGCATTTCTGTTTATTGTTATTTCTCTGCGATCCTGTTTTTCTAACAATTGGTATCAGAGCCAAAGGTCTATTTGGCAGTCAAACCCGCAGGAAGTTAGGGTTTCTGGTTCGAGTGGGAGCAATGGCAGAAGAAGGAAAGTTTAAGGTCGAGAAGTTTAACGGCCAAAACTTCGGGTTATGGAAGATGCAAATGGAGGACTATCTGTACCAGAAGGATCTATTCCTATCGTTGGGAGGAAAAGCAAAGCAGCTGACGACTATGAAGGACGAAGAATGGGTGGTTCTTGACATAAAGGCTCTGGGAACAATACGGTTGAGCCTGGCTTCGTCGGTGACTTTCAATATCTTAAAAGAAACGACAACAGAGGGTTTGATGAAAGCATTGGGTAAGCTGTATGAAAAACCCTCGGCTTCCAACAAGGTATTTCTAATGAAGCGTTCATTTAATATGAAGATGTCTGAAGGTGGATCTGTTACTAATCATTTAAATGAGTTTAATACGGTTACAAATCAGCTAAGTTCTGTAAGTGTGAACTTCGATGATGAGGTTGGGGCTCTTCTAATCTTGTGTTCATTGCCAGAAAACTGGAATAGCTTGGTCATGGCTATAAGTAACTCTGTCTCTGGTTCAAACACCTTGAAATTTGATGATGTTATTGGTGTTATTCTTAGCGAGGAAATGCGAAGAAAAAGAACAGGTGAGACATCAGGTAATGCGTTGACCATGGAGAGCAGAGGAAGACAAAAGGAGAGAGGAAAGAGCCAAGGTAATCGTGGAAAGTCTAAAACGGGCAGATCCAAGTCTAGACTGGGAAAGATAGAGTGTTGAAACTGTGGAAAGAAAGGACATCTGAAGAAAGACTGCAAATCTCTAAAGAAGAAAGGAGATGCACAGAAGGAAACTACCCAGGAAGCAAATGTAGAAGGTGATGTGTTACAAGATGCTTTGATTCTTGCATTAGATAATACTAGTGATTATTGGGTAGTAGATTCAGGAGCTTCATGTCATACTACACCCCATAGGAAATACTTTCATGAGTATGTTCCTGGCGATTTTTGACATGTTTTTGTGGGTGATGATGAGCCATGTAAAATTGTTGGAATGGGTAAGGTATGGATAAAACTTAAGAATGGAACTGATTGGTTGTTGAAAGATGTTAGGCTTATTTCGGCTATGAAAAGAAATATGATCTCAACAGGGCAGTTGGGAGATGGGGGCTGTCTATCTACGTTCGGAGAAAAGTGGTGGAAGATCACTAAAGGATCAATGGTGATAGCAAAAGGAGACAGAGTAGGTACGTTGTATTTATGTCCTCATAATACTGACCATTCTATCTCTTTAGCTTCCACAGGAACAGATACAGCATTGTGGCATCATAGGCTTGGCTACATGAGTGAGAAGGGGATGCAGATTCTCCACTCAAGGAAGTTGTTGCCGGATTTGAAGCAGGTAAGTTTGGAATTCTGTGAAAACTGTGTTTATGGAAAACAGAAGAGAGTCAGATTTCTCAAGGTTGGGAAACAGAAGAAGAATGAAAAATTAGAGCTTGTGCATACAGATGTATGGGGACCGGCTCAGGTACAATCTCTTGGTGGATCTCATTATTATGTTACATTTATTGATGATGCAACTAGAAAAACTTGGGTTTATTTCATTAGACAGAAATCTGATGTGTTTGCTACTTTTAAGAAGTGGAAAGATTTGGTTGAGAATGAGACAGGAAAAAAGGTTGAAGTGTCTCAGATCTGATAATGGAGGTGAGTACTGCGGCAAGGAGTTTGATAGTTACTGTTCATACTATGGGATTCGTAGAGAGAAGACAGTCCCAGGAACACCACAGGAAAATGGTGTTTCAGAGAGGATGAACAGAACGATCATGGAGCGTGCAAGGTGTATGAGACTGCATGCAGGGTTGCCCTTACAGTTTTGGGCGGATGCTGTAAATACTGCTGTTTATTTAATAAACAGAGGACCTTCAAGCGCTTTGGATGGTGGTATTCCAGAGGAAGCATGGACAGATAAAAAGGTAAACTACTCATTTCTGAGAACGTTTGGTTGTGAAGCATTTGTCCATATTGATAAAGAAAATAGAACAAAGCTTGAAGCTAAATCCAATAAATGTACCTTTATTGGATATGGGGTTGATGAATTTGGTTATCGTTTATGGGATTATGAAAATAACAAAATCATCAGGAGTAGAGATGCGATATTCAATGAAAAGGTCATGTATAAAGATCAGTTGCAGGGAAAGAAACAGGAAAAAGAAAACACAGAGTACATAGTGTTGGATGAAATTAAAGAAAATGAGGTTCCAAAGGTGCCAGAAAATCAAGAGCAGCAGCAAGCACCTGAAACTCCAGCAACTGTAAGAAGATCTACCAGGTTAAGTAGACTCCCTGAATGATACTCTCCTTCAATGTATTATTTATTGATGACTGATTCTGGTGAACCAGAATGTTATGAAGAAGCAATGCAGGTGGAAACTAGAAAGAAGTGGGAGCAAGGCATGAATGAGGAGATGGACTCATTGGTAGGAAACCAGACTTGGGATTTGGTTTAGTTGCCTGCTGGTAAAAGAGCATTGCAAAACAAATGGATTTACAGGTTGAAGGAAGAAGAAGGAGGTAAGAAGCGGTACAAGGCCAGACTTGTTGTAAAGGGATTTGCACAGAAGAAAGGTATAGATTTTGATGAAATATTTTCTCCTGTTGTAAAGATGACTTCAATTAGGACTATCTTAAGTCTAGTGGCGGTAGAAGATTTGCATCTTGAACAGTTAGATGTAAAAATAGCCTTCCTCCATGGGGATTTGGAGGAAAAAATATATATGCAGCAACCACAAGGGTATGAGGTCAAAGGTAAGGAGGATCTGGTATGCAGGTTGAAAAAGAGCTTGTATGGCTTGAAGCAAGCTCCAAGGCAGTGGCATCTAAAGTTTGACAGGTTTATGACAAAACAAGGTTATAGTAGATGTCATTCTGACCACTGTGTTTATTTCAAGAAGCTAGACAATGGAAGATATATTATCTTGTTATTGTATGTGGATGACATGCTTGTTGCAGGGTCTGACATGCAGGATATAAATGTACTCAAAAGGAAGCTAGCTAATTCATTTGCGATGAAGGATTTGAGTGCTGCAAAGCAAATCCTTGGTATGAGAATAATGAGAGACAGGAAAAATCGCAAATTGACATTGTCTCAAAGTGAGTACGTACAAAAGGTGTTGGAGAGGTTCAGAATACAGAATGCAAAACCTGTAAGTACACCTTTGGCTAGCCATTTCAGTCTAAGGAAATGTGTCCCAAGACACAAGAAGAGACAGATTACATGTCCAAGATTCCCTATCAATCATCAGTTGGCAGCTTGATGTATGCCATGGTGTGTACAAGACCAGATATTGCACATGCAGTGGGAGTTGTGAGCAGATATATGAACAATCCAAATAAAGAACATTGGAAGGCAGTACAATGGATTCTCAGGTATTTGAGAGGTACTACCACTGAGGCATTATGTTTTGGAGGTTCAGACACTGTTCTACAGGGATATGTTGATGCAGATATGGCAGGTGACAAGGATAGCAGGACGAGCACCACAGGGTATGTGTTTACTGTAGGTGGAACAACAGTAAGCTGGATTTCGAAACTATAGAAGGTTGTTGCACTTTCAACAACAGAAGCAGAGTATGTTGCCATTACAGAGGCTAGTAAAGAGATGATTTGGTTGCAGAGATTTATGGAGGAAGTGGGTAAGAAGCAGAAGGATAGCAGATTGTATAGTGATAGCCAGAGTGCCATTCACCTTGCAAAGAACTCAGCATTCCATTCTAGGACTAAACATATACAGCTCAAGTACCATTTCATACGCTCTGTTCTGGAAGATGAATTGTTAAAGCTGGAAAAGATACATACTAGTCAGAATCCTGCAGACATGTTCATAAAGGTAGTGACCAGAGAGAAACTGAGTTCCTGCTCGGTTTCAGTTGGCCTTCTAGCATGAAGGTGAAGAGGAGAAATTTGCCAAGTCCAATTCCAGCAAGTGCAGTAGCGGTGGAGTTGCTGCGATCAGTCTCCATCTTCACTATCCACACTATCTATGAATAAGGAGGAGTTTGATTTATTGTTTTCCTTATTAATTTAGTTGAGGAATCTCACCCTTTCCATGACGGGCTTCAGACTTTGCATTTATTTATATATACTTTACCATTTTAATTTAAAATGAGATCTAACGTAAATGGAAGATAATGATTTTGCAGATATTTCAAATTTTCCTAAATTTTTAAAAATCAATATCCTTATTTTCAACCTTTTTTGCAGAGAGAGGCCAATGCAATCTTATGTGGCAACCAAACCCTAAACCAAAGGTAAACTCTTAAAAGCACTCCTAACCTTGGGCCCAGGGTCGTATGATGAAAGGATCAATCGGGCTGTGAATAGAACAAAAGAGAGCAGTGCACAACACTTATAGTTGCAAGGTATATTGTTTCATAGAGGTATTAAATTTTCTGACGGGACTTGTAAACAGACAAACGTCAAATCTACGTTTCAAAATTTTTCATGGCAGTCAAGGTTGACGTCTATGTTTTCGATATACCGGTCAAATACCTCCTCAAATGGAAAAAACGTCCTACAGGACGTCAAATTCCAGGCCTCGCCAGTCTGCGGTTCACAACGCCCATGTTCAAGCCCATGCCCACGCTGCCCCTCTCCCTCCCCCGCCGGTGCCCTCTAGGCCTCCGCCTGCGTCTCCAAGGAGCATCGAGGCGCTCTGATTCTTATTGGATTAAACCTGACATTTATTATTATTATTAATGATACAATCGAAATTCAAGGCAAATGCATCTAAGTGTCTCAGAGCTATTCATATTGTTAGGGTTTTTGCGTTCTGGAGTTTTATTGCTGGATCCGTCAAAGACCTGACATCCTTCAGTTTTTTTGGCTTTCGATTATTGAAGATTACTCTCCTCGACTGGTTTGTATATATAGATTTGCAAATTTTGAGCTTCAAGCACAACCATTTTGGGGGGGGGGCAAACATGGTGTTTGTCCGAATGTTTCACTGCCACTTTTATTTATTCCTATGCACATGTTGCTTTACAGAATCTGAAGAATCTAATGAGATTTGAAGCAAGCATAGTAATGGTCATAATGCAATAGATTAATACTGCAAATACCTTTCTGTTAGTGTAAGTTACACTAATATGTTGAAATGTGCAGGGGATTGCCCATTGAAACAACGTACTATTTCGAGAACTCGTGTCTGTGATAAAATGGACTTGAAGAATGGGTGCAATTCCTGCCCTGCTGGTTAAGGTTACTGCCACATTGATAAAACGCACAAAGCTCCCTCGCTCTAAGTATTACGTATTGAAGGTTGGCTGGCATATGAGGCCTCGAGAAGATGCCACCGCACATGCACGAAGATAGCCGGAGGCCTGGAGAGAATGCTACCACATCAGACCAAATAAGGCTCCAAATCATGTAATTGGTAGAACGCTGTTTTATCAAAAACAAAAAACAACTTAGGATAAACTGCTTTATAAACTGTATCAGATTAATAGAATTATAAGAAATCGATTCCTGCTTTATAAACTGTATCAGATTAATAGAATTATAAGAAATCGATTCCTAACTGTATCAGATTAATAAAATTATAAGAAATCGATTCCTAGAGTTCCTCCTGCTCTGGACTAATAAGTATGAACACTATTTTTATAAATATAGGAAAATAAATTTAATAAATCCTAAAAACATAAGAAAAGAAATAAATTTTGTTGATAGAGTAGAAAAGGTAAGTAATGTTCTTTATTTCATTATTAGAAAAAATATATGATTGCAATGCATAATTCATAGATTTTTGGGATACTATTAATGTGACTTAATTTAGTTGATGGATTCACGAAAATAAGATGAATTCAGATTTTACAAAACGATTAATACCCTTTATCAATAAAAATCAATTGACCTCGTCACGACTAAAATTAGAATTAAGGAATACGATATATATATAGTACCAGTGCAAACATTCCAGCGACGACTGCTCCCAGTTCCCCTAAATGCTCCATTCTCTTGTGCTTCTTCTCCTCCTTCACCGCCTTTTTGTACGACGTCAAGTTCTGGTTCTCTTCCTTGTGATTTCAAAAAATTGTTATAGACATCAAATATCTCTAGCCTACTCAGCTCGCTCAGTTTTAAAACATGCTTAATTCGAACTTGTTCTTTAACATAGTGCTCAGAATAATTTTGCAGCGTGCCCAAGGATTTTGAGAAACCATAAAAATCTTAAAACAATTTTGAATTGTACTATTTATTTATTTTTTGCGCCACCTAAGTCTCACACATAGATGTTTTCATTATTATTTAAAATAAACCAGGTGCACTCTTTTTTCGCTTCATGCCATGTTGATTCGAACATGAATATTGTTTTAAACCCATTTTCATAAAACCATTGTAATTTCAACAATGACTCTAATGCATTTAGTGATTTCAACAATAATTCTAGTGAGTGTAATAAGTGTATAGCTTATATTCAAATATTCAAATACGATTAAGATTTAAATAAGTTTTTTTATTATATTTAAATATATTTTGATTAAGATTTAAATAAACTTTCATCTTAACTTATAACCTATCAATAAAATAACTCAATATTATCAGTGTTAACAATTGAATCAAAATTCTTTGATAAAACAACAATATATTATGAAACAATAAATTATGGAAAAGCTAAGTCTAATTTAGTAATTTAATATCATCAACCAAAGTTGTTGTTTAATATGAGCACAATTTACACAGACCGTAAAAATAGCGAAATCAAACACTGTTTACACACATTATATCCAACATATTGCAAACGTTTGAAACAGTTCTCTATGAATCTGATGCTCCATATATTTGGTAATAACAGTAGTTCGATAAATCTATTAATTATTCACATTAGAATGAGTAGTAGGATCATTGAACGATCCAACAAACAATATAGAAAGCTGAAATCACTCCCAACATGACAAACTACTTCTTCAGCGAAAGAAAATAAATGATCTAAAATGCATCGGCACGGTCAGTAGGTGGCTACAAGTGGAGTGCTTTGACTTGCTTTTTGTGATGCTCATGGAAGACGTACCCTCCTGCTCCCACTGCAGCTGTTGCGGCAATCTCTTCCTGAATCTTGTGCCTGTGCGCGTTCTCTGGATCCTTCTTTGCTTTATGTTTCTCGTACTGCATACCAAATCACCCAATTAGTAACCGGCTGATCAGAGTATATGTCAATGCTATAAGCCCCCCAAATTTTCTTTTCGGTTGACCTACTGTATCGACTCACCACAATTACAGGAATTCAGAACGATCAATCCCTTCGATCAATAAAAATCAATTGACCTCGTCACGACTAAACTTAGAATTAAGGAATAAGAGATTTTAATATTACCAGTGCAAATGTTCCAGCGGCGACTACTCCGAGTTCCCCTAAATGCTCCATTCGCTTATGCTTCTTCTCGTCCTTCATCGCCTTCTCGTACGGCGTCAGGTTCTGGTTCTCCTCTTCCTTGTGATGGTGGAAGTGATGGCGCTGATCCTGTTTTTGCTGAGACATCCTTTCAAACGTTTCAAACGTTTCAAGTACAATGGAATGGAAGGAAAATCAGAAACAGAGTTGTAGAGCCTCACAATAATCAAAACGGAATTGAATCAGATCCCAATGGAATGGAAGGAAATGAACAGCCTGACTTCTACAACCTCAGAACACTCCAATTGTTGAGCAGATGAGGAGACAGTAGGGAAGAGGCGTTGTTTATATAGCCGAACTTCATGTTAAATAAATAATAGCGGATGGTAACCGCGTTCACGCGGCAGAGAATCGGTCTTTCCTTATCTGAAAGAGGCGACGCGGAGAAACCTACGTTTTATCGAAGATTCCTCGAAAGGTACGTTTCGTGAGGAGGCCGGCCGCGAACCGTCTTCTCGAGTAAGGTCGGCCTCCATGATTCATCCACCGTATTTGTACTTTGTTTATGCGACGATGTATGCCCCTTGTCAATGCCTCTTGATGACATGCTTACCCCGCTTAGTACCCGGCTTAAAAATTAATAAAATTAGTTGTTTTGAAAGAAATAGAATAATAAAATATATATTATATACAAGGATGACATTCTAATTTTACTAATCAGAGCTAATTTATTTTTTCGATCATGCTTTCTAAAATAATCGTTTTCCAAAATTTTAATGTCTCTTTGTTTTAAAAGTTAATAATACATCTATAATAATCGTTTCCAAATTTTAATGTCTCTTTGTTTTAAAAGTTAATAATACATCTAAAATAATCGTTTTCCAAAATTTTAATGTTTAATATAAATTACTCTCAAAGAATTGTTTTAAAAATTAATAACTAAAGTAGATGCTTTGAAATAAATATGTATTATATCCAAGGATGACATTTTAATTTGCGCGATCATGGCTAATTTATTTTTAGCATAGTGCTTTCCAAAATAATCGTTTTCCAAAATTTTAATGTTATATATCAATTACTCTCTAAATTATATAGAGAGCTTTGCGGTAATTTAGAGAGCTTATGCATCTTTGTGTTTAAATTTAAGTAAAAAGTTTTTCAAAAATATTTTGATAAACCAATTTTTTTTATTATTGCATTTATAATTTTGTTAGGATTGATGTACAATTTGATAACTCCGATATTCTTATTGTTTCGTAAGGTTAAGGTGGAACATGACAAGAACGTAATATTAATTTTATGAAATACAAATTTTTGGTTGGATTTGATATGTATTATCTGAACTTTTAATTTATGGATATTCGTATGTATAAGAGTAAGAGTCTTATGCATTAAGAATATGAGTTTCATGGTCTCTGAAAGAACCCAGTCTGGAGAAATTATATACTTTTGTGCCTTTTTAATTACTTTATTTGTAAAAGAAATGATGTGAAAGTGACGAAGGAAGGTAAACGTCAAAATCAACACATTTGATGTGACATTTGAAATTTTCCATTTATAGAAAAAATAATATGAGAATATTAACACACGTGAACCGCGTAAAGAATGACTGAATCATGTAACAAGATAAATAGCAGCAAAGTTGCAAGTCTCGGTATATAAATCTATGAAATTTGGATGTAAGTAAGGAATAAAACTAGTTAACATTCAGATTTACAATCATGCTAACAGTGCTAGAATAAAAATGACCAACTCCAAGTTCGAATTCAATGTCAATACAGAACGTTTATGTGTGCCCCTCGAATTTCAAAGAAGCCAAGAGCTTAATGGAGACGATCTTGCAAGGTTTAAGTTTCGGTGATGTCTAAATGTTAAAAGATTCGCCAGCTATTGTTGTTAGAAAAACAGGATCGCAGAGCAATAACAATAAACAGAAATGCAAATATAATCACACATACAAATTACAAGAGAGACACAGATATATTGTGGTTCACCCAACTTGGGCTACGTCCACACTGAATTTGCCAGTCCTTATTATTATTACCGTCCAGCAAGGTGAAGGAATACAACCTGCAGCACAACCGCTGCACTTCCTCTTCTTTGTTTCACAGTCTCTCTCCTAATCTTTGAGATCTTTACAATGCATAAAACCTAATACATCATCATCCCTAGCCGTATTACAATGTCTTTATTTTATAAGGGAAATACAATGGGAAAATACCACGGGATACCCAAAACCATGGGCCCGCAAAACAGCTGGCGAAAACAGCCCCAAAAATTCTCTTCGGGGGTGTTGCTTCTGAACCCCCGCCGGGGGACTGCTGGCCCCAGAACCACCCAGCCAGGGTGGATGGTCCCCTCTGGAACCCCGTGGGGGGGCAATGCCCCCCCCCCACACCATCCCGCTAGGGTGACTGTACAGTCCACCTACATATCATATAAAACTGGGGTACAAACACGGCTGATACAATATCATCTATGAGACTAGAAGATCTGGCTCCACAACCAACAATTGTCAAATGTTTCCACAGTTATTGACCGAAGACTAAGTGTTAAGATCTAGATGTATCAAAGTGTCAGTATGCATCTACTAAGCGTCAATGAGGATGACCAAGTGGTGAAAAACCTCAACAGAATCAGCCTTCGATAAACAACACAAACTTTATCTTATATAGAAGAATTGTGGAAGCCAACGCCACAAGAGCACACAAGTCCCAAATGTCACAATCTTAATCTCCTTTATGGTTGTTCTTTTCATGTAAAATTTATATTTATCAAAGAACATGATCACTAGGACCTCTCAAGCTAATTATTTAGTTTTGATCATTAGAGAAATGCATGTTGAATTTTGAGCTTTTACATGCTTTTCATGGGAAATGGCAATCCTCAGTAGCTGTAGTACCGATAAGGGAAAACTTTATATTTATTGTCTCAATGCACCAAGGGAAGGAGAATATTGAAAGAGAGTTGATGCTATATAAGGTCTCTTGGGGACAAATAGTTTTGGTGATTTTGGTCATCAAAAAAATATTATCTTCATTGTTAGCGTAGATGTCTATCAAAGTGCACTTGATTTTCTAAATGGTGGTTGACTGAATACTGAGCAATGAAGCTTTCATAATTGTACCTGTTGGATTGTTGAAATATTTTATAGCATTTGAAAGATGGGAATTAGTATTAAATGGTGAAATCCAGAATTTCGAGAGCACCTTGCAGCAAAGGAGTAACGGTTAAGCATTCAAATATACATGATCCAAGAGAGCATTAAATAAACATTCAAATATACTAGCTAGAAAAACAAAGCATCTTGTGAAATTATGAGGCAAAAAATTACGGATATCCTCCTTAGAAAAGGGAGCAGCACATCAATCATGATTTTATCTTTGTTATGGTTAATTTTGGATCCTAATATCCTCTTGATTTATATACTGGTTCTCATAAAGTTTGGGAGAATGTCTTTTCCCAAATATCAACAAGCGAATTGAAATGTCAAGTTCTCCAAGGATCCACATCTCCAAGAGCACTTCAAGGCAGCAGTTGAGGATTGCGAGATTAAAAAGATTATCATTTAAAGTTTTATGATCACAAAAACCCTGATTTGAAGGTAAATCCAGCATTTCGAGTGCATGTGGCAATGTTTAAAAATTCAACGCTGGAAAACATATATTTTCACATTTCAAGCGGCCTTATCATTTCCAAATTTCCAAAAGAATAGATCAAGGGTGAAAGAAAATGATAGAAAAGTGAATCTCAGAGGAGATTTCTAGATTTTAAGTCTTATATCAGAGAAATCTGATTTCAAATCTGAATTTTTTTATTTTAAGTGTATTTCATAGAGTTTGATCCTTTTCTAGTGGATCTAAATTTTGTTGTACTTAATCTATATATTGTAAAACCACAAAAAAGGGGCTCCATCCAAGAGGCCGAGGAAGATTGTAAAGGGTCGAAGATTGTATTTAGAAGGGATAAGACATGCTTTGTAATTTCTATTGGAGACCTGTTATTTTAGATGAGATTTTATTTGTTGTGAGTTTGATTTGAACTTTATCTTTAATATGGATATTTTGCAGTTTAGTTTAGAATGAGTGTAGTTATGAAATCCTTCACAATAATGTTTTTATTACGAATGCTCTCATACTGTTCTTTAATATCCCAGATTCTATGTCTGGAATTTTTTCTGGATATGGTTCTTTATGTTAATGTGTGAAGGAACTGTTTGTTCCACATGTTTTCAAGCAACTTTGAACCCGAGGCATCTTTTATATCATTCTTGTGTCAGTCCCATTATCTTATGTCATTCACGGAGCCTGATGTATTCAACTAGCTTATGTCTTCTCTATGTGTATTAATCTCTTGACTTCTTTACACCAGCCATCTCAACCACTTCATCTAAGCCAATTATTTTCCCTAAGCATTAAGATGTGTTAAGTGTGTCTCTCCAGCAGTCAAGAGACAACTTCTATCACTAAAAACTACAAAAGGATTTCATATTGGTTTTGGGAAACATTCATTTATGAATTTAACAGGAAAAACGTGTTGGATCTTCAAAACAGAGGACTCCAACATCACACGCAAGCCCCTTTGACAAGCCTAACAACAATGAGCCTAGGAAATAATGAGAATGACATGCCAACAATGAATAAAAGCAGTCTAGAACACAAAAAAGGGTGTGCCTACACTTCAGGAGATGTACCCATTTGAGAATTGTGAACATGTTAGCACCTAACATTGATGCAAGTGTCATCTACCTTCTTGAATAAATGGCAACTTGCAAAACTTAAATATTAGTAACAATTAAAAGATTAAGTGAATATTTTCTATCAAGATGATTTTCCTAATCATTATCAAAAACAATGAGCCAACAAAATACATGTTCACAACTGGTATGAGTGGCCATTGCTAGATCTCAATTTCCAAAGCATCCATTAAATTCAAGTGAAAATAAACAAAAAATAAAATCACAGAGATGTTTATATTCTAATAACAGGAATAGCAGAAAGATGCTTGTAATGAAAACATATTCTAACTACCCAACTCAGAATTTAAAACAATAATTACAAGTTCAACATAAACCAAGGTTTCCATTCCCAAAACAATGGGTAATAAGAACAAAACAAGCTATAGAGAAGAAACCTAAGAGAACAGAAATGAATACATTGTTATTTTGTCGTAGTTGTCTTTGTTATAATACCCCAAAAATAAACAATCACAACGAATCACCTTTCTGGAGCAGTGGAGAAAAGATCTTCTAGATCTTGTGGTTGCAATGCCCCATCCCAGTGTCCCATTCAAAACAAAGACATTAGAAATGGAATTGAAAACAAACTAAAGCAGTTTTAATTGGCTATCCAAATCAGTCATATACCAATGGTCTGCAAATATGATTGATGAGAGAACTTGCATATAGAAAGATATATATATGATGATATTACACATAAAACAACTACAAAGGTGTTATAGAAAACTAGGGTGTTAAAATAAAATTCCCTACTTTGTAGATTATTGTACGTAAAGGAATCATGTTCTACTTTAGTCGAGTCTAGCCAAGCTTGATAGTGCTTTGTGCACACAAGTACAATAGCTTGCATAGGCACGAGATCTCGATCCATGAGTGCATCTTTAAGTAATGGTGTCACTGCATATATGTAGTCCTTTCCCATCTCACCTATATATTCAAAAATAAATGAGAGTGACTTAAGAACACCATTTTTTACATTCAACTCTGGCACCCAATATTCATTCATAAGAGCTAGTAGTACAGTGAAGGGAGAACAAGTCTCGACAACAATAGTAATAGGTACAGTTGTACAGACATGGTTCTGGCGTTTTGAACCTTCAAGATGTTCAGTAATGCAGCGAGAACATCTTATGGCCCAATTGCCTATAGACTAGAACTAGTCAACAGCTCATCAGACCAGTTCCAAGGGATTTCTTGGTATAACTATCCCATCAAACCGGAAATGACCAGAGTTCCTTCACCTAAATCCTTTCACTAGAGTTCCATTCTTAATGTGGTCTATCCCACATGTATGAGATGAGTTTCAATGGGATGAAGCTAGGTGGAGATTCTGGCAATTTTGGCTGAATAAATACCACTAAATCATGGAACCTGAACTAAAGTATTCTCTTTGTAGTGCAACCAGTTGAAGCATGTTTATTGAAGTAATTCCAAAAAGAAGAAAACTAAAAAATAAATTTTCCATCTGCTCAAGTTATAGAGGGCCAATTGAACATTTAGAAAGGTCAAATGTTATTTATCTAAATTGTTCTCTGAACTAATATTTAGGTTATTAGGATTCCAAGTTCATTAAGCAATGACTGCTCGACACATTTGTTATCACGCAAACACCATTCGCTTTCCACTTTCAATTTAAAATTAAAATTAAAGAACCTAACCACTATAAATTATACACCAAAGGATTCCCAAAATATATCCATAATTTAAACAAAGTAAAATCTTACCAGCTTGGTCTTTACATTATGCTCCTTTGGAGTTTCCCTGCTGCACCTTAATTGCACTGAGAAAATAAGCCACAAAATTCAATACTTAGAAAATGATGGGGTGAAATCAATGCCAAACCCTGAAAACAAGTTCTAGGGGTTAGGGGAAGCTTATGCATTTAATTATACAAAATATTTCATTGCTTGAATATGCAATATAAGTGCTAAAATAGAGAAGGGTTCAGATAATACATAGAAGTGAATATTGTTGCAATTGCCTTAGCCAAAATGAAATTCAATACTCAAAAAATGGAGTGATATGAGTGCCAAACCCTAAAAACAAGTTCTAGGGGTTAGGGGAATCTTGTGAATTTAATTATACAAAAGATTTTGTTGCCTGAATATGCAATATAAGTGCTAAAATAACGAAGGGTTCAGATAATACATACAAGTGAATAGTGTTACAATTGCCTTGGCCAAAATGAAAAATGAGTAAGAATGATCTATAGGGGATAATTCAGCCAAGGCATTGGGATCGCAGGCCGCGCTAATACTTATCTGAGATTGGATTCAAATCCCTCACATTTCATGTTAATAGTTTCAAGAGATTCAAGGATATGTGCAGGTTTTGCATTAATAGTTTCAATACTTTCGAGGATATCTGCAGGAACTGCATTGCTGCCATCGTTTGTCATTGCCAAAACCCCATTCAAACCCTTCCACCAACACAACGCTGTCCAAAATATATATTATTTACTAAATGAACATTTTAAAGCTCACTTAAAATAAATACATTTTTGTATTAATTTCGGTTTGATGTCTTCCATGTTTTATTGAGATTAAACTACATTTAAGTTAATATATATAGTTTTTAAAGATAATATTTATTTATATCACTTATATTATATATTTCATTTTGGCATAAGATCTAAAATTTACTGATTCATTAAGAGTGTGTTTTCATCCAAAGTAAAGAAACATGTTAAAGGTCTAAAAACTTAATAATTTATGGAAAGAGTGAAATTTCAGGTGGCTTTCGTCATCTTTTTCCTTTCAAAGTTTAACTCTATTCATTATGGTCTGAAATATCTTGGTTATACATTGAAGTCTAATAATTATTTAGTAGAAGAATGGTTATGGTTATTAAAAAATATAGAAAAGACAATAGGCAGTTGGTGTTTTCATTGACTTTCTTTAGGAGGTTGCTTAATATTGAAATATCTTGGTTATACATTGAAGTCTAATAATTATTTAGTAGAAGAATGGTTATGGTTATTAAAAAATATAGAAAAGACAATAGGCAGTTGGTGTTTTCATTGACTTTCTTTAGGAGGTTGCTTAATATTTGTGAAAGTTGTTTTGGAAAACTTACAATTTTATTGGCTCTCATTATCAAAGATATCAAAATCGATCTTGCATAAAATTAAAATAAAAAAGGTATTTAATTTCTTGTGGAAGGGAAATAAACAAAGGGAAGGCCTACATTTGATTTGTTGGGATAGATTAGCGAGACCAAATAATTTAGGGGGTCGGTGTATTAAAAATATTTTCTTTTAGGTCAAGCTTTCACAACTAAAAGCTTGTGGAGAGATTTGTTTTCTACTGACCTCTGGAGTAGGGTTATTAGATATATCTGAAACATTTATCTATGATAGATTGGATAAAATCTGGTTCCAAAAAATTCAAAGGAATCCCTAATATTTGGGGTTGTCTAAAATTCTAGATGCCTAAATTCTATTTATGGCCACATGAGGTTATGAAATTTCTAATGCTTATTATCCAAAACAAATTAATTTATGATATATTAATTATACCAAAATTCCAACATATATGTGGACATGTTATTGTATTAAGATAGTTTGTAGAATTAAATAGATAACAATTTTCAAATATATTGCATAATGCATGATACCTAAAATGATATGTTTCTCAATTTAAAATTGCTTGTAATAATATGTCATTTTTTGAAAAAAATCTAAAATATTAACTAAAAAACCATTCACAATGAGAATTATGACCTCCTTGTAGACTCTAAATGTATTTAATCATGAGATAACATCCCTTAATAATGAACTTATTTTATTTTGTCAATTAATGGTTGTTAGTCAAGACAAATGTCGAGCAATGATATTCCCTTGCCACATAGTGGTTGTGAGAAAAGTGTCTCACCTACTTCAATGTAAAAAAGAGATTAATAAATCTCTAAAAATGTCGTTGAATGTGCATAACCACAGAGGAAGAGACCCACATACCATAAAAATGTAAGAAGAAGGCATGCAAAAATATCGCAGTGGGATTTTAGAGGAACCCAAGAAATAGATGCTCTAAAATTTAATGAGATATAGCCCATAAAAAATGGAGCATGTAACAAAATAATATACTAGTGCAATCAATGAAATGAAGTTGTCATGTAAGTACTCATTGTTTGTAACATTATATAAACAACAATTTTTAAAGATATTGCATAATGCATGGTACTGAAAATTATGTCATTGAATTTAAAATTGCTAGTGATATTAATAAATATAACATTTTAAAATATTTGCATAACAGATCTTCTAAGTTCGAGATGATGGAATGAAGGGAAACATGGAGTCACTACTGCATAAAAAGAGACTAGACGCTAAATGTATCATTAATTTGGTATCTCGCTAGGATGTTGTGATCACTAGCACTAAATTGATCTATATATATTTAGACCCCTCTGTCACAAATTGCAATATTTTTCATTGTCAAGCTATGATATACGAGGGGGTCCCTGAATCCAATATTTACAATGTTACAATTTCCTAAATTTTAACACTGCAGATGGATTCATAGATCTCCTAAAAGGGAGACTATGAATCCATCTGGAGTGTTAAAATTTAGTATATCGTAACATATCATTGTCAAAATTGCAATTTTCCATTGCCAAGTGACACAATTAACATCACTCGGGTCTCTGAATCCATCTACAATGTTACAATTTACTAAATTTTAAAATTGTAGATAGATTCATAGACCCTTTTTAAAGGGGTCTTTGAATCCATCTATAATATTAAAATTTAGTAAATTGTACAAATTCATTCTCAAAATTGTAATTTTTCATTTCTAGGGTGACAACTAAAAATGACTAACATAAATGACTAATTCATATTCTCAGTCATTGATAGCTAGTCATTTACGTTAGTCATTTTTATTTTAGTCACTTGTTATCTAGTCGTATATTTTATCCCGTGAGTAAATTAGTCATTTATCTTAATCGTTTTTAGTTGGATCACTTAAAATTGCTCAATTTTGGTCATTTATCCCTTGAAACAATTGTGGTGACTAACGTTTTTAGTCACTTGGTCACTTATTTCTCATTTTCTACTAGTGGATGGCAACTCGTACCCTATAAAAAATCCAACAACTCATGTCGTAGATCCAAAATAAATGGCAATTCATTGTAGAACCCCTTCCTTTAGGGCCCCCTTGAACTAAACCTGAAACTTTAACAACTTCATACAAACAAATTAGATATCATAGTTACTAGAAAAATAAAATAAAACACGTGAATAACTTAACAAAGATAAACCAAACCTTAACCTGTCAACCTGACCCAGCTGGTCCGTTGTCGTCCGCGTCTTCCCTAGGATCCCTCCATCAAAGCTCGTTTAACCATTGGCGAAGCAACCGTTAGCTTCGCCATCCAACCATAGGCTCATGCTTTCAGTCACATGGCCTCCCTCGAGCTTTGGGTCCTAAAGTTCACACACAATATTCAAGAAACTCAGCTTGGGATTCCCCCTCACCAAAGTTTCTAGCCAAACCCTCAATAACAACAAGTCATGAGGTAACTCAAAATTACGATAGTCATCCAGGGTCTGGGTCCTTTGCCCATTCCCAATGTCTTCCTTATAAAGGAAAATCTCATGCGACACATGTTGCTTCATGCAAAACTATTCATTTTATTAAATTAATAAAACTCACCCATCCATGTGTCAGTTTCTCTACTAGATGCACCAACATCCCTAAGTTTGCTCATGTTTGTCCCCTATATATTTCACTTAACTCCTAGATTTGTGGTGTAGGTGGAGTTAACTAGGTGTCCATGCCTAAGATTCCATTTTTCTCCTAAATAAATATTTATAATATTTTTAAATAATCAGAAATATCCTTTCATGTGCAAATTCCTAAATAACACTTAATATTATTTAAATGCCAAAGTAATCATTTATGTGCAAATGCCTAAAGTACTTAAATGCATTTCTAAGTAATGTTCTAGGTGCAAACTTATATGTTTCAATGCAGTTAAGTTTAGCAATCAACATTTACTAGGACCCCGGTGCCACGCCGTTGGCCTCCTTGTTCCTTAATTTAATTTCCCTGACATGGCACCACTCCGTCGAGTCCATTCATCGGTAGTTTCCATTCCTAGGCAAGGTACCACATCGTTGGGTCCTTGCGTCCACTCTTTCCGTTCTCGATAGGGTACCGCACCGTCGGGCCCTTCTGCCATCATCCTTCCGTTTTGACTTGCGGGAACTTCATGTAGGGAATTCAGGGGTCGTTACCTTCCATCCTCCATCTACACGCTATTAGGGACTAATGGCGCTGGGGAGTGAGTCCGTTCTCACTACATGCCCCACAACTCGTACGTGACCAACTCCATTGTGGCCCACCTTGTACGCCCTCATGCTTTTCTCTTGAGCAAGTGGATCGGTGCTTATCTGCTCAAGCGTGGTATTTCGTCGGAAGTCGACATCATCGTTTCTCTCCCTGTGTGTGATTAACCTGTACTCTACGACCCTTCATATTCCTTTGCGTGTCCATCGGTGAACTGTTTCACCTTTCGCTACACACATTTATCACAAATGTAAATTAGTAGCAGTGTCCTCAATAATCACAATTTGATTTATAAATCTACTGCTTCATTAAGCATTTATAATTTACTCAATCATTACTCATTCGTCTAATCACATAATCAATTGCACAGCTAGTCGTTAAGCATCATTCATATGTACATTTTTCATATCAAAGTTAACCATTAAACAACGTGAAATCGTCCATTCATAATAACTATCCAAATGCACATATATCAATCAAACGTAATCATAAATATACTCAAAATAAAATCATAGGGTTATTTTATTAATGTTTCAAACAGTTAGGTGACTCAGCAGGTGCCCTCAATGTCTACAGTAGTCTAGGGGCACTACATACACCCCCACCTATTTAGAACTTCGTCCCGAAGTTCAAAATAAAAATTGAAAGCTATGACGCATCTTAGTTGTGTCCTCCCAGGTCACTAAGCTAAGACTGTAACTATCCTCTTGCACTTTGACTTGATCAATCAGGGCTAATCATTAAGCAAGAACTAATCAATCAATTATACCACTCCACACATATAATTTAATTCCTTAATTTATTTATCAATTATTGTTGTCATTCCCATCTTCAGGTTTTCCTCAATCATTTAAGACATAACAAGGCTCGAGAGACCATTGTATTGAAGTTCTTCAGTCGGGTCACTCGACAGGTGGCCGTAAGGTCCACAGTCATTCTAGGGGCATTACATACACCCCCTCCTAAATAGAACTTCGTCTCGAAGTTAAATTTTGTTCTTGTACTTTCGATGCTAGTCTTTATCTAAATTTATATTCTCATCTTCTTGTCATTCTCTTCTATTCTTCTCAAACAATCATGGCCATAAGCACTAGTGGTTCTAATCATTAGTTTTCTATATCATCTAGTATGGTTCCAATACCTCCTCAGGAACTCAATCGTAATTTCGTGTAATGAAAATCCAATAATACTTTCATACTTTTCAATACCAACTTAGATTTTCTATACCTTCTAGTCATCTACGAAGGTTCACAATGTCCAAATTATCTACAAGCTACATTGCGCCAATAGCCACCCAATAGTTTTTCAAAGCATAACAAATCCGAGCTAAGATTTAAATCTAATTGGTTATCCTCCCTCCAAGATGAGAAGGTAAACATCATAAAATATGCAGTAAGATATAATCACGGATTTAACATATCTTGAGAGACCATCAAATTGTCCCAAATCCAAATTCCATAAGACTGCTTCCAAATCCTCAAATGTTGGTTCTCAATTCGATAGGATTCCTAGGGTCGAAACTTAACGTTTTAGTCGAAGATATTCAAATTTATCTCTTAGTCCTTTCATTAGTAGCATTACTTGAGGTTAATGAGCTTATCACATCCTTGCTTCATTTCATCATTCATGTTTCCTTATGACCCCTTCGACAGAATTTTCAAGTCTCATCTTATGCGTTGATATAGTCTCTTCGAGTCTTGTCTTAAGGTCTAGTCGTCATTTCATATATGTTTCATCATGTCATGAGGTTAACATTATTGCGTTCATCCCATCGCGTTGGTTGTATCAATACTTCATTTTACAAAAATTCATCTTCATTCGACCCTTTCAACAAGTTTACTAAGTTAGATTTTCCTTATTTCCATGCCATCGGTAACATACCCAATTTCCTCATTTACCAATTTGGGAAGATGGGGTATACAAATTTCCTTTAAAAACATCCAAATATGTTGGTCCAAATGGTTTCTTGTTATAATCCTTAGAGCACATTCAGCGCATTTACATTTCATCAACATATAAAATACCTTCTATCTATATGTATATAAAATGTACCACATCCAACCTAACCCTTCGATTTCTTATCAACCTTTAAGGCACATAAAATACCTGATATTTGACATGACCCATTGAATTTTGATCAACAGTTTAAAATACATAATATATAACACGTTCTACATTACCCTTTTACATAAAAAATGATCATCTTATCAAAAATAAAAAATAAAATAAAAATAAAAAATTACTTCAATACTCACTACAACATATAACTTAAACATTCATATTTATTTTGAATTATAATAACATAAAAGTATGATTCCACTTTTAAATCCCTCTTCTTCCCAAAATGACTTTAACTTTTATATATAACTTAAACACAATGGACATGTATATAGCCATTTTAAGACAAATTCATTCATTTCCATTTGTTCTATTATAAGTGTGTACATGACCTTTTAATAAATGAAACAGTAACTACAATTAGGGATTAGAGTACTCAAATTCTAACTCCTTTTCTTTAAAGAAAAAAAGTTTCAAAATATTTAAAAAAAAAACTATAATTAATTTGGATAGCTCTTTTAATTTGAAACCATATAACTCTATATATAGAACCTCATCTATTTTTAAAACCATACACTATACTTCACATAACCACTATTCCAATATGGAATTGTAATCCGTCGTATTTTTAATAATTATAAATTCTTCATTCCTTTTAACATAAACAAGGTGAGAAAATTCAATGATTGATCAATCTTAAATACTTAGCAAAGTAGTTCCTTTTAAGTTGAAGTGTAATCCACACCTTTGTTCTTAACTACTATATCTCTTCATAAGGGACGCCGTAAAGTAGCTATAATATATATAATATATATAATATATATATATATATATATATATATATTTTAACCATTCTTTAAATATATCATTTAGAAGCTATAATAGTTTACCCAATATCAATTTCATTTCAGCACTTCTAAGTATCCTTTCTTTTTCAATTATAAAATGTCATTTTTTTTTCTAATATTTGAAACTAACAAAAAATATTTTCTTTTAATATCATTTCTTTTTAATGTAAATCCTTTTCTTTTAACATCTAAACATAACTAAAATTCTTTTATTTTTAACATCTAGGCATAACTAAAATTCTTTTCTTTTTAACATTTAAGCATAACTAAAATTCTTTTCTTTTTAACATTTAAGCATAACTAAAAATCTTTTATTTTAACATTTAAACATAACTATAATCATTTTCTTTAACATCATTTCTTTTTAATATAACATCATTTTCTTTTAACATATAATTATAATTCTTTTAATATTTTGCGGAATACAAGTCATATGCCTATAATATGAAGTAAATAAATACTTACATGCTCAATTAATTTATAACCGATATATATAATATATATTATATCCTTTCATATAAATTTAAGAAATTAAAATTCATTAAGTGTCTTATGGTATTTTTAGTTTGATTTCAAATTAAATATTCAACCTTCCAATCCGTCCAGAGTATCTATCTTCGTGATATCTATGAATATAATTATATGTATGAATGTATTTATATGTATTGGAACATATACTAACCACACACTTAATGCATAATATATATATATGAAATATATTAAATTTATTCCATACATCATTAGGTACACAAAATTAATTACCCTTAATGCTATATAACAGGTAATATATATTAAAGGAACTAATTCTAAGTAAGTCCATTTTCAATCTGGTTTAATATCATAAGAAACTACCATCGCGGGGATTCATAGTTCCGTCGGAGTGATGGTTAAATTTAAAAATAATACATTGGTTAGAAGATTTATGTAAGTGAGATCTGTGCACTTCCATGCAATGGAGATTCACCATAAGGAGTGAACCACAAAAAAAATAAAAAAATTACGTTGCCATCTGATTAGATTAGATATAAACGAAACTTGGTATTACGTTGCCATCTGTCATCGCGTCTCCTCAGGGTCGCAACTTAATCACAATGATAAAGAGGGGATGATTACTTGAATGCAGAAAATGGTGGTAATTAGCGGAATCGACTGCCAGTCTTTTAATACAAGGAATAATTCGAATTTATTCCAAAACGTAAAAGAAACCCAATCGGTCAATGCGGTGATAAATTATAAGTCATTAACCTTGGTATAATTACATATATCATTGCGATGGAAGGATCTCCACATCCGCTCGACTTCAAGCATATAAAGAAAACTAAGTAAGGAAATCATACAGATCGGGTAATGATTGTCGAGACATTGATCAACTAAGACTGCTTGCCTTGGGTTATACCTTAATACAGTAGGAGAATCCTCAGGTTCATCTGAATTCCTCGAGGCAGACTTAGAGATAAGAAGATATAATAAAGAGTTTTCAGATCAGTTCTTTTAAACACGTTTTTGATGCTTATACATAAAACTTAAGTGGATGCTCTTGTATCAATACTACTAATAATAGTAAACTCAAACGGTTAATTTGAATCTGGAGATCCAAGGATAAAAAGTGGAGAATGAGGATCCGAAATAAAATAAAATAAAATAAAAAAATACAGCTCATATTGATATGATAAATCGGGAGCATAGGTGGCAACCAAACCAGTATTATTTACAAGGACATCCACATACATAAATTCAATTCTTCTTAGAGTAAGGGCTTACCTACAAATCTACCCGGGATCCCTGTATATTCTCTACCTACTACCCCGAGCATTAAGTCAACAGGTAGTACGATAGAAACACAGCAAGGAAAATAGAGGTTCGAGGCTGAAGAAATAATTAGGATCTAATACACACCAGTGATTTCACAGGGTTTAGGCGAATATGACTCACGCCACCGGGTATTTTGATGTTAACCCACGCAAATATTGAAGGAGTAGAAGCACAAGGTTAATCGTTAAAGGTGCACGCGATACAGGTTAGACGAAGATCTCGGATAAAAGAAATTCAATTAAAAATCGAGAGTGATGGATAGTTGAGCTCGGATCTTCTGGACAACGTAGAGATTTAACTAATCAACAACAATCGTAATCTTAAAAGGTTCAGATCTCAGATAAAAAGAAATTTAATTAAAATCGACTGTGGTGAATAGTCCTAAATTCGGATCTCTGTGCAGCGTGAATATCAATTAAATGACCATAAATTTAAGCAACAAAAATAAAGAATACAGAGATCAAAGGTAGGAGATAACAAAGGTTAATGCCGGATACGATTTCGATCCAACCAATTTTACAAAGAGGTTGTACATAAAATTATACGGAGATTTTCATAGCATACGATCTCGATTCTTTTAGTTTTCATGCAGAGGTTATATCAAATTTTACACAGATATTTTTATAGGATACTTTGAGTCTTACACAAGATCACAATATTTTTCACAAGGATTACTATGGATATGATTTCGATCCAAATTCAAACTTCAAGGAATTTCCATACTCTTTCGATGTTAATTCAGAGGTAATCACAGATTTGGGTAAGATTACAATGACGCAGAGATCTGTCGGCTTCAGGGGATGGCTTCATAATTAAAATATGATCAAGAAGATGCGTATATATCACGTTTTCAAATCATTTAAAATATGGATTACGATTTAGAGCAAGAATACACACCAAGGATTTCGCATACGGTGACTACCAATTAGTCTCACATTATGTATCTACAAAAATAATTAAATAAAAGAAGTCTCCAGAATATGCAGTAGATCAGAAATATATGCGTCGGTTTCACATACACAGAATGCGATTTGGAATTTAGAAATATATACTAACAATTTCACACAGCTTAATTTCCAAAATTACGATTTAGAATTAGAAATGTATACTAACCACTTTCACACACAGTTTGGTCTCCAAAAATTCACACACACTTAAGTTTCCAGAATTACGATTTCTCTGTTCTTTTCCCCTTTTTTTTTATCGAAGATAAAGTAAAGTAATTCGAGATAGTGAAAATATGTGTGAGATTTAACAACACTCTTACCTGATTTTGCAATCAATTCAGTGATTGCTGAGGGACGTGTTGATGTAGAGTTCGATAGGAGTCTAGCCTTGACGATTTACCGAGAAGACCGCTAATTGAGATATCAGTCCAGTGCCCTCAAGGCTCGACCGGCTCTAATACCAAATGTAGAACCCCTTCCTTTAGGGTCCCCCTGAACTGAACCTGAAACTTTAACAACTTCATACAAACAAATTAGCTATCATAGTTAGTCGAAAAATAAAATAAAAAGCGTGAATAACTTAACAAAGATAAACCAAACCTTAACCTATCCACCCGACCCGGCTGGTCCATTGTCGTCCGCGTCTTCCGTAGGATCCCTCCAGTAAAGCTCGTTTAACCATTGGCAAAGAAACCGTTAGCTTCGCCACGCAACCATAGGCTCATGCTTTCAGTCGCATGGCCTCTCCCAAGCTTTGGATCGTAAAGTTCACACACAATATTCAAGAAACTCAGCTTGGGATTCCCCCCCACCAAAGTCTCTAGCCAAACCCTCAATAGCAGCAAGTCATGAGGTAACTCAAAATTATGATAGTCATTCAGGGTCTAGGTCCTTTACCCATTCCCAATGCCTTCCTTATAAAGGAAAATCTCATGCGACACATGTCGCTTCATGAAAAACTATTCATTTTATTAAATTAATAAATTAATAAAACTCACCCATCCATGTGTCAGTTTCTCTACGGGATGCACCAACATCTCTAAGTTTGCTCATGTTTGTCCCCTAGATATTTCACTTAACTCCTAGATTTGTGGTGTAGGTGTAGTTAACTAGGTGGCCATGCCTAAGATTCCATTTTGCTCCTAAATAAGTATTTTTAATATTTTTAAATAATAAAAAATATCCTTTCATGTGCAAATTCCTAAATAGCACTTAATATTATTTAAATGCCAAAGTAATCATTTATGTGCAAATTCCTAAAGTACTCAAATGCATTTCTACGTAATGTTCTAGCTGCAAACTTATACGATTCAATGCAGTTAAGTCTAGCAATCAACTTTTACCAGGACACCGGTGCTGCGCCGTTGGGCCTCCTTGTTCCTTAATTTCATTTCCCTGACATGGCACCACTCCATCGGATCCATTCATCTGTACTTTCCATTCCTCGGCAAGGTACCACATCGTTGGGTCCTTGCGTCCACTCTTTCCATTCTCTACAGGGTACCGCACCGTCGGGCCCTTCTGCCATCATCCTTCCATTTTGACTTGCGGGAACTTCACGTAGGGATTTGAGGAGCCGTTACCTTCCATCCTCCGTCTACAAGCTATTAGGGACTAATGGCACTGAGGAGTGAGTCCGTTCTCACTGCGCGCCCCGCAACTCGTACGTGACCAACTCCGTCGTAGCCCACCTCGTACGCCCTCACGCTTTCATCTTGAGCAAGCGTATCAGTGCTTATCTGCTCAAGCGTGGTATTCTGTCGGAAGCCGACATCGTCGTCGCTCTCCCTGTGTGTGATTTACCCGTACTCTATGACCCTTCATATTCCTTTATGTGTCCGTTGGTGAACCGTTTCACCTATCGCTACACACATTTATCACAAACGTAAATTAGTAGCACTGTCCTCAATAATCATAATTTGATTTATAAATCTACTGCTTCATTAAGCATCCATAATTTACTCAATCATTACTCATTCATCTAATCACATAATCAATTGCATAGCTAGTCGTTAAGCATCATTCATATGTACAGTTTTCATATCAAAGTTAACCGTTAAACAACATGAAATCGTGCATTCACAATAACTACCCAAATGCACATATATCAATCAAACGTAATCATAAATATACTCAAAATAAAATTATAGGGTTATTTTATTAATGTTTCAAAGAGTCGGGTGACTCAGCCGGTGCCCTCAATGTCTATAGTAGTCTAGGGGCACTACATATAGTTTCTATCCAAACCCTCAATAGTAGCATGTCATGAGGTAGCTAAAAATTATGATATTCATCCAGGGTCTGGATCCTTTACCCATTCCCAATGCCTTCCTTATAAAGGAAAATCTCATGCGACACATGTTGCTTCATGCAAATCTATTCATTTTATTAAATTAATAAATTAATAAAACTCACCCAACCATTTGTCAGTTTCTCTACGAGATACACCAACATCCCTAAGTTTTCTCATGTTTGTCCCCTAGATATTTCACTTAACTCCTAGATTTGTGGTGTAGGTGGAGTTAACTAGGTGTCCATGCCTGAGATTCCATTTTGCTCCTAAATAAATATTTTTAATATTTTTAAATAATCAGAAATATCCTTTCATGTGCAAATTCATAAATAACACTTAATACTATTTAAATGCCAAAGTAATCATTTATGTGCAAATGCCTAAAGTACTCAAATGCATTTCTAAGTAATGTTCTAGGTGTAAACTTATACGTTTCAATGCAGTTAAGTTTAACAAACAACTTTTACTAGGACTCCGGTGTCGCACCATTGGGCCTTCTTGTTCCTTAATTTCATTTCCCTGACATGGCACCACTCCGTTGGGTCCATTCACCTATACTTTCCATTCCTCGGCAAGGTACCACATTGTTGGCTCCTTGCGTCCACTCTTTCCTTTCTCGGCAGGGTACCGCACCATCGGACCCTTCTCACATCATCCTTCTGTTTTGACTTGCGGAAACTTCACGTAGGGATTTCAAGAGTCGTTACCTTCCATCCTCCGTCTACATGTTATTAGGGACTAATGGTGCAGAGGAGTGAGTCCGTTCTCACTACGTTCCCCCCAACTCGTACATGACCAACTCCGTCATGGCCCAACTCATATGCCCTTATGCTTTCCTCTTGGGCAAGCGGATCAGTACTTTTCTGCTTAAGCGTGGTATTCCATCGAAAGTCGACATCATCATCGCTCTCCCTGTGTGTGATTTACCTGTATTCTACGACCCTCCATATTCCTGTGTGTGTCCATCGGTGAACCGTTTCACTTGTCATTACACACATTTATCACAAACGTAAATTAGTAGCACTGTCCTCAATAATCACAATTTGATTTATAAATCTGCTGCTTTATTAAGCATCTATAATTTACTCAATCATTACTCATTCGTCTAATCACATAATCAATTGCACAGCTATTCGTTAAGCATCATTCATAAGTATAGTTTTCATATCAAAGTTAACCGATAAACAACATGAAATTGTCCATTCACAATACTACCCAAATGCACATATATCAATCAAACGTAATCATAAATAAACTCAAAATAAAATCATAGGGTTATTTTATTAATGTTTCAAACAGTCGGGTGACTCAGCAGGTGCCCTCAATGTCTACAGTAGTCTAAGGGCACTACATATATTTTCTAGCCAAACCCTCAATAGCAGCAAGTCATGGGGTAACTCAAAATTACGATATTCATCTAGGGTCTCGGTCCTTTACCCATTCCCAATGCCTTCCTTATAAAGGAAAATCTCATGCAACACATGTCGCTTCATGCAAAACTATTCATTTTATTAAATTAATAGATTAATAAAACTCACCCATCCATGTGTCAGTTTCTCTACGAGATGCACCAACATCCCTAAGTTTGCTCATGTTTGTCCCCTAGATATTTCACTTAACTCCTATATTTTTGGTGTAGGTGGAGTTAACTAGGTGTCCATGCCTAGGATTCCATTTTGCTCCTAAATAAATATTTCTAATATTTTTAAATAATCAGAAATATCCTTTCATGTGCAAATTCCTAAATAACACTTAATATTATTTAAATGCCAAAGTAATCATTTATGTGCAAATGCCTAAAGCACTCAAATGCTTTTCTAAGTAATGTTCTAGGTGCAAACTTATACGTTTCAATGCAGTTAAGTTTAGCAATCAACTTTTACTAGGAACCCGGTGCGCGCCGTTTGGCCTCCTTGTTCCTTAATTTCATTTCCCTGACATGGAACCACATCCATCGGGTCCATTCATCCGTACTTTCCATTCCTCGGCAAGGTACCACATTGTTGGGTCCTTGCGTCCACTCTTTTCGTTCTCGACAGGGTACTGCGCCGTCGGGGCCTTCTGCCATCATCCTTCCATTTTGACTTGCGTGAACTTCATGTAGGGATTTCAAGAGTCGTTACCTTCCATCCTCTGTCTACACACTATTAGGGACTGATGACACTGAGGAGTGAGTCCGTTCTCACTGCGCGCCCCCCAACTCGTACAGGACCAACTCCGTCATGGCCCACCTCATATGCCCTCATACTTTCCTCTTGAGCAAGCGGATCAATGTTTATCTGCTCAAGCGTGGTATTCCATTGGAAGTCGACATTGTCGTCACTCTCCCTGTGTGTGATTTACCCGTACTCTACGACCCTTCTTATTCATTTGTGTGTCCGTCGGTGAACCATTCCACCTGTCGCTACACACATTTATCACAAATGCAAATTAGTATCACTGTCCTCAATAATCACAATTTGATTTATAAATCTACTCCTTCATTAAGCATCTATAATTTACTCAATCATTACTCATTCGTCTAATCAAATAATCAATTGCATAGCTAATCATTAAGCGTCATTCATATGTACAGTTTTCATATCAAAGTTAACTGTTAAACAACATGAAATTGTCCATTCACAATAACTACCCAAATGCACAGATATCAATCAGACATAATCATAAATATACTCAAAATAAAATCATAGGGTTATTTTATTAATGTTTCAAACACGTGGGCGACTCTGTAGGTGCCCTCAATGTCTACAGTAGTCTAGGGGAACTACATATATTTTCTATCCAAACCCTCAATAGCAGAAAGTCATGAGGTAACTCAAAATTACGATAGTCATCCAAGGTCTAGGTCCTTTACCCATTCCCAATGCCTTCCTTATAAAGGAAAATCTCATGCGACACATGTCGCTTCATGCAAAATTATTCATTTTATTAAATTAATAAAACTCACCCATCCATGTGTCAGTTTCTCTACGAGATGCACCAACATCCCTAAATTTGCTCATGTTTGACCCCTAGATATTACACTTAACTCCTAGATTTGTAGTGTAGGTGGAGTTAACTAGGTGTCCATGTCTAGGATTCCATTTTGCCCCTAAATAAATATTTTTAATATTTTTAATTAATCAGAAATATCATTTCATGTGCAAATTCCTAAATAACACTTAATATAATTTAAATGCCAAAGTAATCATTTATGTGGAAATGCCTAAAGTACTCAAAATCTCTTTTAAGTAATGTTCTAGGTGCAAACTTATACGTTTCAATGCATTTAAGTTTAGCAATCAACTTTTACTAGGACCTCGGTGCCGTGTCGTTGGGCCTCCTTGTTCCTTAATTTCATTTCCCTGACATGGCACCACTCCGTCGGGTCCATTCACCTGTACTTTCCATTCCTCAGCCAGGTACCACATCGTTGGGTACTTGTGTCCACTCTTTCTGTTCTCGACAGGGTACCGAACCATCAGGCCCTTCTGCCATCATCCTTTCGTTTTAAGTTGCGGGAACTTCAGGTAGGGATTTCAGGAGCCGTTACCTTCCATCCTCCGTCTACACACTATTAGGGACTAATGGCACTGAAGAGTGAGTCGGTTCTCACTGCGTGCCCCCCAAATCGTACGTGACCAACTCCCTCGTGGCCCACCTCATACGCCCTCATGCTTTCCTCTTGATCAAGTAGATCAATGCTTATCTTCTCAAGCATGGTATTCCATCGGAAGTCGACATTGTCATCGCTCTCCCTGTGTGTGATTTACCCGTACTCTACGACCCTTCATATTCCTTTGTGTGTCCATCGGTGAACCGTTTCACCTATCGCTACACACATTTATCACAGACGTAAATTAGTAGCATTGTCCTCAATAATCACAATTTGATCTATAAATCTGCTGCTTCATTAAGTATCTATAATTTACTCAATCATTATTCATTCATCTAATCACATAATCAATTGCACAGCTAGTCATTAAGCATCATTCATATATACAGTTTTCATATCAAAGTTAACTGTTAAACAACAAGAAATCGTCCATTCACAATAACTACCCATATGCACATATATCAATCAAATGTTATCATAAATATACTCAAAATAAAATCATAGGGTTAATTTATTAATGTTTCAAACAGTTGGGTGACTCAGCAGGTGCCCTCAATGTCTACAGGAGCCTAGGGGCACTAGATATATTTTCTAGCCAAACCCTTTATAGCAGCAAGTCATGAGGTAGCTCAAAATTATGATAGTCATCCAGGATCTGGGTCCTTTACCCATTCCCAATGCCTTTCTTATAAAGAAAAATCTCATGCAACACTTGTCGCTTCATGCAAAACTATTCATTTTATTAAATTAATAAATTAATAAAACTCACCCATCCATGTGTCAGTTTCTCTATGAGATGCACCAACATCCCTAATTTTTCTCATGTTTGTCCCTAGATATTTCATTCAACTCCTAGATTTGTGGTGTAGGTGGAGTTAACTAGGTGTCCATGCCTAGGATTCCATTTTGCTCCTAAATAAATATTTCTAATATTTTTAAATAATCAGAAATATCCTTTCATGTGCAAATTCCTAAATAACACTTAATATTATTTAAATTCCAAAGTAATCATTTATGTACAAATGCCTAAAGTACTCAAATGCATTTCTAAGTAATGTTCTAGGTGCAAACTTATACGTTTCAATGCAATTAAGTTTAGCAATCAACTTTTACTAGGACCCTGGTGACGCGCCGTTGGGCATCCTTGTTCCTTAATTTCATTTCCCTGACATGGAACCACTCCGTCAGGTCCATTCATCTGTACTTTCCATTCCTCGGCAAGGTACCACATCGTTGGGTCCTTGCGCCCACTCTTTTCGTTCTCGGTAGGGTACTGCACCATCGGGCCCTTCTGCCATCATCCTTCCGTTTTGACTTGCACGAACTTAATATAGGGATTTCAGGAGCCGTTACCTTCCATCCTCTGTCTAGACGCTACTAGGGACTAATGGCGCTGAGGAGTGAGTCTGTTCTCACTGCGCGCCCCCCAACTCGTACTTGAACAACTCCCTCGTGGCCCACCTCATATGCGCTCATGCTTTCCTCTTGGGAAAGTGGATCAGTGCTTATCTACTCAAGCATGGTATTCCGTCAGAAGTCAACATCATCATCGTTCTCTCTATGTGTGATTTACCCGTACTCTACGACCCTTCATATTCCTTTGTGTGTCCGTTGGTGAACCATTTCACCTGTCACAACACACATTTATCACAAACGTAAATTAGTAGCACTATACTCAATAATCACAATTTGATTTATAAATCTGCTGCTTCATTAAGCATCTATAATTTACTCAATCATTACTCATTCGTCTAATCACATAATCAATTGCACAGTTCGTAGTTAAGCATCATTCATATGTACAGTTTTCATATCAAAGTTAACCGTTAAACAACATGAAATCGTCCATTCACAATAACTATCCAAATGCACATATATCAATCAAACATAATCATAAATATACTCAAAATAAAATCATAGGGTTATTTTATTAATGTTTCAAACAGTCAAGTGACTCAGTAGGTGCCCTCAATGTCTACAGTAGTCTAGGGGCACTACACTCATGCCCTAGATACAAAATCCGACAACTCGTGCCGTAGATCCAAAATACATGACAACTCGTGTCGTAGATAGCAAGTACATGGAAACTGATGCCCAAAAGTACCACAACGTGGATAATGTACATAACATGGTGTGTCAAGCATTGTGACCACCCCTGTCACTCCCAAGCACATCTCCAAAATCGATCTTTCTCTTCTTGGAGCTACTGGTATCTTGGGTCTTCTTCCATCTAGGAGTAAACCATCTCTCCAGGATCTGAAGCTTCAAATGATATAAGATACCATCATTTTCAAGTATTTGTAACATTTACCACATTTATAAAATGAATGTAGAATTCAAATACTAAATAACTCGTCGCTGATGTGAGTGGAAGACATGAGGTAGGTGTCCTGGATCTGTTGAGCCTCTCAGCAATCCCAACCTACAACATTTATGACAATCATTTCATTGAAAAATAATAATTGCTTAGATTAATTTTTGTTAATTCATCAAAATATTTTCATAAATTAGCTTGATTCTCACTGTGAACACCTCCGACAATGGACATGACTGGGATTCAAGGGTAGCAGGTGGAGCAGTTGGCTGGACAACTTGCTCTAATGCAGTCATGGGGGGGGCGCAAATTTAGTTGAAACAACTATGGGTGCAATCACTGTAAATACATGGGCGGATACTGGAAGAATGGTTTCCACAATAGTGTCAGGAACTGGAGAAGATATGGTGGAAGAGGACATGGTGGTATGGGGTGGAGGAGGACGTCATGGACGATGAACCCCTACCGGCTGTACGATAGGGGGAAGTGACCCAAAAGGGCTAGGGTGGATGTTGAGGGATGGCGAATGGGAGGGCGGTCCTGGATAGAGCAAGGAGGATGGATAGAAGGGAGGTTGTGGACGAAGGGGGGAGAATATATAGACGGGGGGGCATGGACGAATGGGGGAGGATGGATGGAGAGGGGAAGATGGACGAAGGGGGGAGTATGGACAGAGAGGGGAGGATGGATGGAAGGGAGGGGGTGAACGGAGGGAGGGTTCTGAATGGAAGCGATGGGGGCGACTCATGGGAGAGGGTGGAAACACTCGAGGTGGAAAGGGACACTCGATATGGTTCCCTTGTGTTTCTTAGTTCTTGAGTGTGAACTCTCATTTCATTTACAAAATGGTTTAAGTCGTCTTGGTCGAAATTTTGTTGGGGGTTTTGATTTTATTGGCATTTTGATTTTGTTGAGGGTTTTCATTCGTTCCAATATTTGTGTTTTCTTGTGTTCTACTGAACTCCATATTAATATTTTGTTCATTCATTATATAGGTTTAGATTCTGCAATTGAAAAATTCTTGATTATTTTACTAATTTGTGAATTATTAAAAATTTAATAAACAAACAAAAATCAATAAAATGACAAAAAAAACAAAAAAATGATAAAAAAATGGATGTTACATATCCAATGCATTTGATGATCACTTGGTGGATGGAGTGAGGGAGTTGTTGAGTGGAATTTGTGAAAATAGTGCTCTCTTGCTCCGTGTACGCGATGGGTGAGTAAGGCTCGGCGGGTTGGTAGGAAATATAACAACTCTACCCTATTTTTTTTAATTAGCTTAACAGGAGTGTGTGCACGCTTTTGAGAGTGTACACGCTAAAAACGCACATGCGCACCAATGCGTGCACGGCTCGGTTCGGTACCGAACCTAATGGCGCGTGCTTGGTTCCTTAGGTGCATGCATGCCTTTGTTTTAACCTCACTAATGTGGCCTCATTGCAATACTTTTGGGGAGAAACTTTGTGTGCCCACCCATGAAAATTTAGTAAATGGTTTCAAAATTATAAGAAATTAAAAAAATGATGTCTAAAATTTTGTTACACATTAGCACTTGCTTTTACAGGAGACTATTTGATTTCACTTGCTTATCGGAATAAAGTTAGTATTAGATAATCATTATGCTTGTAATTTTTTAGTGTCCAAACATTCACGAGTTCAAACTTATCTATATGTATCTTTTTCCACCTAGCTAGGTTTAATGAACGACATATAATAAGAAGTGTGTCATCTTCATCTCAAGGTTGCAACATTTTTCCTTATACTCATCAACATATATATATATATATATATATATATATATAACTTTTGTTTGGTGTATCTATTGAAATAGAAATGTTTATAATAATAACTTACATTTCTAAAAGAAAGTGCAGAAGAGATAAAAAATTCATATATCACCAACTAATTCATTGAGCTTGAAAAAAAAGGTTTTGGATTTATAGATTCAACCTATTTAATACAAATCACATTTTGGTATTTCGCATTGTAATAATTACACATCTAAAGTTTCCATCAAGGGGAAAGAGTTCGAATATAGTTCAACTTATATTAATTAAAAAACACCAACAGTTCAAATATAGTTTATGAACTGAAAATTAGAAAAGAAAAATCACCTTGTTATTTTACTCAAATTTCGAGCGGGAGCACTCATTGAATGCATAATTAAATTACGCATGAGGAATTTAATTATGCATCCAATGAGTACCCACACTACACACTTTTGAGGAACCCTACTCCATGAAAAACAAGAAATACATAAAAAAACATGTTACTTTCAAATTTAAGGTATATGAAGGAGATATTTTCATTCTGGTCTTCTTCTAATTATATTTTAAATATATTAGAAAGGTTACTTATTCGTGTGCATATATGAGACTATTTCGTTTGAAACTAAAAATATGTGGGCACTACACGTAAATATTGAAAATACAAATTCTAATGGGATCATGCAAGAAATGAATGATCTCCCTAAATTGCACCTCCCCAAATGGCATTTAATTCCATCCTTTGAAATTCAATGCTTTAAGGCTTAGCAGCACTGGCAGGAAGAAAACATCCATCTTTAGTAGACTTGAACGACTTGGACATGTAGGCATGCAATTGTGATAGTATTGACAAAAGAGGATCAAATAATGAAAGTTTTATAACAAATGCATATACTTTATGAGATGAAAATTAGAATAGAAAAATTACCTTGTTATTTTACTCAAATTTCGAGCGGGAGCACTGATTGAATGCAGAATTTAATTCCGCATGCGGAATTTAATTTTGCATCCAACGAGTACCCACACTGCACACTTTTGAGGGACGCCACTCCACGAAAAGCAAGAAATACATACAAAAAACGTGTTACTTTCAAATTTAAGGTATATGAAGGAGATATTTTCATTCTGGTCTTCTTCTAATTATATTTTAAATATATTAGAATGGTTACTTATTTATGTGCACATATGAGACTCTTTTCGTTTGAATCTAAAAATATGTGGGAACTACATGTAAATATTGAAAATACAAATTATAATGGGATCATGCAAGAAATGAACGATCTCCCTAAATCACACCTCCCCAAATGGCATTTAAGTCCATTGTTTGAAATTCGATGCTTTAAGGCTTAGAAACAACTGAAGGAAGAAAGCATCCATCTTTAGTAGACTTCGACCCGTAGGCATGCAATTGTGATAGTATGGACAAAAGAGGATCAAATAATTAAAGTTTTAGAACAAATGCACAGGAATAAAATAAATTTGTCCACGTTTTTATTGGACAAGCCAGAGAAATTCAATTATTTCTAGTGAGTTTGTTAATTTATGGTCATGCGCGGCATGAGAAGTATCTAAATCAGGCTCAGAAAAAGTGAGAAGACGGCCTATTAAATAAAAAACCTTTTTTGTTTTGTGTTTTATTTTACAAAAAAAGAGTAGATAAAACACTCTTCAGTGCATACAAGAAGTAGAGATGAGATACCACGCTTAGCTTTGATAATTTAACATTACATGTGCCACACCATAGATATCATACGCTTTTCTATTATATTCTTACGTAGCGAGGAATGTCAAAACTAATCTGACATAAAATATACGGATTCAAATAGAACAAGATATGGCATAACCAGGAAATTTCCACAGAGCAAATAATAACTAACTTATAGGCTTGAAGATTTCAAAAAATTGTTATAGACATCAAATATCTCTAGCCTCCGCTCAGTCAATTTTAAAACATGCTTAATTTGAATTTGTTCTTTTATAACATAAGTTCATGCAAAAAGCCTGGTAGATGAAATTTTTGTGCTCAACATCATTTTACAACGTGCCCAAAGATTTTGAAGCTATCTTAAACCATAAAAATATTAAAACAATTTTGAATTGTACTATTTTTTTTTTTTTGCGCCACCTAAGTCTCACACATAGATGTTTTCATTATTATTTAAAATAAACTAGGTGCACTTTTTTTCACTTCATGGCATGTTGATTCGAACATGAATATTGTTTTAAAACCATTTTGATTAAACCACATACACCACGAATTGGAAACCTTCACTAACAAATAAGGAGGGAGTCTTCGAATTCTGTCTCATAAATGCATCGTGACTTCAACAATGATTCTAGTGTGTGTTACCAGAAACATAACGATGGTTTGCATTGTTTTGTGAAAACGGAGGAGAAACGAAAACAGAATAGAAACCGTCATTTTCTACGGCCATTTCCGTTTCTAGAATGAAGAAATCATTTCTTACGAAACAAATCGTTAGCCTCACAACGACTTCAGCAGAAACAATTTTCTGTTTCTTGGGGAACTCAGTCCATTGCTAGTCGTTTCTGGGTCAATTCGTAACAATTATTGAGTTATTAATGAATGATGGCTTAGTAGGTGACTTTGGTAGGTGGTGGGTGGCAAGTCAGTGATCATGTAAATGTTGAATTTATTGAGGATTGAGTGTTGAAGAAGGAACCCTCTTTTTCACCTACATTGAGGATTGAGCATATCTAGAGGTATGATTTCTCTGCTTTGGTTGGATTATCTAGATATGTGATGGATGGAGCAACCACTTACAGCCACAGGGTAGTGCTGCAGCACTGTTAATCGCTAGACTGTACATTGGATCACTGAAGATTCTCGAGCTTACTGATTAAAGACCATACATCAGATCAATGGATATTCACGGGCTTACTGATTAGTTTCTAATGATGGCGTTAATAGCATCCATTGAATAATTTGAATATCTACGTTTGCATACGTTTCATATTCAGGCACCTATTTTATCACGCATTAACTACATTTCAAAGAGTGAGCCACATTTTTATTTTTGCAAAGATAGTTTCAAAAGCATGAAAGTTTTTTTTTGTTTTGGGTTAATAGGGAGGAAAATCTTAGTTTTATCAAAAAAACTGGTATGAATTTAGTTATATTTGCATTAGATTTATAAAGTTCTAAAGGTAGTTGGATCGTTAGCTTGTTTTCAAATTCATAAACATAATATTTGTTTGATTACAAATGAAAACATATGTATAGTACAACTCTGGTGTTGTATAAACTGTCAGGTGAACAACCCAAGTTAAAACTATTTTAAATCCGCTGGAAATGTGCTTTCAAACCCGTGCTCGTTCTCCAACATACATTGTTGCACAACGATTTTCTTTAGCTTCTTTTGGTGTGCAAATATCAAACGAATCATACATTGTCACATGGAAACCCAATAACATTCATACTCCTCTTCATAATTGATGCAAGAGGTATGAGGTTTATCCAAATTTTTGCTAACCAGTCTCTGCCAAACTTGGAGTTCAACTAAAATAATAGTCCCGCTAGCAACGTCGCCAAATTTATCCATTTTCGCAGTCCTTCCCTATCCATAACTCCCGTACAGTTTTAACTAGAGAAATGACAAAAAAATATTGGATCTGGTCTAACTGAATCAATGGTGGGCTTAAAAATTTCCCAAATGATATTTAAACAATATTTTGGGTCCAATATTAACCCTATCCTTCTTTCACTTTCCAACTCGGGAATCCTCCTTGGTCGTTGATCTCCCTCACTTGTAATCTGGACTGTCTAACTGCTCCTCTATAGTTATCAGATTGTCGACTTTGCAATTAAACCTTCAGCAAATGTTCACTGCGGAATTCTACACAACCACTAGGCCTCAGTGGATGATCATATCTCCTTTTGGCTTGCTCAATATTCAACATTGGTGGAATTTACAATTTTGATTAGTTTTAACAAGGCTCTAGCCTCTTGGTACTTAGACGCCTCAGTGATATCTTTACATAGGGACTCGATAAATTAACTTAATCATGTGCCCTATATTTATAATGGATTATAATGATTTTAAAGTTATTTTGGATAAATCATAATGTATAGATATGAATTCAATTTTCAACATATTATGATTGTTGCATTTAATTTTCTTTAGATATGCATTCATTCTAGATATATCTTTGTGATTGTAGTTGTCTTTCTATTCTGCAGCAACCGTATCCGGTTGGACTGTTAATAGTCGAATCCAAATTTCATATTGAATGATAAATAAGAATAATATATTAGATGATAAATTTACAATAAGATCGCAATTATAGTGCTTGAGGAAGCATAGTGAAGGGTTACGCCATTTCACTAATAACCTAATAGTCTATTTGTAACATCCCAAAAATCGCAAAAATTAAAAAATTTTGATATAGCCTAAATCATAAGAGAAATGCTATCTACGGAATGAAAGTTATTTAACTACTAGATAATAACAACTTCATAAAATTGTCGTATTTATTCTTGAACATAAAAAGATACTTGGTTATAAATAAGATGCGACAGAACAATGTTTATTTCGTTATGTGTAATGATCTGGTAACAATACTGATGAATTGTTCGCATATTTCTGAAGGGGTTCCTACAGGGTGCCCTTGGGTTTACTTAGCTTTGATAGCTAAAGCATTGGATTCTTTTCTTTTGCAGATCTGCAGGTAAGGTAATAGAGTAATTGTAGTATTTCAAGACAAGTTATAAGCTTCAGCTAGTCGTCTTTGTTTTTAAGATAAATTTATATACTATCGTACATGAAGGTAGCGATGGTATGAAGTTCCCAAGTTTCTTGATCAACTTGTACCATTTTATACTAACACTTGTAGATGTTTACACTATGCTTCTGTTGTAACTTTTGGAAGATTCATTAGAATTACATCTTATAATAACAATTGTGAAAAAGCAACAAGATTGAACTAGATTTACTTTAGTGAAAGTGATAACAAAAATCTTAAGATGATATCCAAATTACGACATGGATGAACATTGATTGATCTTGGTAAATAATATAAGTTGACCATTTATATCTATATGGCATATTCAAATTTATAGATGTATTGTTAAAGTCCTGTTAGATCACCTTATAGGAAAGATGTTGCCTAGTTGAAGTGATGGCGACAATATTCCAATTGTTATCCAACCTCAGCTTGCTAAGCGGATTAATGTTAGAGATCGTAATGCATTCTCGTTATGCAAAATGTCTTAACTTATGAAATCATAATGCATTCTATTATATGAATGAACTATATGTTTAAAGTTTAAGTGCCTACAAATTGAGGCTTGTGTTGATATTCTACACATGCGTGATATATGAATTTATCGTAGATTTTGATTTGCAATGTATAATTGCTAAGCAAAAGTATTGGGTTTTGAAAACGTAATATGCATATCCTATGGTTTGAATTGCAATGCATATATGCTATGTGAACTCGAACATGGTTGAAACTTATAGCGTGAATGTATTATCGTGATATAATACTATCTTATGGTTGAAACTATGCAACGGTTATATTATGGTAGTGATATTATATTCCCTATGGTTTGAAAACTATGCCACGGGTTGTATTACAATTGTAATGTAGTAGTGACATAATCCCGAGATCACGCTGTAACCCTAACTTGGCGCTGTCATGAATTTAATGTTGTTGCAGTCGAGGGTCTGGAAAATGATACGTGAGATTCAGCATTAAATGTAACCCTGTGTGATGGTAGTGGTTTGCTTTGATGGCTCCTACGTGTTACTGGATCCACGTGATATAGTTGTAAGAATGGTGATAGTTTGCCGAGCTGTAAGCTCAGCCCTGGTGATATGGCACTCCAACTGTGCTGGTTATTTATTGAGGTTATTACTGGTGCTTGGTCGTATCTCTGCCTTGGTACTATCATGGATTTGCTGGCCAAATCTTGATCGTTGATATGTTTCCTCGATCATTGAGATATGAAACCCTAAGGCAGTCTCGCAATAACGTTTGTTGTTTGCCTTAACGCATTCATTTGGTGTTTTTGTTTGGGGAAGAGGTCGACAAGCCGCTGGTTAGCAGGGCTCGACCCTAGGTGGTTTGTGATGGCTCTGTAACTGCAAACTCTGTAATATTGATGGTGAAACTTACTGTATAAGTTGCTTGGGTTTGGGAGTTGTAAGGCAATGAAGTCCTGTGGCTTTCGTCGTGTGACAGGTTTAGGTTTTCGGTGAGATTAAACTCCAAGTTTGATAAAAGTTCAGTTGCATGCTGCTTTGTTGCATTGGTTGGAGGAATTGGAAGCTTAAAGCATTCCATCATTGGTTGGAGGAATTGGAAGCTTAAAGCATTCCATCCGTCTGTTAATATGAAGGTAAGCCATCTTGTAACAATGTTTATGTAATACGATTTTGGTAATATTCGTTGGAGTCTCGTTGTTAACTTATTAAAGTTCATGTGGCAGGTACTACCTTCATCGTGGATTTTTCAGTGTTGGGTTTTGATGGCAATGGATAGCACACTATAAAATGGTAAGCCCCGGTGGCAAACCCTCCGTAGGTTCTCCTGGTAGATTTGTGGCAAATGTTTGAACTTGTAACAACTTGTCCTGGAAAGCATGGTTTGAAACCCATGTTGCTTTGTGTTACGCCTGTGTTAGGATACTTCTCGGTTTGCAAAATCAATGTAATAGTTTTGTAGTGTTACTGTACAGTGTTTGGGTTCTGATTTTTGAACTGGGCAATGTTCCTCCGTTAAAAAGGGTTTCAAACTTTGTTGAGTTGATAATAAAAGTATGTTTCCCAACCTATGTTGTAGTAACTGTTTGTGTTCGTTGTTTTGGGGCTTGGCCCGTGAACAAAACCTGTGACTCGTCAATTTAAAAATGGAAATAATTTGTGTGTTAACAAACCTATGTGTTCGAATTTGATGTGATACAATAATAGTTGTGCAACTAGGTTTTTAACACACCTGTTGCTGTCATTTTCTTTATGGACTATGAACTTATGAAATGTTTAAACATTGGGAAAGGAAATCGTGTGCTATGTATGAATAATGAAAATACTGCTACTGTCTTTAAACAATGGTTATGTGTTTGTAATACATGATAGGCTTCGACCTATATGCAGCTTCATCGATTTGTAAGAGATGTTTGTGTTTTCGATCAGTAAGCCTTGTCATGGGTTAGGTTTTGACTGTGTTTAAAAAAAATGTATGGATATTAGTTGACTCGTCAGCAAGCCCTCCGTAATCCACACTTGTTTTTACTTCTGCTATTTAGAGACAATCTATTCTTAATGAAATAATGAAACTTTGAAATGGTAGGGAGTTTGTTTAACTAGCTCGATTATGTAGAAAAGAGTCGTAGAAGTGCATTTTTGTTTTAAGGCTAAAGGACAAGTGGTTTGGGCAAAAGTTGGAAACGGTTTAAATAAAAGATATCTTTTAATATCCTTGCTGCTATCGTTTGATAATAATTTCAATAGTTTGAAGTTTGGTTTTGAAAGTGAAATATGTAACCCTAAGTTTGTAATATGAGACTTTTGTTTGCTTATCTATCCTGTATGTACAGTAATGGAGATAACAGTAGATTATAGTAAACTTTGAGAAGAAAATAAATGGAAACTATAAACCCTAAATTGAAGCTTGAAATGAAATATCAGTTCTGTATGTTGAGATTATGTAATCATTTTTAATTATGTATCGGCAATTATCTCAATAATAATTATAAAGAACAGTAATAATCTTTTAGGACAATAAACTTCTATTTGATGAAATAAAATATAGAAGTAAGAACAATGATGTGAAGAAATACAGTAAATAATACTAATTACTATTAGCAGATAAATTAACAGAATATACAGAATGGTACTTCCACCATCTTGGCAATTTGCCTAACATATCTATCTACCTTAATTTGTCTCTATACTAGAGTACGATGTTGTTCCTTTTTGCATGGGGAAAAATGCAGAGGCTATTTCATTCAATCAAATCAAATTCATACAAAATTATTAATTTACTCAGGAAACTAAAATAGCTTATAAAAATAAAACGGTAAAAATTAATATATGATAGAACTTTAAGATATATGAAAATAAAATAGATAAAATAATGGAACCTATAGATGAAGATAGGACCGGAAAACACCCAAGGAGGCTTGTTCCTCCCAACCTATTCCAGAAGAAGCATCTCAACTGCTGGCTTCTTATGAACCCCCGAGCCTGATTACTGAACTAATAAGTGGGTGAAATCTGTGTAGAAGCAAGGCACTCAAATGCCTTCAACACTCAACATCAACCTCCTGAAATAACATGCCTTCTCCACTCGGCATCAACCTCCTAAACTCAATAATAGTTTGGCAGACTCACAACATGATCAACAATATAGCATATCCCCTCATCAAATCTCTTGGGTGCAAACACAGCAAAACCCCAAGGTAAATGTCCTCATCAGGAAAAGTGATGAACCTTAGTTCAAAATTTGATGGCTATTGTATAGACTACCTAGGTCTTTTAGTGGCCAGTTTGGAATAAATGAGCCTCAAGCTCCATCCCATCTTTCAGGGCACTATGACCACATTTTAAGGGAGTTGTCCCATACCAACAGCTAGTTAGTTGCATCAGGATGCTGCCACTTTTCCATTTCCTTCTACCACAGATTCAATTCCACCTAGTGGATCAGTAACCACTCTTTCAACAGTCCTCTTAGGTGTTTGTCTCCTATTTTATTTATTTAATAATAATATATTGTGCAAATTACAGTCATCCTTGGACACCTGTCCAACATAAAACTTTCCAATAAAAGTCATCATAATGTTTTCTAACACAAAATGTTTTCCAGCAAAAAGGGTATGTTACACTATTAATTTATAAATAATAATATTAATTAAATATTCACAGCATTGCCTTCCCCTTAGGAAAGCTTTGTCCTCAAAGCTTGAGTATTTTCCTAATGTCGTCCTTCATTCAGATTCGGCGTTGGTATTAGAATAGGATGATATTTCTTGTGCATAGACTTGCACTTCCTCTCCATTGGTGATTTTGCACTGTATTGCCTAATTGTTCCTACATTTATGGCCTGGGGTCTAGTCATCACAGCATTGATGACATATGTTTTTCTTCTTTTTTCTATTATTAGAGTAACTTTTAGATGACTTTGATCTGTTTTCAATTTCATAGGCATATGATTGAGGTTTGTGGCATTGATGGTCGGGTGACCAAGTATCTGCACAGTACCTACATTGTGTCTCTTTTTCTTGTCGATAATGGTTATTGCCTCTTGTTTTTATTCCTTCCAATTTCCATTCTACGGCTTTTGCTTTATGTCTTGCTACTTCTACGTCAGGTATGTCATGTAACTTTAACTCTTTTTGGAGGTATGGTTTAAGACCTCCTAAATAGGTTTCGAATCTTTGCTTGTCAGACAACCCAAATACTCATGTCGATAAGGATTCCCACTAATGTGTGAATTCCTCAACGCTTCCAACCTATTGTAATCTGGTAAGTTTACTAAAAAGCTCATCTCCTTTGATTCCTTGAAACCTATTAAAAAAATCATTTTTGAACAAGTTCCAGGTGTAGGCAAAATTGTCTCTCTTCCACCATAAGTACCAATTATAGGTGTACCCTTCCATATGCATTGACACATATTTCACCTTCTCCTCGTTAGATTGAATATTGTAAATGTCGAAGTATTATTCCAGTTTGTTTATCCAAGCAATGCATTGGTCTTCACTTCCATTGTATTTCGACAACTCTATTTTTTCCTTAGGTGGGTACACTATGTAAGGGTGATATTGATTGCCTTTTGCTTTATGGTTTGATGGTGGATCGGAACTACTGGACGATGTAAGTGACATATTTGAACTGCTTAGTTGTTGGCGGTGATTTTTAGATTTTTTATTCTCTACTATCTTACTGATAGCTTCTATTTTGTTGTTTAATCTTGCATCCATATCTGGCAGTACTTTTGTTTCTATCTCTTGCTTGAGCATTGCATTGTTAATCTTTATTTCTTTTTGCAATTCTTCTTGATTCTTGGCAAGTGCTTCCTGTGTGAAAATATGAAATGAGGCATCTAGCATGTCTGGACTGCTGACTTGGTCTGTCTTAGGCTTTAGTCTTTGTAACACCTCCATTAATGTATTATGGTTCTGCGTCATGGTGCTCAAGTTCTGGGTTATGGTGTTTATGTTTTGAGTCATAGTACTCATTTTTCATCCAAGTCTTTTTGTTTTTGTTTAGGATGTCAAATTTTTCATCCAGCCTTCTTTCTAGTACCAGAACAACTTCATCTTTGATTTCTTTTATAAGCATTGTATTGTTATTTTTCATCTCTTCTTTCAAGTTTTTTTGGTTAGCGATGAGGGATTTGATGTCCTTCTCCATTTTTTCGATTTCCTCTTTTAGTTCCGCCATGGTTTCAGACCTTGTATGCGGATGTGTGCATACTTGGACGCTATTTTGGCTTGTGAGGGTGAAGTGATACTCGAAATATTTGGGAGATTTGTGTGTGGCCTTGATTAATTAATAATAATTATTATTATTAAAATCAAGTGGTAGTAAAAAATAATAATATAATAATTCCTATTATTTGAAAATAATAATATTATTATATATTATAAAGTTTTTTTTAAAATATGTATATATTGTGATAATAATAAAATTATTATATAATATATATATATTTTTTAACTTTTTTCTTGAATTTTTTTTTGGTAGGGTTTCTACGTGGAGTAGGAATCGAGGCGGTGGAAGGGGGTTGAGGTGGTGGTGGACTGAGCTAGAGTAGGAGCAGTGTGCAGGACGCTGGGGCATGGAGTGGAGAGCGAGTGGCTAATGCAGCAGAGTGAAGAGGAGTGGCTAATGCAACAGCATGGGCGGATGAAAAATGAGCAGAGGTGGAGCAGTAATTGCAGGCGAGGGGGAGTTAGGGAACGAGTAGTTTTGGAGGGAGGGAGGGAGTCAAGGTGCAGGATGGCGAGGCGGGGAGCGTCGGCGAGGGCGAGGGTGAAGGGAAGTGGGGAGGGAACGAGAGAAATCACATGGTGGAGACAGGCGCGATGGAGGATGTGCGGGAAGGCTGGCGACGGTTGGAGGGAGGCGACAACGGTTTGGATTGAATGGAAGAATGGCATGGGGAGAAGTGAAAAGTATGGAGATGGGTGGGGGTTGCAGTGGATGAGGGACGAGGGACGGGAGGAGCACGCAGTTGAGCCGTGCGCAGGTGGTTCAATGGGGGAAGCGAGTAAGGAGTAGTTGGAGGAGGGAGATGGAAGCATGAGAGGAGTCAGAATGGTGCTGAGAGCATGGACGTAGCGAGGGCGTAGAGGATTGAGAAGGCGGAGTAGAGGAGACTGGGCGAATGAGGGAGCGTGGGATGAGCAGCGGAAGGAGGGAGTGGCAGTGAAGAAGGGGAAGGACGGCTAAAACAACAGCTTGGGAATGAGAGAGGGAGGATGAGTTGAATCCGAGCTCATGCCAAAGGAGCGAATCCGCTCTTATACCAAATGCAGCAATCGTATCTGTTTGGACTGTTAATAGTCGAATCCGACTTTCATATTGAATGACAAATAAGAATAATATATTAGATGATAAATTCACAATAAGATCACCTTTATAGGGCTTGGTTATGCCATTTCACTAATAACTTAATAGTCTATTAATTTATAAATAATAATATTAATTAAATATTCACACCATATTCATTTTGGTTTGGAGGTTAAAATTGAGTAATCAAAAATGATGAAAGCAGAAGAAAATATGGAAAAATCATTGTTCTAAACCCAATCTGAAAACATGGTATATGACAAAATAGATTTGTTCATTATTATAATATAATATGTTCATTACTATTATGAGAACTTTAATTCTTGTTGTTTTTCTCTCTTCTGGTTTCTTCTATGCGAAACCTGGAAACTTCGTTTCTCGTACCGTTCCGTTTTTCGTTCTGTTTCCGTTTCTTGTTTCTGGTAACACATATTCTAGTGGCTGTGCGCATTCTCTGGATCCTTGTTTGCTTTATGTTTCTCGTACTGCATACCAAATCACCCAATTAGTACTACTGATGACAATATATTAGTAACCGGCTGATCAGAGTATATGCCCACGAAATTTTCTTTTCGGTTGACCTACTGTATCGACTCACCACAATTACAGGAATTCAGATTTTTCAAAACGATCAATCCCTTGGATCAATAAAAATCAATTGACCTCGGCACGACTACACTTAGAATTAAGGAATAAGAGATTTTAATATTACCAGTGCAAATGTTCCAGCCGCGACTGCTCCGAGTTCCCATAAATGCTCGATTCGCTTATGCTTCTTCTCGTCCTTCGTCGCCTTCTCGTACGGCGTCAGGCTCTGCTTCTCCTCTTCTTCCTTGTGATGGTGGAAGTGATGGCGCTGCTCCTGTTTTTGCTGAGACATCCTTTCAAACGTTTCAAGTACAATGGAATGGAAGGAAAATCAGAAACAGAGTTATAGAGCCTCACAATAATCGAAACGAAATTGAATGGAAGGAAATGAACAGCCTGATTTCTACAACCTCAGAACACTCTAATTGCTGAGCAGATGAGTAGACGTAGGGAAGAGGCGGATGGTAACCGCGTTCACGCTGAAGAGAATCGGTCTTTCCTTATGTGAAAGAGGCGACGCGGAGAAAGCTACGAAGATTCCTCGAAAGGTACGTTTCTTGAGGAGGCCGGCCGCGGACCGTCTTCTCGAGTAAGGTGGGCCACCATGATTCATCCACCGTATTTGTAATTTGTTTATGTGACGATGTATTCCCCTTGTCAATGCCTCTTGCTTACCCCGCTAGTGTAAAATTTAAGTGATTGCCTCAAAATATTACTACCTAAATTCTACTTTCTGATAACAAAAAACTTAATATAATTTAAATGGTCAATCTGATCTTCTGTCATAAAAAGTCTCTCACCTGAAAAAGAAAAAGAAAAAGAAAAATCAAGCTCATCATAATACACGAAAAACCCTTAAAACCACAATGTATTGTGGTATGCTTAGGGCCTACCCCGTGAGTCATCTCTCCGCTTTCAACTGTGGCGCGTATCGTTTTGGTCATATCACTGCGTCATTACTTCTCACTTAAGATATCAAATAGCCGGCACCTTCATTGGAACATACCTTCATTGGAAAATGTTGACCATGTAGTGTCACCGGCCATTCCGGTAATTGCCGGCTCTGTTCCGCGTGAACACGGTTTCCACCCAGTATTATTTTTTTGTTAACATTAAACGTAGGCTATATAGACAATGGCACTTCCCTCATCTAAACTCATCTGCTCGATTTGGGTATTGTCTCTGCCATTCCTTCAATTCCCTTGTCATATAATTTGATTCCGTTTTGAACATTGCGAGGTTTTCGAATTTGATTCCTTGCAGTCATATAATTTGATTCCGTTGTCTATAAATCTGCTTCCATCCCATTGTGATACAAATAGAAAGAATGACTGAGGAAAACCAGGAGCACCGCCATCACTTCCACCATCACAAGGAAGAAGAGGAGAAACAGAACTTGACGCCGTACGAGAAGGCGATGAAGGACCAGAAGAAGCATAAGCGAATGGAGCATTTAGGGGAGCTGGGAGCAGTTGCTGCTGGAACTTTTGCATTGGTACTATATATATCTCTTTTATTTCCTTCAATTTAATCTAAATTTTTTTATGAAGTCTATTTATTTATATTTTTGTTCATCTAATGTATTAATGGTGTACTTATGAGTTATATATTCCTGGAACTTATGGGTAATCGATAATCTAGAATTGATGTGGACCGAGAGATGATAGCTTTACATATACTTTCATCTAAATGTATATATATATTAATGTAATAATGTGTGTATGCAGTACGAGAAACACCAAGCAAAACAGGATCCAGAGAGTGCCCGGAAGCACAAGATTAAGGAGGAGATTGCAGCAACAGCTGCAGTGGGAGCAGGGGTTTACGTCTTCCACGAACATCACAAGACAAAGGAATCCAAAAAGCATGTAAAATAAAGCCATGGCAAATGAAATGACGACCAGATCTAGCTGTCCACTGCCACCCGTCCTTAGTAGTTCGGTCGATTTGTGATCTCACTTAACATTTTATGTTAATAATTCAAATATCATGTAACTGTTGTTATTAAGGAGAATAATTCATATTGTAGAACTATTGTTGCAGTATGTGTGCTTTCAACATGATCGTAAATTTGTAGATTACAAAATATTTGGCCTCGCGTATAATCTTCGCATAGGAATGAATTCCTTTAGTTACTCTTCAACTAATATAATTTCTTTTTTAAAAATTAATAAAAGTAGTTGTTTTGAAAGAAATAGAATAATAAAATATATATTATATACAAGGATGATAATCGTGAAAGCGAGGAAGGAAGATAATTTCTTCAACCAATACTAATTTCTTTATTTGTAAAAGAAATGATGTGAAAGCGAGGAAGGAAGATAATCGTCAAAATCACAACATATTTGATGTTGCATTTGAAATTCTCCATTTATAGAAAAAATTATATGAGAATAACACACGTGAGTGAATCATCTAACAAGGTGAATAGTCGCAAAGTTGCGAGTTTTTGTAAAAGGATATGAAATTTAGATAATTTTTTATTATATAATATTTTGAATATTTTGTGAAGTTTATTATAAATAGATGAGACAAAAATCCTTGTATTTTAGGAAATACTCACTCGGAAATATTCACTTTTCAAACATAAGTAAATCCATGATAGTTTTGATTTACAAAATTTCATGAGAGATAGAACTCAATAGAATCTAAATTCTTCACAATTCCATGAATTCTAAAGATCATTCAAACGAAATGCTTGAATTATATAGAGAGCCAAGGCTTAGAACTTCTTAAGTGATAATTGAGGAATATCTCATGACGTTTTTCGATCATCATTGACTTGAGGAAATTCAACAACCCACCTCCAACCCCACATCGCATCGTTAGTGAGAGTAACTATTGTTATTGTCATCAAGTGTAACAATTTGAATATTTAAAAATATAAAAATATTCAAATAGTTGTTCTGAAAAAAATAATTATAGCTTGCTTCGAGTAAATAAAAACAATTTGAATATTTAAAAATATAAAAATATTCAAGTAGTTGTTCTGAAAAAAATAATTATAGCTTGTTTCCAGTAAATAAAATCAGGCACATTTTTTATTCATTTGATAATTACAATAATAAGTTTATATACATTATTAAAAATTGTAGAGTATTTTTATTTAAGTTGATTTATTGTTATAAAAATTTGGGTTATTATTATTTTGAATTATATAGTTTTGAAAAATAAAAAAAATACTGAATTTTTTAAATTCATAAAGTTAGAAAAGACAAAATTTTAAACTCTAATAAAGTGAAATTTTTATACACATCGATAAAATGTAATGTAGGGGAGTATAATTCTAAATACCGATACAATTCAATAAGGAAAAAAAAGTAGAATTCTTATATATAATACTTTTAATTAAATATACATCAATATACTATAAATTTATATATTGTGATACCCACTCCCAAAACAATTTCAATTTTTACTTGAAGTAAAAGATTTATTATTTTATTATTATTTTTTGAGTTATTAAAAACCAAGAAAATAATTGTAACTCACATTTATGTGAGAGTGATGTGCATAAGAACTATTTTTTATTATTACTTTTAAATAAAAGAAAAACATTGGAGAGGATCAATTGAAAGAGGGGACACCACCTACAACTATGGACAAGAGATAGCACAAGCATTAAAAATAAACCAATCAATCCAAGTGGAGACCTCAACACTCCAACAAGATCTACAAAGATAGGATCTCAGGATTTACTTGAGATTGAGTTGGTGATGGTACAAGACCTAGGCAAATACTATAAAGAGGGGCACTGAGAGAGCCTCAAGGATGTTGTGCAAAAGGAGTACGATTATGTTGGAGTATTTTTGTTGAGCCCTCTTATTTGATAAGTCCATCGATTTTACTGTTACATACTCCAAGGAGGGAGTGTTGCATTGCAATAGTGCTGGTCCAGTAGTTGGGGTGGTGATCTAGCTCAGGGGTGAGATCTGGTGATTTCCAGATTCTCTATGGTTGGGAGGAACTAATACCTCTCCATTGCATTCCGGTTCAGCATATTTTCCTGTCAAGTAAGTATACTTTATGTGATTGTGTTTATTAATGCTACTCATGAATGGAACAAATAGCATCTCTGCATATTTGTCTAAGTTATTGCCTACGATTGGAAAATGATCTATGTATTAGCATACATTCTGTAAATGAGTATTGTTGTCGGCTTGTGAATGTAATCAGTAGATCCATGTTTAATTATTTAAATATCGCTGCATGCGACTGAGGAAACAACCCCTACATCGATATACATCATGTAGATACTTTTTTATTAATTTAGTTGTGATTTCGATTTGCTCTGTGGTACAGGCGCCGGCGGAATGTGATAGATCCTTGCACTGTCCTTATTTTTGCAAATGTAGAGTAATGTATTTATATCTCATTGACCTTTCACAGAAGTGAAGGCATAATGCGACTACTCTGAGCTATTGTATTCATTTGCATGTTAACCTGAAATCGTGTTTCTCTTTCATGTTTATTTTAATAGATTCTCTCGTGTGTATCGGTTCAGTAATTCATATATAAATGTTGATAATCGGTCGATATATATTTTCGAGAAAAATATCTGAATCAGGGTTCTTTTTTTTTAAATGAATCGTGGTTAGGTTTTCTTAGTTAAACTTGCTAGCTCCGTTTGTATGCCGAGTCGGAGTAGTGGTTCCTTGTCTGTATGCTGAATGCAATCGTCTTTAAGTTTAATCTCTTTGTTGTGCCTACCTAGAGACACTGGATTCCCATCATATTCTTTGTTCTTCTTTCTTTTTTATGTATACGAGTGTAGTCTTCTAACGTGGGATTCGAGTCCCCCTATGTTGTATAATTTATATTCTGGATAACATATTGGCGTTATTTATCAGAGTGTTACTCTTTCTAAACCCACGATCTAGCTTTGAGACTGCATGTTACCTGTTGGTTTTCCAAACACTGTAACTGCATGTTCCCTGTTAGCATCCTAAACTCCAAAAGTGTGTGTTCCTTGTTGGTTTTCCAAACTATGTAACTACATGTTCCCTGTTGGCGTGTTAAACTCCAAAACTACGTATTCCCTGTTGGTTTTGTAAACTCTGTAACTGTGTGTTCCCCGTTGGCGTCTAGCTCTGCTATTGAACCTTCCCAACGTCCGTGTTATGCCGACTGTTAGAATTAATCCCAACTACTTCTACCAACTGATCTTTACTCCTCCATACCTCCATTACTCTCACCAACACCTCGTCCTTCTCCTACAGCTGAAACAGTGACAGATTAGTACTTCAAAGCCGTAAAATATTTATTTTGTGTCTTATCCTTTTGACTTTGCAATTTGGTAGATAGAACAGGTCTCGAGAACAATTTTTATATATACGCATATGTTATGTTTTGATAAAAAAAAATTCCATGGGTGAATAAAAGCAGAGTGCTTTGAATCTAAAATACAGAGTATTATTTTTCCTCTACTCTGCAATCTCATATTTTGTTGTAGTAGCAACTTATATTTATTTTTGTAGCTATATGTCTGTAGCAGCATGTTTTATGAGTCTTTTACTGTAACCATTGTAACAGGGGATATATGATGTTTGTTTTCTGAAGCATGGAAGAGCAGCAGCTCTGTTGTTAATATTTAACAGGAATGAAGTAAATTTGAACAAGATTGCAGCAGCATATCTCTGTGTTTTGTTGTGTTAATATTCTGCTCTTTTTTTTCCTACTCTGCCTCTTCCTTCATTTGGTATCAAAGCTAAGGTATCTTCAAGGAGCTTCTCAAGCAAGGTTTTCAGAGCAGTCATCCAGCAGAATTTTTCAAGAAGGAAAAGGGTTCTTCATAGTCAACAATGGCAGCTTCAAGCAAAAGTTTGACAAACCCACAGATCCCACAGTTTAATGGGAAGAATTATGATTATTGGGCAATCACCATGAAAGCTTTATTTTGCTCTCAAGATATTTGGGATCTTGTAGAAAATGGATTTGCAGAACTAGCTGATGCAACAGCATACAATGCATTGACACAAGCAGAGAAGGATCTATTGAGAGATTATAGAAAGAAAGACTCAAAATCTCTCTTCTACATATTTCAAGCAATACATGAGAGCATTTTTCCAAGGATTGCAGCAACAACAAAGTCCAAGCAAGCATGGGATACACTTCAAATAACCTACCAAGGTATGGCAAAAGTTAAGACAGCTAAGTTGCAAATGTTGAGAAGGGATTTTGAAACAATTTACATGAAGGAAAATGAATCAGTAGATTCATTTTTTACTCAAATGATTGGACTGGTAAATAAAATCAGATCTCATGGAGAGACATTTGAAGATAGGAGAGTGTTTGAAAGTATTCTAAGGAGTTTTCCCACAAGATTTGAATCAATTGTTGTAGCCATAGAGGAAACAAAGAATCTCTCACAACTTTCAGTTGATGAGCTCAATGCATCTCTCATTTCACATGAACATAGACTAAGCAGGTCAACAAATACATCGCTGGCGCATGCATTCAAGTCCCAAGTTTCAACTAGCCATGGTAGAGGCAGAGCTAGATCAAATTTCAGAGGTAGAGGAAGAAATTCATACAGAGGTGGAAGAAGCATCCCATCAAGCTCAAGTGGAAGAGGCAGTAGCCAAAACGTAAGCTCAAACCCATCTCAAAATCAACCACAAGGTGAAAGGTATGACAAGTCTCAAATTCAGTGTCATTATTGTTAGAAGTATGCGCACTATTCAAATGAATGTAGAAAGAAACAATATGACAATAGGCATCAAAATGCAAATTTCATAAAAGAAAGTCAAAATTAGGATAGTATGTTTTTAGCTTGCAATGTAGCACAAGAAAATCAAAAGGATGTATGGTTCTTAGACTCAGGTTGCAGAAATCACATGAATGGGAACCTAGAAATGTTCTCAAGTTTATATGAAAATGTAAAATCAGATGTAACATTGGGTAATGACAACAAAGTGTCGGTTATGTGTAAAGGAAACATCAACATTCTAACTAAACAGGGGGAGAAGAGGTATATTTCAGATGTGTATTTTGTGCGTGGTCTAAAACACAATCTTATTAGCATTGGACAACTTCTTGAAAAGGGGTATGAAGTCTTCTTCAGAAATAGAGAATGTATTATTTTGGATAAATTTCCAAGTAACCAGTTGATTTCCAAAGTTAAGATGACAAGTAGTAGAATGTTTCCCCTAAGGGTAAAATCAGATTTGAATGTAGAACTTGCTCAAGGACCCCATTCAACAAACTCACAAGAGGATGAAGAGAAAACTATAGCAGTCACTCAAGTAATCTTTCAAGCAGAAATTAAAGATGAAAATTGGTTATGGCACTTATGCTTTGGGCACCTAAACTTTGGAGGTCTAAATCTGTTACATAGGGAGAACATGGTAAGTGGATTGCCACTAATAGATAAACCAACAAGAGTGTGCGAAGGATGCATTTTGGGAAAACAACATAGAGAATCATTTCCAGCAGGAAAGTCAATTAGAGCAAAGGCACCATTGGAGATTGTTCATTCAGATTTGTGTGGACCAATGCAAACACCCTCAATTGGTGGTAGCTACTACTTCTTGACATTCATAGATGACTATACAAGAAAAACATGGATCTACTTTCTAAAGGAAAAGAATGTAGTGTTTGATTATTTTCATCAATTCAAAGCTCTTGTTGAGAAACAAAGTGGGCATTATATCAAAGCATTGAGAATGGATAGAGGTGGTGAATACATTTCAAAAGAATTTCTAAATTTTTGCAAGGACCATGGAATTCACAAGCAATTCACAACTAGATACACACCTCAACAAAATGGGGTGGTTGAAAGAAAAAATAGAACAATCATGGAGATGGCAAGAAGTATGTTGAATAAGCAAACCATTTGTCAAATGAATATTGGGCTGAAGCTGTAGCATGTGCAACATATATTATGAATAGATGTCCCACTAAAAGTGTCATCAATATGATTCTGGAAGAAGCATGGGCCAGAAGAAAACATAGTGTTGCTCATATGAGAGTATTTGGATGTGTAGCATGTGCACATGTCCCGAATGAATTAAGAAGAAAATTAGATAACAAAGAAGAAAAATGCATATTTGTGGGATATAGTGATGAATCAAAGGCATACAAATTGTACAATCCAATAACCAAAAAGATCATAATTAGCAGAGATGTGCAGTTCATAGAAGATGAAGCATGGGATGGAAGTTTGGATAAAACAATCAATGTTGCACCCAACTTACCACAAGAAGAAAAAGAAGATTTTATACCAGCAGGTACTCCTTCAAATGTGACTCCTTCCACACCCATTCAAGTTCAACCACGTGGTCAAATGACACCTTCATCAAACAAAAGGACAACCACACACATTCAAGCAAATACTCCATCAAATGTGCAACAAAAACCGTCTCAAATTGGTACTCTTGGTGTTGGAACATCAAGTCCACATTCTACAAGCTCAGGTGATATGTCAATGTCACGTACCCACCTGCTGACCCAATGCAAGGCAGGAAACATGATGCCAAACTCAAGGCTTTTACATGATCTCAGCCCAATACTAGATTCACATAAATAATAAATGGGTGTGCAGATGTAAAACAATCAAGTATGCACAGCGGAAACAACAACATTCACACACTCTTCATATGCATTCAACATATCAATAATCAATCATTAATTAAACATTGCAGGAGTAAATACATAGGCAGAAACACTTATCTCCATTGCAATTGTCCCAAGCAACTAGCTATGTCGCTGCAATGTTCCACCCAGCCATAGGCTCTTCGACAGTTTATACTGAGTCCGTCCGAAGGCCACCCCCGAGATGGGCATGATTCTCACAATGGAAAAGGGGACATTCACGCTCACACACAGTCCATTAACCGATTCATTTTAGCCAAGCCAGTCCAACTGGGTTTATCAGGCTACAATTGAACCCTGGAGGCTTACACTCAAGCTCAAGCCATGGATACCCATACCCAACACACTCTTCATTCACACAGTAAGCACAAACAGGGCAAGGATACACATTTTAGACAATGGGAACTACGAATAAGATGGCCATGGGTTTTCCCAAAAACGTTCCCAACAAAAATGGATTGTGGGATGGGGCAAACAACCCCTGGGAGGAAAAACGATTTCTTCCCCCAATATCTCAGCCTTCAACAGTCCAAACGGTCTCTATTGAACCCCTCCTTCGTTTTCCCCTCTTCCCCACTGGTATACAACACAGAAAAACGCCCTTCTCTGCTAGGGAAATGAAGAAAACGTTTTCCACGTGCCTGGAAAATGCCCAGGTAGTTCTCAACTCGTGAGGGAGGAAGAATGGTCATGGATTATGGCTTGGAGAGCAATTTCGTGGCTCTCTTCTTGCCCAAGGAGACCAACACGATTTCCCATGATGGGTGGCTTGCCCATACCCGAATTTGGACATCCATACCTCTCCCTTCCCAAGGCATTAACTGCCCCAACCAACTCTTGGGAGAAATCAATGGTTTGGTACAAAAGTCAACATGGGTAGTTGAGGGTTTGATGGGTTCCCTCATTGACACTTGGCTTGACTCTAGTGGCCCAAGGGTTTGAATGTTTTCCCTCCCAATTCCTTGTGAAATCATGCCCCCATCTCTTTGTTGCATTGCATAGCTAGTTGTGGGTATTTTTATTAAAATGCATATTACATGATGTTGAAATTCCAATGTGCCTGGCTAGCACGCAAAGCATATGCATCAATAAATCGATGGCGGGGCCTTGGCCTTGAGCTCCTCACCATGATTTCATAACAAATATTACATCATTTATAATGTAAATGCCATGGGGCCAAACTGGGGACATTACAGTCAAACCCCACACTAGCAAGCTTAAGGAGACAAAAAATCAGAAGTTTAAGGGATATTTATGAGCAAAATGAAGGTGATAATAATGCAGGTCTGAATTCTCTTTTTGCATTATATTCACATGTTGATGATCCTATCCATTTTGAAGATGCCATTAAAAATGAAAAATGGGTGAGTGCAATGGATGAGGAAATTGATGCAATAGAAAAGAATGAAACATGGGAACTAGTGAGCCTTCCACAAGGAAAAGATGTTATAGGTGTAACGTGGCTCTATAAAACCAAATTAAATGCAAATGGTGATGTGCAAAAACATAAAGCAAGGCTAGTAGCTAAGGGATACTCACAACAGCCCGGGGTTGATTACAATGAGACATTTGCTCCAGTAGCACGCTTAGACACGATGAGAATGATTCTTGCAATAGCTGCTCAAAACAAGTGGGTAGTATATCAAATGGATGTGAAATCAACATTCTTAAATGGTTTCTTAGAAGAAGAGGTTTATGTCGAGCAGCCACCTGGGTATGAGATTTTGGGTCATGAAGACAAAGTCTACAAATTGAAAAAAGGCACTCTATGGACTTAAACAAGCCCCAAGGGCTTGCTATAGCAGAATTGACAATCATATTTTGCAAAATGGCTTCAATAGGTGCAACAGTGAGCCCACATTATATACCAATATGAATGAGAAAGGTGAGATCTTAATTGTTTGTTTGTATGTTGATGACTTGATATTCACTCGTGATTTAGCAATTGATTTGTTTAAAGGAGACATGGAAAAAGAATTTGAAATGACTGATTTAGGTCTCATGAAGTATTTTCTTGGCATTGAGGTGAATCAAAATGATAATGGTATATTCATCTCTCAATCTAAGTATGCAAGTGACATTTTGAAAAGGTTTAATATGACAAATTGCAAATCAGCTCCAATTCCAATTGTCACGGGATTGAAATTAAGCAAGGATGACAAAGGAGCCAACATTGATCCAACTTTGTATAAAAGGCTTGTTGGTAGCCTCATGTATTTAGCAGCCACAAGGCCAGATATTATGTATGCAGTTAGTCTTATCTCAAGGTTCATGGAGTCTCCAAAATACTCTCATTTGAAAGCAGAGAAAAGAATTCTTAGATATGTGAGTGGAACAAGAAACCATGGTATCCATTATTCAAGGTTAAATGAGTTCAAACTCACAGGGTATACAGATAGTGATTGTGCAGGAAGCATTGATGATAGAAAGAGCACTTCATGTTATGTTTTTCATTTTGGAATAGGTGTAGTATCTTGGGCTTCAAAGAAACAAATAAATTATTACTCTTTCATCTGCTGAAGCAGAGTATGTAGCAGCCACAGGTGCATCATGTCAAGCAATTTGGATGAGAAGAGTTTTGAAGGATCTCAAGCAAGAACAAAATAAGGCAACAAAGATATATTGTGACAATAACTCAACTATAGCATTGTCAAAGAATCCATTATTTCACAAGAGAAGCAAACATATAGACATAAGATATCATTTCATAAGGCAATTAAACAACAATGGATAAATCTCTTTGGTTTTTTGCAAGTCTCAAGATCAATGTGCAGACATTTTCACCAAGGCATTAGGGAGAGAAAATTTTGTCTATCAAAGAGATTGATTGAGCATCAAATATTCCAGCAATTGTGATTAAGGGGGAGTGTTGGAGTTAATCCCAACTACTTCTACCAACCGATCTTTACTCCTCCATACCTCCATTACTCTCACCCACACCTCGTCCTTCTCCTGCAGCTGAAACAGTGACAGATTCGTACTTCAATGTCGTAAAATATTTATTTTGTGTCTTATCCTTTTGACTTTGCAATTTGGTAGATGGAATAGGTCTTGAGAACAATTTTTATATATACGCATATGTTATGTTGTGATAAAAAAAAAGTCTGTGGGTGAATAAAAACAGAGTGCTTTGAATCTAAAAGACAGAGTATTATTTTTCCTCTACTCTGCAATCTCATATTTTGCTGTAGCTGCTGTAGCAGCAACTTATATGTATTTCTGTAGCTATATTCTTGTAGCAGCATGTTTTATGAGTCTTTTACTATAACCATTGTAACAGGGGATATATGATGTTTGTTTTCCGAAGCATGGAAGAGCAGCAGCACTGTTTGTTAATATTTAACAGGAATGAAGTAAATTTGAACAAGATTGTAGTAGCATATCTCTGTGTTTTGTTGTGTTAATATTCTGCTCTTTTTTTCCTACTCTGCCTCTTCCTTCACCAACATCTTCCCTACTGGTACCTAGCGTCCTCCTCGTAGCCGAGTGAGCCGTATTTCCCTCCTCTATGTTGGTTAAGGCTCGACGACCTCCCATTCGTCCAGTTGACTACTTTTACGGTGAGTGTTGTCTCCTATACTGCGGAGATTAGGCCGTGGTGTAACTGGAGTTACTTACAACCCTTGTTCTGCGTGGAACCTTCTCGTTAGGCCATTTTGTGCACTTTCGAATGAGATTTTGTTTTATTTTTGTATAAAATGATTTTATGGTTTCTATTTAAGTTACATTGATATTTATATTTATATTTAGACCCAATATATGCATGCTTTGCAAGAATGATGCCGAGGATATCTCACATATTTTTATTCATTGCAATTTCTTCACATCGGTGTGGAATGAGATACAAAATATTATTCAGCTCTCTGATGATTGGTGTTCTTTCAAGTTCGAAGATCCCATGATCAAATGGTCTCAAGATAAGGAAAAATACAAATCATTGCCATTCTTTATTATCTAGGAAATATGGATTTGCAGAAACAAAATTATATTTGAGGATGTTGGGCCATCATTTTTTGGAATCTGTACGAGATTCATTAGATCCTCAAATGAATTTCCAAATCATAGCCTAAAAAGGAATTTAAGAATTGTTACAAATCCAGTGATTCATGATGATATATCCTTTGTTTTTTTTATGGTGCATCAAAAAATGATATATGTGGTGCTGGAATGGTTATATTTATAAAAAAGGATCATAGGATCATCCTTAAAATGGGTTTTGGCGAAGGCAGTCATACAAGAGTTGAATTACTAGCCCTATATGGACTGCTATGGTTTGCATTAAGAAGAGGCATCTTTCACTTCTGAATATTTGGTGATTCTCAAGTCATTATGAAGTGGGCAGTGGGTGATTATAATCTTCAACCTATAAATTCGAAGCATTGGATAGAGAATATTAGAGAGCTGATGAAATCCTTTATTGAGATATCTTTCTCACATATATATCGGGAGGTTAATCTGGAAGCAAACAGGATTTCAAAATAAGCATTGGGTCACATGGATGGTCACATCCATTTTGAAGAATATGTTGAAAATTCCTTGGTAGACAAGTGTTATGTCTTTTATTTATAACTTTTTTTACTGATAGTATTAGAAGGAAGTGTTAGAAAAAAAATTTGTAGGAAGAAAGTTAGTGTTTTGGACTATAGTTTTTTGTATGATTGGATATTCAGTCAAGATGATCCAAGTGGGAAGATGACTTTTGTATAATTTTGTAACTTTGATTTCTTAACTAAATATCAAGTTATGGCTTTTTTCTTCTGAAAAAAAATGAAGCTCTTGATGCTATGTAAGAGTCTGCGCCTAACACCAAATACACAAGGATGCAAAGTAAGGGGAAACGTATCCAACTATAACAACATTTGAATACCATTAGGGAAATAATTGAAATAAATACAAGGTCAGGAAGATAATTAATAAATGCTTAGATTGAGAAGAGGATTTAGGACGAGAAAATATCTAATGGTTTACAAAGTATTTATAAAAATAAAGATTCCATGGAATGCACTGGAAAGTAACAAAGTATTTATAAAAGTAGATTAATGAGCAATGGAAAATAACAAAAAGTATGGAGGTTTTTTATGGAACAAAAACACAATCAGTAATAAGAAATTAGGAAGGGATTGCAGATCTTCAAAAATCAGATATACCAAGGTTAATCCTTTTCTTCATGCGACCTGGGAAAGGGAAATGGAAACACATCGTATCCTTTTTATTTGCAAACAACATTTTTTCCTAGAACATGTTTCCATTTCATCATAGTGTTGTGTCCATGTATTCCTAGAACTTTGCACCCCATTGGAATCCCCAATCAAATCTATTAACCATTGAAATCTTAAAGACCATGAACTCCATGTAATCTAAAAAATCTAATTGATATCAGGTGCTTGCACAAAGATTATACCCAAAAGTGTTGCAATATGAGCGCGTGAGCAATAAAAATAAAAAGCGCCCATGTGCTCCCAATACCACGCACGCACTTTTGGTCCGTCAACTTCCAAACCTCCATTAAAGCATCCATGCTGGCACAAAAGTGTGCACTAGCTACTAATGCGCACACATTATTAAAAATTTGTGTGCATTAAAAATGCATGCACAATTCTAAGAATGCGTGCATGCTTTTAAAACCATGCACGCTTTTATTACATAAATGAACAAAATCAGTATTTTGGACATAAATTTTGATCCTGAACTTAGATTTTGATTCTCTTTATATCGTTGGAAATCTATTTCCGAGACCTATAAATTTGTAGTTATATGTTTTTAATTATTCAACGCCGTTTGTTTCCTGTTTTTAGAAAACTAAATATATGACTCTTTTGTCATTTTCCTCTCTTAGGCATCGCTAATGGAGAGAGAGAGAGAGAGAGAGAGAGAGAGAGAGATGGATAGGGAGTGGGGGATAAAGGGAGAGAGAGAGGTGAAGGGAGGTATGGTGAGAGAGAGCTGAGGAGGGTGGAAGATAGCGAGATGGAGAGAGAAACATATAGATATGGAGGGGAGGAGTGAGGTAGCAAAGAATGGAGAGTGAAAAACAAAGCAAGGGAGGGACTAAGGCTTGGAGAGAGGGGAGGGGGGAAGTTAGGGAGTGAGAAAGAGAAAATTATGGAGAGAGAGAGAGAGAGAGAGAGAGAGAGAGAGAAGGACCAAGGTGGGGGTTAGAAAGAGATTGATGCAAAGAGGGAGGTAGGGAGAAAGGGAGGATTAGGGAGAGAGAAAGAAAGAGAAAGAGAGGGGGGGAGAAGAGTGAGGGAGGGAAGGAGGAAGGGAGGGTAGAATACATAGTGATATATGGAGGGAAATAGGGGAATGAAGAGAGAGAGAGAGGGGGGGGGAATAAGGTGTGGTTAAGAGAGAGATCAATGTAATGAGTGAGAAAGAAGGGGGAAGGGAGGGTGGAATAAAGAGTGAGGTAGGGAGGGAAAGAGTCAAGGGTAGGGAGTGGGGGAGAGAGAGTGAGGGGGATGGAGGGAGGCAGATGGATGGAGAGATAGAGAGGGGGAGTAAGAGGGATGGAGAGAGAGAGAGAGAGAGAGAGAGAGAGAGATTGTTTTTTTTGTGTGTGTATCCATGCACGAGAGAGAGAGAGAGAGAGAGGTGGGTGAGTTCGAGATAAAGGGAGGGACTTAGAGAGAGGGAGTGGGACAAAAGGTGGGATAAATATACACAGAGGGATGGAAAGAGAGGGAGAGAGTGGGAGGGAGGGATGAAGGGAGGTAAGTATTTGGAAGGAGAGAGAGAGAGATTGGAGTTTAGGGGTTTAGAGAGAGAGATTGGGGGTTAGGGGTTTAGAGAGAGAGATTGGGGGTTATGAGTTTAGAGAGAGAGACATATATTGGGGGTTAGGAGTTTAGAGAGAGAGAGAGAGAGAGAGAGAGAGAGAGAGAGATTGGTGGTTAAGGTTTTAGTGAGAGAGATTAGGGGTTTAAATAGAGAAAGAGAGAGAGATATTGGGGGTTAGGGATTAGAGGTTTAGATAGATATATATAGAGAGAGAGAGAGATTGGAGGTTAGGGTTTTAAAGAGAGAGATATTGGGGGTTGGGGGTTTAGATAGAGAGAGAGAGAGATTGGAGGTTAGGTGTTTAGATAAAGAGAGAGATTGGGGGTTAGGGGTTTAGAGAAAGAGAGAGAGAGATTGGAGATAAGTATTTTAGAGAGAGAGTGGGGGTTAGGGGTTTAGAGAGAGAGATAATGAGGGTTAGGGGTTTAGAGAGAGAGAGAGAGAGAGATATTGGGGGTTAGTGGTAGAGAGCGAAGGGGGGGAGATCGAGGGTTATTGGTTTAGAGGGAGAGAGAGAGAGGTTAGGGGTTTAGATAGATAGAGAGAGATTGAGGGTTAAGGGTTTAGAGAGAGGGGGGATTGGGGGTTAGGCTTTTAGAGCTGAGAGATTGGGGTTTGAGTTTTAGAGAGAGAGAGATTAGGTTTTGAGGTTTATAGAGAGAGAGAGAATGATTGGAGGTTAGGGGTTTATAGAGAGAGAGAGAGAGATTGGGGATTAGGGGTTTATAGAGAGAGAGAGAGAGAGATATTAGGGGTTAGGGTTTTAGAGAGAGCAAGATATTGGGGGTTAAGGGTTAATATACAAAGAGATTGGTGTTTAGGGGTTTAGAGGAGAGAGAGATAGATTGGAGGTTAGGGTTTTAGAGAGAGAGAGAGAGAGAGAGAGATGGATGGAGGGAAAGAATGAGGTAGGGAAAGAGAGAGATCAATGTTGGGAGAGAGAGGTGGGGTATCAGAGAGAGAGAGAAAGAGAGAGTTGTAGATATACAAAAAAAACCTTTCCAACTATATAAGGAGAATCAAATTATATGTTCTTAAACCAATTTTATGGAAAAAATATCGAACACATGTTCTTATGTAACATAAACGTGGACACATTTTAGTCTATTGGTCAAAAGATTCATAATATTATTTTAAAAATAATAGAAAAATGATGACGAATCATAGAAAAATTAAACTCAAAAGTTGTATATCTCATAAATACCTTTCCAATAGTATGAGGTACATCAAAATACGAGTTTTGGATCAAAATTTATGGTAAAAATAGTAAATGCATGTTTACATGTAATAAAAGCATGCATGCATTTTGATCGAATCTGAGGACATAGATGACGTGCACCATCCAAATTGCGTGCAAATTCCCAAATGATTTCGTCAAGCCGTTACTGTTGCCACCTGAACACGCACCCAGGGGTTATTGTAGCATAAATATTCAAACCACTTAAGTGTGTTACTTGGGGGAAGTCTCAAGTTGAGTGTTGAGTGATAGTATCTCAACTCGAGACTTTCCCCCATGGAACACTTGAATATTTCTATTGCAATACCCCCAGGTGCGTGTTCCGATGGAAACAATTATCATTTTGTTTTGAATAGATAGAGATGGCTTATGAGTTTCTGATTCTACATAACCATTTTTTGGAGAAAGTTTATAAGATTCCTATTATTCATTTTTTTAATAAATATTTGGTGGTGATGCGGCATGTGGTTTTCACTATGAATCATCTTAATATTATAACATTGAAAAATATAATCTATGTCAAAGCCAATGATTCACTGATTCCAATAATGAAATGAATGCACGATCACTTTATTCCTTCAATGGAATTCAATGATTCCATTTTTTACGCATGGATCACTGATGTGAATGGCAATGTGAATGTGAGTTTCTTAGGTTTTCAGTAAAAAATGAGGTGCAAGAAGTATCTTGAAGAAAGCAGGGAAATTCCTATTGTCATATTTCCAAAGGTATAATAAAGATGTGTCCATGAAATTGTATTAGGTCAGGAATGCGCTCTAGCATTTGGGGAGTTTTGAGGTAAAAAATGAGCCTCAAAGAAAAAAATGTACCATAAAAATTCACTTTATAAGAACCAATAGGATTCATGATGATGATGTCAACCATAAGGGTAAAATTTGTAAAACAAATTGGAGGGAAAAACAAAAAACTACCTTTTCTTATCATATTTTTGACATATCTCCTTAACGGTTTACCCAAATTTCAATTTTGGGCACTCATTGGATGCGGATTTTAATTCCACATCCAACACATACCCACACTACATACTTCTGAGGTTCCCACGACGTGAAAAAATGAAAATAAAATACATCTTTTTTATTCAAATTTTCATTTTTTCATGTCGTGGGCACCTCAGAAGTATGCAGTGTGGGTATGGGTTGGATGCAAAATTAAAATCCGCATCCAACGAATGCCCGAACTTTAAATTTGGGTAAATCATTAAGGATATATGTCAAAAATACGATAAGAAAAAATAGTTTTTCTTTTTCCCCTCTAAAATTTAGAACTCTTATTTTATTATTATAAGTCTTATTTTATTATTTCCCTTAGGAGGCTCATTTTAGACCTCAAAACACCCCTAATGAGTATTTAGTGATAGAGACATCTCAGAATACATGTAGTTGGAATATTTTTCCCAAGTTTGATTTATACAATTGTATCATGTCATCATTTAACACGTCAAAATGTATTTTCCATTATGATTCTTGAGTGGGAACTCATAAATATATTTTTGAAACTGATGGAATCTACGGTTTTTTGTCATCCAAAACAAGATTCATTAAGCTTCATCAAGGGTTAAAACACAGAGGGAAGATGAGAAGAAAAAAAAATGAAGAACAAGGTTTAGACGCACAACACACATGCAAATTGACTTATTGTTTTCCACTTCTCCTCTGTCATTAAGAAATTTATCAATTTATTCCAAGTCAAACCATTAAGGGTCCATCCAACTAACTGTACTGCAAGAAGTACAAATTGTAGATCAAATATTCATCCCACTATCGCTAACTTGGATACACGGACAAGTTAACGCTTAAAATGTCGATTACATCAACATGTTAACTATTAAGCTGCCTATTACATCGGCATGATAACAATTAAGGCTTCATTGCATATTTTGGCTTATATCATTAATTTAATGATTTTACATTGACATGTTAACAATTAAGGCTCCAGCCTATCTTTTGGTTTACAACTGATCACTTGCACGGGGTCATCCGTAGGACTACAACTTTAAATATGGCTTTATGCATTTGTGCAAACTTTTCAACGAATACTCTTTTCATAGACCTTGGTGCATAGGGTAAGTCGACCATACCAAGGCATTGAATTACATTTAATGTCACATTTATCAACAATTAGGCATGACAGTTTTAAATTAATTTGATTTAATAATTATTTTATTTATTTTTTAATTTTGATTAATAAAAATCACTCTTGCAGGGATTTATGCCCCATCATAAGTGCTTTAAACCAATCAAAAAAATGGAATATTTTATTTTAAATAATTCTCAAAATATTACATTTAATATTGAAATTTGACAAATCTTTATAAAACATTGCAAAAATTTATGTTTGGAAAAGAAAATTGTCACATCCCCAATCCCCTTAGTGTCCTTTAGAGTGATGGGGGAACAACCTAATAATTTTTTTTTCAAACTTATCCACAACTCTGCTCTTTTACACAACCGCAATGTCTTTGGTCTGCAATCCGCATTCCATGACCCGCAAGTCGGAGTTGAAAGGTTGGAACGCTCAATACACAGTGTCGAAGAAATGCGCCTCTGAATTCTACACTCTGCAATGTGGGATGCGAGAGTCAGAAATTCAGAACAACAAATTCACCATTTTGACAATTTACGTCTCCGAATTCCATACTCTACATTCGCGATGTGGGAGTCGGTAAGTCGAAATTCCAATTACACCATTTCGACTATTTACGTCTCAAACTTCCACACTCCAAATCCGCGATACAGGAGTCGAAAATTCAGAACACCAATTCCACCCTTTCAATGTGTTACGTCTCCGACTTCCGCACTCCTTATCTACGATGTGGGAGTCAAAAATTCGAAACACCAATTCCACCATTTCGACAATTTATGTCTACGACTTCCAAACCCCGAATCCTCGATGTGGGAGTCAGAAAGTTAGAACACCAATTTAACCATTTAAACAATTTACGTCTCTGACTTCCGCACTCTACATCCACGATGTGGGAGTTAGAAATTCAAAACGCCCAATTCACCATGTCGAGGAAAATATCCCTCCGAGTTCCACATTTCGCAGTGCGGGATTTGGAAGGTCGGGACGCCAAACACACGGCGTCGAGAAATCGTGGCCCCATCTTCCACATTCCGTAGTGTGGGAATCGGGAGGTCAGAACACCAAAATACCTGACATTGAAGAAAATGCGCCCCCAACATCTGCATTCTGCATTGCGGGTTCGACAAGTTAGAAGCCAACCATACCCCTATTACTACCAACTTCCCAAAATGATAACTTCTTCATCCTGAGTCCATATTTGGAAAACTTGGTGCTGTTGGAAATCTCTCTGCGAGATCTATGCAATGGTGTGATCCTCTTCCACACCTAATAAATCTGACCTTACCCATATTCCAACCAAAATGTTGCCTCGAACTCCATCAAATCCTCTTTTCCCCACTGTCAAGAGCCCTGGGGTCACCCTATCAAGGTCCCTCCCTTCATATGAACAAATAGGCGGCATAAACACATTAGGCGGTGTCTAATTCATCACCCAATATCATATGATGAAGTGCAAACCTCCTAAGGATGTGTGCAATGCATAATAAACATACATAGTGGAATTAAATCTAGTTAATGCATCTACAACATGCAAGACTAACAACATATTAACACAAGCAAAATTATGAAACAAAAACAAATGAACCATCCTCATGTTTAGGCTCATAGACAGAATTTCTACTATTTAATTCCTTATGATCATTTCAATCAATCTGACTTGAAATAAAAGCTAATCATAACATAGGAATTAGTATCATTTAGAACCATAGAGATAAATGTTCCACCCAACCATAAGTCTATGTCCATCCTATATTCTTTCAACCGAGAGACCACCCTTGAACTGTGTTGTGTATCCATTAAGGAGGAACTAAACAGGATCACTCACAGCCATGGCTTCACACAAAAAACATGCTAAGCCAATAGACAATTGGGTTTATCAAGCATTTAAGGAACAATGGAGGAGGATGCTAAGCCAGTGATATCAACCTTAGAGCTACAAGCCTCTCAATTCTAACTAAGACAACCTTGGCACCCACAATACCTACCACACACGACACAAGGAAGGTCCCCTTTTCTATTGCACAGTCCCTTAGGTTCCCCTTCCCTCCAGTGCTCTTCAGGGTGGGCATAAAAACGTCCAAGCTATTGATTCCTTAAGACTCTGGCCTTCACTAGGTTTATCAAGCAACCCTAGCTTTTGTCCTATTTCTCTTTGTCATTCCACTTGGATTTTCTCAATTTCTATGGCCAAAGCGACTATATCCCGCAGTTTGGTTCTCAACTATCAACTTAGGGTTTTATGATGGGTTTCTAGGCATATGACACTCTGTAAATTTTCCCTAGGGTCCAGGCCAACGGATCCCCTGCTGGATTGGAATTCCCACACGAATTTTTGGGTGAATTCGACACTCTAAATCAGGGTTTTCACAGAATCACGGTTTATTTTCCCTTCACTGCTGGGTTCCGGTACTCCTTCAAAAATTCTTGTTGCTAGTCAATAATCGAATGGGGATGAGGGGAGATGAATTCCTAGTAACATGGTGACTTGTGGATCAAGGAAAAACAAAGCCCCATACCCTGCCATCTGAAATTTCAGGGTTTCCTACACTCCATCGACCTCATGAACAGTTTTCTTCAACAACTTCCTGCAGCAGAATTAAATGTCAACAAGGAAGGTCAAAGGGGTTCTTGAGATGACATTTGGTAGTCTATGGTTCAATACCACAACCCCCTCACCTCTCCCTAGTGGATACACATGGCCCCCTTTTATTAGTTGCCTCCATAGCCAGTTTTTTTGGTATTTTTATTCCAATGTTAATATTTACATCACTTAAAATGTCCCATGGCTTAATAGAACATGGATAACATAATATCTTATACTTTCCTTTTACATAAAAACCTAGCATCCACTAGCGGGGCCTTGGCCTTGATCTCCATGCTAGGAAAGCATACATTGCATGTATACAATATTTACATTGAAGGCCAAATATGTCCTTAAGGGTCAAAATGGGGGTATTACATTTCCCTCCCCCTTAGAAAAACACCATCCTCGGTGTTTTCAAAACTGAACAAAAATGGGAATGCCTCTCTCATGGCATCCTCCATCTCCCATGTAGCCTCATCGGGACTAAGTTGCTTCCATTGCACATTCACCTATCTGATAGCTTGATTTCATAGCAATGTGACCTTCTTGTCGAGGATGCGTATAGGTGCCACTTGGAACTCTCCCTCGGGTTCCACCGGTATCACATTCCAATCAATTATGTGATTAGGATCATGTACATATTTCTTAAGCAAAGAAACATGGAAAAAATTATGATCTCTAATGTTAGAAGGAAATGCAATTCGATATGCAACTGGTCCTATGCTCTCAAGGACTTCAAATGGCCCACAATATCTTGGTGCAAACTTGGCACAACTCCCCAACCTTAGGGAAATTTTCCTTGGTTTCACTCTCAAATAAACATGATCCCCAATCTTAAATTCTATGGATTTGATATTGGGTGAGAGATAATACTTCATTACTCCTCGTTTCATTCCAATACTTGTGTACGCCCTTTCTTCCACATTTGATCAATGCATACTTATCCAAGCACTTGCCCCATGCATTTCACTTCCATGGGGGCAGGTCGCTTCCTAATGGGATTTTCTTTGATATAAGGAGAAGAGGAGTGGTTCGATGGTTTCTTCTCTCATTCTTCTTATCCATAATTTTGGTATAAGCAATTAGATGCCTACAATGTATCCTTGCTTGCAATTAATCATTTCATTGCAATCTCCTCTGACATTCAGACCTATGAATATATGTATCCATTCTTTCTTTTATTATCTTTATGTTCACTTTCCACATGTTGTAATGTCCCTCAAAATACACCCTATTTTTTTTTTTCTTTTTATTTTTCTTTTTCTCTTTAGGGTCTTCGTATGGTCGTAATACACATGATTAACTTCAACACTGGTAACTTCATCGATGTTCTCTTCATATTTATTTAAATTGACTTCAACACTAAGAGTTTGTTTGGTGTTTCCTTTATTTTTCCTTGCTATTTTGGTTGTCCTTCGTTGTCTACATATTTACTGGATTGTTGTCACCATATAGACCTACACATTTTATTTCAAGTTATGGACCTTTTAACTAACTTGTAGGTGCGTGGTTGTCCCTTAATGTATTTAGAGTTCCTTTCATATGTAAGTGTTGTTATAGCTTACAACCTATTGTCTAGGATAATCTCTTGACATCTTACTTAATCGTAAACTCGATCATGAGGTATTTGTCTACCACCTATTATATTAAGTTTAACTAATGTTTTCATAAGATTAAGTACATATCATTTAGATGAATTTCAACAGTATAACAACTATACTTGCTATCCTCACTTTTCTATTTCAATTCCGATTACCTAAATATTAGATTTTGCTAACAACAACTTAAATTATATTTTTTTTTAAATAAATATTAATTAATTAATTACCCATGTAATCATCCAAATAAACATATCACTTAAAAAAAAATCTTTCAACTATGTCCTTCACACACATATAAATACAAACTTTCGAACCACAATATAGAACATATACTTAAAATCCATAACCCTACTCAAAGCATAAAATCTTAGACTTTCCAATCCTAATATCTTTCCATCAACAATTATATTTTCCTTTCCTCAAGTTTAATTTTAATAAAGGAATGTTTATAATAAAAGAGATTTATTTTCCTCCCTTAAGCCTCGTATGATTTACTAATTACATAATGATTAAAACTACTAACATTTAGAACTGAGTTTATTTTTATTTCCCAATCTCACTACATCTTTCCTTAAACGCAAATATCATAGTAAATTAAAATGATAAATACTCATACTTTAGTTGATTTATAAAAGAGTCTAATTACTAATCTTATTACATCTTTCCTTAAACACAAATATCATAGTAAATTAAAATGGTAAATACTTATACTTTAGTTAATTTATAAAAAAGTTTAATTACCAATCTCACTACATATTTCCTTAAACGTAAATATCATAATAAATTAAAATGGTAAATACTCATACTTTAGTTGATTTATAAAAGAGTCTAATTACTAATCTCATTACATCTTTCCTTAAACATAAATATCATAGTAAATTAAAATGAAAATGGTAAATACTCATACTTTAATTGATTTATAAGAGTCTAATTACCAATCCCACTACATCTTTCCTTAAACATAAATATCATAGTAAATTAAAATGGTAAATACTCATAATTGTAAATACTCATACTTTAGTTGTTGATTTATAAAAGAGTCTAATTACCAATCTCACTACATCTTTGCAAATATCATAGTAAATTTAAAAGTAAATTAAAATAATAAATACTCATAGTTTACTTAATTTATAAAAGAGTCTAATTACCAATCTTGCTACATTTTTCCTTAAACCTAAAAATCATAGCAATTGATTCATGTTGTTTTAAGTGAATAAACTGAAACTACGGGTGCTTCTTCAATTGTGCCTCGAACTGAATATGGATCATCTCGGGCCGAACCTAACTTGGAGTGGGGATGTTATCTGAGGATACCTTTGTGGTAAGAAGCCACCAATAAAACCAAATTGCCTTCAATGTAGGTGACTATTGTTACTTAAATTTCAATAGTGTGACTCTTAAACACTAAATATATTATAAGGAAACACACAAAATGAGTTATCTTCCTTGCAGGCTACTATTGGTACCTAAGTTTCAACAATATGATTCATAAAGATCAAATTTGTCATAAGGAAACACACATAACAAATCAAATCCAATTGAGGAAAGCTCAATTGAACTTCCCAAAAATAAATTCTCAACATGCCAAGAAACCATCTTTAAGAATTGAGGCTTTGCCTCTATCCAAGTTTTATAGAAATTGCTAGAACCCAATTCAAAACCAAACCCATGTAACCCTTCAATGGATTCCAAACATCTTACCATAAATTTAAGCTTCAATTATTTGAAGGAAAAAATTCTCACCCAAATATTCTTAGTAGCATCCCTCCCTATGTATATAATCTCCTTTGAAACATATAAAAATGAGAAAATGTATTTATAAAAAATAGAAATATAATCATACATTTAAATTATTTAATGTAAAATATAAAAATATAATCACAACAAATTAAATTATTCCAACAATTTAAATAATGCATATTAAACAGAATCCATTGAAAATATTTATGATTTTAGATGGAGTAAAGCTTAAATTTTGATGTATGATATCACTAAATTATAATTTAAAATACTTTTTTGACAATTCAATAATATAAAAATAAAAAATTATTTTTTTAAAATTTAAATTGTAAAAGGCTAAAAATTATTTAATATCTATTTAAACTATATATAAAATTATACAAAAATATTTTTAATTAAATCTAATTTGATAAAATGAAAATAAATAAAATATATTAAAAATAAAATTTAGTTATTAAATATACAAAGTTGAATAACTAACTTTACTTTTAAATTATATATACCTTTCTTATATTTTAACGTTATACCTACATATAGACTGTTAAGCTCTTCCTCCAAGGACTGCTGCTATTCCACTCTTACGTGTGGCATCATGTAAAATTTGAAATAATATTTATTTATTCCGTCACGTATATCTTAAAACAAGAAGTAAAAATAAAGTTTAGTTAATAAAAACATTATTTTTATTCTATTTAAAAATATATATATATTAATTTATTATAATTAAAATAACATAAAATGTAATTTTATTTATTTATTTTAATTTATTATAATTAAAATAAAATAAAATACAAATATTTGACATTGCATTTACTTACTCTTCTTTGAAGATATTTTATAGCTTGATTTTCATGTCATCTTCCCATGTTAGGCTACTCCACCATGCTGCGGAGCCTCTTATTGTGCATAAATTTGGGAGCTTCTCCATTCCAATGGGAAACCTCTTCAAAGATGGGAAAGCTGTATCTTCAAGACACGGAGGTGAGGTACTGTTCTTTCATCCCACACACCCCTCTTTGATGCTCCACCCAGACTCTCTAATTCCTGTAGATCTTTGAAAACCAACTTTTGTAACCTTTGATATCCACTTGGAACCCTTCCACGACTCCCTATCCCCAACTCTCTCAACCCATAACAGAAATCCAACTTGAGAAGCTTTAAATTCGGCATCCAATCCAATGGAGAGAGCTCTCTTATGTTGTGGCACCACTCCAATGATACCACTTCAAGATGCTCAAACTTGCAATTCGGCAGACTTGACCCTCCGTAACAGTCTAGCATAAAACTCTGTAGCTTCTTCATGCTCTTCATGTCCTCAGGAAGATCCTCATCTCCTCCACAGATCAACATTAAGTGCCTCATCTCCGACCAGGTTCCCATTATGCCATCTTTCAGCTGCTGCCCCCACTCCATACGTACTCTCAACTCCGTCATGTTTTTTAGACCCTTCAAACTCCAAATACTTGCTGACGCTTCCGTTTCCATACTTAACTCTGTCTCTAACATGAGTCTGCTCAGTGAAGTGAGTTCAAAGATCTCACGTGGAATCAAATCTAACGATTCACATCCGTCTAAATTAAGACACTTGAGATTTTTAATCTCTCTGATATCAGATGGCAAGGATTTTAGATGCCAACAATTAGAAAGATCCAAACACTGAAGTTTAGAAAGACGACATACCTCTTTAGGAAAATCTTCGATGGGAAGATCTCTTAATGAGAGAAAATCAAGAATTCTTAGCTGCTCTATTGACATTGGGACTGAATTTATTTTGTTGTAGCCGGACAGATTGAGAACCCTGAGAGAGGTTAGACTCACTAGAAATTCTGATGGAATCTCTTTCAATTATCGATTGTCTCGTAAGGTGAGACTCGCGAGCTTTGGGCATTGCAGATGAGTGGGTAGATTGGCAAGTGATATACTCCTGCAATTCTCAACGTGAACCTCTAGAATATTTCGCTGACTTTGAGTTGCCATGAATAAACAGTTCTCCTCTTACTGCCCAATCTAGATCGCCATGTGTCGAATAAGAAATTGAACTCTTATTATCTTCTGATTAAAGACATCCATGATGTCCTTAACAGTCTGGAACAAGCAATGGTCTACAAGGAGTTTTAAGTACTTGTGCCCAATGGCCATGTTCATTAAATAGGTTCCTTGTTTGCTCTTCACCAATCCTTCTCCAATCCACATCTGCACTAATTCGAGCGTATCAATTTCTTGATGTTCTTGATCTTCAGTGTACATAGCACAATATAAAAAGCATTTCTTCACGTCTGAATTGGGAAGAACATCATAACTAAATCAGAGTGCTGCATACAGTTCCGCATCAAGACCAGAAGTAGTAGCTGGAAAAGATGGATCTATGTTTTGAATGGAAGATAAACAAATATCCCATTCATCTACACTGCTTTCCCAAACATTGCTGCGACAACTACATTTATGGCCAAAAGAAGACCTCTACACGCGTCCACAATTTCCCTGGCACAGTATTCAATATCCATAGAAACTTGTTCACCTTTAAAAGCCACTCTACAAAATAGCATCTAGCTTGTAACACCCCTCCTTTATCAACCTAATGTAAATAAATTGTTGTAATTGTATCTATGTAAATGGCCTTGGTGAGGAGCTCAAAGCCAAGGCCCACCAGTAGACCTCGAGAGTATTGTTATGTTATTTCGTAAATGTTATTTTCGACTTAGGAGACTAAGGACATGACACCACTTAAACGACGAGAAAATGATCCACCATGCGAGAGGTAATGGCTATTTAATCCATGAGTAGATGGGAGGTGTCATCTTAGTGCCACTGGCACTGCGTAAAGAGTAAAACTATAGATGTTCTCCAAATAATCTAAATTGTAGACGATATCCTAATAGTAATATTACTATTATGATCATGATGAGTGATAGGGGTGCCAAAGACTCGCCCTAAGAACATCTAAAAAGAAACTAAAGGCTATGTTATAGCCTGTAACATACCCCTTAAGCTAGAAAACATTTTGTGTTTAGAAACATTACGATAACTTTTATTTTAAAGTTTGTATTGGACAGGTGTCCAAGGATGATTGTAATTTGCACAATATATTATTATTTAATAAATAAAATAGGAGACAAACACCTAAGAGGACTGTTGAAAGAGTGGATACTGATCCACTAGGTGGAATGGAATCTAGGATAGAAGGAAATGGACAAGTGGCAGAATCATGATGCAACTAACTAGCTGTTAGTATGGGACAACTCCCTTGAAATGTGGTCATAGTGCCCTGAAATATGGGACTAGAGCTTGAGGCTCATTTATTCCAAACTAACCACTAAAAGACCTAGGAAGTCTATATAATAGCCATCAAATATTGAATTGAGGTTCATCACTTTTCCTGACGAGGAAATTTACCTTGAGGTTTTGTTGTGTTTGCACCCAAGAGATTTGATGAGGGGATATGATGTTGTTGATCATGTTGTGAGTCTGCCAAACTCTTATTGAGTTCAGGATTTTGATGCTGAGTGGAGAAGGCATTTTTCAGGAGGTTGATACCGAGTGGAGAAGGTATTTTTGAGTGCCTTACTTCTACATAGATTCCACCCACTTACTAGATCAGTAATCAGGCTCGGGGGTTCATTAGAAGTCAGCAAGTTGAGCTGCTTCTTCTGAACCAGGTTGGGAGGAATAGGCCTCCTTGGGTGTTTGTCGGCCTATCGCCAATTACAGGTTCTATTGTCTTATCTGTTTTTATTTACCAATTCTGTTAAGCTAATTTCTGTGTATTTTAAAGTTCTGTTTTTCTACTATGTTTTACTGTTTAGTTCATCGAGTTCATTTCAGTTATTCTAACTATTTTAATGATTCTGCATAAATCAAAGTAATTAAACAAATGATCTCTGCATTTTTCCCCATGCAAAGGAATCGCATCGTACTCTAGTACAGAGATAGATTAAAAATAAATAAGTGTGATAGGAAACAGCCAAGTGAATGAGGAGATTAAATTATTTTAATTTCTCAAATTCCTACTTTCTGTTAAATTCCAGTATTTATATTCCAGTACTTTTATTAGATATTATCTTTAGTTAGCTATATTCCCAATTTATATATAATAATTCTGTTATAAATATCTCAGTTTTTCCAAGTAATTATGTTTTCTATTCTTATAGTATGGGATTTATTTATCCATACTTAGCAGTAAAATGTTCTTGTCCATGACAGGATAAATAAAGATTTACTTTTAAATATAGTAAAATGATAGTCTTCTACAGACATCAATTATTTTCCATTTATTTTCATGCTTACTTTTATACATAGTTTTACACCATGACTACAGTGGAAATCAAGGGCTCTTTATATAAAAGCATTACATTGGAAACAGGATCAAGTTATAAACTCAACATTTCACAATAAAGGACCTGGTTATTATTACCAGTTTGAATAGCAGTCTGTTGGGCAATTCTTTTAAACAGTAGACCGATTCCTTTTAAACAGAAAATTACCCATACCTGCAGGCTCGATTTTCATCATCATAGCAAAGACCAAAAACAAGAAAACATTCACCCTTAAACATGCATGTAGATCGACTAGTTAAGGTTGAGCTAACGAAACTACTGTAGTAGATTTCAAATAAAATAATGAACACGGGCTTATTGCCGAGACCTCAACTAAAGCATTGTTAAGTTTTACTTTCCAAATCAAAGACTAAACCCTAGCACTAGAATGCTTCCCTGTTTCTTTAAAACACAGCAACAACTTTATAAACAAAATGAAGCATATACAGATTTTAAGCCCTTTCATCAATTTCATTTATCCATTGTTCTAATAAAAAAAGCAGTCATATTATTGTTTCATAGAAACATTATACTATCTCATATCATCGACGAAAGGACACAACGATAGCAACACAAGTCTCATAACCTCATTCTCAGGTTCCAAACTTGGCAGAGTTCAACTATTAACCTACAGGTTACAAAATGAATAAAAAAATTCATACAGGCCATAAGCCTACAGCAACCGACACATCGTTTTTCAGATTTAAACATTTATTTTCTATCTTTAGCCATTTACAAAGGAAAAATGATAACAGTAGTCTTGGAACACAAGTATTGTTTTATTCAAGTCTGAAGGTGAAACCCAGTTTTACAAAACTGTTACATTCGAAACAAGAAATGAGTTCACAAAACTCTCTGAGTTTTTAAAACACATTCAAACAGAACATATTAAAGATGGCCACCATCCTCTACACAGGGTCTCGAGACATTGCCGAGGCTTACCAGTTGGTAAAGCTTTCCAACCTTCAAACTGTTCGGATATCCACATCATATCCACATCATCTTTTTCAGGATCTTGCATGCAATTAGGGTTTGCATGCAAATTCTAGGGTTTGCATGCACCTGCATGCACTTGCATGCATCCCAGTCACCAGTTTGATGCCTCCAGCACCTTAGCCACCTCATTCTAGCACCCGGGAGCCACTTACTACAGAGTTTTAGCCCTCCTAGGCTGAAAGGTGCCCACTTCTCACCTACTGCCAGAGAAGGGCGCACTTGTTCACCTACCACTGCAGTTCCACTTCAGTTACATTCAGTTAGCTCCGATTCTCCCTGATTTGAGGCTAGTTTCACTCCCGACTAACTGTTTCACTTCCGTTGGACCTCCAGTTTGACTAGATGACTTGTTCTGACTTCAGTTAGTCTCCCATGCGCCCCCCCACTGAGCCTCCTTCCCTTAATCAGTGCTACACACTTCAGTTACACATGACACACTCAGTTAGACTCAGATTGACACCTGGATGACTGGTTCTTGTGCATTGATGACCACCACCAATTGATGATGAGGACTCCTAGTTGGAGTCAAGCTACTCCATTCAGTGATTCGAATGGCCTACTTAGTCAATTCAAATTGCTCATTGACAGATATTGTATTCTGTTGTAATTCATTCACCCTTATTGGGATATTGAGCACTGCTGCATGTTTTGCACAGTTTTACACCATATTTTCTATATTCATCTATTGTGATTGATTTACTTGTTCATTAGATCTGCTGTGACTAATTTTACATGGTATCAAAGCCATTGCAGGGACAAGATCTCTTTTCTACAGGTGTTTCTACAAGAAGATTTGACTGAATTGCTCAAAAATTGCAAAAGTTTTGGCATGAGATATCTCAAGGGCATTCGCTCCTGTGCATGCAAAGCTTGAAAATACATCCAATACCACTCCAGAAGCTTGAGTTTCCACATAATTCCTGGATCTGATACATTGGACCCATTCAACATTGTTTGATCTCCAATCCCAGGTGTGATGCAACTCTAAAAGGGTGGATTGTTCGACCTTACGGTTCTTGGTTTGATTGTGATTTGCAGGTTATCAAGCTCCTCCTTTGCATTCACTACACTGTGCATGCAAACTCCTCTTTTGCATTCGCTACACTCTGCATGCAAGCTCATCTACATCAGTTTGACTCGCTCCTAGCAATGGAATACTCTTCTTCAAAGCCTATCCTCACCCCATTCAATTATTTTGATTGGAAAGATGATATGGAGATCATATTACATTCAAAAGGTTACTACTGAGTCACTCTTGGTCTTGAATTGGAGCCAAACAATGTGTCAGATCGAACCAAACACTACAACAAGCTTGATGAAGCTTATGGTCTTCTTTGTCTCTCCATCTCCAAAGATCTTCACTTCCATCTCAGCGGATTGAAGACTCCAAAAGCCATATGGGAGCAACTTGAAACACTATTTGGCAAGCAGGATGAGCTTAGGGCTTTTCAATTAGAGAATGAATTGATTGGCCTTAATCCTGAGAATTTCGAGACCATCAATGAATTCTTCACAAAATTCAAGAACTTGAACTTGCAATTGAAGAACAGTGGAGTTATCAAAGAGGATAAACAATTGATCCTCTCCATTCTAAGCAAGCTTGGGAAAGATTATTCGGTATTTGTCTCTACTTTCAATTCCGGTCAGCTAACTACCCCGAATTGGAAGATGCCTACCTTGAATGCCTTCATTGAGTCCGTAACAAAAGAGCATGACAAGTTGATTCAAATGGGGTCCATAAGCTCCAAAGATTCAGCCCTATATGTTCAAGGACCCAAGATCTCGAATGGTAAAGGAAAGCAAAAGAAGGAGAAGCCCAATTTCGAGCCTCACAAGCAAAAAGACAAAGGAAAACAAATGGATGCACCATCCAGTTCGAAGTTCAAGCAAAAGGGCAAAGAAGGTAACCAAAAATCTAAATGTACTTATTGCAATCGTGGCTTTCATCCCGAAAGTTCATGTATGAAGAAGACTATAGATCAAATGGCCCTCCTTTTGGAAAAGAACAACATAACTCTTCCCGACGGTGCATGGAAGAAGGATAGGAATGATGATCATGAAAGAGGACAAGCACTCATGGAAATGGTTTCGAAGCCCACTACTCTCTTGATAGATTCCAGTGCATCAAATCATATGGCTGCAAATATTGATTCTTTTTCCTCATTCGATCCAAACACCTCCATCCCCATCCATTTGGCAGATGACTCAAAAATTTCTTCAAAGGGCAAAGGTACGATTCATGTAGATCATGGAAGCTTTCGGAATGTTCTCTATGTGCCTTCCTTTGCTTCAAATATTCTTTCTGTGTATCAAATGACACACACTGGTGAACTGAAGCAAGTTACATTCAGCCCTAATACAGTTGAAATTTCTGATATCAAAAGTGGAAGACTAGTTGCAGTCGAAAAGGCAAATCACACTGCAAAATGCTATGAGTTTTCACACTTTATTCCGCTTGCAAAGCCCACTGCTCTTCGCACACATGGTAATGAGGTTAGTAGGATTTGGCATGAAATATTTGGACATCTTAATTATAAGTATTTGCTGCTGCTATCAAACAAATCCATGGTAGATGGCCTTCCACAACTCAGTTCCTCGAAGGGAATATGCACCGGTTGCATCATTGGGAAGCACCCCGAGCACAGATTCGACCGCGGCAAAGCTAGCAGAGCTTCTACTATTTTGGGGTTGATCCATTCTGATATCAGTGGTCCGCTGCCCCATATGTCATTAAATGGTTCAAGGTATGTTTTGACATTTATTGATGATTTTTCCCGCTTTACATGGGTATTCTTTCTCAAAAACAAGTCAGAAGTGCTTGGAAAATTCAAGGATTTTAAGGCTTCTGTTGAGACCGCCACTAAGAGCAAGATCAAAGCTCTTAGATCTGATAATGGTGGAGAATATATTAAATCTGAGTTGCTGCAACTTTGTGCCCAAAGCGGAATTCAGATCCAACATACAATTCCCTACACACCCCAGCAGAACGGTGTAGCGGAAGGGAAAAACCAGTCACTGAAAGAGATGGCTACATGCATGATTGAATCAAAAGGTTTGGCTGCAAATCTTTGGGCTGAAGCAATCAATGTTGCTGCATACATACAGAACTGATTTCCACATTGATCCGTGAAAGGTATGACTCCTTTCAAAGCATTCTTTGGTCACAAACCGGATGTGTCAAATTTGAGAGTTTTTGGCTCTACTGCATGGGCTAGAATTCCTTCTTAGAAGAGACGAGCTTTGGATCCACAAAGTACCGAGTGCATACTGATAGGATATGGGGAAGAATCAAAAGCATATAAACTCATGGATATCAGATATAAAAAGATATTCATAGAGCGCAGTGTGCAATTTGAAGAACCCCTTCAAGAATTGCAACTAGTCGAGGAAAAGACTGTCGATTCACCGCCTTCACCAGAAGAAGATCCGTGCAGCGATAATGAAGGTATGAGTTCTGATATTTCTGATATTTCAGCAGCATATGATGATCATGACATATCAGGTTTGGAATCCGACCATTATGATCCTCCTCAGTTACCAAAGTGGGCCCAAAACACTCTCCAATCTGCTGGTTCGAACCTTGGAAATCCTGCTAATCCGAGACGAACAAGAGCAGACTTTCAAAGAGCAGGTATGGCACTATCTATTGCTGATCCATCACTTCTTGAGATTTGTTATTTGATGGCTAGTTCAGATCCCACATCATACTATTCTGCTCACCGAGATCCAAGATGGCAAAGTGCCATGGATGAAAAGTACAGTTCTCTTCAAAAAAACAACACATGGGAGCTAGTTTCTCTTCCACCTGGAAGAAAATTAGTGAAGTGTAAATGGGTCTACCGCATGAAAGTTGCTGCTGATGGCTCTATCAGCAAATACAAAGCAAGGTTGGTGGCAAAAGGTTTCTCCCAAGTCCAAGGAGTGGACTACACTGAGACTTTTGCACTGGTTGCAAAGATGGATTCCATCCGCCTTGTTTTAGCTATTGCCGCATCCAAGCACTGGGAAGTGCACCACATGGATGTGAAGAGTGCATTTTTACATGGAGACCTTGCTGAAGAGGTATATATGCAGCAGCTAGAGGGATACACATCAGATCCATCATTAGTTTGCAGATTGAAGAAATCTTTGTACGGGTTAAAACAGGCCCCAAGAGCTTGGTACGCAAAGATGGACTCCTTCCTTCTTTCTCAGAATTTCCAAAGATGCAAATCTGATCTGAATGTGTATCTTCAGTGAGTTAAAGGTAATTTGTTGGTTATTGTACTTTATGTTGATGATCTTCTCATTACTGGTAGCACACTTACTTCAATAAACAAGCTAAAATCTGTCTTAAATCTAGCTTTTGACATGAGCGATTTGGGCTTGCTGAGTCACTTTTTGGGCTTGGAGATAGCTCAAAATTTTGATGGGATCACTATATCTTAGCAAAAATATGCTTCTGACCTATTATTGAAGTTTAATATGGCTGAATGTAAGGCAGCCCCATTCCCATTCATCTCAGGAATCAGTCTTGAGGAGGGAGATTCTACACCGCTTGCAGATTGCAGTATGTATCGACATTTGATTGGTTCACTACTTTATTTGACACACTCACGGCCTGATATCTCATATTCCGTGAGTGCCGTGTCAAGATATATGTAGCAGCCACATGAGCTTCATTGGCGAGCATCCAAGCAGATCTTGCAGTATGTGCAAGGTACGAGACAGTTTGGAATACATTATGCTGCAGATTCTGAGCTAGATTTCATTGGTTTTACTGATTCAGATTGGGCAGGTGATAGCATTGATCGGAAGTCCACTTCCGGTTATGTTTTCATGATTGGTCATGGTGTTATTTGCTGGTCCAGCAAAAAGCAAGCAGCCATTGCACTTTCTTCAGCAGAGGCAGAGTATCGAGGGGCAGTCAATGCATGCATTCAGGCAGTTTGGTTGCAGGGTATTCTTTCCGAGTTTGGTTTTGGTGGCACTACTTCGACTGTCCTATTTTGTGACAATAAAAGTTCTATCAAGATCTCCACAGATCCAGTTCAACGGCAGAGGACCAAACACATTGAGATTCATATGCATTACATTCGAAAGTTGGTGCATGACCGCACCATCATTCTGCAATATTGCCCTACTGATGAGCAAATTGCAAACATCTTCACCAAGAGCTTCACTGAGAAGAAGTTCTCTTACCTCCGTTCACTGTTGGGGGTGAGTTCCATCATGGTGGAGACAGATTGATTCATTATTATGCTTTAGCTTGAGGGGGGGGCTTTCTTCCCACTGGGTTTTCCCTCTTTCCTCACTTTGTTATTTTCAGCATTTTTTTGGATTATTGTATTGGGGTGACCTTTGGTCTTAGTTACCAGGGCCCCACATTATTTCTTTTGCACATCATAGTCTAGCTTGAGGGGGGGTGTTCGGATATCCACATCATATCCACATCATCTTTTTCAGGATCTTGCATGCAATTAGGGTTTGCATGCACCTGCATGCACTTGCATGCATCCTAGTCACGAGTTTGATGCCTCCAACACCTTAGCCACCTCATTCTAGCACCCGGGAGCCACTTACTACAGATTTTTAGCCCTCCTAGGCTGAAAGGCACCCACTTCTCACCTACTGCCAGAGAAGGGCGCACTTGTTCACCTACCACTGCAGTTCCACTTCAGTTACATTCATTTAGCTCCGATTCTCGCTGATTTGAGGCTAGTTTCACTCCCGACTAACTGTTTCACTTCCGTTGGACCTCCAGTTTGACTAGATGACTTGTTCTGACTTCAGTTAGTCTCCCATGCGCCCCCCCACTGAGCCTCCTTCCCTTAATCAGTGCTACACACTTCAGTTACACATGACACACTCAGTTAGACTCAGATTGACACCTGGATGACTGGTTCTTGTGCATTGATGACCACCACCGATTGATGATGAGGACTCCTAGTTGGAGTCAAGCTACTCCATTCAGTGATTCGAATGGCCTACTTAGTCAATTCGAATTGCTCATTGACAGATATTGTATTCTATTGTAATTCATTCACCCTTATTGGGATATTGAGCACTGCTGCATGTTTTGCACAGTTTTACACCATATTTTCTATATTCATCTATTGTGATTGATTTACTTGTTCATTAGATCTGCTGTGACTAATTTTACACAAACCGCCAGATTCAAGAAGCAATTGCATGGTTAAACCTACAATAACAGTTCAACAATGGTTAAAACATTTTCTCAGAAGACATGATTTAGTATCGAAACTTTTAATAAACGATAACACTCATTTTTAAACATTACAACGAAGGAACTAAGCACATTACCTTTCAAGTGTTAGCCTGGAGCAACAGCGAACACCTTACGGTTGCAACTGCAATGAAATATCCTATTTTTCAAATACTGAAGCCGACCCAAACTATTTCTTTAACACGATGTTGCAGTACCGGGAAAGGGAGCAACCCTGGAAAGATCATGACCATTCTTTTCAAACCCTGTATCTTTTGGAACAAACTCTCAACAAATCAGAGTATCAAAACACCCAAGGATTAAACTCCAAAACTGTTCATGAGGTTTTCAACACTGAACAAACTAGAAAAAGCTTGGCTCCATATTATATAGAGATCACAAGATCAAAACTCAAGGACTACGCCTCCACAGGCCGAACAACCCAACTACAAACCCTCGGCCTATCGGCCTCTTGCAGAGCTCCATCATTGATTCCAAAGGGACACTATAAACGTTAGATTGAAACAGAGGTAGGGTTAAACCCTTGTCATTATTACACTATCAAATCAACGGTGGATATCATCGATGTGATTCATGAAAACAAACGAATCAAACTACCATATTTACTACAAACATTCATTGCAATTGCCACGAGGAAGCCACGAAGGAATCCACTCTTAAATCCTCAACCCCAGTGTGTTTACACATCAACAACAGGATAGTTGTTACCATTGTATGGCATGTGATCAAGCTCGGTGTACCAACCACGTTGGAAAGCCACTACCTTGATAGTCGCATCCATTTAATGCACATGAAAGTGTTGGTATTGCCAACTTGTGGCATCTAACACCCACACCGTAACGTTTAGAACTCAATACAATGTTTTATTGAAAATCGAACTATGCAACCCTGTCAAGCACATAGTATTGACATTCATCAAAGTTTACATTTTACACCTTTTCGCATAGTTTAGAATTCACATCATAGCATTTAATACACATTTCTTCACTTTAGTAAGGTCGAAAACGTATACCCTGTTAAGGCTTTAAGCTAAGTAATTTATGTGCTAAGGTTTGCATGTAGGTGCATATCACCTTGTGGGTGTATATATTCACATATTAATATAGTTGCAATAATATTACATACCATGTAGTATTACAACGTTTGCACATGTTTCATATCCATTGCATAATAGTTTTTAAGATTTCTTAAGGTAGGATTTATAATAGGGTATTACAATGCACCCACATTTCATAGTTAGCATATAAATTATAATGTGCATATAGTGTCACTTAATCACATGAGTGCCGCATAGGGTCACAATTCATACAACTCCCATTTTCACAATTGTGATAGTTTTTAACTTGGTAACAAACTCTGTTTGCAAGGGTTAGATAATAATCCAATAAACACTTTAAAACAAACCATCAAAGTTATACTTTGGGAATGGATTATAGACTTACTCAATACACACATTATAATGATTGGTGAAAGAAGAACTTTTCAAACTAACACCATCATCGCAGGATATTGACCTTAAACTAGTCAACAAACAGTTGTACACAAAGTTCCATGATTCACCACTGAGTTAGAAGATAAGAAGTACATACATAAAACATGACGGAAACTAAATAAGTCTGGGTATACTTTGTGATGCGAGCTTTATAGATCTTCTTGTTAAACTGTTGTTTACTTTCGCAACTTTTACCTCTTACCTGTCAATCTGTCACAAGTACGAATTCACATGCTTTAGCACGAATGCTAAGTAATCCTTGGGGCGTCCGAAGAACCCCTTCATCATTCAAACAAAAGTACTTAGTCAATCAATCATTTCAACATCTTTAAACAGCAGCAGAAGTGATGTGTAACAGCACAGTTAAATATAGATAACATTTCATGCATTGTTATAGTCCGCATTATTAAATAACATTATTGCCACATAAAAAAGTTTTAAATTTTTACGATTTTTTCGGGATGTTACATGTGGTATCAAAGCACAAGTTACAACTCTAGGCCTGATTAGGCTCATGTGTGCAGCATAGGAAATACAATCTGAAAAAGTTGTTAACTAACTTTTTATTTTCATTTGGTTTGTACAGTTTGATAAATTGTTATATAGGTATGTCGTTATCGGAAGAATCAACAGAGGAAAAATCACCTCATCATGAACCTAGTATTAACGAAAATCCTGAAGGTTTCTATGTCGAGTTGAATAACAATTCTTCTGAATTTCTGCGTACTATAAAAGATCTGAAGTCTGATATAAAACCCGTTAAAGAAGAAAATGAGCGCATTCTGAAGGCACAGGATACATTAAATCGGATTTTAATGGATAAATATCAAAATGAGGAAAGGGGCAGAAAATCAGAGGTCAAATCTGATTCTTCCATAATGACTCATGGACATAAGCAGAAGAAATCAAGAAAGGATAAAACTACCATTTATTCATCCTGGTTCACATTAAAGTCATTATCACTCTAATGAGGACAGTAATGATAGTGATTTCTATTCAACAAGGAAAAAGCAAAAGCATCACAAATAGATTACTAGAGAATTTAAGAAGATTAAGCCACCCACCTTTAACAGCGAAAATGAGAAGGGTGAGACAACAGAAGCTTGGCTGTCCGGAATGAAGAAGTACTTTAATATATATGACTACTCTTCTCAACTGAAAGCCAAGATGGCTATTTATAATCTGATAGGCAAAGCAGATATATGGTGGCAGGATCTAAAGAGAATCAAAAGTTTAAAGGAAAAAGACGTAACATGGAGTATGTTCAAGAAGTTTTTCAAGAAAAAGTTTCTGTCAGAACAGTATTATGAGGATAAATCGAAGGAGTTTTATGATCTGAAGTTGGGCACCATGAGCATGAAGGAATTGTGTAGCAAATTCCTCAGTCTACTGAGATATGTACCGTACATGATTGAAGAGAAGCCAAAGGTACAAAGGTTTCTCAGTTGTTTACCATTCCATATAAAAGACATAATAGAATATGACAATCCTACAACACTGGAGGAAGCTATGAGAAAGGCAAATTTCTGTTTTGATCAAAACAGAAGAAAAGAAGGAACAACTGGCTGGAAGGGAAACAAAACAAATTAGTTTGATTATAAAAAGAAAAAATTTAACCAAAATTATGGAAGTTTCAAGAAGAATTTTCATAACAGAAACTTTCCAAATGGTAATGCTTATAAGGGTAATACACCCCAGAACTCTTCTACTGCAAAAAATGTACCCAACAGCTATAATCACAGCAAGAATAATAATAGATATGCTGAGCAAAAAGGACCTATCAAATGTTATGAATGTGGCGGACCACACAAGAGATCAGATTGCCCACGCAACAGAAAAACCATCAACAATATTCACACAGTACAAGCAGAACCTACAGTTGGAGATGTAGCGAGGGAAATGCCCAGAATTTATGCAGCATTGGAGAATCATCAAGTAGACCATCAAACATCCATGGTGGAAGTTGAAGGTATGTTACAAACTAAGTCTATTTCCATTTTAATAGATTCGGGTGCAAATCTAAGTTATATCTCACCCGAATTAGTGAAAAATTGCAAGTTAAAGATAGAAAAATTTGATAACCCATGGTTAGTTCAACTTGCAACTGGAACAAAAAGAAAAGTTACAGATTTTGTTAAAGATTGTGAAGTTTTTCTAAATCAGCTGAAAATGCAAGTGAATTTGAATGTTTTACCATTAGGATCTTATGACTTGTTAATTGGTATGGATTGGCTTGAACAACATAGATTTTTATTGAATTGTTATGAAAAGTCTTTTGTTTGTTTAAAGAATGAAGGTATAGCTGAAACTATTAAAGGCATTTCTAGGAAGACTTCTATAAGGCAGATTTCTGCCTTACAAGTGAAGAGAGCTGCTAGAAAATGTTGTAAATTATTTGTTGTTAATATTGTTAATGATGAATGTACATCTAAAGAAGACAAGTTAAAACTAGAGGATATTCCCATCCTTAGGGACTTTTCTGATGTATTCCCAGAAGAAATTTCAGGATTACCTCCGAAAAGAGAACTTGACTTCACCATTGAGTTAGTACCCGGTACGGTACCAAACTCAAAGCCCCCCTATAGGACAAATATTCTAGAGTTAAATGAGTTAAAGTCTCAGCTGAAAGAATTAATAGATAAAAACTACATATGACCCAGTGTGTCCCCTTGGGGAGCACCAGTAATATTTGTTAAAAAGGACGGTACTATGCGTTTGTGCATTGACTACTGTCAGCTTAATAAAATGACAATTAAAAATTGGTATCCCTTACCCCACAAAGATGATCTATTTGATCAAGTACGCAGAGCAGAGATATTCACTAAAATTGATCTAAGATCGGGTTATCATCAAGTCCGGATAAAAGACGAGGACATATTCAAAACTGCATTCAGAACGCGTTATGGACACTACGAGTTCGTAGTTATGCCTTTTGGGATAACTAACGCACCTGCAGTGTTCATGTGTTTAATGAACAACGTTCTGCATAAATATTTGGATAAGTTTGTAGTAGTATTCATTAATGATATCCTGGTTTACTCAAAGACTAAAGAAGAGCATGATGAACATCTAAAAATCATTTTACAAGTACTTAGAGATCACCAGCTTTATGCTAAGTTCAGTAAGTGTGATTTCTATAAAGATAAAATTCATTATTTGGGTCATATAATTTCAAAATATGGTATCTCTGTTGATCCCGATAAAATAAAAGCAATAAATGAACGGCCTGTCCCAAAAGATGTAACTGATGTACGGTCATTCATGGGAATAATGGGGTGTTATAGAAAGTTTATTGAAGGGTTCTCTAGAATTGCTAATCCCATCACTTCTTTACAGAAGAAAGGGAAGAAATTCATATGGGATCAAAAGTGTCAAGATAGCTTTAATAAGTTAAAAAAATTGTTAACTACTGCACCCATCTTAAAAATTGCAGATCCTAATAAGGATTTCGTCGTATGCACTAATGCATGCAACGTTGGACTTGGAGGGATCTTAAGTCAAGAGGGTCATGCAATTGCTTTTGAGTCAAGGAAGTTAAAAATACATGAAAATAATTATGCAACGTATGATCTTGAGTTGGTAGCCGTGATACATGCTTTAAAGATGTGGCGCCATCACTTGATCGGAAGAAAATTCATTTTAATGACTGATAACAAGGGGTTAAAGTATTTACTGGATCAAACAAATCTGAACGCAAGGTAAGCTAGGTGGTTAGCTTTCCTTAGCAAGTACGATTTTGAGATCCATCACATTAATGGAAAAGAAAATAAGGTTGTTGATGCGTTGAGCAGAAACGCTAGATTAAGTTTTGTGGCAGCAATTAGTACTTTTAAAACTAATCTGGAAAATCAAATTGAAGAAGGAATTAAGCAAGACGAAAATTACCAAAAATTACATGATAAAGTGGTTGAAAATTCATCTGAAAATGTTATAACAGATTACATTATTAATGAAAAAGGTTTCTTAACTTACAAAAACATAATTTATGTGCCTAATTTTTCGAAAGTTAAGTTGTTGATTTTAGATGAAATTCACAAGAGTCCTTATTCAGGGCATCTTGGTTATCAGAAAATGATAACTATGTTAAGAAATGAGTACTTTTGGCCCAACATGAAAAGTGAAGTTGATGAATATATAGCTAGATGTTTTGAGTGTCAGACTATCAATGCTGAACACCAACATCCAACTGGGCTATTACAGCCCTTACCAATTCCAGAATGGAAATGGAAAATCATAAGCATTGACTTTATTATAGGTTTGCCTAAAAATCAGAAGCATAATGACTCAATTATGGTTATTGTTGATAAACTTAGCAAAGCTGCTCATTTTATTCCTGTTAAAACTACTTTCAAGGCTTCTAACATTGCAGATATTTTCATGAAGCAAGTTTTTCGCTTGCATGGAATTCCAAAGGTAATTATTTCAGACCGAGACTCTAAGTTTACTAGTAACTTTTGGACAACACTGTTTAAAGGATTAAATACTAATTTAAATTTCAGCACTTCTTTCCACCCACAGACTAATGGTCAAACAGAAAGAGTAAATCAGATTTTGGAAAATATGTTAAGATTATATGTTAAAGATTAGCCATTTAAATGGGAAGATTACTTGCACTTACTAGAATTTGCCTACAATAATAATTATCAAGCATCTGCTAAGTTAAGTCCATTTGAAATTTTGTATGGAAGAAAATGTTGTACTCCAGTTTCGTGGGATAATCCTATAGACAGGTTGATGTTAGGACCATATCTATTGAAAGAAATGGAGCTAACCGTGAAACAGGTTCAAGGTAACTTAAAAGTTGCCAAAGATCGACAGAAAAGCTATGCTGATTTGAAACACATAGAAAGAGAATTTCAGGTAGGAGACCATGTTTTCATAAAGGTAAAGCCCAAGAAAAGTTCCTTGAAGCTTGGAAGTTGTGCTAAATTAGCACCAACGTATTGTGGACCATTCGAAATCCTATCAAGGATAGGAGCTGTGGCATATCAATTGGCATTTCCATACAATTTAAAAATCCACAATGTTTTTCATGTTTCTGTTTTAAAGAAGTATGTGCACGATGCTACTCGTGTGCTGAATTGGAATGACATACAGGTGGAACCCGAAGGAGATTTTCAGGTGTAACCGGACTGTATTCTAGACCGGAGGGAAATTATGCTTCGAAATCGCACAATAGGGCAGGTAAAGGTGCAATGGAAGCACCTTAGCCATGATGAAGCTACTTGGGAGATGGAAAGTAATATGCGGGCAGCATATCCAGTTCTGTTCCATGAGGAACTTGATGATGAATAAACAACATCGAGGATGATGTTGAGCTTAAGAGGGGGTGTTTGTAACATACCCTTTAAGCTGGAAAACATTTTGTGTTTAGAAACATTATGATAACTTTTATTTTAAAGTTTGTATTCGACAGGTGTCCAAGGATGACTGTAATTTGCACAATATATTATTATTTAATAAATAAAATAGGAGACAAACACCTAAGAGGACTGTTGAAAGAGTGGTTACTGATCCACTAGGTGGAATGGAATCTGGGGTAGAAGGCAATGGACAAGTGGCAGCATCATGATGCAACTAACTAGCTATTGGTATGGGACAACTCCCTTGAAATGTGGTCATAGTGCCCTGAATGATGGGACTGGAGCTTGAGGCTCATTTATTCCAAACTGACCACTAAAAGACCTAGGCAGTCTATATAATAGCCATCAAATATTGAATTGAGGTTCATCACTTTTCCTGACGAAGAAATTTACCTTGGGGTTTTGCTGTGTTTGCACCCAAGAGATTTGATGAGGGGATATGATGTTGTTGATCATGTTGTGAGTCTCCCAAACTCTTATTGAGTTCAGGAGTTTGATGTTGAGTGGAGAAGGAATTTTTCAGGAAGTTGATACCGGGAGAAGGTATTTTTGAGTGCCTTGCTTCTACATAGATTCCACCCACTTACTGGATCAGTAATCAGGCTCGGGGGTTCATTAGAAGTCAGCAAGTTGAGCTGCTTCTTCTGAAGCAGGTTGGGAGGAACAGGCCTCCTTGGGTGTTTGTCGGCCTATCGCCAGTTACAGGTTCTATTGTCTTATCTGTTTTTATTTACCAGTTCTGTTAAGCTAATTTCTGTGTATTTTAAAGTTCTGTTTTTCTACTATGTTTTACTGTTTAGTTCATCAAGTTCATTTCAGTTATTCTAACTATTTTAATGATTCTGCATAAATCGAAGTAATTAAACAAATGATCTCTGCATTTTTCCCCATGCAAAGGAATAGCATCGTACTCTAGTACAGAGATAGATTAAAAATAAATAAGTGTGATAGGCAACAACCAAGTGAATGAGGAGATTAAATTATTTTAATTTCTCAAATTCCTACTTTCTGTTAATTTCTTGTATTTACATTTCAGTACTCTTATTAGATATTATCTTTAGTTAGCTGTATTCCCAATTTATATATAATAATTCTGTTATAAATATCTCAATTTTTCCAAGTAATTATGTTTTCTGTTCTAATAGTATAGGATTTATTTATCCATACTCAGTAGTAAAATGTTCTTGTCCACAACAGGATAAATAAAGATTTACTTTTAAATATAGTAAAATGATAGTCTTCTACGGACATCAATTATTTTCCATTTATTTTCATGCTTACTTTTATACATAGTTTTACACCATGACTATAGTGGAAATCAAGGGCTCTTTATATAAAAGCATTACATTGGAAATAGGATCAAGTTATAAACTCAACATTTCACAATAAAGGACCTGGTTATTATTACTAGTTTGAATAGTAGTATGTTGGGAAATTCTTTTAAACAGTATACCGATTCCTTTTAAACAGAAAATTACCCAGACCCGCAGTCTCATCATCATAGCAAAGACCAAAAACAAGAAAACATTCACCCTTAAACATGCATGTAGATCGACTAGTTAAGGTTGAGCTAACGAAACTACAGTAGCAGATTTCAAATAAAATAATGAACACAGGCTTATTGTCGAGACCTCAACTAAAGCATTGTTAAGTTTTACTTTCCAAATCAAAGACTAAACCCTAGCACTGGAATGCTTCCCTATTTCTTTAAAACACAGCAACAACTTTATAAACAAAACGAAGCATATATAGATTTTAAGCCCTTTCATCAATTTCAGTTATCCATTTTTCTAATAAACAAAACAATCGTATTATTGTTTCATAGAAACATTTTACTATCTCATATCATCAACGAAAGGACACAACGATAGCAACACAAGTCTCATAACCTCATTCTCAGGTTCCAAACTTGGCAGAGCTCAACTATTAACCTACAGGTTACAAAATGAATAAAAAACTTCATACATGCCATAAGCCTACAGCAACCGACACATCGTTTTCAGATTTAAACATTTACTTTCTATCTTTAGCCATTTACAAAGGAAAAACAATAACAGTAGTATTGGAACACAAGTATTGTTTTATTCAAGTCTGAAGGTGAAACCCAGTTTTACAAAACTGTTACATTCGAAACAAGAAATGAGTTCACAAAACTCTCTGAGTTTTTAAAACACATTCAAACATAACATATTAAAGACAGCCACCATCCTCTACACAGGGTCTCAAGACATTGCCGAGGCTTACAGAGTTGTAAAGCTTTCCAACCTTCAAACCTCCAGATTTAAGAAGCCATTGCATGGTTAAACCTGCAATAATAGTTCAAGAGTGGTTAAAACATTTTCTCAGAAGACAGGATTTAGTATTGGAACTTTTAATAAACGATAACATTCATTTTTAAACATTACAGCGAAGGAACTAAGCATATTACCTTTCAGGTGTTATCCTGGAGCAATAGCAAACACCTTACGGTTGCAACTGCAATGAAATCTCCTATTCGTCAAATACTGAAGCCGACCCAAACTATTTCTTTAACATGATGTTGCAGTACCAGCAAAGGGAGCAACCCTAGAAAGATCATGACCGTTCTTTTCAAACCCTGTATCTTTTGGAACAGCTCTCAACAAATCAGAGTATCGAACCACCCAAGGATTAAACTCCAAAACTGTTCACGATGTTTTCAACAATGAACAAACTAGAAGAAGCTTGGCTCCATATTATACAGTTATCACAAGATCGAAACTCAGGGACTATGCCTCCATAGGCCGAACAACCCATCTACAAACCCTCGGCCTGTCAGCTTCTTGCAGAGCTCCATCACCGATTCCAAAGGGACACTATAAACGTTAGATTGAAATGGAGGTAGGGTTAAACCCTTGTCATTATTACACTATCAAATCGATGGTGGATATCATTGGTGTGATTCACGAAAACAAACGAATCAAACTACCATATTTACTACAAACATTCATTGCAATTGCCACAAGGAAGCCACGAAGGAATCCACTCTTAAATCCTCAAGCCCAATGTGTTTACACATCAGCAACAAGATAGTTGTTACCATTGTATGGCACGTGATCAAGCTCGGTGTGCCAACCACATTGGAAAGCCACTAACTCGACAGTCGCGTCCATTTAATGCACATGACAATGTTGGTATTGCCAACCTGTGGCATTTAACACCCACACCGTATCGTTTAGAACTCAATACAATGTTTTATCGAAAATCCAACTATGCAACCTTATCAAGCGCATAGGATTGACATTCATCAAAGTTTGCATTTTACACCTTATCACATAGTTTAGAATTCACATCATAGCATTTAATACACATTTATTCACTTTAGTAAGGTCGAAAACGTATACCCTGTCAAGGCTTTAAGCTAAGTAATTTATGCGCTAAGGTTTGCATGTAGGTGCATATCACCTTGTGGGTGTATGTATTCACATATTAATATAGTTGCAATAATATTACATACCATATAGTATTACAACGTTTGCACATGTTTCATATCCATTGCATAATAGTTTTTAAGATTTCCTAAGGTAGGATTTATAATAGGGTATTCCAATGCACCCACATTTCATAGTTAGCATATAAATTATAATGTGCATATAGTGTCACTTAATCGCATGAGTGCCTCATAGGGTCACAATTCATACAACTCCCATTTTCACAATTGTGATAGTTTTTAACTTGGTAACAAACTCTGTTTGCAAGGGTTGAATTCACATGCTTTAGCACGAATGCTAAGTAATACTCGGGGCGTCCGAAGGACCCCTTCATCATTCAAACAAAAGTACTTAGTCAATCAATCATTTCAACATCTTTAAAGAGTAGCAGAAGTGATGTGTAACAACACAGTTAAATATAGATAACATTTCATGCATTATTATATTCCACATTATTAAATAACATTTATTGTCACATAAAAAAGTTTTAAATTTTTACAATTTTTCCAGGATGTTACATAGCCACCTTTGAAATAAGGGAAAAATAAGATAAAAATGATATGTTTTTCTTTAAATTAATATTTGCTTGAGCAAATATTTACTATACAATTATACTGCTATTGCATATTATGTGTAGGTGTAACCTATCATAAGTAAATAAATTACTATAATACTAAATAAGTAGAAGAAAACATATAAGGAATAATTCTATTAAGAATAAAAGGTATACTATAGACTAGAAAACATATGTGGCGAAATTCGTACACCAATGTTTATTATCTACTAACTACCGACTTAATGAAGTGAAGAATGGATCTAGAGTGCGTTGTTATTTTGAAAGGTTAGTTGTGTTTTTACTTTGAGAGATTAAAGGAGGTTGGTATCCTTAGTGGAGCACCTCTTGCCAACTACTGCCATTTGTCTCTACTTTAAGAGCCCTTTGTTTCCTTAGTGAATAGTTGTCACATTTAAGGGCTCTTAAATGTGAACCTGACCCTTGTTCAAAACACTAAGTTGTTAATCGGTAGATCAGACTAGCTCTGTGAATATTTAAATAGTTATGCTATCGAATCTCTGCCATAGCATTAAGACTCAGCCTCTATCACAGCGTTGTAGGTGCGCTCTTCCCCACTTTTTGACACGGATTTTAAAGTTAATCTTTGTAGATGCGTTTGGCATTTCTATTTAATATTGTACCCACACACTATTCATGGAGGCACTTTCTGTATCTGATCCAAGTGATCGGAGGCATTTGGGAATGCGTATTTGCATTTTATTTCTGTAATCTAATAACTTAGATCGAGCTCCGTTGGTCGAGTGCTTATTGCATTCTAAATTATTTGGATCAATACCTATTGATTGAATGCGTATTGCATTTTGTATAGGATTGCTTAGATCAATCTCTACATTTTATAATATCCTGAGATCAAGCTCTGTCGATCGAGTGCGTACTGCAATCCAATTACGATCACTTAGATCGAACTCTGCGTATTTCGTTTTTGAATTTTCTTTGTTTTTTATTCAATATCTATTGTTGAATGCTTAATGCATTCTAGATCTTATTGCATAGATAAATCCCTGTTGCTAAAGGCATTCTGCATTTCAGATATTTTTGCTTAGGTCAATGCCTGATTGGGTACATGCATTGGCAGTCTGTTTCGAACTTCTTTAGTACACTTCAGGGGATGTCGATACGCCTTTATTTTCAGATCGGTAGACGTAACTTCCTTGAGTTTATACCTTCCAGTGTATAGGCCAGCGTAGATCCATGTTTAGTTAGGTTAACTTATTTAAAACTTGTGCCAGGTTAGAAGTGTTAGATTAGTCAAAATAATTTTCAAATCTATATTGGGAGAAAAACTCTTAGGCAAGGTCCCTAGCTTTACTTTATTTTATACTTTTGAAATTTTAAAATATAAGTTTTTATGTGTAAGTAAAAGGGAGGTTACCCTTAATTAAACTATTTATTATGAGTATAATACTATCTTTATTGGAAAGGAAATCTATTTGTGAATATTAGAGTTTATATACATAATTTATGTTCAATACCTACGGTGTTGTGTATTTCAAAAGGATGCTCTCCTTAGTTTATTCCCTTAATAAAGTATCTAACACATAGTACGTGTATCTTAGACCATGTTTTGAAATTACTTGTTTATGTTTTAAAAAGAAGGTTTTTCCATTGGACTGTATAGACCTCGAATGTTTAAAAATCTCTTTTCAGAGATAAGTCTCAGAAGGTCCTCATTACTTAAGCCGGTTGTAACCACTAAGATGTAAGAAGTGAAATCCTTCTGATGCTACGGATTAAGTCTCGTAATACTCCCTTGAGAAGGGTAGTGAGAAATGAAGAATCTGCAACCATAGAGTTGCAGGATGTAAATCCTTATTTATGAATGAAATATTTTGCAACCTTCCTCGTGGATGTAGCCCAAGTTGGGTGAACCACCTTACATGTGGTCTCTTATGTGCAGTTTTTGTGTATGATTTTAATGGTCTCTTTCATGGTGTATTTATGATGACTTGGTTGTTATATGGCCCCTTTCATTTGTGTCATTTTAATTAAAAGGTTAATGCTTATGAACATGCATATTGTGATAGAATATTTTAGAAGGGAATTTCATGTTAAATCATGTTGTGTTGCGACAATGTTGTGTGGTGACGACCACATGGATGTGTGCTTTGTATGACATTCAAGTTTCGCCATTTCAGTGATGGAAGTATGTTAAGAATTTTGGTCCTTTCACAACTAACTTTTGTTTCCGAAGATCATTTAAGTTATCAAAAGTTTTGTGAAATTCACTCAATACTAAACTACGAAATTTGGACTTGTTACATATGGTATCAGAGCATTAGGTTACAACACTAGGGCCTAATGAGCTCAACAAGGGATAAAGAGGTATGAAGGCTAGTCAAGATGTTTTGTTTGGATGCATGGACCCAACTAGACGAGAGGAAAACGTTATTCGAATTCAACTTCAAGTTTCTCCAAAAGAGTAGTGATAAGTATCTTATCTTCATAAAATTTCGAGTAAGGTATGTTATCCTTGTCGTAAGTTTCCTTGGTAGATAAAAAGTATAAATACTCACATCGATGAGTAGTATTATCATGAAATGTGATATTTTGTTGAAATAATATCAGTATATGTGCAATGAGGTTAGAAGATTTACTTAAAGTATAAATGACTCATACCTAGTTGATTTTTTATAATGAAACAAGGTTTATGGGTAATATATTTCTATTGGAATCTATAATAGCGAAAGCATTCATAATACTTTTAACCATGCTATAAATATTTCTTGAGTCATTATTTATCGAAGTAATTGGTTTTGTTACACAAAAATAGCACAATCAATGTTAGCATAAAAAGCACGTTCTAGGACATAGTCATAAAAAATCAAAATTGATGTATGTACGTGTTAAGAGATCAGTCAATTTGGGTAGGATATATAGGAAAAATACATGAAAGTTTTTTTTTCAAAAGATGCACTAGGACGTAAATTATTTCATATGAAGGATGAATCAATATAAATGTTGTATAGTTAAAGGACCTTGTTAATAGTTAGAGCTTGATTATAAGAATAAACCTAAATATTGTTTATGGCTGATTGATCATGGGATATTTAAAAGAGTATGAAAAGATTAAAGAGGAAAGGATCTTTAGATAATGTATCTTAGATGGGAGTGAATAAATGTACAACTAACTGCTTAAATACGAATAATGACACGTTTGCTAATAAGCAGATTTGATCACAACCTCACGATGAGGATATCGAAGAATTTATATTTATACCTCAAAATGAATTGAAAAGGATGCACAAGATAATTGAATAAGCATGTGTGTAATGTTATGGAACTATTGTGATTGAATTGTTGAACAATTGAAGCAAATAAAAGTTTCTTTTATACTAACATTTCAGGAAGTGATTTTTGTTACGACTGGTGTCATTATCAAAGAAGAACGCCGATTATAAAACTTACATAGAGAAGTTGAGCTAAAAATGCTCAAGAGTAAGTAATAATTTGCTTTACATCTTATTTTGATAATAAGATGTTATGAATCACGATTGGTGATAAAAACTTATGATTAATGATGTGTGATCATCAAAATGCATAGAATGAGATAAGCAAATAAGTGAATATAATTGTAAACATTTTGTGTTATTATGTTGCATAATGCCTACAAGAAAATAATAAATGATTGTTACTAAGTAAAATTCTTAGACTCAAATGAGAAGGTTTGAGGGGAAAATAATATTTCCTGGACTCAAATGAGAAGGTTTGAGGGGAAAAGAATATTTCATGGTCTCAAGTATAATGGCTGCATCTTGCACTCACTCATTAGCAGTTACAGGATGAAACTTCCCTAAAAATGTGGTCATGTTCCCCATGGAAGTGGAACATAGTAGGTGGCTCGTTGAACATTATACTAACCCAAAGACCTAGGAAAATTTAATCCATTGAATTGGGCAGTAGGCTCACTATATTTTTCGATGAGGGGAATGCTAATAATGAGTTGTAGAATGAGACCATCTGATTATTCTACTGAGTTTACAAAGAGTATTCTATTGCAAAGTTTGATTTGTTGGGTTTCAAAAGAACATAACTTACAGTAGAGGAAAAACTAAAATTCCAAACTCATGGGAGAGTTTGATAATCAACCAAGTGTTGTTGAAATATTGTGTTATGATATGACCAATATTAAGGATTTGTATTATAGACTAATGGATGTCTTTATGTGTAAGAGTTATGAATGCTAGATTAAGTGAATCTGCCCACAAGGATGAGGATGAATGATAAAACATTTACTGTTTTAAAATTTTGAATACTGAAGAATATTGGGAAATCTTGTACGAGTTGTACAACGTGCAGGTTATAAATGAAGAGAGCTTGCGGAAATCGTAAAAATGTGAAGGTGAACAAAGTAGAAAAATAAAGCAAGCGAATGATGGGGAAAGGATGCAAAAGACAATTGTCTAACACCGAGGACGGTGTTATTTTTTTAAGGGGAGGAGTATGTAACACCCCTCCTTTATCAACCTAATGTAAATAAATTGTTGTAATTGTATCAATGTAAATGGCCTTGGTGAGGAGCTCAAGGCCAAGGCCCCACTAGTGGACCTCGAGAGTATTGTTATGTTATTTCCTAAATGTTATTTTTAACTTAGGAGACTAAGGACATTATGCCACTTGAACGATGAGAAAATGATCCACCATGGCAGAGGCAATGGCTATTTAAGCTATGAGTATATGGCAGGTGTCATCTTAGTGCCACCAGCACTGTGTAAAGAGTAAAACTACAGATGTTCTCTCTATAATCTGAAATTTAGACGGTATCCTAATAGTAATCTTACTATTATAATCGTGATGAGTGCTAGGGTGTGCCGAAGAATCGCCCTAAGAACATCTGAAAAGAAACTAAAGGCTATGTTATAGCCACCTTTGAAATAAGGAAAAACTAAGATAAAATTGATATGTTTCTCTTTAAATTAATATTTGCTTGAGCAAATATTTAGTATACAATTATACTACTATTGCATATTATGTGTAGGTGTAACCTATCATAAGTAAATAAATTACTATAATACTAAATAAGGGGAAGAAAACATATAAGGAATAATTCTATTAAGAATAAAAGGTATACTGTGGCGAAATTCGTACAACAATGTATATTATCTACTAACTACCAACTTAATGAAGTGAAGAATGGATCTAGAGTGCGTTGTTATTATGAAAGGTTAGTTGTGGTTTTACTTTGAGAGATTAAAGGAGGTTGGTCTCCTTAGTGGAGCGCCTCTTGCCAACTACCGCCATTTGTCTCCACTTTAAGATCCCTTTGTTTCCTTAGTGAACAGTTGTCACATTTTAGGAGGATGCCAACCTTTTTAAAGGAGGATGAAGTGCGGGTGAAGGACACACACACTCTCGGCATGGGAATAAGATCCCTGAAGAGATTTAATTTACGTTTGGCACCTAATCTTGGTTTTGGAGGATGAAGATCGGAGTCTGCGAGCAAGTTAAATCTGGCCCATGTAATCGATAAAGAGAATGTGAACTGATGCGGTCAGAGGGGGGGAACTCTGTTATGAACCTGGCTTGTGCACTTCATAGAACGAATGCAATCTTGTGTGATCTAAGTTTTGAAAGACGTTTCTCGATCTGGTTGTAAGTAGTTTTACACATGTAACTTTCTGCATATATATATTGCAAATCTAGTTCCCTGTACACACACACACATATATAGCATGCTTCAATCAATTTTGGAAAGCAATCAGATGTGATCACTGTTTCCTATGCATTTTTATTTTCAAAAAAAAACTCTGAGTAGAATCCTCATAAGGAATGTGGATAGAACAGAGTTAACCCAGGCAGAGGTGTCGCTGTTCACGCTGCTGTAAATCTAAGTCTGACCAGAGAAATTGTTATAGAGTTTGATTTGATTGAAGTTATATTGCTTTTATTTATTTTGATTATAAAAAAAAATGTGAACCTTGTTAATATCATAAAATGAAAACCCTAATTTATATATACTGGAATCTTCTGATTAAAACAATGAGTAGAAAATTAATAGCGGAAGCATACCTGAATCCATTGAAGGAGAAACCTTACAGGAAGAGAACCCTTTGAGATGATCTTCCAATTCTAGCCACTAGATTCTGTGTCAACTTATGCGTGAGAGGATTTTCAGAAATTGGAATGCGTAATGGTAGAATGGGGACCATAACCCTATTTATAAACCGCTAGGGCAGTTCACAATAACCGCTAGAGCAGTTTTAATTTTATCACAATTATATTTCCGCCCCTCATAGAAATAATAATTATCTAATGGTATCTACACAATAATCTCATGACAATTATACCCTTAAGCCAATTAATCAATTATTAATTAGATCACTATATTTAGGCTTAATTAAATGATAGGACACACATTTTAATTATTTACATGTGTGGCCCAAATTATAGATTAATTACAAAAATTATTCTAACAATCTCCCACTGGGCCACATGCATATGTAATCAAATAAATGTGCTTAACCTTATGAGCTCAAAATTTGCTATCATGTCCTTAGGGTATATCCGAACAATCTCGTCCATTAACTATACTGACATAGGATCAAGGTGGCCTTTGTTACATCAATCGTTACTATACCAATCAATGGTCACATATATCTGCACAACTAAATGACATAGATCAATCATGAGTGCATAGCATGGAAATTACATGCAATGTGATCTATTCATGCCTATTTCCAACTGGTCCTACTTAACTTTATTAAGATCAAATCTTTAGCATAATTTAACAGAGTGCAATAAAATGAATACTTTATTTCTGCAGAACACAATCCAAATGTATAGATAAAGTCTAAACATAACATAGAGCAATATACAATGAATAATATAAACTCCCACTAAATTTGGATATCCTCAAATGAGACAACACCCATATGAGCAGTGTGCTCATGAAAGACCTTGGGTGGTAATCCCTTTGTAAGCGGATCCACTATCATGGAGTTTGTTCCAATATGCTCTATGGATATCTGTCCACTCTGTACTTTTTCTTTTACAACTAGGAACTTGATATCAATGTATTTTGATTTTGTAGAACTCCTGTTGTTATTGGAATATAAAACTGCTGATTTATTGTCACAAAATATCTTCAGTGGTCTTTCAATACCATCCAGAACACGCAGCCCAGTGACAAAATTTCGTAGCCATATTCCTTGATTGGATGCCCCATAACATGCTACAAACTCTGCTTCCATGGTGGATGAAGTTATGAGTGTCTGTTTGGCAGACCTCCATGAAATTGCTCCACCAGCCAACAGATAAATATAGCCTGATGTGGATCTTCTGCTGTCTTGGCATCCAGCAAAGTCGGAGTCGGAATACCCAATGATCTCTAACTGATCCGATCTCCTATATGTAAGCATGTACTCTTTTGTTCTCTGTAAATATCTCATAACCCTCTTGGCTGCTCTCCAATGATCCATTCCAGGGTTACTTAGATATCTGCCTAACATGCCAACAATGTACGCAATATCCGGACGTGTACATACCTGAGCATACATTAGACTCCCCACAGCCGAAGCGTAAGGAATCTTCTGCATTTCTTGACTTTCTAAACTATTTTTAGGGCATTGATTAAGACTGAATTTGTCTCCTTTAGTGACAGGGGTATCACCTGGTTTGCTATTTTGCATGCCATACCTTTGGAGGACTTTATCAATATAGGTCCTTTGTGACAATCCTAAAATACCCCTAGAACGATCTCGGTGTATCTGGATTCCTAAGACAAAGGAGGCATCACCAAGATCTTTCATCTCAAAATGTTTTGATAAAAATCTCTTGGTGTCGCGCAATATGCTAATATCATTTGTGGCTAGCAATATGTCATCGACATATAAAACCAGGAAAATATACTTACTCCCACTGAATTTGTGATACACACATTCATCCATAAGATTTGCCTCAAAACCACATGAGACAATAATTTGATGAAACTTGAAGTACCACTGACGAGAAGCTTGCTTGAGCCCATAAATGGATTTAGTTAATTTACAAACCATATTCTTTGAGTCTTCGGACACAAAATTTTCTGGTTGTACCATATAAATTGTTTCATCAATGTCACCATTGAGAAACGCTGTTTTAACATCCATTTGATGTAACTCAAGATCATAATGTGCAACTAGTGCCATGATTATCCTGAAAGAGTCCTTCGTAGAAACTGGAGAGAAGGTCTCTTTGAAGTCAATTCCTTCTTTTTGAGTAAAGCCTTTAGCTACAAGACGTGCTTTATATCTTTCTACATTACCATTTGAATCCCGCTTGGTTTTAAATATCCATTTACAACCAATGGGCTTCGTACCAACTGGTAATGGGACAAGTTCCCAAACTTTATTGTCTTGCATAGATTTGGACTCTTCATTCATGGCTTCAATCCATTTCTGAAGAAGCATTCTAGTTCTATTAGTTAATTGTGATGACGGAGTCCAATTACGTCTAATAATGCATCGAATTGTCGAATAAATGAACATTCGTGTTCAAATATTAAGGGATGATGGTTACCACTATCAGTGACTAGGACAATTGTGTTGCTTCCTATTATGTACAGGATCTACAGGTTATACATTTATATATATAGGGGAGGATCATCGATAGAAACAAGAGAGGTATTAACCAAATCGAATAAGGTAGTAAATGGAGTAAGGACATGGTAGGAAGCTAACAAAATGGGAGATAATTGAAATTCAATAACACTTGACCAATAGCCTAACAACAGTTATAAATCCAGTACTTGGAATTTGTAATAAAACTATGTTTTAGGGGAAATAGTGCATTCCCAATTATGAGAAATGATGAAATTAATTATTGATGAGAGTGGGAATCTTTACAAACTGGCAAGAATGGGAGTAAGATTATATGTGTATCTCATGTCTAGTAATAATGTGTAGTTGTATGAGGCACTCCAAATAGAGGTGGTAAGTCAATATTTAAAGTATGTGTGAAGGGATTCCCCTATTTGAAAATTTAATTAGTATTAAAATATGGGAGATATCTATGTATTAAAATCGACACCATAAGTTTTCTAGGTGTAAAGTGCAACTAATCATGTTTCATTATAGTAAGTAAAATGAGATTGAAGGAAATAGGTATGTGCGAGAAAAGAATAGGGGTTATATGTTGCTAGTCTTGCTTAGGTCAAATTGTCATGATGGAGGGGATATTATTGAAAAATAACTTGGATTTAATAACTACGAAAGGAACAAGCAGTAAAATATAAAAGTAGGTAAATTATTGAGGGACTAATGAAGTTACCGTGAATGAACGTGCGCCGAACCCTCAACCTAGTGAAGTGAAATAGTAATACAAGTAAATGGGGTAATAATGGAGGCAAAATAGGAACCGATGTGCACCTCACTGAATAAAGTTACGTTGTTTAAACCCCTAACAAATACTATCAGCAAACTTAAGCATTTTGGTAAAATATAGTTACTAAAAACATTCTAATAAATGATAGATCTCCTACTGTACTAATTGTTACAATACTTATGGTTATCAAGGACGCAGATTGCTTATTAACACTAAGGTAATAACGATGGTTGAACTTAGAATGAAATAACAGGGATCTTCATCTCCTAGGAGAGGTATGCAAATCTTAAAGATCCTTGTAGTCGCTTGTTGAATAATTAAATATTATGAACTCTCAGCTCTCCATTTAAAAAAAAATCGTTGATTATTTCATGCTAAGTTGGATTAATATAAGCTTTTGTGATGAGTAAACCTCTCCGGATGTTATGACTTGAAGGATGTTGCTAAAAGGTGAAAGTAGGATACTAAGGTGGATGGACCTTAGGGATTCTAGAAATTCAAATGAAAGATTAATCTAAATGTTTCTTTAATTATTAGAATACACATCGGGGGATAAAAGAAGCAAAGCCATAGTATAATATCGACATATTCGGTCAAGTCAAAGCTAAGTAAGACAATTATGGCCAACACCTACTACTTGCAAGAATGAAGAGTTTATGTGTCAAGAATTTCCCTGCATTATTATAACCGTAACTTCGGGACGAAGTTTCCTGAAGGGTGGGTGTATGTAATGCCCCATATTTTGACTAGGCCTGTTTACGAGTTAGACACCTTTCACTTTAATTGCTTATTATTTGTTTGAATCAACTAGACAGAGTGAACTATATTTTCGGCATGTTAGACATGATGATATGTGCTACTGTGTTAATGATGTTACTATCTTCATGCAGTTATTAAAGTTATGATTATCATGAGATTCTTTTATTTCATAATGACAGTGTATGTTGATAATCGTCCTGGAGGAAATGTGATATATATGATGTGGTAATTATGCTGTGATCGATTTAATGATTTTATGTGATGAAATAAATGATGCTGACAATATCGATCAGACAATGATAGAATGTGAAATATATGGTGTTGTACGTGGATGCCATCCTATGATGAAATTGATAGAACTGTTATATTCCATACATACCTGTGATGAAATTGTGACGTGAAATAAAATGATGTTGATGATATGGATCAATCGGTGATTGAATGGAAATGCTTGTTATAAAAAGGTGTATCTTGCGGAATACTAACCTACGGGACACGAGGGCTATGGGATAGCCGGGTACTTGATCTGATATATGGAGAAGAACCTATCCATGCAGTAAACCTTAGCAACCGAAATTGATAAAACGATGACATGGACCGATAATCTCGGGAGCAGCAGAGTATGATTTGATAAGGGCGTAGGCCCAGTATGTTGAGAGGGATGGATGTGCTTCCCACCCTATGTTCCTATGATACCCGAGGTCGTGGGAGGGCCGTGCTGAGACACGCTCCCCATGTAGTTGTGATGTCGATGGTCGGATTCCTGCTAGGGGAGGATAGGTCCGTTGTTCAGCCGACGCTATCGCTCTCATGTTCTATGTGGTCAGGTCGATGAGTCCGACATCCACTGTTATACTAGCAGAGGAAGGATAGGGAGGATGTGGCAGTAGGTTAGGATGGGAGGATATGATAGCAAGTGTTGATGAGGGTTGGGTACCCATTGATCTTGAGTTAGTGGGAGTAGGTAGCTTCCCTTGTACCTGATTGATTAAACAAAGGTAATCACAAAAATAATGAAATGAAACCTTAAAAGTTGACTGATAAAATAACCGATGATGTTTTAGTAATATGATGATGAATGTATACTTGTTCAGTTTGCATAAAGTATTATTAGTATTAGTTAGCTCTTATGCATAGGAAATATGACGTATGTTTATAGTACATGTCCGTCTTGTGCATACGCTGGCCACGCATGCACATTATGCACATGCGCAATAATATTGGTTTACAACCTACTTATCAAGATTTGACAATGTTATAAGTTATCAGAGATAAATCAATTAAGTATTTACTGAATGACTTGATTAGTAAAAGATTGTCAAGTTCTAATGTGTAAAATAAATGTCATTAATTGTAAGTACCCTCAAATGAAGGTGTCCTCGATATGAAGTATGATAGTTAAATATTAATACTAGAAGAGTACACTATATAATTGTTGATTATGGTTAAGTAAACCATTAATTATATTTCATTACTTATACCTAGGGGTATTAGGTTGACACTTATCAATTAAACAAATAGATATTTTAGTTACTATTAACAATTAAATTAATTACTATTATTTTAAATTATTATTTGATATTATTATTACTTAATTAATAATAATAATAATGATAATAAACCCTTTCATAAAGCATAGTGGGTGGATTAATAATAAATTTATTAAATAAATTATTCATTTAGTTAACGGACGGAATCATTCCAAGTAAATAAAAAGGAGTCGTTAAATAAATTATTAAATAATCCTACTGCTCAAAAGAAAATTGGATGATTTAAAATAATATATATATTCCACCTTTTTTTACCTTAAAAAGGGGATGCATTAATGATTTGTACTTCCAAGACCACGACAGCTAGGGTGGTGGAGTGATAAGGAAGTTTGACTTTTGGAGGAGGGGATTCCTATAAAGAGGAGAATTAACAAAGTAGAAAGGGGGGGTTATTGTGGGAGAACTGTGAGGTTTTTGTGTAAAAAAAAGGAGGAATGCCGAGGAGGGGGTTAACTCAATGCCGAGGAGGGGGTTAACTCGAAGTTTTGAGGAGGTGGGAAACTCAAAAGAGAAATATTACCATGGAAAGGCTCGATGGAAGGTTGCTGTCGGGATTATCGGTTTGTGGGCTCGGGGGCTAGGAAATCCGTTGATTTCCTAGGGTTAGCACGATAATAGCTGATCGGCAGGGTGGACACATCATTTTTGGTTGCTAAGGTACCATACAGAATTCACCACGTAAGTCTTATGATCTTACTGCAAATCTACGGACCCAGGTATTTTACTCGGCTAGCTTAAATGAATTGTATTTCCCTTAATTTTCAGATTATGCATGAAATAAGAACAGGGTTAGAATGAAAATCCTTAAGTTTATGTTTATTTAATTTGCACAGACTTATGCACTTTTAGAAACCTGAAGCATAGACGGTTGATTCTCTTCTTTTAGAAAGCAAATGAAGTAAAGATTGGTATTTACACATAAATGGATAAATAGAGACCCAGTGCCTAGACAGGGCACTACAATGCAAGTTAAGAGGGCAGTTAGGAAAGGATGCCAAATGTTTGTAGTAAACATGGTAAATGATGAGTTTAGAGATAAAGAGGACAAACTGAAATTAGAATACATACCTGTCCTAAGGGATTTTAAAGATGTATTTCCTGAGGATATTCCAGGATTACCTCCCAAAAGAGATTTAGATTTTACCATAGAGTTAATACCAGGAGCAGTACCAAATTCGAAAGCCCTGTACAGAATGAACATATTGGAGTTAAACGAATTAAAATCATAGTTGATGGAGCTTATTGACAAGAAGTATATTAGACCCAGTGTGTCTCCTTAGGGAGCACCTGTCATCTTTGTTGAGAAGAAAGACAGAACCTTAAGACTGCGCATAGATTATCGCCAGCTTAATAAGATGACGATCAAGAATAGGTATCCATTGCCCTGCATAGATGATCGATTTGATCAGTTGCGTGGAGCAACAGTATTTTCGAAGATTGATCTAAGATCAGGATATCATCAAGTATGGGTTAAGGATGAAGATATTTTCAAGACAGCTTTCCGAACTCGGTATGGACATTACGAGTTCGTGGTCATGCCGTTTGGATTGACTAATGCCCCGGCTGTATTTATGTGTCTGATGAATAATATTTTTCATAAATACTTAGACAAATTTGTTGTTGTGTTTATAGATGACATTTTAGTGTCTCAAAAAGCAAAGAAGAGCATGATGAACATTTACGTATTATCTTACAAGTATTAAGAGATCATCAACTATACGGAAAATTTAGTAAGTGTGACTTCCACAAAGACAAAATTCAATATCTAGGACACATAATTTCAGCAGAAGGAATCTCGGTTGACCCCGACAAGATAAGGGCTATTAATGACTGGCTGGTTCCTAAAGATGTGTCGGATGTAAGATCATTTATGGGCATTACTGGATATTACATAAAGTTTATAGAAAAAATTTCAAAAATTGCCAACCCCATAACATCCTTGCAGAAGAAAGAGAAGAAATTTGTTTAAGGTCAAAAATGTTCTAATAGTTTCAAGAAATTGAAGGAATTGTTGACTACAACACCCATCTTAAAGATAACAGACCCCAACAAGGATTTTGTAGTTTGTACAGACGGATGCAACGACGGACTCGGTGAAGTCTTAACACAAGAAGAACATGCAGTGGCATATGAATCTAGAAAGCTGAAAGTACATGAAAAGAACTACTCTACCTATGATTTAGAGTTACTGGCAGTTATTCATGCCTTAAAAATGTGGCGTCACCACCTTATTGGCAGGAAATTTACATTATTGATAGATAACATGGGTCTGAAATATTTATTGGATCAGACAAACATGAACGCTAGATAAGCTAGATGGTTGACATTCTTAAGTGAATATGATTTCAAAATTCAGCATATTAAAGGGAAGGAGAACAAGATTGCAGATGCCTTGAGTCGTAAGGAAAAACTAAATTTCATTTCAACAATCAGTACATATTCAACTAATTTGGAAAATCAAATTCTGAAAAAAGAGTGAAACAGATGAAGAATACAAAAAAATGAAGGAAAAGACAACAAACAACTGTTCTGAAAATTGTATGGTAGATTACAACATGAAGGAAAATGGTTTATTAGTGTTTAAGAATAGATTGTATGTACCAGACATACCAGAAATAAAATTTATGATATTAAACGAGATGCATAAAAGTCACTATTCAGGTCATCCAGGTTATCAAAAGACCATTACTATGCTGAGAAAATATTATTATTGGCCCAGAATGAAGGATGAAGTAGTAGATTACATAGCTAAATGTTTGGATTGTCAAAAGGTGAAGGTTGAACACCAACATCCTGCTGGATTGTTGCAACCATTACCGATACCAAGTTAGAAATGGGAAGTGATCAGCATAGATTTTATTACTAGATTACCTAAAAATTAGAAACAACATGATTCTATCATGGTGGTTGTGGACAAACTCAGCAAGGCAGCACATTTCATACATGTAAAGACTACTCATAAAGCTACAGATATTGCAGAGATCTTTATGAACCATATTTTTAGACTACATGGAATATTGAAAGTAATAATTTCAGATCGTGACTCAAAGTTTACAGGTAACTTCTAGAGGTCACTGTTTAAAGGGTTGAACACAACTTTAAATTTTAACACAGCATTTCATCCACAGACGGATGGTCAGACAGAAAGAGTAAACCAAGTTTTAGAAGATTTATTAAGAATGTATGTTAAGGATCAGCCTGGTAAGTGGGAATACTACTTGCACTTAGCATAATTTGCTTATAATAATCACTATCATGCATCGGCCAGACTTACTCCTTTTGAAATTCTTTATGGTAGGAAATGTAATACACCTGTTTCGTGGAATGATCCAGTAAATAGAGTTGTTTTAGGACCTGAATTATTGTGGGAGTTAGAACTAATTGTGAAACAGGTGCAAGGACATTTAAAAGCTGCCCAAGATAGGCAAAAGAGTCAAGCAGATTCAAAAAGAACTCATAAAGAGTTCTAGGTTGGTGAACATGTATTCCTCAAGGTAAGACCAAAAAGGAGTTCACTGAAATTGGGAAGCTGTGCCAAGTTGGCACCCAGGTATTGTGGTCCTTTTGAAATATTTTCTAAGGTTGGAGCATTGGCATACCAACTGGCATTGCCACCAAACTTAAAAATACATAATGTTTTTCATATATCATTTTTAAAGAAATATGTGCACAATACTACTCATGTTGTAAAAACCACTTATACTATGAAACGAGAACTATATACTATGAACGAGAACTCTACCCATAAAAACGATGATTTTTGCAAAAAAACACCAAAAACACCCCCCAAATAGAAAAGTGTTGATACCAGTATACACGTATTTTTTTTTAGGGTAAAAAATAGAGCCATGGCCTAAAAAAACAAAAAAAACAAATTTCTCTAATAATTTCACCATTATAACCATATAAAAACAAAGGAATTATGATGCGATTCATAATGAGATAATATATTAGACCATACAAGAACAAATGGTTCATATAAATATTCAAAAACTCCTCTAGAGTTTCAATTACAAAATCATACTAGTAAAAAGCATCTAAACTGCTTCTTCAAATTCATCCATGGATTCTAACACCCCATCATCAAAAACTCTTCTAGAGTTTCAATTACAAAAATCATACTAATAAAAAGCATCTACACTGCTTCTGCAAATTCATCCATGGATTCTGACACCCCATCAGAATCTACATTTTCTGCAGATGAAGGACTTGATGAAGATGTAGATGACCCATACTCTTCTCTATTATCAATGGGCGCACAATCTGAGTCTACATCTATACCCATCATTTCAGATGTCATATTCCTTCGGGATCTACGGCTTGGTTTAACACACTCCCATCTTGCACAAATGCTCCCTATTCCATGAATATTAGCTTTGGGTTTTAAAAAAGAAATTAAAAACAAATTAAACTAACAAATTTTAACTAATGTTATAATTAAAAATTTAAAAAAAATTAAAAACAAACTAAACTAAGATAACATTATAATTAAAAATTTAAAAATACATTAAAAAAAAAACTAAGTATCTATATACTAACCAAACTAACATTATAAAATTTTTTAAAAAAACTATACAAAAACTTAAAAACAATTAAAACAATAAAAAAATCAAACTATACAAAATTTTAAAATAAATTAAAAAACAAAATAATTAAAAAAAAATTAAACTATACAAAATTAAACAAACTTTAAACAAAATTTTAAAAAAATTAAACAAACTTTAAACAAAAAATTAAACAAAATTTAAAAAAACTTAAATTATACAAAATTAAAAAAAAAAAACAAAATTTAAACAAAATTTTAAAAAAATTGAAACAATGCAATGGCGGGGAGGTGGGTGGTGGCGGTGGAAGGGAGGGCGGCAGGGGAGGAGCGAGGAGGGGGAAGGGGGAGGGCGACAGAGGGATAAGGGAGGAGGAGGAGGAGGTGGTGGGTGGCGGCGGTGGAAGGGAGGGCGACGGGAGGAGGTGGAAGGGAGGGTGCGGGTGCAGGGGGGGGGGGGAAGTGGAGGGGAGCGGGGAGGAGGAAGGAGTGGGAGGGCACCGCCCGCTTGGGTTCCAAAGGGAATCCCTCACGGCCCCCGTCAATGCGCGGCATCGACGTCGATGCCGGGCATCGATGGGGGCCATCAGGACCGCCCTTTGGTGCCAAAGCGAGCGACCTCCCTCGCTTGGGCGCCAAAGGGCGGCCCTCACGGCCCCCGTCGATGCCCGACATCGACGTCGATGCCGGGTATCGACGGGGGCGGTGAGGGACACCCTTTAGCACCCAAGCGAGCGACCTCCCTCGCTTGGGTGCCAAAGGGTGGCCCTCACGGCCCCCGTCGATGCCCGGCATCGACGTCGATGCCCGACATCGACGTGGATGCCCGGCATCGACGATGATGCCCGGCATCGACGTTGATACCAGGAATCAACGATGATGCCCGGTATCAACGTCGACGTTGATGCCCGACATCGACATTGATGCCCGGCATCGACGTCGATGCTGGGCATCGACGAGGGCCGCCCCCTTTGATGCCCGACATCGACATCGATGTCGGGCATCGATGGGGGCCGCGAGGGCCGCCCTCTGGCGCCCAAGCGAGTGACCTCCCTCGCTTGGGCGCCAAAGGGCGGCCCCCGTTGATGCCCGACATCGACGTCGATGTCGAGCATCGACGGGGGCCGTGAGGGCTGCCCTTTGGTGCCCAAGCGAGGGAGGTCGCTCGCTTGGGTGCCAAAGGGTGGCCCTCATGGCCCCCGTCGATGCCGGGCATCGACGGGGGCCACCCTTTGGCGCCCAAGCGAGCGGCTCGATGCCCGCCCCTCCCTTCCACCTCCTCCTCTCTTCCCTCGCCCAACTCCACCACCTCCTCCCCTTCCCCCTCCACTGTCCTCCCCTTCCCCCTCCACTGCCCTCACGGCCCTCGTTGATGCCCAGCATCGACGTCGATGCTGGGCATCGATGTGGATGCCCAACATCGACGTTGATGCTGGGCATCGACGTTGATGTCGGGCATCAACGTGGATGCCCAACATCGACGTTGATGCCGGTCATCGACGTGGATGCCCAACATCGACGTTGATGCCGGGCATCGACGTTGATGCCGGGCATCGACGATGATGCCCGGCGTCGATGTGGATGCCGGGCATCAACGATGATGCCCGGCATCAACGTCGATGGCGGGCATCGACGTTGATGCCCGGCATCGACGTTGATGCCGGGCATCAACGATGCCCATCATCGACGTTGATGGCGTCGATGCCGGGCATCGACGGGGGCTACCCCAGTTGATGCCCGGCATCGACGTTGATGTCGAGCATCGACGGGGGCCGCGAGGGCCACCCTTTGGCGCCCAAGCGAGCGACCTCCCTGGCTGGGGCGCCAAAGGGCAGCCCCTGTTGATGCCCGGCATCGAGGGGGGCCGCCCCCATCGATGTCAGGCATCGACGGGGGTTGTGAGGGCCGCCCTTTGGCGCCCAAGCGAGCGAGGTCACTCGCTTGGGCGCCAAAGGGCGGCCCTCACGGCCCCTGTTGATGCCGGGCATCAACGGGAGCGGCCCCCCCCTTTGGCGCCCAAGCGAGCGGCTCGATGCCCGCCCCTCCCTTCCACCTCCTCCTCCTCCCTTCCCCCGCCCAACTCCGCCACCTCCTCCCCTTCCCCCTCCACCACCCTCCCCTTCCCCCGCCATCGTCGTCGCCCACCTCCCCCCTCCCTCGCCGCAACCCACCTCCCCGACCATTGCATGGTTTAGTTTTTTTTTTAAATTGTGTTTAATTTTTTTTTTTTTTTAATTTTTTTGTATAGAATAATTTTTGTTTTTAATTTTTTTTTAGATTTTGTATAGTTTGGTTTTTTAATTGTTTTTAATTTTTTTTTTTTTTAAATTTTTTTTAAATGTTATATAGTTTGATTTGTTATTATATATAGTTTTTTTTTTTTAATTTTTAATTTTTTATAATGTTAGTTTTAGTGTGTTTTTATTTTTGTTTTTAATTTATTTTAAAATTTTGTATAGTTTTTTTTTTTTTAATTTTAATTTTTGATAGTGTTAGTTTTATTTTGTTTTTAAGTTTTTTTAAATTTTGTGTAATGTTAGTATATAGTTAATTAGTCTTTTTTTAATTATAATGTTAGGTTAGTTTATTGGGTTTTTATTTTTATTTTTAATTTTTAATTATAAGAACATTAGTTTAAATCTATTAGTTTTAATGTTAGTTTATTTTTTTTTAAATGTTAGTTTATAATGTTGTTAGGTTAGTTTAAGTTGTTTTTAATTCTTTTTTAAATTTTTTATTATAATGTTGTTAGGGGTTAGTTTGATTTTTTTTAATTTTTCTTTAAATTTTTTATTATAATGTTGTTGGGAATTTTTTATTATAATGTTGTTAGGGGTTAGTTTAATTTGTTTTTTAATTTATTTTATTATAATGTTAGAGGGGGGAAACATGCAACAGAAGAGGACATGAATTTGGCCTGCATTATATTGTTGATTAGTTTCATGTTTTGAAAAAAATGCTAAGTTTGACAATATTTTGATAAGATATATTAGTAATGTTTTGACTTTCAGACTTAATTTTAGAAATAAAATTTCTATATATAATGTTTGAAATATGTTTTTTACAAATAATTTGTATAATTTTTCTTGAATTTATGTGAATCAACACTTTTCAGAAAATAATATGAAATAGTATCATTTTTATACAAAACATATCTGAAAATTAATTGAAAATGGTTTTAAATGTCTATATTTTCTGAAATTTTTTACAATTTTGTCAATAAAAATGTCTTATTTTGTCCATTAAAATGTCTTATTTTATAGAAAAAATTGCAAAATGTATATGTTTTTCATTATAAATTGCTTAAAAATGTATGCTATTTTGCTAAATTTCTAAAAATGCACCTGAAAATAGAAACTAATTTTTTTTTACAATAAAGATAATTCAAAGGTCCCAAAAAATGCCTCGAAATGAAAATGTGTGATACTGGCATCACCCCTTTTTGAAACGGAGCTAAATATACCTACTAAAATTAGGAGAGAGAAAAACGAGAACTGTGTCGAGTTCTCGTTTCATAGTATAAGTGGTTTAAATTGGAATGATGTACAGGTGGGACAAGACAGATATTTTTTGGTGGAATCAGATTATATCCTCGGAAGGAGGGAAACTATTCTATGGAATCACAACATTGGGCAAGTGAAGATGCAATGGAAGCACCTTAGCCCAGAAGAGGCAACCTAGGAGTTGGAGAGTAGTATGCGGGCAGCATACCCAACTCTATTTCAGGAACACTCAAGGAATGATTAGCCAACATCGAGGACAATGTTGAGACTTAAGGGGGGGTTTATGTCACCTACCCAAATTTCTGAGAATTATTATTTTATTTGCAAAATACTTTATGTTAAATTTAATTACAAAGTTTTGTAATTATGATCAGTTTTGATCATGGATGAATGTAATAATTGAATATTATTATTTAAATAAATTAATTAGGAGACAAACACCCAAGAGGACTGTTGAATGAGTGTTCATTGACCCACTAGGAGGAATGGAAGTTGTTGGAAGGTAGTAGTTGCATCACACCACTAGCTATTGGTTATGGGACAACTACCCCTAAAAATAGGGCATTGTCCCCCAGGTGGAGGGAGTGAGCAGGAAGCTCATTTAATGACCCAGTAACATATGAAAAGGCTTAGGCAGCCTATAAAGGCAAATTCGAATTGAGCAGGAAGCTCTTAATCAATATTTCTGTGGAATATTTTTCTCATGTGCATTAGGTGATCACTGAGAGATTTGAATAGGGAGGCTAGTGGTGACTGAAATCTTAAGTCTGCATATTGTTGAGAAGAGACATAGTTTCTGGTGCAGGTCTATTGTACTGCTAGCTATTGAAGATTTAGAAGTTAATTGCTACAGCAAGAAGAAGTCCTAATTCCTGAGTTTCTTCCTCCTGATGGTTCAGTGAATAGGCTCAGGGGTCCTAAGACAGTACTCGACTATTTTCGGGAATTGGTTGGGTGGAACAGTCTTCTTGGGATGTTTGTTTCCCTATAGATTTATCCAGGTTCTACCAATTTTCTAGTTATCCTCAGTTACTAATTTTGTTCTGTATAGTTAGTAATTTCTGGTTTCCTATTTCGAAAGAGAATTTAATTTTAGATTTGTTAGAGACTGAATGTTAAAGTTTAAATGATGAACTGGAATTGATAAATCAATATCTATATTTTTCCCCATGTTGTTTGTGCATCGTACTCTTGTATAGATATGCAAATTTATGAACAGATTAAAGGATGGGCAAATTGCCATTTTGAATTCGATAGATAGATAGTAGTTTATTTATTTATAAATGTTCTGTCGCATAGTAAAATAGTAGTAAAATAATTATGCATAATATCTATGTATATATTATAAAAGTTTCCTGAGTTATATGAAAAACATACAATGCATAATTTCCTTATAGTTGCATTACAATATGCTTACCATCACTATGCATATTGAAATAGATAGAAATTATACATCTTTACATATTATATTATGTTTGCATTTTAATAACATAGCCACAAACAAATGAACTTAATCATTATATTAAGACTGTACATTTTAGTTATCACATAGTTTTTCACATTCCAAAGACACACACTATTTTCATTTATTGTTGTATCCATTCTCTTATTTCTTATAACTCACACAGATAAGAAACATTTTATTGCTATCAAGCATTTCATTCATTAAATAGACGAACTGTAAAAGTCGATTTCCAATATGAGTTCATTTTCAACCCTAGCTACAAGTGTCTTTTCCATTTCCATCGATCTTACATTTTGGGAGCAAAAATAATCAATGCAATTACAAATCAGAATCCAAGTTTCGGTTTCAAAAAATTATTTTAGGGTTTGACCCTGTTTTCTTTTCATTCTTTTTAAATAAAAGAAATAAACATTTGCAACTATTCGTATTCTATTTTATCACCTACATAGGCATCGAATCAAATCCAAAGTTATTTTGAAGTTACATTCCATATCTATTTTAAAACAAAACACATAACCTAAGTGTAGAAAAAAAGTCGCATTGACAACCTACAATAATACGATTTCTACACAGGAACTAATAGCTTTCATTATTGAGCTATCATGTGAAACAAAATCTTACAAACCCTAGATTAAGACGAAATTCATGATTTCAACATACGGCCTCAAGCCTTTTAACACAGACTCATTATACAGAAGTCCAACAGCATACTTTTTCATTTTTGAGAAGGAAATATTATTTACACAGTAGACGAGCCTCGGCTCTCTCTTATAAGCTCATAACTTAAAACAAAATCCGTGATCCATAGTCTTTAAACCTTCATATAGTCCCAACTTCAAGAAGGAATTCATGGTGAACAGAATGAGATTTACAACATGTTTTTCCCAAACAAAAAATTACAGGGTTTATACCCAAAACCATTATTGAAACGAGTTGTTAAAACCCTTGTCATTGACGAGCCTTACATTTCTATTTCAACGAAGATCGACAACATGGTAGAGAACCAAAGATCTTTAACCAAACAAAAATCACAACACCAAAAAATAGTATCATTTGATTTACAAATAGTAGTTCGAAGTTATTCATTCTACAAACAATGACGAGTCACGGCAGGACCAACTTCTCAACCTTTGAAACCTCATCAACACAGTCACAGAGCACCTACGATGGTTTGGAAGACCCGGAGCTTACCTGTGAAAGCGCGCCAACCTTACAAAAACCCTTGCTCGATGTTCTTCCTCACAATCTGCAACTGACATTGAAACGATGGCTTAGTTTTTTACGTTTAAACACCTATTCGAATTGAAAGATGAAGTACATTCAAAGAATTACTGTTTGATAAAGGAAAGAATTTACCTTGCTGCAAAAACTACCAAAGCATTCCACTTTCACCAGTTCAGCAATGACTCCATGCTGAAGACGAGACAAGAAACCCTCAGTCCTTTTTACACTAGGGCAACCCTTTGACTCAAAACTAAAACGACGAGTTCCAGAACTATCCACCTCTGATACTATAAACTACATACACAGACTATTTTAAAAAAAACGATGCCATTGCAGAAAGAAGAGACCTGTAACTCTTCCAAACAAGAGATCTCGAGGTTGAACCTCATACCGATTTCCTACACCAAAAATTCAATAGCCCGTCGGCCCTAACAGACTGAATAATAGTATCAACACAAAACACAACAACTTTTATCATTCCAATAGCCGATGCCGCCCTAGGTTTACATCCAACAGTCGAGATAAAGTTGATCAACGATTGAAATCTTTCCAATGTCCATTGCATTGGAGTGAACAAATACTACTTAAATGCTCATTCAATTGCCGTAGCACGATCATACCAACCATTGCACTGGTGTATTTTCAAACTGCCAGCTCAGAGATTTATCCACAACATGTATTACTTGGCAATGTTTCCCATCACCTTTCTGCACTCAATTACAATCATCATGGAAGATGTAATCCTTGTCATTCAACACAACAAGGATGGCCATTAATGTAGGTTCTTAACACAATCCCAACGCCAATTTGTATCGCTGATAATTGACAACCTGCCATCACCATTTATTGTATGTCAGTATTCTCATTCCAATGCTATCATTTCATTTTGGATACATAACAAATTAACTTGATATGTTACATTAATTTTATTTCAAGGTTCGAATGGACCTAAGCCATGTTACATAACACATATTAATGTGTTGTGTCCACCAACGTTGATGTAGTGGTTCATAAAGTTCAAGTCTAGGTCGTTTTATAATTATGTTATTACATAGAAGTTTATAAATCCAAAGGTAAGTCTTATAGTTTTATTCATTAATTATTGGTTCATGTAATAGTTGTTAGGATGACTTTAGTCATAAGTAACATGGTTCTCGTTCACATGGGATTCACAATTATTGTGATACTCTTCAAAAACCTTATAAGCTTATAAGTTATCACATATAGCTCTTAGAATTATGATTTGTGCGGACCTTATAATTATCTTGGTAACATTTGTTTGCATCCACATGAATTCTATTATCATAACTATAGATAAAATGTATAGTAGACATTTAATAAAGCCATTGATAAATAATTATCAAATAAACTAATTAATGTTAGATGTATTTTCTCACTCTAACTTTTATTGATTATTGCGATACATGTATTACATCATTGATGGAAGGATAAAGACGACATTATAACTAGCTAGTACAGTGACAAAACCATCAGCAGAAAGACGTACATAGATAATTCTATTTTAAACATGATGGAGTTGCTTGACAACATCTTAAATAAGTAATCGTAGAATTGAAACCCATACCTGCTCATTTCTGGTGAGTCATAACAGAAATTATAACATTCTATTTATTTATGATGCTAAATCTGAACTACACGTACTTTGTTCTTACCTGTCGTCTACACATAGGACATTCAATAAGCTTTAGCGTTGTAGCTAAGTAAGCTCCAGGGTACCTCGTAGGACACCCTTATGCAGCAAAGTCAAATTGTCAATATTTTTGCAAAAGAGAAAGTGTCGCTTCTTTTTCCCAACTTGTTTATTTCATTGTCGTCATAATCATGTTACTAGTTATGTGTTAACAACTGTCATTATCTTTTTGTTGTTAAAACAGAAAATAAAGCATACTTAGTACTAACAATTGTAAAACTAATGCTGTCATAATCTCAATATTTATTTCTGGAATTATTAATGTTGTTATTAAAAATTTTAAATTTTTGTGAAATTTCGAGATATTACATAGAACAAGCCAATTACGATCGCTTAGATCGAACTCTGCGTATTGTGTTTCTGAATTTTATTTGTTTTTTATTCAATCTCTGTTGTTGAATGCTTAATGCATTCTAGATCTTATTGCATAGATAAATCCCTATTGGTAAAGGAATTCTGCATTTTAGATATTTTTGTTTAGGTCAATGCCTGATTGGGTACATGCGTTGGCAATCTGTTCCGAACTTCTTTAGTACACTTCAAGGGATGTCGATATGCCTTTGTTTTCAAATCGTTAGACGTAACTTCCTTGAGTTTATAACTTCCAGTGTATAGGACAAAGTAGATCCATGTTTAGTTAGGTTAACTTATTTAAAACCTATGCCAGGTTAGAAGTGTTAGAGTAGTCATAATAATTTTCAAATCTATGTTAGGAGAACTACTCTTAGGCAAGGTCCCTAGCTTTACTTTATTTTATACTTTTGAAATTTTAACATATAAATTTTTATGCGTAACTAAAAGGGAGGTTACTCTATATTAAAATATTTAATATGAGTATAATAGTATTTTTATTGGAAAGGAAATCTATGTGTGAATATTAGAGTTTATATCCATAATTTATGTTCAATACCTACGGTGTTGTGTATTTCAAAAGGATGCTCTCCTTTGTTTATTCCCTTAATAAAATATATAACACATAGTAAGTGTATCTTAGACCATGTTTTGAAATTACTTGTTTATGTTTTAAAAGGAAGGGCTTTGCATAGGACTGTATAGATCTTGAATGTTTAAAAATCTCTCTTGAGAGATAAGTCTGAGAAGTTCCTTGGTACTCATGCCATTTGTAACCATTGATATATAAGAAGTGAAATCCTTTTGGTGCTAGGGATGAAGTCTTGTAATACTCCCTTGAGAAGGGTAGTGAGAAATGAAGAATTTGCAACCATAGAGTTGCAGGATGTAAATCCTTATTTATGAATGAAATATTTTGCAACCTTCCTCATGGACGTAGCCCAAGTTGGGTGAACCAACTTACATGTGGTCTCTTATGTGTGGTATTTGTGAATGATTTTAGTGGTATATTTCATGGTGTATTTATGATGACTTGGTTTTTATATGGCCCCTTTCATTTGTGTCATTTTAATTAAAAGGTTAATGCTTATGAACATGCATATTGTGATAGAATATTTTAGAAGGTAATTTCATGTTAAATCATGTTGTGTTGCGACAATGTTGTGTGGTGACGACCACATGGATGTGTGATTTGTATGACATTCAAGTTTCTCCATTTCAGTGATGGAAGTATGTTAAGAATTTTGGTCCTTTCACAACTAACTTTTGTTTCCGAAGATCATTTAAGTTATCAATTTTTTTGCGAAATTTAGTGAATACTAAACTAGGAAATTTGGACTTGTTACATATGGTATCGGAGCATTAGGGTACAACACTAGGGCCTAATGAGCTAAACAAGGGATAAATAGGTATGAAGTCTAATCAAGATGTTTTGTTTGGATGCATGGACCCGACTGGACGAGAGGAAAACGCTATTCGAATTCAACTTCAAGTTTCTCCAAAACAGTAAAGATAAGTATCTTATCTTCATAAAATTTTGAGTCAGGTATGTTATCCTTGTCGTAAGTTTCCTTGGTAGATAAAAACTATAAATACTCACATGGATGAGTAGTATTGTCATGAAATGTGATATTTTTTTGAAATAATCTCAGTATATGTGCAATGAGGTTAGAATATTTACTTAAAGTATAAATGACTCATACTTAGTTGACTTTATATAATGAAACAAGGTTTATGAGTAATATATTTCTATTGGAATCTATAATAGGGAAAGCATTCATAATACTTTTAACCATGCTATGAAGATTTCTTGAGTCATTATTTATCGAAGTAACTGATTTTGTTACACAAAAATGGCACAATCAATGTTAGCATAAAAAGCACGTTCTAGGACATAGTCATAAAAAATAAAAATTGATGTATGTTCGTGTTAAGAAGTCGGTCAGTTTGGGTAGGATACATAGGAAAAATACAGGAAAGATTTTTTGTCAAAAGATGCACTAGGACGTAAATTATTTCATATGAAGGATGAATCAATATAAATGTTGTTTTTATGACTGATGTGAAATGTATAAGTATGGTAATATTTTCTGTTAAATTGTTGATTTGTAATCCAATATCATTTAGTAAGTACTATTCTAAGAAAAGGATATGGAAACTTTAGCTAAATTTGTTATTACCTGGACCAAACAAAGGTTATGAATAACGTCCTAAACATGCAGTTTAACTTGTTTAAAACTGTATAGGAGTATCATGTAGACTTTTATTAAAGTTGTTTTTAATCTAATTTCTCTTTTAAAAAATAATTATTAAGCGCACTACCTATGAGCATCAAAATGAAGTACTATTAATACACTCGAAAGAAGAGATTTTGTTAGAGTAGGCAAAGTCACTTGTATATTTTTCAATTTAATATTTACATAGTAGTTGATAATGCTTCATTGTCATGACAATGTCATGGAAAGCTATAATATAGCCTTATAAATGTTAGATGAAGTTATAGTTACTTTTGTCGAAATAAAAAGTTGGCTTTCAAGTATCAAAGTTAGAATGTACATCGTTTTACTTAGATTCTGGTTGTATGTTTATTACAAGAATAATGTTGACCTTCTTTCACTCTCTTCCGTGGACCCAATAGTATGTAGTCCATAGAATAAGTAATTATTAATATTAAATATTGATATCCCGGTTAAATTTGACATAATAGGTTACCAGATATGTTTAAAGATGTGAATGAATTCATGTGATGAGATAACTAATATATTTGAATATTTATAAATAAAAAAAAAATCGTCATTCGTTAAAAGTTAAGATTTTATTGCTTAACATGAATTGTATTTTAGAACTTCTTATCGTTATTTGAATAAACCTAAAGGTGTATTGCTACATGGAACTACAAGAAATATTCCTAGGAGTCTAAATGATTTTATTTTTGCATATGATTCAAACTACCTTCTTCATAGAAGGATCCCTTGTAAGGTTTGTTATGTATTCTAATAAAGTTTGATGTGTATAGTTAAAGGACCTTGTTAATAGTTAGAGCTTGATTAGAGGAATAATCCTAAATCTTGTTTATGGCTGATTGATCGTGGGATATTAAAAAGAGTATGAAAAGATTAAAGAGGAAAGGATCTTTAGATAATGTATCTTAGATGGGAATGAATATATGTACAACTAACTGCTTAAATACGGATACTGACATGTTTGCTAATAAGCAAATTTGATCACAACCTCACGATGAGGATATCGAAGAATTTATATTTATACCTCAGGATGAATCGAAGAGGATGCACAAGATAATTGAATAAGCATGCGTGTAATGTTATGGAACTATTGTGATTCAATTGTTGAACAATTGAAGCAAATAAAATTTTCTTTTATACTAACATTTTAGGAAGTGATTTTGTTTACGACTGGTGTCATGATCAAAGAAGAACGCCGATTATAAAACTTACGTAGAGAAGTTGAGCTAAAAATGCTAAAGAGTAAGTAATGATTTACTTTACATCTTATTTTTATTATAGGATTTTATGAATCACGATTGGTGATAAAAAATTATGATTAATGATATGTGATCATCAAAATGCATAGAATGAGATAAGCAAATAAGTGAATATATTTGTAAACATTTTGTTGTTGTTATGTTGCATGAGGCCTGCAAGAAAATAATAAATGATTTTTACAAAGTAAACTTCCTAGACTTAGACGAGAAGGTTTGAGGGGAAAAGAATATTTCCTAGACTCAAACAAGAAGGTTTGAGGGGAAAAGAATATTTCCTGGACTCAAATGAGAAGGTTTGAGGGGAAAAGAATATTTCCTGGACTCAAACAAGAAGGTTTGAAGGGAAAAGAATATTTCATGGGCACAAGCAGAATGGCTGCATCTTGCACTCACTCATTTGCAGTTGCAGGAGGCAACTTCCCTAAAACTATTGTCATGTTCCCCATGGAAGTTGAACAGAGCAGGTGGCTCGTTTAATATTATACTGACCCAAAGACCTAGGAAAATTTAATCCATTGAATTGGGCAGGAGGCTCACTAGATTTTTCGATGAGGGGAATGCTAACTAATGAGTTGTAGAGAGAAACTATCTGATTACTCTACTGAGTTTACAAAGAGTATTATGTTGCGCAGTTTGATTTGTTGGGTTTCAAAAGAACATAACTTACAGCAGAGGAACGGCTGAAATTCCAAACTCATGGGAGAGTTTCATAATCAACCAAGTGTTATCTAAAGATCGTGTTATGATATGACCAATATTAAGGATTTGAATTATAGACTAATGGATGTCTTTATGTGTAAGAGTTATGAATGCTAGAGTAAGCGAATCTGCCCACAAGGATGGCGATGAATGATAAAACATTTACTGTTTTAAAATTTTGTACACTGAAGAATATTGGGAAATCTTGTATGAGTTGTACAATGTGTAGGTTATAAATGAAGAGAGCTTGCGGAAATCGTAAAAATGTGAATGCAACCAAAGCACAAAAATAAAGCAAGCAAATGACGGGGAAAGAATGCAAAAGACAACTATCTAACACCGAGCATGGTGTTTTTTTTTTAGGGGAGGAGTATGTAACACCCCTCCTTTATCAACCTAATGTAAATAAATTGTTGTAATTGTATCTATGTAAATGGACTTTGTGAGGAGCTCAAGGCCAAGGCCCCACCAATGGACCTCGAGAGTATTGTTATGTTATTTCCTAAATGTTATTTTCGACTTAGGAGACTAAGGACATGACGCCACTTAACGATGAGAAAATGATCCACCAGGGGAGAGGCAATGGCTATTTAAGCCATGAGTAGATGGTAGGTGTCATCTTAGTGCCACCAACACTGCATAAAGAGTAAAACTACAGATGTTCTTCGGATAATCTAAAATGTAAACGATATCCTAATAGTAATCTTAATATTGTAATCGTGATGAGTGCTAGGGGGTGCCGAAGACTCGCCCTAAGAACATCTAAAAAGAAACTAAAGGCTATGTTATAGCCACCTTTGAAATAAGGGAAAAATAAGATAAAATTGCTATGTTAAATACTTTAAATTAATATTTGCTTGAGCAAATATTTAGTATACAATTATAATGCTATTGCATATTATGTGTAGGTTTAACCTATCATAAGTAAATAAATTACTATAATACTAAACAAGGAGAAGAAAACATATAAGGAATAATTCTATTAAGAATAGAAGGTATACTGTGGCGAAATTCGTACACCAATGTATATTATCTACTAACTACCAACTTAATGAAGTGAAGAATGGATCTAGAGTGCGTTGTTATTATGAAAGGTTAGTTGTGGTTTTACTTTGAGAGATTAAAGGAGGTTGGTCTCCTTAGTGGAGCGCCTCTTGCCAACTACCACCATTTATCTCCACTTTAAGAGCCCTTTGTTTCCTTGGTGAACAATTGTCACATTTTAGGAGGATGCCAGCCTTCTTAAAGGAGGATGAAGTGCGGGTGAAGGACACACACACACTCTCGGCATGGGAACAAGATCTCTGAAGAGATTTAATTTACGTTTGGCACCTAATCGTGGTTTTGGAGGATGAAGATCGAAGTCTGCGAGCTAGTTAGATCTGGCTCATGTAATCGATAAATAGCTTAGAGAATGTGAAATGGTGCGGTCAGAAGAGGGGAACTCTGTTATCGACCTGGATCGTGCACTTCATAGAACAAATGCAACCTTGCGTGATCTATGTTTTGAAAGACGTGTTTCGATCTGGTTGTAAGTAGTTCTTACACATGTAACTTTCTGCATATATATATTTGTAAATCTAGTTCCCTGTACACACACATATATATATATAGCATGCTTCGATCAGGTTTGGAAAGCAATCAGATGTGATCATTGTTTCCGATGCATTTTTATTTTCAAAAACAAAACTCTGAGTAGAATTCTCATAGGGAATGTGGATAGAACATAGTTAACCCAGGCAGCGGTGTCGCTGTTCATGCTACTGTAAATGTGAGTCTAACCGGTGAAAGCGTTATAGAGTTTGATTTGATTGAAGTTGTATTGCTTTTATTTATTTTATTTTTAAAAAAAATCTGAACCTGACCCTTTTTCAAAACGCTAAGCTGTTCATCGGTAGATTAGACTAGCTCCGTGAATATTTAAATAGTTATGCTCTCGAATCTTTGCCATAGCGTTAAAACTTCACCTCTATCACAGTGTTGTAGGTGCGCTCTTCCCCAATTTTTGACTCGGATTTTAAAGCTGATCTTTGTAGATGCGTTTGGAATTTCTATTTAATATTGTACCCACACACTATTCACGGAGGCACTTTCTGTATCCGATCCAAGAGATCGAAGGCATCTGGGAATGTGTATTTGCATTTTATTTCTGTAATCTGATAACTTAGATCGAGCTCCGTTGGTCAAGTGCTTATTGCATTCTAACTTATTTGGATCAATACCTGTTGATTGAATGGGTATTTCATTCTGTATAGGATTGCTTAGATCAATCTTTGCATTTTATAATATCCTGGGATCAAGCTCCGTTGATCGAGTGCGTACTGCAATCCAATTACGATCGCTTAGATCAAACTCTGCGTATTGCGTTTCTGAATTTTCTTTGTTTTTTATTCAATCTTTGTTGTTGAATGCTTAATGAATTCTAGATCTTATTGCATAGATAAATCCCTGTTGGTAAAGGCATTCTACATTTTAGATATTTTTGCTTAGGTCAATGCCTCATTGGGTACATGCGTTGGCAATCTGTTTCGAACTTCCTTAGTACACTTCAGGGGATGTCGATACGCCTTTGTTTTCAGATCGGTAGACTTAACTTCCTTGAATTTATACCTTCCAGTAGGTCAGTGTACATCCATGTTTAGTTAGGTTAACTTATTTAAAACCTGTGCCACATTAGAAGTGTTACAATAGTCATAATAATTTTTAGATCTATGTTGGGAGAACTACTCTTAGGCAAGGTCCCTAGCTTTACTTTATTTTATACTTTTGAAATTTTAATATATAAGTTTTTATGCGTAAGTAAAAGGGAGGTTACCCTTAATTGAACTATTTAGTATGAGTATAATACTATTTTTATTGGAAAGGAAATCTATGTGTGAATATTAGAGTTTATATCCATAATTTATGTTCCATACCTATGGTGTTGTGTATTTCGAAATGATGCTTTCTTTAGTTTATTTCCTTAATAAAGTATCTAACACATAGTAAGTGTATCTTAGACCAGGTTTTGAAATTACTTGTTTATGTTTTAAAAGGAAGGCTTTTCCACGGGACTGTATAGACCTTGAATGTTTAAAAGTCTCTTGTGAGAGATAAGTTTGAGAAGGTCATCAGTAGCCAGTTGTAACCACTGAGATATAAAAAGTAAAATCCTTCTGATGCTAGGGATGAAGTCTTGTAATACTCCCTTGAGAAGGGTAGTGAGAAATGAAGAATGCCATAGAGTTGCAGGATGTAAATCCACATACTTATTTATGAATGAAATATTTTGCAACCTTCCTCGTGGACTTAGTCCAAGTTGGGTGAACCACGTTACATGTGGTCTCTTATGTGTGGTCTTTGTGTATGATTTTAATGGTCTCTTTCATGATGTATTTATGATGACTTGGTTGTTATATGGCCCCTTTCATTTGTGTCATTTTAATTAAAAGGTTAATGCTTATGAACATGCATATTGTGATATAATATTATAGAAAGTAATTTCATGTTAAATCATGTTGTGTTGGAACAATGTTGTGTGGTGACAACCAAATAGATGTGTGTTTTGTATGACATTCAAGTTTGGCCATTTCAGTGATGGAAATATGTTAAGAATTTTGGTCCTTTCACAAGTAACTTTTGTTTCCGAAGATCATTTAAGTTATCAATTTTTTTGCGAAATTCACTCAATACTAAAATACGAAATTTGGACTTATTACATAGCTCTCATCTATGGAGAGGGATTGTATTACAGTGGGCTCTTTTGCATTCTTTTCAATATGCAACGGGTTTGATGAAAGAAACTGCAGAGAAGTCACCAATATTGACAAGTCGCTTTGAAAGCCACGATAGATCTGATCAAAGGATGCGCTCCATTCTCTTGTTTCTTTGGAGAGTCGCCTGGGAACACCGACGACACAATCAAGAAAGATTTGGCCTCTGTAAGAGGATTTTGCAGAGCGATCGAGAAGGTATTTTGCCTCTGTAAGAGGATTTTGCAGCAATGGCAACCAGGTCTTCATGATCTCCAGGAACGCTTTATTTTGAGATTGGAAGAGAGTCGTAATATCGGGTTCATCTCGGAAGAGGGTGGTAATATCTCGTAGAAGGTTCTCCATACGCCTCAAGTCAGTTTGCAGAATCTAACGGTTATCCTCGTCTTTAATAACATCTTTCAACAGTTCGATGACCGGGTCGACCACATGGCTGATTATGGTGTTGCCTGATAAAACAATGTGCAGAAGCAAGTCACTTGAAAAGCCTTGATAGAGATGATTAAATAATGCTTTCCATTCCCTTCTTTCATTTGAAAGTCTCCTGGGATTGCACACGACACAGTGAAGACAGCTTTGGCATTGTCCTGAGCGATTGAATAGGCCTTTAGTCTCTTTAAGCGAATTTTAGAGCAATTGCAACCAAATCTTTACCATATCCGGAGGATCTTTCTGTTGATATCGGAAGAAGAAGATGTCAGTGTATTGTAGAAGGGTCTCCATACGCCTCAAATCAGTTTGCAGAATCTGATGGTTATCCTCCTCCTTAATAACATCCTTCATCAGCTGCATGACAGAGTTGGTTATGGAGTCACCTGCTGCTGTAGTTGCCATGGATTTCTTGTTATTTTGAAAGAGCAACACTGAGAAAAAGAAAGGCAGATTGTGGGAGTATATCAGGAATGGGAGTATATGACAAGAATGAATTACTAGATAAGCATACAGGTACGGTGTTTTGGAGACTGAACTTCGAATATGAGAAAGAAAAAGAAAGTTTATTGGAGAAAAAAAGGCAGAGTGTTGTGGTCGTATTCATGTTCAGATCGCGAGAGAAAACACAGAATAATGGTGCTGTCAGATTGCTGAGAGAAAAAACCGGATAATGGTGCTGTCGGTGGGAAAAGTGGGCATATAATTGAAAGTGTTATATTCTCATTTATCTCTAGCCGTCCGGTTCAAAAAAAGTTTAAGATTGGAATACTACGCAGATGGGAATTCCACGAAAGGAATCTTTAATATATAGCTTTAATGTCACTGGTAGAGGTTTCTTTTTACACAAAAAGTAAAGCAATTTAATTAGGTTTAGTTGGAAAAGTAAAAGCAATCAAAACAATTCAATTAGGTTCAGTTCGAAAATTCGAATAGTAAAATCATAATTTCTACTTGCAACGACTCGACAATTCCCCAAAACTTGTGTTCCCGTGCGAGACTATCTCAACGATCAGCTTATGTATTCACTCCACCTTAAAATGCAATTGGTTGATCTTTGCCATAACAATAAAAAGAGTTAATCTCCAACTAAGAGTTTTTTGTTTTGGTAAACGAAAACAAAATCTTGAATATTAAAATACAAAAATATACGTTTACTTAAACTTTTAAACAAGAAAGCAAAGAAGAAAACATAAAAGAATTCGTGGTAGCCTTTTAAATTACCATACGTAAAGGTGATATAATGAAATTCTTTCATATTAATGAACTAACTATTTAGACTTAATAAAAAGGTTATTTAACTGGTACATTTAGTTACCTGCTCTTAGTTACATTGTTTATTAAGTCAATGTCTGAAAAAACTGGATTTCACGGTAGGTTGAGGGATAGGGACATTTTACCAGTTTGGAGGTTTATCTCGGGCATTGATTACAGATAGGACATATTAAAGGAAATAAAGCATGCATAATTACATGAAGAATGGAGGCGCCCCTATGTTTTAAGCACCCCCGTGCTTTTGGAAAATATATCAGTAACCCTAAACATGAGTTCTATTTATTATTTACCTATAATTTTAACAGTGGGAGCAGAGATAGCACTAGTGAGAAATCAATTGGAGGAAACATTGGTGGGAGAACACTATGTCCTTTCTCCCTCCATTAAAAAAGAAACCCAATTAATATTGTGAGAACATACATGATTAAAAAGGAAACTTGAAGCTTTCCATGTATTTTCGGTCTCAATAAATAGTGATATGATTTGAATTTTATATCTATGTACTTGTTGTTAGTTTATTTAGTTTGATATGTTTCAGTTCCTAGTAAAATTAGAGTGCATATTTGATCGAGGTCCAGGAAAAGAGTTGTCATTTAAGCCAGGTGTTAGGTGTTTGTAAAATCGTAGTTACTGTGTTCCATTAGATACCTCTTACTAAATATTGGCTTTCACTACATTACACCCCATATTCCCCTCGGACTCTTATTTAGGCTATGCCTAGCAGCTTTCAATTTGTTAAAGAGAAGAATAAATCCATTTTTTTAATAGCCTCAAAAGTTAGACCCATCAGTATGGATGGAACACAAGGAAGAAGATATGTTGTTGCTTTTACAATCAAGAAACCACCAGGGACCATAATATATCAGCAGTAATCAAAGTAGTAGGTGATCTATCAACTAAATGACAACTAAATTACGTATATAGAAATCTTAAAAGATCAGCGCAGTCAAAATGGGTATGTTACTAGGTGCCATAGCTCTACGAATTTCTTCAGCATACAAGTTTACACTAATTAACCAGCGAAAATATATAAAATGAATATCTGCAAATACGCTCAATCACATCTAGGGTACTATTAGTATTCTAAAAATTCCACAATTTAACGAGTAAATATATATATATAGATATAGATATGCTCAAACCAGGGTGTCCAGCAATTCACGTTAATATATAATAAATGTACATAATATGCATAAAAGTGAATATATACCATTTAAACTTAGAGCTGGGTATCGAAGAGGATGTCCCAACTGTTGAGAGACGTCTACTTCGATGCAGTCACAAACCTCTAAAATCCATAAATAAATAAATAATTTAATGCAAGTAATTTGTACACCACATCGGTTTTATTTCGATATATTGTATGAAATATTTATGATCTTATCAAGCACACCTTCAGTATTAAACATTGTCAAGATTGTAAAGTTATTTAATGAAAGTAGTAACTGCTTTGGTCAGGTTATATGCAGAGTGGATACTTTTTCAAGATAAGTGGCGGGTTGCCAAACAAGCTTGAAGGTAATGCAGAAACAACCAAAAGGGGTTCTAGTTCTTGTTATTGTTTTTATGTAAAATTACGTGGCCCTAGGCTGAGTATCGGTCGACCTAAAGCTTAAATGTGTTTATAATTTTAAAGGTAAAATCCCAAAAGGGGGGAAAGACTAAAGTCTTAATCCTGAATTGTAAGAGTATCAAGTCTAACGACCAATGATTAACCCTAAGTTCATAGACAAGCTTTTGACCATGCATAAATGGAAATGTGGTGACTCGCCCTTTAGTAGACCTATCGTTCATGGTTATTGGTTGTGAACCTTATGGTGTTTGAAAAACTTTAATGTACACCCTGGTTGCGAGTTGGCAACGCAACAAGGATTTTAATGCCTATGCTGTAAAGCGATCTCCAATGTCCATTTAGACAGGCGGATGGAGGAAGGGTTTTCGAACAGTTTTAATGAGTTTCTTAAAGTCTTAACCTACATTATGATGCTTGGTTGTTGGTCTGCGAGTCCTGTAAGAGGGATCTCTGTGTCATTCATGTCGAACTGTAAAACTTTGAGAAACTATACTGCATTTGGTGATGTTATTGTTGTTTTGGTTGTCATTCGAAGTTATTTCGTTTTTTGAGGTTGGCATTCAAATCTCATCCAAGAGACTACGATTGGAGCACAAATTTGGTTACCTCGAGCTGCCATTATCAAGGTAAGGTTTACAAAACTTTTCAACAAAATAGAATACAGTAATCAAACTCCTTTCTGGTATTAGGTTTAACGTATGCATTCTCCATACAGGTGGCATGGAGCGATAAGGGAGTTAGGAGGGGCCAACCCCTGTCCATAATTTCCCACGGAACTGGTAATGTATCTAGATATCGAATGTATTCTTCAATTACAGATTGTCAGAATTTTTCTAACTACCGGTGGTTAAACGTATGCATAAGGTGGGTGCCGGTGGGAAGGGCGATAGGGTCACCTCCTCCTAGGTCCGTGTCTCAGAACGCCCATGGTAAGAAGATAAGTCAGCTTTTACTCTGATAAACTGTAATTAATTACCATCATTACCAAAATATTGACTATTCCATTCTCTTGATGTAGGTTAACCCTTGACAGGGTTTGATGTTTACGAAATGGGTTCAATCGTGGTTTGTTCAACAGATAAGTAGAACTTTAACCGATCTATTCTTGTGGTTTTAAAAGCAGTCGGGTAGGGTTTTTGAACCTTCTCGGCTCCATGCTTAACTTAGCAGTATACGCCTGTTTGTTTGCTAGTTTTTAAGATTGGAAAGGTGTAGACACAAGTGCCATCAATGGATGGCTTACCATCTATGATTTATCTTTTTATATACTATTTTATTTTTTGTAATACTGTGATGTATTTTAGCTAAAGCCCATTTTGGAAATGGCTGATGGCCATGAGGTGGCAAACAGGTGTTTTCAATCCAATACTATTTATAATTCTAAAACAAAAAATAGGGTTTATATAACTGAAAATACATGGGCTTATAGCCACATTTAGCTTGATCGTGGAACCTATTAGTCTTTAATTATGTTTAGATTTTTCTTATGACCCATAGGGTCCTTTACGATTTTCTATAAAAACTCCAGAATTAGAATCGTAGTTCTATTATGATTTTGTGTAGTTGAACTTCTTATTATATTTAAATGATGGTTGGGCATTTAGTATTTATTTGAATATTCATGGCCTTTGTGTTTTGCCAGTGATTTACCCAATCGCAAAATAAGGTTTTATAAGTAGTTTCTTTTTTTATTTCGTTCTTATGAAAGGGCATTGGAACGACAACCAATCGATTATTAAAAAAAAAACTTCCCCAAGGTTTAATCCAGGATCTAAGTCTCTGTCGACTCGATTTGGTTTTCAAAACATTAAATAGCATGTTTATGCTTATGTATTAGGTCAATGGTTATACTATAATCACCTTATATGTGTTGGTTGGAGTGTTAAGAAAAATAGTTCCAACGTTTAACATGTAAATATAAATCATTTAATATAATTTGAGTATTTTCTATTTCCTTGTGTTGGGACCAGATCTGTCAGTATTAAACCTGTAATGCGTTTGCTTGAAAAGAAAATGTTTAACTTTACAGTTTACTTTGTAGATTGAAGTATTTTACTATAGGAGAAAATGGCTGGGTTTTTAAATATCTTTGACAGTTCCGTCATGAATAATTTGATTATATTCTATCCCTGTCCTCTGATTAAAATATAATAAACTTGAAAGAATCGTAGAATTACTAAGATACAAAATAAATGATACAAACAAAACACTGGTTCGACCGAGATGCTTATTTCTTTTAAAAATTAAACTAAAAAGGTACTTTACTCCTAATAAATATCTATAGGAATTATTACTTTATATCTTACTAATTAGTACTACAGTTTACATAAATTCAACATAATAGGAAACATATCGCTAGCTTAACATGTTAAATCCTCTATAAATTAGATGTATAATAAAATTTTCCCAAGAGCTAGGTACGAAACATAAATAAAACTCCTACTGTAAAAATGATTTTAAACAAGTAGGAAGACAGAACAAAGAACTTCGCACTAATGTTGGGGAAACAAAGATGAAACAGTCGTTCCTCCAATCCAACTTTTAGAGCAGCCAAATCTTACTTGCTCTAGAACCTCCGAGCCTGATCGTTGAACCGCAAGAGAAAAATCCTTAATGCACTATATCTTGCATTATCTTATTCAATTCCCCAGCCATTGCTAGCTTCCTGCTACTTATGGACATACTGTTATATAGTATTCTTCCTAGGACTTGGTCATTTATGAGCCTCCTGCTCTTTAGCACTCAACTAAGAGTTGTAACCTGATTTTGCCGAAGATGCATCCTGCATCTTGAGTTCTCACTGAGCAGGTTCAGCCACTTAGATTTTTCCTCTCGTGGATCAGCAATCACTCATGCAATAGCTTTTTCATTTATGTTCCCCCTTTCAGTATTTTTATTAAAAAAAAGAACAATCCATTACATTGTTTTGTTTTTGAATTTTTGTCCAAAATATAAAATAAAATAATAAAAAGTATTCATAAATGTGTTTAATAATAAATTTATTAAATCTTGGTGTATTACAGATGCATAGTAAGTATTGAAATCTATTTACACATGTACAACTTCTCATACGAAAGAACCCAACTAATTTCCAGATAAATCTTTAGAATAGATATTCTAAAATACAAAATCCTCATGCACAGTAGAGATCGATTCCAATCCAAGCTTTCACACCTTTCATAAGGAGATATTAATCTAGATTTCAGAACAGAGATTAAAATGTAAATATTTATACATAAATAAAAAGAAGGTATTCGATCCAAGCCTCTACGTTTTTCGTATGGATTTTATTAATCTAGGTCTCAGGAAATAGATTTAAATTTAAAAAGATTTACACATAGCAAGGGAAGGAATCCGATCCAACTTCCACCCTTTTCATATGGCTCAAAAATAGATTTAAAATTAAAAATATTTATACACAGAGAAGAATGGTTCTGATCTAAGCTTCCACGCTTTCCCTATGGAACTATTAATAAAATATTTACACACAACAAGAGCAGTAATCCGATCCAACTTTCATGCCTTATGGCTTAGAAATAGATTTAAAATTAAAAATATTTATACACAGAGAGGAATGGTTCTGATCTCAGCTTCCACTCTTCCCTATGGAACTATTAATAAAATATTTACACATAGCAAGAGCAGAAATCTGATCCAACTTTTACGCCTTCCATATGGCTCAGAAATAGATTTAAAGTTAAAAAGATTTATACACAGAGAAAAATGGTTCCGATCTCAGCTTCCATGCTTTCCCTATGGAACTATTAATAAAATATTTACACACAGCAAGAGCAGGAATCCGATCCAACTTTCACGCCTTCCATATGGCTCAGAAATAGGTTTAAAGTTAAAAAATATTTATACATAGAGAAGAATGGTTCTGATCTAAGCTTCCACGCTTTCCCTATGGAACTATTAGTAAAATATTTACAAACGGCAAGAGCAAGAATCTGATCCAACTTTCACGCCTTCCATATGGCTCAGAAATAGATTTAAATTAATTAAAAATATTTAAATTAATTAAAAATATTTACACACATGAAAAAGAACTCACAATGTAGGAACAATCAACAATTAATCAATTGTAAAAACACATGTGAGATAGTTGTACTTACCTGATGAAAATGAGGAAATAATCTCAGCAAATAAAGTGGGTGACTGAAAGCTTGACTTCAACGTTCCTCCCATCCAAATTGATCTCTGTCCTACGTATTTTTTCCCGTTGAGATACCACCCCCGAGTTGGCCACGAATCCACTAGGGCATCAGGTTAATGCTCTCTTTCCTTTATTCATTTTTTATTTATTTTTCCTTTCCTTCTTTGCCTTCGAATATGAAGAAGAAGAAGAAGAAGAAGAACCCTTACGAACACAATGGTGTCCTTTTTATAGTCATATTTAGGTTTGGACTACCAAAACAAGTTCTTGTTAGAACTTGGCTTAATTTATTTTTAATTTATTTTTAATTTATTTTAACTGATCGACTTACTCAGACATTATTTAGTTAATTAGTTAATTGATCTTTAACTGATTTTAATTAATTTATTTTAAATAATTATCCTATCTAAACATAACTATATATCTAAACTTATCTTTTAAATTAGCTAACTTTAACTTAGTTAGCTATAAGATAAATAACTTATCTTAATGGTAACTTCACTGAGTTATCTCTTTAGCTTTATATTTAGTTAACGCATATTTAACGTAGCTAACATCAACTTAGTTATCTAATCTTAACTGATTGATTTACTTAGTCAATCTTTATTTAATTAGTTAATTAAATATTAATAGTTGAGATTTTATCCATGCATACTCATGCATTTAACTGCTAGTTAATATTTTCTTATTTGTAGATAAGCTTTTACTTTTAAATCAAGGACAGTCAGTCCTTTCTTCAATATAACTTTCTTTATTTATCCTACTTGTAATAACATTTACATATTTATTTATAAATAACAATATGTCTCCTTAGTAATAATAAATCATTTTATCTTTTATTCCTAATTTATAGTTAGGAAAATATTAATAATTTTCCACTTAGGAACTTTAACAAAGCCTTTTGTCAAGGCCAATGTACTAATGATGTTTAGGTTAACTTCTTATTTTTACTTAACGGCACTTAATATAGATTAGCCTCATCCTAATAGTTAGATCATAGGGACTTGTTACTGCCTTGCGGGGACTAGAAGTTTCTTCGACGTCCTTAGCTAGGACTAATTGTTAACACACTTATAACCTTAAGTGTTTTCTTAGTGCACATTATAGTTCTCTTTAAGTGCTTACGGCACTAGGATTACCATTGTCATCAAAACTCAAGGATATCAAGCCATTCACCCTCCCCCCTAGTGGATTCCATGCCCCAATCATTTAGTTGCGTCAATATTTCAGTCTCCTAAGCCTACAAATTCACTCAACACTTAGGAAAACATAGTCATACTTACAATTTTTTACCTGTAGAGCTCTTTCCATGAGCTCCTTGCCGTTGGTGGGTACACAGTTGTACTTTCTGTTGCAGAAACCCTAAGGGAGAAAGAGGGATATTACATCCTTCCCCCCTTAAGAATAACACCGTCCTCGGTGTTCATATCCTTCCAACCTTATCTTCCGCTTTTAGTTTGTCTTTGTAAACATAATTTTTTTTCAGCTATCCTGCTTACTTTGACATCTTGTTAAATATTATTAACATTTCTTGCTTTTTGTACCTGTACTTTTCACAAACAACACACGTTGTTTCTAGCATTTTATCATAAAAACATGCATACATATGGTTTTTCCAAAAATCAATTAGAACATAAGTAATAATTTTCTCTTGCAACATCATGTCATGTTGGTCACCCTATATGCAAATTAATTACAACTAACACACAGGATGCTAAATATGAATTGGCAACCCAAGGAAGTCTTTTATTTCAATGGAAACAAGCACAGTCTATGCATAAACATTTCAAGTAGCTGATTAAATGAATGGAGATAAATGTTCCTACCTATCTTCTCAGCCAAACTCTTCTCATAGCTAAAACTAATCTAATTAATCCATCTAGGAATTCAAAGTACAATTACCTTCCTACAAATATCAATCCAACAGTTACTGATCAAGGAATAAAATAAACTAGACTTACTTTTGCAAGAATTTGAATCCTATAATGATCAAACTACAGTATTCAAATATATCTATTGATCTAACTCGGCTAGCAGCTACTGTAACTCAATCATAATCAGTTTAATCTAATGAACTCAAGAAATATAAAACAACAACCAGAACTAGAAGTAAGCTTGAACTCTAATTTGATTAATATTGGAAATCCTATAAAGAATAAATGACTGAAAGAAATTAGAGCTGAGCTTGGCTGTAATAGCTGATCTAACACACTATGCATCAAATAAACTAACCTACATAGTCGACTGTCACACCACACAGTTGCAACTATCCAGGATGCAATCATAGACTACCAGAAAAGAATGCAATTATCATTTCACCATTGCAGCTCACGTTAACACACCTAATGCAATTCCACACCACACAACGGAAAAGAAATTAAACTACCTACTTAACTCGGCTATCTCTGTGAGAAGGCGGGCCTTGGCCTTCTAACAGATATGCCGAAGATTAACACAAATTAAACACTCAGAAATAAGAAACTCTACTCCTTGTATTAAGAATGATGAAATTACAGTCACAGCTCTCTATCTCAGCTTATACAATTAGAAATTCTCCAACCCCGGGCTCAGAACACCTCTTTACATTTATACCCCATGTCATGAAATCGTTACACCAAAATATCGGGAAGCCATGAAGATCTACGATCTTTAGGCTGTCGATTTACAGTGGAACTGTTACAACCATAAGTGATCTTGAATAAAATCATTGCATTCAGGCCTGAGCTATTGCACGCTGTCGCAGCCCAGAATAGATTCGATCTGATTGGACTGGCTAGTACTCGGATGCTCTATTGTGACTCAGTCACATCTAGCCATGTGGAGAAATGCTCAAACTGTTGCAGCGAATTGTGGAACCGAACTCAAGAAGGGACAGTTGGCGCCACATATGCCTCTTCTCCAAAGGTCAGCAAGCTGCTACATCTGCGGTCTTGTAAAGGCTTCTGGGCTATCTTTATCGAATCAGACAATATTAGCACAACCTTAAAAGATATAGTACAAAACCATACACAAATCAGACGTTAATTGAATAAAACAATAATAGATTACACATGTTGCAATCCATGCTTTGCTTGGGAAAATATCTTCTTAGATCAAGGAATGGTAAGGAAAAATAGGCAAAAAGGTGTAGATAGGTGTAGGTAAAAAGGGGCTATTTGGGGGCCCAATATCTCCTCCTAGATATCCAATTGCATGTCCTCATGCAACAGCCAACTAATCTGAGTCTGAATCTGGTCCTCGTTCATGCTGAGAAAAAAAATTGAAGGAAATGTCAGGTTCCTTGCCTGCTTCCAAAAACCCATTGCAAGCATCCCAATATTCCCAGCACTGCTTCTCTTTTGCCTTAGTCAATGTATAATTATCCTTGTACAGTCCTCTTGGCCACCATATGAGTAGAAATTTGAACTTGAGTCCCAGCTAGTGTAACCCACAAGTTCTCATGCAATTGACATACCCTACTACCCTAGGAAGAGCTTGTTTAAAATTCTTAAGGTAGTAAGGATCCCTTTTCTTCAAAGTTGGAGAGGAATTCTACCACCTGTGCTTGCTACCCTCTAAGGAAAAATGTTGTTGTTTGGAGATCATACCAACACAGGTATAGATAACCTTCTCTTGCATCTTCTTCAGATGCTAAGTCTTCGAAGGAGATAAGAAACATCTTCCATGGTTTATAAGGAGAACATGAGGAGATTGGGGTTCACTCCTAATCCATATATTTCCATTGGCCTCATTCCTAGAGATTTCCTGGAAGGCATCTTCCCACTACACATGATTCTTAACAAAAGAGGCAAAGGCTCTCAACTGAACATTCCCTTCATAGGGAATAGGACTAAAGCAAGATTCACCAAGACATGCCATATCGTGCAAATATAATTCACACAATAAGTGTTGCTCAAGAAAACTACTTGACAAAAAGGTTTCTACAAACTGGGAAGGGATCAACAATTGATAAGGTCTACCCTCCTGTAAGGATTTTAATTTAAACAAGGTCATTTGTTCATACAGGAATACTGGGTAGGAACGAGATGGGGCTCTTGAACTCAGTAGCTCCCGAGAGAGGGCATACATTTGATCTTTTTCTTTTTGCATGGATTTGAATTCCTTCAACTCCTCCAATTATTTTTGCAACTCTTCCATTAGCTCTCTGAAGATTTTATTCCTCTGCCCACTTCTCCCTCAATTCTTTGATAGTCTTTCTATGTTCAGAGAGATGGACCATCCCTTCTCGATATTGATCAATATGGTTTTTCCATTTAGCTAACTCCAGCTGTAACAAGGAAATATTTTTATCCAACCATTGAATTCTTCTATCCTCCACATCTTTCTCATCATCAAAATCTAAATCAATGATTTCTTGATAAAATTGCATTATTACCTTGTCACCAGATGTCCCAGCTTCCTCGTTTTGGATTGGAAGTGTAACAGCTTCCTCTTCCATCAGTGTTGCAATGACCTCTACTTGTGTTGTTGTCTCGGCAGTTAATTTTGAGGGTGTTGCTTCTTGTGTAACAGCATCCTCTTCCTGTACTTTACCCTTAGCAGCTTCCATTTGTGTTGTTGAGTCAACAAATAATTTCGAGAATATTGGTTCTTGTGTAACATCATTCTCTTCCAGAATACCAAACTCAACAACTTCTATCTGAGTTGTAGTCTCAACAAATACCTTTAGGAATGCTGGTTCTTGTGTGGCAGCGTCCTTTCTTTCCAATTCAATCTCAGCAACTTCCATTTGAGTTGAAATTTCAGCAAACATTTTTAAAGACACTGGTTCTTGTGTAACGTCTTTCTCTTGTGCCTCAATATCAGCAATGGCTGTCTAGGTTGCAACTTCAATAAATATTTTCAAGGATGTTGGTTCTTGTGTAACAGCACCCTATTTTTCAATTTCTTCAGATTGCTGAGGTTGTTCTTGAATTACCTCGATGTCTTATGAAAGATGAGATGGGTCCTGACAAATTTCAGTATTTCCTGATAGCTGGGATTGCATTCCTTCATCTTCTCCTAAATCTGGATCAGGGATTAAGTCTATTTCTGGATCATTCTCCTTCATCAGCTCCTCTGCAGGTACACTTTCTCCTTCTTGCTTTTCTTGTGCAGGCTCTTGTGCTACCAAACCCAACACTACGACTATGTGCCCTGCAGAGAAAAATATGTCTCCACATTCTATGCATACCATTTCTCCTTGTTTTTCATTTCCCAAAATAGGAGATGAATTTTCTAACAGATATGCAGCCTCCACTAATGTGTTCAAACCCTTTTCTGCCTGATTTCAAGTTGCTTCCTTCCATTTCTCCAATTCCTTTCGAAGCAATTGCACCTCCTCCTTTAGCAGCTCATTTTCAAAAAGAAGGTTTTCACGTTGGGGTTCTTCCACAATAGGTTCTTGTGTAACAGTCGGTGATTTAGGGTTTAAGATGGGAATTTCAATACCTACCCCAACTGCACATGTTGTTTCTGTTATGGGAATTTCAGTGTTTGCCCCAATTGCACATGTTGCTTCTGCTGTTGTAATAGCTTGAGTCCTTCTCTTCTTCCCAACTCTTGATGGCTAGCCTTCACTTAATGTTTCTTTTGTTGCTATAACAGCTTTGGTTCTTCTCTTCTTTGCTGAGGTAGATGGATGACCCTTATTCCCTGACCTTTTTCTTCTTTTCTGTGACACAGGGGTTTCTAAATTTTCAGAAAGAGGCATGAATTCCTCCTCTTCAACGATATTTCCCCTTATTTCAGAGGAGGATGCAACATCTAGCACCTCCACATTTCCTCCTTCTGCTGTCTCTGCCTAGTATTCTTCTTCTTGCATTGCAACTTTCGCAGCTGCAGCTTCCACTGTCACAGCTTCAGCAGCTGCTCCAGTTTTAGCTTCCTCTATTGCAACTACTAATGATGCCATCTCCACTACTTCAGCTGCCACCCTAACTACAACTTCAATTGGATCTGTTTTTTCCTCAATAGGGTTTGCTACTATTGCAGCTTCCAATATCACTGCCTCTGTAACATACCCCTTTTTGCTGAAAAACATTTTATGTTGGAAGCATTATGTTAACTTTTATTGTAAAGTTTTATATTGGACAAGTGTCCAGGGATGACTGTAATTTGCACAATATTTTATTATTAAATAAATTAAATAGGAGAAAAACACCTAAGGAGACTGTTGAAAGAGTGTTTACTGACCCACTAGGTGGAATGGAATCTGGGGTAGAAGGCAATGGACAAGTGGCAACATCATGATGCAACTAACTAGCTGTTGGTATGGGACAACTCCCTTGAAATGTTGTCATAGTGCCCTGGAAGGTGGGACTGGAGCTTGAGGCTATTGAAAACTGACCACTAAAGACCTAGGAAATCTATATAAGAGCCATCCAATTATGAACTAAGGTTCATCACTTTTTCTGACGAGGAAATTTACCTTGGGATTTTGCTGTGCTTGCACCCAAGAGATTCGATGAGGGGATATGTTGAGTTATTGATCATGGTGTAAGTATGCCTGTTAAAATCTGCGGAGTGCAGAAGCTAAACTGCTCAGTGCAAAAGCTACATTGTTGAGTGCAGAAGCTACATTGTTGAGTGTAGAAGTTATACTATTGAGTGCAGAAGTTATATTACTAAGTGACTTGCTTCTACACTGATTACATCTACTTAGTGGTTCAATAAGCAAGCTCGGGGGTCCAAAGAAAGCAAGTAGTTTGGCTGCTTTTTCTGGACAAGGTTGGGAGGAACAGGCCTCCTTGGGTGTTTTTCCACCCTATCTACATTTATAGGTTCTACTTGTCTTTCCTAATTTTAAGTAGTTAAAAATTCTATCTGCAATTATTGATTTATTGTTTATAAGTCATCTTCATATAAATGCATTTATTTTAGTTTCTGACCTAATTAGGATTCTGTATAATAATGGTTAAGTAAGATGAATTGAATAAATATATTTCTCTGCATTTTTCCCCATGTTGTCTTTCTGCATCGTACTCTAGTACAGAGAAGGAGATTAAATAGATGAAAGAATGATAGGCAGATTTTTAATGAATGAATATTTTAACACTGTTGTATTTCATTAATATTTATTTTAGTATATTTCTCTAATACAGTTTATATGATTAGACTCAGGAGTTAGAAACAATATACATAAAGTAGGCATTGTAGTATTTCTATTACACGGTGTGAAAAGTAAACATTTCACTTATGTACACAACTAAGGGTTTATCCACCTTAAAAATGTTTATTTTGATTACAGGATACATATGATATGCGTTCTTAGATTCTTTTCTCTCTCAAAACAGTATAATATTACATTTCATTATATCTTCTTTTGTTAATAATTAAATCTTAATAGCTACAAGGATAAATGTAACAGAAATTACAACATTTTATTACATTTCTACTTTGGACAGGAATAGTAAAATCTAGGATTTATGCTTCTCCATGTTTTTCCTAAAAACTCCTATTTTGTTCTGTATTATGCTTTATTTCAATAACAGAATAATTATTGTTTTTCTATTTTTGTTTTCAACTAACAAAACAAATAGAGAAGCCAGATATAGGTGATACATCCAAACCTACTCAAACATAGCATGAGTCATCTAGACGAATAGCCTTCACTTAGATAAATCTTTTCAACATCATCATTTAAAACAGAACAAGAAATTAGTTACGATTTCATTACAGAGCTGCAAGAAAAAACGTTGATTCTTGGCTCTTGGCCATCACTTAAATCGACAGACAAGAACAACAAGTGAATCTTTCAACATCATGAGCTTTAGTCACAAAAACATTTATCTTATACACTCCTTAAGACTGAAATAATGAGTATCTTGGCATTTACATGAAACAATAGTATCACGTATCAATTGAAAACCATTAACTGAAAAACCATACATTTTCTCTATTTAGAATTTTACTTTGAGAGCTCGACATTTGCTACCAGAACAACAAAACGATTATCGAAAAAATACATGTTAGGGTTTGACCACTTAGCACAGGGCTAAACCCTTGGCTCTCAAACTATTCCTTAAAAACACAACAGTTGCAAAACGATAAACTTCACTTTCACACAAACTGGACCACCACTCTCAATCTCAAACACACAAAAACCATAACGTAGGAGAACACAGTTCTTTTATTTACCAAATACGGTAGAAGGATAAAACCCTCTCCTCAGTTAATTTCTTTTACAAATTCTACATTGAAAAATAAACACCACAGGACTAATGCCGAATGGGTCGAGGGTTTCATCCTCCCTAAGCTGCCAGTTAGCTCACAAGTATTTCGACGGTGATCACTTCTCAGAGCTCAAGAAAAACATGAAGTCTCGGCAAGAACACATGAAGTTCCATTAGTCACCTAACCGAAGCAACAGGGTAACCACCGAGGCTTACCATTCTTTTCGCAGCTGCCATTTATCGGAACCTAAGCATGGGTGCCGGTTGACAAAAGAACCTGCCATTTAAACAAAGTATGGTAAAAATAAGTTTTAAGAAAGAAGTTGTTACATGGCAATTACTAATAACTGAAAACTCTTAATATCAGAAGGAGACAAGGTTCGAAACCGAGAACATTAACTTTTATTTATCACTAGAGTAGAACGCCAAAACCACTACCAAAGTGTACCCATCACTCCATCACTGAATGCAACGAAAGATGGAAGAACAACTCTGAAAATCTATCACTTAACAAATGAGGAAATCCTAGTATTGGAGCAACCTACATGTACATCTGTCACTCACCCTAGAACCCTTACAACACCGATATGTTACTGTAAAACCCTCATAGGGTATCGTTCCTTAAACATCAATAGGCTCTATTTAAACATCATCAGGTCATGGTTTCGAACCGTGGAAAATCCAAACCCTGCTAACAAAACCTGGAAGGCTCTCGGCCTATTGGCCTCTCCACAGAGCCACTCCACACTACAATGAATGACAAAGGTCAATGAATTCAAACATAGCGGAGGTTAGGGTTAGATCCCAAAGTCCAAGACTGTGTTTGATCAATGGTGGAGATCACTCGAAGGGTATCACATACTCCCAAGCAACCACCATAGTAAAGACACCATTAATGACCCTTGCCACCAAGGAGGGCAGCTCGGATAACTTCGAACCAAAACACTTACAGCTCATCATTTTATTTGACCCATCACCATACCTTCACGTTTCTAGCACCACGACGGTATTCACAAAGACACTCCACTGACTCGATCGTTGGAGTATTAAATGCAAATGGTGATCCAGAGTGCCTACTAGCACGAAAATCATCATGGTATTATTTCTTACTCAACCTCATGTATCAGGTTATTTGTAAAGTTCGCAACCCTACCATATTATAACACCTTGTGGTGAGTCAAGGTTGTATTGAATTCTTTTGCTAGGAATTCATCATGCTAAAGGGTCACGTGATGCACACATGAGATGCGTATAATCATTGTTCATAGGACTATATATAAGGCTCTGCATATATATTTCAACATAGTATAGAAATCAAATAGAAATTTGTATAAAGTCAATAGTCCAAATAACACTTACATAATTTATTGCATATAATTCTTAGGCTCTAGAGAATACAAAGAAGATGCATATAAATATTGCACATTAGTTGCACTTAGCCATTACATCTAGGATTTGTTGTATATCCTTATAGTTTGCATTAAATAGAAACTCATGATAATAATATATGGAGGCAAAATAAGACATCTTGAACCTATCTATGGTTTGAACAAGTAATAAAAAGGGCTAGTATAGTATTGTGAATATTATAACCGACATACTTCTTATTTTAAATACTAGGCTAACTAAAGAATCTCACCCGGTGGCAATTTCGACATTTTGTCTCTAAAGCCATTAAGACTTTGGAGATTACTGAAAACTGGTTAGAAACTCTTCGGTCAAACTTCGTAAACACTAAAGCTCTTACCTGTAATCTACAAAAGGGACGATTCAAATGCTTTAGCACGAATGCTAAGTAAGCCTCGGGGCATCCTTAGGATCCATTCATTATCAAACAGAAGAATAGTAGTTAGCACTTATAAACTTCATATCATTGGATCATCAATGTAAGTTATATGAAAACATAGCTGAGTTAAGAAGATCATTCAATAGCATTGAAGTGTACATAGTAATTAACTTGTCACAAAAAATTACACTTTTGACGAACACAGAATTTAGTATAGCAAGACGACAATTAAGCATTTATTATATTTCCACACAGTTAGATTATGCATTAAAAGCTACATTGAAAAATTTTTAAATTTTTGTAAATTTTGGGATGTTACAACCTCATTCACCACCGGTTCCATCATATCCCCTTATGCAATAGGATTCACTGCCGTCGCAACTTCCCCCATAATTACCTCTTCCACCTAGTCCTCCAATACTCCATCCCTCCCACCAACTGAATTGGAGGAACTTCGGTCCTCATTTACCCTTCCAACCCCGCCTATTTCCATGGCAGGTGCTCAGGGTACCCTTGGTCGAGCTACAAATTCTTCCCATGTCAAATTCTAGTGCGCAAGGGCCCGTAAGACTAATAATTTAATCAACCCATGGTTTGGTAGGGAAGATAAGGGATGTCGGGCACCCTTGACATACCCAGCCATAGTTTGCAGAGATTGTAAAAGATAAAAAGGCATATTTAACAATCTGCGGTGGCGTAAATGTGAAAGGATGTAAAATTCATATATGTAAACCACTTTGTACCTACCTTCACAGGAAATGTATTTCTTGATGAAAGTCGCCACCTGGTTCCACGGATTTGGCAAGGATTCCAGGGCTACTCCTCTTCCATGTGGCCGAACAACCTCTCCTGCGGCCAAAACTTCTGCAATTGCAGTCAAATTATGGCACTTCCGACCAAACCATTGCATCCTAGTTCTGCGCAATCCTGTTACTTCCGCCATGATCGCTTTTGAAACATCTATTCTGATACCTCAAACCTCTGAATGAGTTTTAGTTAAATTCTGAGCAAACTCAAGTGCAGTTTCTACATGAAAATCTTTCAATTGCTGTAAATATTCAATCCAACTAGCTTCCTGGAAGATGGTAAAAACCACTATGTTTGCATGCAGAGGCTCTATGCTGACAAGCTCGTGTCGTACCGGGATGCCCATATTGCAAGACTGTCTGTAAATTTTACTACCAACGGAATGTGTTACAGTCTCAGACGTCGAGCTACTGCATGCAGAACAAGCAATGGATAGCCAAAGGTTGGTTTGGGTATTTTGGGAAAGGTGGCAAGGTTATTTTTGGGAATTGGCACAACCATTTTTGGCATAAAAGTGGTGACAGGTTGTCGCACGGTGCAAGTCAAATGGTGGTCATATACCGAAAATGAAGGACGAATCAGACGTAGTCATCACCTCAGCTAATTGGCTAAAGATAAATGACATGGACTGACAACAAAATATACTCATTATTGATTACTGCATTAAGTCATGCCTAATTATGTTCATCATTAAGACTCGCACCTTCGAATGTAATTTCAATCCGTCATTTTGCAAGGCGGTTCCTTTCCATGGTCACATCGCTAATAGGATCATCAATTCGCACATGCGCCCATGAGCTGGCCATTGTCGAGTGGCAAATAAAGTACATCCACGTTGGCGTAGATCATAAAAATATGTGGCAAACAAGTAAGCTTTTGATGTTCATTGTGGAGGATGGAGAGTGCTAATACCGATGAGCAAAGATATAATGAAGTTCCAATGAGGAATTAGCAGAGTTGCAACTGCTAAGAATAAGAAGAATGGTAAAATTTAGCTATTGTAGCCGCTCGAAATAGGAAAAAGAGGCACTTTTAGCAGTGGTGCAACTACGCAAAATAGGAAAAATAGACATATTGGCGGTGTCGTAGCTTCTAAAAATAGGAAAAGTGGGAAATTTTAGTGGATGTTGCAGTTGCGTGAAATAGGAAGGATAGGAAACTTGGTGGTGTCGTAGCTGCTAAAAGTACGAAAAAGTGGGAAATTTAGCAGATGTTGTAGCTGTGCGAAATAGGAAGGATAGGCAACTTGACAATGTCGTAGATGCTAAAAGTAGGAAAAGTGGGAAATTTAGCAGATGTTGCAGCTGCGCAAAAGAGAAATAAGCCATAAGTAGCGTGTTGCAACTGTGCGAAATGGGAAAGATAGGCGACTTTGACGGAGCCGCAACTGCTAAAAATAAGGGAAATAGACAACTAAGCAATGTTGCAGCTGCGCAGAAAAGAGACTTGGGCAGGATATAGCACTGTTGCAGCTGCAGGAAAAAGAGATAAGCCATATTTTGTTGAGTAACTGTTGTTGCAGCATTCTTTTCTTCCAAAGAATTATTCACAGAAAAGGGGGAGCAACCAAAATGCCACAATCGCTTGGCCCGAGTTGTGACTGCCTCCATTCAAGTGATCTTCCACACATAAACCTGTTCAGAGTTCTTAAAACAACAAAAACCCATCAAAACTGAAAAATAAAATCAAACAAAAGAAAAGAAAATGATTTATTTATATACAGAAAAATTTATGCAGAATTGCAACAGCCTTTTTAAAAATTATCAGGGGCAAGGAAAATTCCTTGCTCCTGAATCAATTGATAACCTGGATCAGCTGCAACATGTGAAATAAATGCATCCCTTGAAATAGGTTTATGATACAGTCTCAACCGATGACCAATGGCAAATAATGGTGTTTTGTTTTCATCGATGGTGATCAACCAAACTGTTCCATTGTCAAACACTTTGTCTATCTGGTAGGGTCCCATCCATCTCATACGTAGTTTTCCTTTGAAATCCCTTTTAAACCGTGAATCATACAACAAAGCCCAGTCTCCCTCACAGAAGAATTTCTTCTTTATAAATTTGTCATACCACTTGGAGCACTACTGTTGGATCAAGGTTGTATGATGAACTGCAGTTGTGCGCTTCTCATCCAACTCATTAAGATGATTCAAACGGTTCCTCTAAGCTTCTGTTAAATCAAGGTTTGCTTCCATGGCTATCTTCAAAGTTCTGATTTCAAATTCAATCGGGAAGACAACATTTTTTCCATACACCAATTCATATGGGGAAAAACCAGCAATGTTGCGCCATGTGGTGCGATAAGCCCATAATGCCTCTGGAAGTCTGTCAGCCCAATCTTTACGGTGGCTTTTCACTGCTTTTGTTAAAATAGCCTCAATAACCTTATTTGTGCTTTCCACTTGGCCATTGGCATGTGGATGATATGGTGAGGTTATTTTGTGATGAATGTGAAACTTCTGTAATAGGGCTTCCAACTTGTGAGACACGAACTGTGGTCCACCATCTGTAATGATTTCCTTGGGTACTCCAAACTGAGTAAAAAAAATTTCATACATGAAATCAATTACAGCCTGATCATTGGCTCTGACCAAGGCTACAGCTTCCACCCATTTGGTCATGTAATATGTGCAAACCAAGATGTGAACTTTCTGCTTCGAGGGAAGGTTGATAGGCCCCACAAAATCCAGAGCCTATCTATCAAAAGGTTCAACCACAAGCTGTGGCTAAAGAGGCATTTCATCTAATCTGTTAGGCTGGCCCATCCTCTGGTAGCTATCACAAGCCTGAACATACTTTTTCGCATCTTTGAACAATGTCGGCCAATAATATCCCATCCTTAAAACCTTATGACCTATCCTTTTGTTAGCAAAATGTCCCCCACAGAGTTCATCATGGCAAGCTTTTAGGATACTGAAAATTTCATCTTCTCTTACACATCTTCTGATTTCCAAGTCAAGAACTATGTAGAAAAGATTTCCATCAATTCAGCAATACTGAGCACTCTGTTGTATAATCTTTCTTTTTTCTCTCTTCGACAGATGTGCTGGAATCTTTCCTGCAGCCAAAAAGTTAGCAATATCTACGTACCATGGGGAATGAGCTGATACTGCAAACAAATGTTCAACAGGGAAGGAATCTTCTACTGGTAAACTGTCATCATTATTAGTGAGTTGAGATAAAAAGTTAGCAAGAACGTTTTCCTTTCCTGGTCTCTCAATAACTGTAATGTAAAATTCCTGTAACAGTAACAGCCATCTAGTTACTCTAGAATTCATGATCGGTTTATTCATTAAGTATTTGATAGTTGAATGGTCAGTGTGCACAAAAGTAGAATATCCAGTAATATAGTGTCTAAATTTGTTGATGGCATAGACAATGGCAAGGAATTCCTTCTGTGTAATAGTATAGTTCAGTTCAGCAGGGGCCAAGTTCTTACTAATGTAATAAATTGCATAGGGAGCATGACCTTCCTATTGTCCTAATACTGATCCAAATGGTAGTATCTAAAGCATCGGATGAGATGTGAAAAGGCTGAGCCTAATTGGGCCCTCGTAGGATAGGTGTTGTAGATAGCCTTTTCTTAAGTTCAGTAAACGTTGTTTGGCATGCATCATTCCAATCAAATTGTGCATCCTTCATCAACAGGGTGAACAAAGGAGAAGCTAGTTTGGAAAAAAATTCTATGAATCTTCTGTAATAGCCAGCCTACCCTAAAAGGCTACGTACATCTTTTTGTGTTCCAGGAGTTGGTATATTTTCAATTACCTTAATTTTGGATGGGTCTACCTGGATACCATCAGAAGAGATGAAGTGCCCTAGAACTATGCCCTCGCTCATCATAATATGGCACTTTTCAGTGCTTAAAGATAGTTGGCTTTGTTCACAGCATTTCAGAACCTTTTATAAATTATTCAATGCTTCTTCGAAACTACTACCATATGGAGTGAAGTCATCCATAAAAATTTCCATGAAGTCATTCACCATCTCCGAAAAGATCCCAATCACTGATCTCTGAAACGTGGCCGGTGCATTGCACAACCCGAAAGGAAGTACCCTGTAAGCAAAAGTGCCCTAGGGACAAGTGAAGGTAGTTTTGTCTTGGTCTTCTGGAGGAATCTGGATTTGGTTGTAACCACTAAATCCATCCAGAAAGGAAAAATACTTCTTTCCAGACAAGGAATCAAGGACATGATCAATAAAAGGTAAGGGAAAGTGGTCTTTCTGCATTGCTTTATTCAATTCTCTGTAGTCTACACAGACCCTCCATTTCCCATTCTTTTTTGGGTACAATCATGAGTGGAGAAACCCACTCACTGTCTAAAATTGGGTATATAAATCCTGCTTCCAAAAGTTTTTGGATTTCTTCCTTCACTATGTCCCTTAAGTTTGGGTTCATCATTCGTTGTGGTTGTCACACTGGTCTGGAGTCGCTTTTGATGTAAATGTGATGGGTACACAGATTAGAAAGAATACCCTTCATATCTGTGTATTCCCATGCGAAATCTCCTTTGTGTTTTTTGAGCAAAGTGATCATCTGTTCCAGCTCATTGGGCACAAGATTCGGGTTAATGTTCAGTGTTTTTCCTAGCTCAATTTCTACTGGGACACTTTTTGGATTTTTAAGTACTGGAATTATATTGGCATCACTGACTAGAGTCTCTTCTGTTAGATTTTCTTGTTCTGTTTCATCTAATGTACTGTTTCGAATTTGATAAACATATTTATTGATAGACGTGGGATGACTGATGAAACTGTTAATAGTGTCATCCTTTGTTTCATCTTTAAAATTTAAGGCTCTCCCTATCGTTAATAATGGTTGAACGCCTTCTTGCTCCTCCAGATCCACCCAAACTGGAGTTTCAACTTCTAGGCTTGGTCAGGCTGGGGGGTATAGAGTTAGGCTCTTAATATCAGTCCCGTCTGATATGGTCATGGATCCCGATCGACAGTTGATACAGGCATCTGTTGTGGCTAACCAAGGTCTTCCCAGGATCAGCGGGTGTCCCCCCAGCTGTGACTTCAATTGTAACACCAAGAAGTCCACAGGGTATTCCCACGAATCAACAGAGATGACTAGGTCATTCATGATTCCCTCAGGATTGATTGTTGATCTGTCAGCAAGTTCTAAAATGGTAGGGGTCAGCCAAAGATTAGTGAGTCCCAATTTTTTCACAGTTTCTATGGTCATAACTGTTACACCTAAAATCCTACCATCTTGAGATTCAGTGTATACATCCCTGAAGTTTCATTGGATAAATCATCAACCTGGAAGGGATACCATTGCATTTATGCTAGGTTTCGAGAGGTCGTCGTAGGTTGCACTCATGCAACCTGCAACGTCACATCTTTCTCTATTGTAGGGTGCGACAAAGTCAGTTAATGGACAAAAATAGGTCCTTCGAGCCCATTCTCAAAGCCTATTGACTTGTATCCTTATCCCTGACCTCTTGGGGGAGCTGGCACTCAGTTCCTAACCTCTTGGAAATATCCCCTATCTCTCTCCTACCATATCTCAATCTACCCTATCCATACCCTATCCACTTAGTCCTATATAAGTGAAGCTCTACCCCTCTCCAACAGGAGGAAGTCTATAGTGTCTACATGCTAGTGAAATCATCATAGAGAGATCTCTAACTCATCCATTGAGAGACTCACACTTCCTTGGGAGGATATGGCAATTGTCTTGGACGGAGAAAGGCTACTACGTTAAGCCTTGGTTGTAGTATATTCTTTTCTATGTACTTTCCCGATTTACAGTAATATAAAAGCTTTCCACCAATATTGTTTATGTGTGATGATATTGTGTAGTTTTCCTGCTTAACTGTTTACTTAGATCTATTATTGTATAGATGCCCTTTTACTTGTTTGTATCGTGTAGTGTCTTAACAGGTCTTACAGCTAAGATCTGACAACCGTGAGGCGTGGAGCAACATCCAGGAAGAAAGGACTTCAAGTTTAAGGTAAGACATCTAGTGACTTGATCCTTAATTAGATCTAGGAAAGTCGTTTGTAGTCTATATTATTTGTTCTAGACTCACTTTGAGATAGGGAGATTTGGCTCGCATCCGCTCGAGTGGATTGTCCGTCAAAAAAATTGTTAGATTTTAAGCATTAATTCAATATGCTATAGGATCTTTACTGAGAGAATAACATGTACAGTATATCAATGCATAACAATCATATCAAGCATGCCAAGCATCACAAGAATCAAAAGCATGAGACAATGGACACACAAATTTTTCTGTGGGGAAGACCCTAAGGTGAAAAACCCCACAACTTCCTCAGAGATAGATAGAGCAATGGCTCAACCAAAGTACAACCAAATACAATAGATAGTCTCCTACTATGCAGTTGATCCTCCTCCTCCAATGTGCACCACTTTCTGAGTGAGAGAAAAGTGAGTTCTGAGATAATCAAAATAGAGAATCCCAACTCTCTATTTATACTTGTCCTGACCTGGCTAATTACTTATGGGGCTGACTTGTCTAACTCATCCTAATAACCCCAGTTACATATATATCGGGCTGACACCCACATCAGGTGGTCTAATAACCCATCGGCAAGTTAATCTACTTGCGCCACTTGTCAATACAAATGATGACACTTCCTTATAGAGGAATAACACATCTCTTATAAGGGTACAATAAATATATATATGAAATACATTCCGAAGTTACATATACATCAACACTCCCTCTTAACTAGGAAGGTATTTCTCAACACAGATCATCGGGCACAAGTCTTCTTCTCTGGATCATCGTCATCGATGCACCGTCATCGTCACAGCTGCTATTATCTCGTCCAATCTCTGAATCTACTCATCATAGGAAGTTCTACAGAGCCAATCCTTTTTCATACTGGATGTAGGCCCACCACCTATAGGTCTTCATCATCACTGGTCATACTGTGGAATCCTTAGAACTCATCACGTGCATCTGCAAAACCTTGCAAGAGCATCCTAGGCCTTTTACGAGAACACAGCTCAACCTCTCGAATCTCTCAAGATATTTTACATGCCACTACACAACCTATCCACGACCATAGAGTATCAAACTGATACTTCACCATACATCCAACTGATGTATATCATCACATGATCAACCTAATCATCATCATCATCTACGAGTAAGCCATCAAGTAGGTACACCTCAGGACTAATTACACTGCCTCTGCAAAACCTGCAAGATCTCTCAGGACTGATTACACTACCTTGGAAAAACCTGCAAGAGCATCTCAGGACTGATTACATGCCTTTGCAAAACCTATGTACCAAACTATCACATCAATGTCTTCAGATCACTACAAAGTCCATGGAGCACAACCCAGATGCACACACACAACACTTACACTCACCAACATGGGAGGACCAACCTACTACCATCTGGGAAAGGCTCACAGCACTTACATCAACGACCATGGGAGGACCAACCTACCACCATGTCGGAATGGCACAGCACTTACATCAACGACCATGGGAGGACCAACCTACCACCATGTTGGAAAGGCCCAGCACTTACATCAACGACCATGAGAGGACCAACCTACTATCATGTCGAAAAGGCTTCAGCACTTATATCATGACCATGAGAGGACCAACCTACCATCATGTTAGAATGTCTCCAGCACTTATATCTCACCATGGGAGGACCAACCTACCACCATTTGAGAATGGCCCAACCCTTACATCTCACCATAGGAGGACCAACCTACCACTATGTGAGAATGGCTCAGCCCTTACATCTTGCCATGGGAGGACCAACCTACCACCATGCAAGAATGGCTTGGCCCTTACATCTTGCCATGGGAGGACCAACCTACCACCATGCAAGAATGGCCCAATGTGCATCTATGTCTCTGGACTCATCACTTCCCTCTGGAAGGAATCTCAATCTGAAGTACACCAAGTCTCCCTCTGAAGTATTCAAACTTCACTTTGGAAAATGGCTTGGTCAACACATCAGCTATCTACTTGTCTGTCGCAACATATAGGAGCTTCACAGCTCCCCTCTACACCATATCCTTGATATAGTGGAACTTGATCTCAATGTGCTTCGACCTGTCATGGAACACTGGGTTCTCTGACAACTTCACACAACTCTGGTTGTCGCAATATATACAGGTAGCACTCAACTAGAGATCAAACAAATCAGATAGTAGCTTCCTAAGCCATACTGCCTCACAACTAGCTGAACAAGCTACGACATACTCTGCTTCAGCTGTACTCAGTGCCACACAGGACTGCTTCCTGCTAAACCAAGAGATCACACTTGATCCCATACTGAAGCAACACCCCGAAGTGCTCTTCCAATCAATGGTACTTCCTGCCCAATCCGAATCAACATAACCCTCTAGGTTAAACTTTTGATTTGCCTCATACTTGAGCCCATAATCCACTGTACCCTTCAGGTACCTCAAAACATGCTTTGCAGCTATCAGGTGAACATGTCTCGGATTTGTCAGATACTAGCTCAAGGTGTTCACCGCAAAGAAAATGTCTGGCCTCGTATTCGTCAGGTACATCAAGGACCCAATCATCTGACGATACATCGTAGCATCAATCGACTCAGAAGAAGCATCACACAGAAGCTTCAGGTTCGATGCCATAGGTGTGGCCATGGCCTTGCAGTCCATCATCCCAAAACTCTTTAGGATCTTTACTGCATACTTCCCTTGTCCAAGGAAGATCCCATCTGCAATCTGCCACACCTCCATACAAAGAAAGTAGTGCATCATACCCAAGTCCTTCATCTCAAACTCGACATCTAGCTTCCTCTTCGTATCGGCAATCAGTCTATCCTCACCTGTCAGAAATAGGTCATCCACATACAATAGTAGAATTACTGGATTGCCCTCCTCAACCTTGTAGTAAAGGTTGGAATCCGCTTTACTCTTGGTAAAGACCAAACTGGATAGGAAGCCATCTATCCTGCCATACCAGGTCATGGGTGCCTATTTCAAACCATACAGGGCTTTCTTCAGTTTGCACACGTGTGTTCCTCTATCATGTGTCTCAAACCCGAGTGGTTGCTCCACGTACACTTCCTCTTCAACTACACCATTCAAGAAGGCTGTCTTGACATCCATCTGGTGTACCTTCCATTTCATTACTGCAGCCAAAGCAAGTACTGATCTAATGGAAGTGTATCTGGCCACAAGAGCAAAAGTCTCTTCATAATCAATTCCTTCTTTCTGGGAGAAGCCATGAGCTACAAACCTAACTTTGTATTTCTCGATGCTACCATCTACAGCATGCTTGACCTTATAGATCCATTTGGAAGTTACCACATACTTCCCATCTGGTCTTGGGACCACATCCCAAACATCATTTTTCATAATAGATTGGTATTCTTCGATCATAGCATCCTTCCATTCTTTCTTTTCTGTAGCTTCTTCATAACTGGAAGGTTCTTTATCCATGATGTCACAGAGTAAAGCAACATAACTAGTATGTGACCTTGTCCTTTTCCTTTCTCTGTGTTCTTCTTCTGGAATGCCAAATCTCTCTGCATCTTGGATGAGCTCTCTAGCCCATGTAGGTTTCCTCTTGTGAGGATTCTTCTCATGAGGTGGATTCATAGGTTCTTGTGGATCTTCCATTTCTCAATCTTCTTCAGGAACTGCTTCATTTATTGTATTGTTTTGAGTTATGGATATTCTGGGTTCTTCATTGTCTTCAATAGGTGTCTTTCTCGATTTGTGATAAGCTAAACTTTCATCAAATGTTACATCTCTGTTGATGTCAATCTTCTTGAATCCAGGGAAGTAGATTCTATAAGCTTTCGAGCTTTCACTGTAACCCACGAATATACCCTTCTTTCCTGAAGGATCCAACTTTGTCCTTTTCTCTTTTGGGATGTGAGTGTATACTGGACAACCAAATATTCTGAGATGGCTCACTTCTGGTTTCTTACCAGTAAACACTTCTTTTGGTATTTTGTTGTCAAGTATCTTATGGGGTGTTCTGTTCTGCACATATACAGTTGTCCTTGCTGCTTTAGCCCATAGGTGCATAGGTAAGTCTTGGTCATGAAGCATTGCTCTTGCTACTTCCATGATTGTTCTGTCTTCCTTTTGGCAACCCCATTCTGCTGTGGATTGTAAGGAGTAGTCAACTCCCTCTTAATCCCTAAATCACTGCATAACTTCTTGAAGTCTCCTGAAGTAAATTCTCCGCCATTGTCAGATCTAAAGATCTTGATCTTCAAGTCAATTTGGTTTTCTATCAAGGCTTTGAATTCCTCGAAATTGTTAAACACTTCATCTTTGTTCTTCAAGAAGTAGATCCAAGTCTTCCTAGAGAAGCCATCAATAAAAGAGACATAGTATACATACCCACTCAGAGAACTAGATGACATGGGATCGCATACATCAGAGTGGATAATCTCCAAGATTCCTTTTGCCTTGCTTTCACTGCTTGGAAATGTCTTCTTTGTATTCTTTCCCTTTGCACAACCTTTGCAAATGCCTTCATGCTTGGTCTGGATTTCAGGAAGACCTTCTACCGCTTTGCTTGCAATTGGTAATGCTTTGTAATTCATGTGTGCAAGCCTTCTGTGCCAAAGTTCACTTGGCTCTACTGAATCATGGATCATGGCTTGTTCTAGATGGCCCTTCAATTTGTATAATCCTCCCTCTTTCTCTCCAATCACAACTGCATCATCTATAGTCTTACCCTTAGGCCACATTAGGAATTAGCCATCTATAAATGCAACCCTCATGCCTTTTGCATCTAATGCAGATATTGAGAGTAGATTCTTCTTGAGACTTGGAACATAGAGTACATCTTTCATCTTCATAGACTTTCTAGAGTCTAGTGTATAGGAGGCTTCACCACTCACTTTTATGGGATACTGGTAGTCATCTCCAAGATTCACCTTGTGGGGTGAATCATGTTCAGATAGATTCACAAAGGATTCTTTGAATCATGTCATATGTTTGGAAGCCCCACTATCTATGAGCCAATAATTACTTCCATGAGTAATGGTTCTGGTGAGAGTAGAAATCAAAACATATTCTTCATCACTTGAAGAATATTCACTATCTTCTCTAGCCCTCTTCCTGGGAGGTTCATCATCCTCTGCAGCATGAGCATGATGTATTCTTTTGAAGTTCTTCTTCTTGTGATTACCCTCTTTCTTATTCTTAGGGAAATCTCTGGTATAGTGTCCCTTATCATCACATGTATAGAAACAGACATGGAACATATCCCTTCGATGTCTCGGACTACCTCTTTGATTTTGATATTTTCCTTTCTTGCCATGATGGTGAGCTTTCTTGTCACCATGTCTTTTGGAGTGAGCTGTGAGTGCTTGGTCTTCACTCCCCATCTTCTCTTCTTTGGCTACAATTCGAGCTTCTTCCTGTGAGCATTCTTCCCAAAGTCTATTGAAAGAGATAAGTTTCTTTCTAGCACAAATTCCTTGGATGAAGGAATCCCATGACCTAGGGAGGCCATTAAGAGTGGTCATCACCACTTCTCCATTTTCTATATCTTCACCCACAGCTTCAAGTTGTTCTTTTATCTGGGAGACCCTTGAGAAATATGACTGCATAGTCTCTGCATTCTGGATCTTGATATTCTTCAATTGATTCCTCAGGGTCATCTTCTGATTTATGTTCTTGCCTTCAAATAGTTTGGTCAAGGAATCAAACATCTCTTTTGGTGTCTTTAGGGATGACACATGAGGGATGAGATGATCTTTAATAGAATCAGCAATGATCCTCTTTGCCTTAACCAAATTCCTCTTGTGAAGAGCCATAGCCTCTTCTCCCTTTGGGATAGGGACCTCTTCACTTATATAAGTATCCAACTCATTCTCTTCAAGGATTAACCCAATCCTGTACTTCCATGCTCGGAATTTATCATCTCCTTCAAGATTATCCTCAAGCTTGGTGTGGTGAGACATCTTAAAGAGTACTTCAAATGGAAATAGAAAAGATTTAGGTCTTACCACTTGAATGCTGAAAATTGGATCTGATGCCGGATTAGGGTTTGAGTTTCCCGGAGATCTACACAAGCAAAAATCTTGATCCAAAGCTCCAACCTTCTGATTTTCCAAAGAGCTTCCAGCTGTGTCTTCAGATTTCAGAAATTTCTATTTTTGAGGAAACCCTAATTTTTAGGGCCAAAACTAAAAGTGCTCAGAATTGAATTTTGATTGGACAGATAGATTCACCTTGCTTAGGAGAGTCAATCCATCATATTACTTTTACAAAATCTGTGGAGAGAAACCCAAAAACAAGAAGCCCTAGCTTCTGCAACTGCATAGTGTTTTCTTCTCAGGTTAGCTCTAATACCATGTTATATTTTAAACATTATTTCAATATGCCATAGGATCTTTACTGAGAGAATAACATGTACAGTATATCAATGCATAACAATCATATCAAGCATGCCAAGCATCACAAGAATCGAAAGTATGAGACAATGGACACACAGATTTTTCCGTGGGGAAAACCCTAAGGTGAAAAACCCCACAACTTCCTCAGAGATAGATAGAGAAATGGCTCAACCAAAGTACAACCAAATACAATAGATAGTCTCCTACTATGCAGCTGATCCTCCTCCTCCAATGTGCGCCACTTTCTGAGTGAGAGAAGAGTGAGTTCCGAGATGATCAAAATAGAGAATCCCGACTCTCTATTTATACTTGTCTTGACCTAGCTAATTACTTATGGGACCGACTTGTCTAACTCAGCCTAATAACCCCAGTTACATATATATCGGGCCGACACCCACATCAGGTGGTCTAATAACCCATCGGCAAGTTAATCTACTTGTGACACTTGTCAATACAAATGACAACACTTCCTTATAGAGGAATAACACATCTCTTATAAGGGTACAATAAATATATATATATGAAATACATTCCGAAGTTACATATACATCAACAAAAATATGGTGACCATACTAGGGAATAACATTGCTTTGTAGTTGTCAATTTGAGTGTCAATTTTTAGTTGATTTCTTACCAATCCATTCTATTTTGCCATTTCCTTCTTTAGTTGATTTCACCATCAGATCTTCACTTTGAAGAGTATGATTACCTTCCTTTGAGTTTGTACTTCTCATTTGCAAACATTTTTTATGCTCATTACCTGGAGAATTGGTTTAGTTTTTTAACTTAGATCTCTCTTGTCGCACCTGGTTAGTGTGCCCAGAGCGACACTATGTTATTTTTTATCTTTGTTCTTTTCCTGTTAATCTATCGTCACAACCCTTCCATTGGTCTACTGCGACGTCATCGCACTCCCCGCATTGGTGAACTGCGATGTCACACTGTATACAAGCATAGAGTGCACTGATCTACCATTTTTTCCATACATGCACCCTTTCTTCATTTCTGTTTTGATTTTGGTTTGTGTGCAGACTCCCTCTGTATTGTAAAGTCTAGTCAAAGATCTCATTTTGCTTTGTGTGATTGAGTTGTTTGGTTTTATTTGGATTTGTTTTGGGTTCCATCTTGGACAAGTCTGAGATTTGGTAGTGGTGGCCACTCTTGTCTCCCCCAGCTGCATCCACTCACCCTTGCATTCCTTCCTCTCCTAGCCGGATCCAGTCAAGTGTATTGGATCAATTTTCAGACCTCATTTGCATTCATTTTGTGAGTTTTGCTTGCTTTAGTGCTACTTGTTACTGATTGATTTGAGTGTTTGTATGTACTTTCATTACTTTGAGTGCTCACTTTCTCTTGAGATTTTCTAGGTTGTTGAAGTGCTGCAAGTGATCTTTTCGTTTCAAGTATTCATGTTAAAAGCATTGTTGTTATCAAATTATCATTTCGATAGATCCATTGAAAGATCAAAAGTACTTTATTTCCATCATTTCTCAAGCTCATCTGAAGAAGTGTATATGCATTGGAATGTCTCATTTGTAGATATTTTGGAAAAGTTGAAAGAAGATTGCATTATTTGTGGTTTTCATGAATTATGAGTTGTTCATTTTCTTGAAAAGTTCAAATAGATATCAAGTTTTGTAAAAGTAGTTACATGCTTGGAAATTGCATTGTATCTTTTGGTTTTTGTGCTTTTAGGCCATCATAGTGAACGTGAAAAGCTTGCATACTTTACCTAGAAACTCTCTCTTTTCATCACTAGCATCATTTTCGTTTTGAAAAGATAAAAGAAAAGAAAAAACATGCTTTGATTTGGTTTAGTAGTGTTGTGTCTTTCATGTTTCGCTGAAAAGGAAAAAGAATATTTCATAGTCATTTTTTGGCAGATTTGGGATTGTCTTGCATTGCATTGCTTTGACAAAATTGTTGGAAAGAAAAAGAAAATTTCTCCTTCCCATACATAGAGTTCATTGAAAGAAAAGCATATTTTTTGCATGTAGTTAGGACCTGCATTATGTTTACGAGTATGTACTCACCTCATGCATTCACCTAACCGTCCAGAGAAAATTAACGGTAGAACTAGAGTAAAAATTTTAGCAACTTGTGTGTAAGTTAGAGAGGTGTTCCGGCATCGTTAAGCATGGCAGCTGTTGTTGTTTTCCAGCACTGTATCCCGGGGGTATTGTAGTCTTCCACGTACTTATCGGTATATCGATCTCTTTCACGTACCCACCAAGTCACCTTTAGTACTTGGCGTATATTGAAAGGTGTTTCACGTACTCGGTAGTATATCGGAAGGTCTCTTGTCAAACAGTTGTGCATTAGACAACACCACTACGGATTTGAGCTTCCACGTACCTTGTGTATATCGAGAGACACCTTTAGGATTCCTAAAACCAACTGAGTTAACCTTTTGGCCATCTTGGCGAAGCAATACACCAAGAACAACACTCGGGGAGCTACTACGCACGTACCATCCAGGTAATTGGGTATTCAGGAAAGGGTATGGTCCCAATCCTCCTTGTCGTGTTTCAATCCTCCTTGTCGCTTTTTACTGTTGGACTTTGCGGTATATCATGAGTTGCGAAGCCTCGACAATCCTGTGAGGCTCCAGACCATTGAATCCACTCTTATAACATAAGTTTGCTCATGGCCTTAGTTTGTGTAGGGTTTTTTGTCTGGTCTTCTTTTCTTTCATTTAGATTTCCTTAGGAGAAAATTTTTGTTTTAGTCACTCTAGCTAACTTTCCTTGGAGAAGGTCTCACAGGATTCAGAATTTGCCACCTGAATATCCCCTTAACTAGGAGGTAATTTCGAGGGTAATACTGGATCCACAAGCCAGGGTCAGGTCACATGAAGTGGAAAACCCCACTTTGAACATTGGAGGACATTTGTTTCCTCATACTCCTCCAGATTCACTTTCCTCTCATCCCCCACAGGGTGAAGAAGCACAAATCCCCACTTCACAAGACTTATCTCCTGTTGCACCGAGAGAGCCTGGATCATTGGAATGGATAAATCAACCCCAAGATGACCCCACAGCAACTGTTCGTCCTTCAGCAGCTTATTGGACATCTTCTATAGACCACCCAGTGGCCCATTTTGTTGTTGCACTCCCACCCAGTTGAGCTAGTCCCAACGACCACTTATCACCTTATCGTGAGCAATTGGCTCATTTACGTGCTATGGGTGAGGATTTTCGAAGTCGAAACTTTCAACTAAGGTTCGACGATCGACCACCCCCAAGTCGTGTTTTAGCTTTTGAGTCACTGGAATCATCCACGCAACACGTGACCACTATTGAAACTGGTCAACCATCAATTCCTACACATACATCCCCTAGACAGGAGACCAGTTCAGTACCTCCCACAACCCAACCTATTGAAGGAAAACAGTCCAATACACCTGTAACTACCACAGTTACGTCATCTACTCCTCCCCCACCCCAAACTTCAAGGGGAGGATACTCTTTACCCCCTACCTTCTTTACGGGTAGTGGCAATCCTACGGTGAATAATCAACAACCAGTGTTGGGTCAACCTTTACCTAGTGGTCAGCAAGTTGTTGTTGGGGGACAACCCCCATCTCTCAACCATAATACTGCAGCAGGAGTTCCCATCAGGACTTCCGTTGGAAATTCCTTACCTCTTGGACCTTCCACTTCGGGACTATCCCATGTCGGGGAACCGTCCAACGTAATTCAACCTCCATCAAGTCAAGTGTATTCAGGTCATCATAACCCTGTGTCAGGTCAACTTAATCCCGAAAACGCACTCTACAGGGTACCCTACCCCGAAAATCCTTACACTCTATGGGGACAGCAAAATATTTTACAACATGGACCCCCACTTACAATCCCTCAAGTCCCTCCACCCCCGTTTGGTCCACCCCCACCTCCCATTGGAGGCGGCGGGCCCTCACATAACGCTGGAGGAGGTGAACCTCTACCTTCTGGTGGAGGACCACCTCATTTTGGTCATCATGGCCCTAGGGGAGATGGTGGAGGACCACCCCCCCTGGCAGTGGTGGTGGGGGAGGGTCATCTCATCCCGGCGGTGGCAGAGGAGCACCACCTCCTCCTGGTGGTGGTGGTGGAGGACCTTCTCATCCTGGTGGTGGTGGTGGTGGACCACCACCCTACTATGATGGAGGTGGCGAATGAGGCTCTTACCCTTTTAGCAGCGGCGGTAGCCCACCACCCCCTCCCGGCGGAGGTGGTGGAGGCCCATCCTATTCTAGTGGTGGTAGTGGACCACCACCTCCACCTGGAGGAGGCAGTGGCAACCCATCCTACCCTGGCCGTGGTGGAGACCCCCACCATTTGGAGGTGGCCCACCCCCTCCCAGCGGTGGAGGCGGACCCCCCCCTTACAGTAATGGGCCACCTTATTATGGTTATGGACAACCTTACTATGGTGGCGGACCTAAATTTGGTCCAGGTGGTCCATACCCCTATGGCAAGTTTCCTCCTAGAACACCCTATGGTCAGTCGATACAAGGTCCTACAGGTCCTTACACGCCTTATCCGTACTATCAGTACTCGCAGCCTAATCCGCAGCTACCCTTTTTGGCTACTTTGGATCTACCCGGCCTATCTCACTTGACCAACAACCCCATTTACCACGGAACTAATTGGCCACCCATTCCGGTGAAACTTCTGTTAGATATCCCAAAATTTGATGGCAAGCCAGGTGAGGATCCTAAAAATCATGTGATGACATACCACTTGTGGTGCTCATCCAACTCGCTGATGGATGACTCGATTTGTCTTAGATTGTTTCAAAGGTCTCTCACTGGTTCGACTGCCAAGTGGTATATTGAACTACCACCCCATTCTTTTCATGATTTTGGTTCTCTTGCTACGATTTTTTTGACTCATTTCCAGCTTCCTATACAATATGAAACTGGTACAAAGATTTTAACCTCACTCCGTCAAAATACCGCCACTCATATCTCGAATCATATACATGAGTGGCAGAGGAGACGACGTCTCATTAAGGCTCCTATTCCAGATCAACTCCTAGCAACCTGGTTTACGAAGTCTCTGATTCCCACCATAGCACAAGATGTTGCCATGGGAGGCGTTGTCACTAAGGAACAAGCCATCGCTCGTGCCCATCTACTAAACTTAGTCTATGCTCAATCTGGCACGTTGTTTGATATTCTTCCTAACGCACCCCGCAACACTTACGACCCCACGAAACCACCCAAGGGACCCCAAGCCGATGGCATCATTGGATCCCTTCACACCCAGCCTTCCTCTCAAACTGTTGGTTCCTCGAACCCACAGAGTTCTTCCCCATCACCAACACAGGTTGGTCACAACACCACCAAATCATCCACTCCTATTGTCACCGAAGAAGTGAATTATGTTTCGTCAGCTTCACCTCAAAAGTCTGGTGGTAAGAAAAAGAACAAAGGGAAACCTAAGAAATCTTCCACCCAGCGGGAACAAAAGAGCACCCCTGATGGTACCAAATAGAAAAGGAAGTTGAAGTATCCTTTCCTACTGTGTGGTGATGATCACTTTTCTAAAGAGTGCCCCCATAGAGACGAAGTTCAAAATTTTCTTAAGGAAAAACCCACACCCACAATTCTCAATGATCCCTTCCCTACTCAAAATCAGCAGTTGATCACTCACACTTCTTCTTCCCAAGGAGAAGCATCCACCACCGCACATGTTCTCATGGTACGTAATGAGAATCAACTTAAACACCCGTTCTCGTTTGTATGACTCCGTTCCAACCAAAGAACCTATTAGAAGTAATACTAAAAAAGCTTGCACTTTGATGCCTGATGTCACCATACCAACTGCTCCTCTCACCATAGATAATCCTTCTCTCGATTGAGTGTTGCGTCCACCCAAGAGCACAATTAGAAAATCAGTTTTCAATCCTAATGCTCGGGATGCTCAAAACTACAACGTTGTAGAGGACCTAGCACAAGCTCCTTGTGCTATGTCGATGCTCGAGGTCATACAAAACTGTCTGAATCAGCGCAAGCCCTCCTCGCTTCCATCGGTGTGGTTGACATGGATTCATCGAATACTAGCATGTTATGGTTGGAATACTTCAAACTGAGATTCTCCCATCAGCGAGCATTTCAAGTTGCCACAAACATTGCTGGGAAGATAATCCATCGTACCGTTTTGGACAAAGGAGCCTCTACGTGAGTCATGTCAATCGCATGTTGGAGGGACATTGGCTCTCCTGAGTTGAATCATTCTCCTACTACTTTGAGAGCCTTCGATGGACGTGGATTTCAACCTCAGGGCTATTACAAGCCTTACTAGTCGAGTTGGGGGCAAGACCGCAACCCTTAATGTGGAAGTGGTCATTGCCCTGTTATATTATAACATTCTACTTGGTCGTAACTGGTTTTACGCCATGACTGCGGTCGCATCATCTGTCTTTCGCATAGTACAATTCCCCCATCAAGGTCGAATTGTCATAGTCGACCAACTAAATTTCTGCACACCTTACACCACTACTCATCCAGGCGATAACGTTCCTTCAATTGGACAATCTTCGCAAAAGTATGAGAGTGTGGGGGTCATCCTCCTTAAGGATTCATCCCTTATGGGCGTCTTTCCTACTTCGGATCCCCCAAACCATGTTGCCATGGTGAACATGATCTCCTCATAGATTTCATCTACCCCTAACTCCAGTGATTCATGGCTTGTACCTAATGAAGCCACCACACACCTGATTGGAGACATCATGCCTCTATCACCCGCTGAACTCATGTACGAGGCTATCCAATCAGCGCCGGAGGACCACTTAGCTATGGCCTCCACATCCTGTTCTCCACAATGGACATCATTCGATCCTTTGCTATGGACTTTTCATTATGACGAGTCCATTATGGAAATCATGAGCGCAGATGATCCTCCGTGGGAAGACCTCCATCATCATTTGTCTTCTTTTCCCATGCTGGATACTGTGGAGAACATCATTCACACCATCGTGACACAGGATATCTACTCTGGGTCCCAGTCCACGATACTTATGTTTCAAACGGACTCCGAAGGAAAACTAGCCAACATCGAACCCACCACCTCGATAGACATCTCGGTTACTCCTGGTGTACTGGAACACATTCATTTAGGCTAGAAGTGTTCCCCTGAAGAATTCATTGTTTGTATGGCCTTATTCAAGCAATTCTGAGACGTGTTCACTTGGACCTATGAGGATATTCCTGGGATAGACCCTTCCATTGTTTTACACAAAATTAAACCTATCCTAACATCAAACCTTTCCACCATAGCTGCGACCGGTACACCCTCGGAAGACTGCGGCAATCAAGGTAGAAATTGAGAAACTCTTGAAGGCCGGCTTCATCTATCCTATCCCATTGATAGAATGGGTCTCAAACGTCGTCCCTGTTACTAAAAAATAGGGTACCATTCATGTCTGTGTCGACTATCGGGATCTCAACAAAGCTTGTCCCAATGTGGTCCCAAGGACAACTACCCAACTCCCTTTATTGACTGGATTATCGACAATTGTGCTAGAAGTGTCATTTTTTCATTCATGGATGGCTTTTCTGGATACAACCAAATTGAGATCCACCCCACCGACCAACACAAGACTGCATTCATCTTCCCTTAGGGAACGTTTGCGTATCGTAAACTTCTGTTTGGTCTTAAAAATGTTGGTGCCACATTCTAGCAGACCATGTCATACACCTTCCATGATGTGAAGGACTTTGTGGAGCCCTACTTGGATGACCTCCCTTCCCACTCGAAGCAATGTGATTTCCACTTAGACCATCTGATGGTCGTTTTCCTTAGATGCAGATGGTACAATATCCGTCTAAATCCTCATAAGTGTATTTTTTGTGTCGAGTCTCGACGCCTCCTAGGGTTTATCATCTCGAAAGATGGAATCGGCATTGATCCCTTGAAGGTGGAAGCCATCGTCGCTCTTCCACCTCCAACCAATATTACGAAACTTCAGAGTCTGCAAGGACGTGCGACTTATTTAAGGCATTTTGTTTATAATTTCGCACAAAAGAAACAGGGTTATATGAGATTGATGAATAAAGACGTCCCGTTCATTTGGGATGATCAAGCTCAACAATCTTTTGAAAGTTTGAAACATGCCATCACGCATGCCCCTGTGCTCCAACCCCCGAATTACTATCGAGATTACATTTTATATCTTGCCGCTTCCCACACCACTATCGCCATTTTATATACTATGCTAGAAAAGGTCTCATTGACACTGAAACTCACTATTCACATGTTGAGAAGCTCACTCTCGCGGTAGTCATTGTCGTGCAGAAGTTTTGTCATTACATTTTTCTTCGCACCACCACCATCATCACTGATTCGAACCCCATGTACCAAGTTTTGACTCGTCAGGTGCTTGGGGGAAAGTATTCACACTGGATTGTGATACTGCAAGAATTCGATCTTCTTTTCAAAAAAGCCCAGTCTAAAAAGTCTTTGGTGTTTGTTGAGCTCATCTGCGACCTCCCCCGTACTGACATAGAATCTGAGCCCAATGACTCTTTTTCGGATGAGTCATTGTTTCTTATCAGTACGTCTAATCCGTGGTATGGAGATATCAAATTGTATCTTCAAACCCAATGTTTCAGCCCTGAATTGTCCCGTGATGACCGTCATCGAATACGTCACCATGTGAAGTATTATCTGATTATCAATGATACTTTGTACCATCATGGTATCGATTCTATCCTTTGACGTTGTCTGACTCATGATGAGGCTGAACGTGTTCTGAATGACTGTCACGCTGGGGCATGTGGCGGTCACCTCTCTGGGATGGCTACAGCCCAGAATATTCTTCATGCTAGATATTACTGGCCGTCTATATTCAAAAATTGTATTGAGGTCATAAAAAAATGGCCTCCATGTCAACATTTTCATACAAAAAAGTGCACCCATCCCTCCCCGTTACACCAGGTTATTGTTGTGGACTACTTTACAAAGTGGGTCGAGGCAATTCCTACATACACGAACAACGGCAAGACCGCTACACTCTTCATGTTTAACCATGTAATAGCGCGGTTTGGAGTTCCTCAAGCAATAGTTACTGACCATGGTTCTCATTTTATGAACCATATGGTTGACGAGTTGAAAGATAGATTAGGTTTTCGCCATGAAAACTCAACACCATACTACCCACAGTTGAACGGATAGCTCAAGGCCATTAACAAGGTCTTGAAAACTATGGTTCAATGAATGGTGGGTACACACAAGGCCAATTGGAATAATATGCTCTTCTCCGCACTTTGGGCTTATCGAACCTCCGTTAAAATCGCCATTGGATTTACTCCCTTCCAACTAGTGTATGGATTGGAGGCAGTCCTTCCCATTGAGTGCGAAATTCCGTCTCTCAAGCTTGCCATCGAACTTCTCCCAAACACTACTGCTGAGGAAGAACATTTCCTCTACCTAGCTAAGCTCGATGAGACTCACCGAGATGCCGCTCTTGCTAACGAGGCTCATAAGAAAGCATCAAAGTGCAGTACGACAAGTCGGTAGAACCTCACACATATAGTGAGGGAAATTTGGTCCTCACGTATGACCAAAAACATGATAAGATGGGGGCAGGAAAGTTTGAGTCCATGTGGCATGGACCTTACATAGTAAAACACGTCTTAGAGAAGGGAGCTTATGAGCTTGAATACTATGACGGGATATCTTTGGGTGAGCCCCATAATGGGCTCTACCTAAAGAGGTATTATGCCTGAGTCTTTCATGCATAGTTACTTTTGTATATACTGTACATAACGTGTGTGTGTTTTTTGTGTGGTGTGGCACTTTGATTTCTTGCGTGTTTAGGTCTTGTTTCGTTTCTTATACCATGTTCTGTCTGCGTGTGCAAATGGCAACATGCTATGGATTCATGGACGGCACCAGCCGGCATACCCATAACCTTGCTTCGGCAACCTGGGTACTCTACTCACCTACCGGCGAGATCATCAGCTCAGGGGGAATGTATTTAGGTTTCGCAACCAACAATGCTATGGAATATCAAGCAGTCATTGGAACCTTAACTGACACCATTTCCTTGGGTATGGACCACGTTGTCATCCACCTGGATTCTCAACTTGTGGTCTCTCATCTTAACCGAGTCTATGCCATCCGCAATCCTACCTTACTCCGTCTCTATCGACGAGTCCGTCTTCTGGAAAGGTCCTTCAAGTCCATTCAGTACCTGCACATTCCACGAGATGTGAACACAGTTGTCGATTCTATGGCCAACTTCATCTTAGATTGGTACATTGCACACAAATAACCATATTCATGAACTGTTAAAAGTAGAAATAACATGTAAATAACTCATTTTATAAGCAAACACATAAACAAGACTGCACCATTCATCCATTTTAAAACACATAATATATAAATCGTCAGAATGTCTGTATGTATCATCATAAAAGGTAGTGTTGGTACAAAATCTGAAGCATGATGGCTTTCAATGAGTCTACGAAATCTGAAGCCTCATATCTTTCAGTAGGTACAAAAAATATGAGGCCTCCAAGCTCTCAGTACATACATAGTAACAACATAAGGCCTATCACCTGGCCCGTACAACCCTAGGTCTAACGGCTCTAGCCTGCTGAGTGTGGAAACAGTCAGTTACTCTCGCAACCCTAAAGCGCGCAATCACTCCAACTGTGTACACCTACATGGGTCGTGGCACCTCATCTACCGTCGGCTCGGGAACGTCTAACGTTAACCCACTCAGGTTGGCATAGACTCCATCCATCTCTACAATGGCAACATGTACAGTTGGACCCATGACTGCTCCCTCTCCTCTCTCTCTCCTCACAAGAAGAGAGACTCCCACTGGTCGTACGGGGCCCACGTCTGCACACACGGGTTGTTAACTTTTCAGCACTATAACAAAAAAATCATAAATGCACAAAACTTAAAAGTACAAGGGTTATTGTTCTTACCGATGTCTCCCCATGCTGCTTCCTCGGGCAATGGAAATTCTGGGTCATCTCTAAAGTCCGTACCACTGTATGGGAAGTCCTCTACCATCAGTAACTAGCCCTCTAGCCAGGTGAAGAACTCAAGACCATAAGTGATGATGGGGTCCCCACCATGTCGGGTCCACCTAGCCATGTGAGGATCCCTAGGATCCCTGTCCTCCAATGGTACCTGAGGGCATAAGAGGGGAACCCACTCCAATAGGAATGAGATCACTATCGAACCGTAGCCGAACTGTTTGAGCTCTCCCCCGCCAACACTTGGTCAGTTGATCTCGCATGTTCGCAAGGAGTACCTCACACTAGTTGAAGATCTTCAAAGACATGCAGTCCTCCGCATATAACATCTGAGACCGAGTATCCAAGTGAGGATCTTGACTCCTCGTTTTCCTTGTAATGGTGAAAAGAATGGCATGTAACGGATGCTCTCGCATGTCTTTTATGGGAATAGTCCCACTAGAAGCATGAGCGTGAGGAGTATAGTGTTGTTGGATCATCTCATCTATAGTCTGATCACTTCCCCGTGATCCAGTAAGAAGCACATTGTCCCCTCTTCGGGAAAATCCAGTCAGGAAGTAGATGTCCTCGACATCTATAGTAAGCACATGCTCGTCGATCACAAAATACTGTTGAGCCGCATCCCAACATCTAAGCATATGCGTCAACAGGGGGATTTGGGCTCTCATGCCCTGGATCTCGAAGAACTTTAGCAAGCCGCAGTTCCTCAACGCTGTTACACATAATGGATCATTTGCAATTTGCATGTCATCTACCTTGTGCTCCCATTCTCACCACTCCAAAACCATTTTGGCTGCTTGTAACCTGCCAAAAGGAGAGTTTAAACATTGTTAACATTTGCTTCAACCACTTAAAGTTCTTTTTTTGGGCATGGTTTGTGTTTGGGGTTGGGATTTCCCACCGTCGCACCCCATTAATACTAATAGTTCAACGTCGTCGTAGTCCAACCTTATGACCTTTGTGAAAACTCAGTCTCGTCGCAGTTCTTGAAAGGGCAAACTGTGACGACCTGAGGATGCAATGGCCCTTCACAAACCAAGCTAAAAACCAAAAAAATGAACCTAAATAAAAAATGTAAACCACTACGATTATGTTTGATGAAGTCTAGAGTTACCTGCTCCGGACGGTGGGTGAAATGGTCGCTCATAGCTTCTGGAGTCGACAAGTGAAGTTTTGGCTCCAAATGGCACTTCTCCTCCCAATTTGGCAAATGAAACAATGGTGACTCTATTTGACCCATTTTTCTATTTATAGATCAAAATGGAATATTCTTTTTGAAATATTTGATTCCTTTAGGTCATTTGCTATAGTTTGGATCGTTTTTATCTCATTTGGATGCTTGGTTAACTATTTGACCTAGTTTCCGAGTGTGCAGGAGTCATTAAGTGTCTTTTTACACTGTCTTGTGCATTGGAACGATCATCTCAGGTATGAACACCCCTTATGTGTTTTTGTCGTTGTTTTCCAGTCATTAAATTGTAATTATTTTATGATGATGAGATTACTCTTTGTTCTTTCGCGTGCTCTTTAAACCATGAGAATACGTTACCGAGTTACGATTTATCACTTTTCCAGGCTCGTTAAACTCCTACTGAAAAGGAACCCCCCCAGAATCTATCTTTAAGCTCTTTTCAGGCTCTCTAAATATGAAAAGATTGCCAAGCGAACTTGTCGCATTCACGCTTGTTAAATAATTTGAATGGTTGTCTTCCTGGTGATAGTTTACCCCTTTTTTGGACCAAGGGGCACTACTTACGAAAAAAGGATACTCCAGCCAATCATGACTGGAAGAGTCCTCTCCCGTGTTGTTTTACCCTTTTTCAAGCGATGAGGCTAACTTTACGAAAAAGGACCGTTGGAGTCTTATTTAGTTCTTTTCAGACTCTCTAAACATGAAATGACGACCGATTTTACCTTCTATGGACTCTTTAAACTTTCACATTGGAGGGCCCACCATGGGACGAACCCCTCCTATCCTAGGTTCAGAAAATATTTGGGATTGGACTCATCTATGAGATGAGCTACACCGAGCATCTAGTTACCCTCATCAAGCTCATAAAAAACACATGAGGCACTCATCGTCCATGATGGGGAAAAAGGAAAGATTTATGTTACACCCTTATTAGTGGCAGTACCTAGTCATTTCTTGAACATGGCACTCATTTGCATTTGCATACTGCACTTAGATCATCCGTTTGTCCTCGAGTTCCACCTATCTCCTGAGTCTTGTTACTCCTTTGAGTCATTCAAAGAACGCTTCCACCATCAGTTGCATTAGGAGTTGGTATCATAACTCGTCAAGTCAATATTGCCAAGGCATGCCATGCCCATGTTCAAGAATGTTATCACTACTCATTATCTGCAGTCAGTACACCTTCAATCATGTCGGTCTTCTCTAAGTCAATATCACATGTTACTGTAACATCTGATCTGCTCTACACATCCTTTGTCATGTTTCGTGTCGATGATGGGGGATTCATCATGGCCCTCCTTCGACAGATTCATCCTTGTCGACTTCAGCTCATCATCCGAGGATTGAATTTAGAAACCAACCAATTACCTTGGCCATGCATGCCTCAATGGCAAGTTACCTCACTTTCAACATGAGTTTATACCATTGACTCTAGACTGAAAGATTTCATCTCGCGTTCGACTTCAACTCATTTATTTACGCTTGATGATATGTACTATGATACCTTGGGAATCATTGACATTAATGGTGATTTCCCTCGCACTTGTTAACGGTATACATCAATGACCACTAATCAAGTGGTTTCTACCATGTTTGATGCCAAGACATTTGTAATCACATGGATAGATTCATATCATTGCAGGTTCAGCTTGAAGACCCTGGGGAGTCATGTTTTACCCACATTGTGATGGATTTTGTATTGAGTCATGTCACACGGATCCACATTTGTATTAGTCATGGCTGTGTTATCATCTCATCATGGATCTACGCTTGTGTCTAGTAGCCATGATTGTTTTCAGTCGGTCATTACTACCATGGATCTGCAATGTATTGGTCAGCATCCATGTTGTATGTCATATGAGACAGTGTACTCAGACTCAGTTGTACTGCAGCGATGTCCTTCATCCGACAACCCATTACCATTCTTTCTGTCCAATTTTTCAATAGCTTCATGCTTTGGGGGGCATTCTGTTACACCTAAAATCCTACCATCTTGAGATTCAGTGTATACATCCCTGAAGTTTCATTGTGTAAGTCATTAACCTAGAAGGGATACCATTGCATTTATGCTAGGTTTTGAGAGGTCGTCGCAGGCTGCACTCATGCTACCTGCGATGTCGCATCTTGCTCTATTGCAGGGTGTGACAAAGTCAGTTAATGGACAAAAATAGGTCCTTCGAGCCCATTCTCGAAGCCTACTGACTTGTATCCTTATCCCTGACCTATTGGGGGAGCTGGCACTCGGTTCCTAACCTCTTGGAAAGATCCCCTATCTCTCTCCTACCATATCTCAACCTACCCTATCCATACCCTATCCACTTAGTCCTATATAAGTGAAGCTCTACCCCTCTCCAACAGGAGGAATTCTATAGTGTCTACATGCTGGTGAAATCATCATAGAGAGATCTCTAACTCATCCATTGAGAGACTCACACTTCCTTGGGAGGATATGGCAATTGGCTTGGATGAAGAAAGGCTACTACATTAAGCCTTGGTTGTAGTTTATTCTTTTCTATGAACTTTCTCGATTTACAGTAATATAAACACTTTCCACCAATATTGTTTATGTGTGATGATATTGTGTAGTTTTCCTTCTTAACTGTTTGCTTAGATCTATTATTGTATAGATGCTCTTTTACTTGTTTGTATCATTCTGTGTCTTAACAGGTCTTGCAACTGACATCTAACAACCGTGAGGCATGGAGCAACATCCAGGCAGAAAGGACTTCAAGTTTAAGGTAAGACATCTAGTGACTTGATCCTTAATTAGATCTAGGAAAGTCGTTTGTAGTCTGTATTATTTGTTCTAGACTCAATTTGAGCTAGGGAGATCCGGCTCGCGTTCGCTCGAGTGGATTTTCCATCAAACAATAACATTGATAGTTGCACCTAAATCTACCAATACATTCGGTATCTGAGTGTGTCATATGTGTACTATAACGGTGGGGTTTCCAGTATCATCATACTTAGCCACATGAGTCTTACCCATTATTAATTCGAAAAAATTTCCCAATACATGGACAGTGGGAGGATCCCTAGGCTTTATTCCTGGTTTTCTAACACATGGGTCTCTAACGGTCTTGGCATAAATATGCACATCATGAATGGATTGTAACAGTTGAATTTTGACATATAAGTTCTTCAATTCCCCTAAGAGATTGAATCTAGGTTGTTCCACTGTTTTCTGTAGGGCCAATCATTCAAGATATGGTGGTTCTCTTATAAGTTGTGTAGGTTGTGTTTCATCATGTGTTTCTTCATATGTTTCAGCTAATGTTTCTATAGGAGTGTCAGCATCCTCAATGATGGGGATTGTTGTATCGGCTGAATTCTCAAATTGTTGATCCATTCTGGCTTAAGTCGCAAAGGATGGAACATTCTCAATGACTATGGGTTCCACTACTCTTCCTGATCGAATATGTATATCATTATAGGGAATGGAAGTAATGGAATAAGCAGGCATGTTGGTAGTCTCAAATTGATGAATTGCTTTATTATTCGGGTTAGGGTTAGGTTCTGCAGGTAGTTGTGGTCGTAGTGGTGCATTCATAGGCGCGACATTGTTTGGGAATTGCAGCTGTGGCTGCTGGTACTGTTGAGGAGGATACTATTGGTAAGGAGTCTGGTGTTGGGAAAAGTTGTTTCATGGATAGGAATTTCTCCAATTAGGATCCCAGGGAGCTTGTTGGTTTGATTGTTGTGCCCATGGCGTCCAAGGGTTAGGATTTTGAATTGAGTTTTGAGATGGATGGCATTGGTTATTAGAACAATGTGAAGGGAATTGTGTATTCCTGTGATTCATATTATTCATACCATTCATATTATTCCAAAAAGGTGATGGTTTTGAATTCATACCTTGATTTCAAGGTTACCAAGGCTTCTTTTGAGCAATAAAATAAGCTTGTTCCACATCTGAAGTAGACGCCTGCAATACTTCTTTGACCTTGGGTAATGAAGAACATTCCTTGGTATCATGATCCAATTCACATATCCGACATACCTCTACCTTGTCAAGCGGACATTCTTTTAGTGGGTGCTTCTCTCTGCATTTGGGACAGAATACGCCAAGTGTTAGGTCTTCTACTGCCTGCCTCTGTTTTTCCCTCAAGGCATCCAAATCTGAGGAAATGGAGCTCATCATATATGTTTTAAAGTTCTTCAGAAGGTTGCCTATCTCTGCTCGAGTAGCTCCTCCACTAGCTGATTTATGTGTCCTAGTGAAGACATCTCGATCTCATTCCTTGTCTCGATTGTTGGTTCTAGAGTACCCCTTGAATACCTTCGACATAATTCAATGATCTTCTCAAAGGGTTCCTTTGAGATGTCCCCTTTCCCCAACAAGTTCAACATATCAAGGCAAACTTCTCTAATCCCTCGTAGTAAGATAATATTGAGTACATCTTTTCCAATCTCAGTATGACCATACCTCTATAAATTATAAAATAACCTTTCAACAAAATCTTCCAAGCTCTCTTCGTCCTTCTGAACCATTTTAAACAACTCCTCCTTGCTATCTCTGGTTCTACAGTATTCTTGATATTTGGAAAGGAAGGTTTGTTTCATTTGGTCCTAGGTAGTAATGGTCTCATGACCCAGACTCATAAACCAGTGCAGAGCATTTCCTTTTAGGGTGGATGGAAATAATTGTTGATGTAATTGTAACTTTGGAATGTATTTCATCTATGTATATTGTATTCATATAGAGATGTTATTATTCCTCTATACGGAAGTGTTTGTATTCCTATAGAGATGTTATTATTCCTCTATACAAAAGTGTCGTCATTTATATTGTAAGTGTCGTAACTTATACTTGATGGGTCATTAGACCACCTTGTTGGGGTCGGCCTTGTAAAATTCATGTGGGTTAAAGGGTTATTAGACCACCCTATTGGGGGTCGGCCCTCTCAGCATTATGTTATGTGGTTAAGTTAAGGCTGACCTAGTAAAGGTTATTAGGCAAGTCAAGTCAAGTATAAATAGAGTGCGGGAGGCACTCTATTTGATCATTCACTTTCTCACTCATACTCTCATTGGAGCGTGGCGCACTTGTGGAGGAGGAGAAGCTACTGCTAGGAGTATATCTCTTATGCTTGGGTTGTATCGTTTCTCTATCTATCTCTGAGGAAGTTGCGGGGTTTTTCACCTTCTTGGTTTTCCCCGGTGAAACTCTGTGTCTCTTATGTGCTTGCATTATTGTGTCCATGATTAATATGTTATAGATATGTTGTACATGTTGTTCTCTCAGTTAAGATCCTAGATCAGATTGAATTAAATTCTGAAAAACTAACATGGTATCAGAGCTAGCCTAAAAGAAGGCATGGTATGGCATCTATGACACTTGTTGCATTTGCGAAGCTAGGGCTTGATATAGCAAAAACCAGTCATCGTAGAACTTTCGCCATTTCAGCTAGGTTTTAGGATCTGAAAATATTACAGGTCGAATATAAGATCCCCATGTACCTTGTGTCCAAAGGGAAAGCTCTAATTCGTTGTACTCTGTGATTTATGATCTGTACAATATAGGGTTTCTGCCTCTTCCAGATCTGAGTCATAAACAGGTGACCTAGGAAAAAAGGTCATAACCTGGGCTAGGAAGATCCAAATGAAATTTCGTAAAAAGTGATAGGTAGGGTACAGACTGTACTTTCTCAAGTAAGTGTTTCAAAGGCCGAAATTGAATCAGTGACACGTGGCACGCTGTACAAGTTCGCTCTCCTGTTTTATCCCATAAACATGTCACGTTGCAACACTTGGCATAAATATCTCTCAGAGAATCCATTCTAGGTCAAACATGTCAGGTTGGAAAGATAAAAGGTCAGGCTACCACAGGAAGAATTTTCAGACCCTGTAGATCTAAAATTTTGGAGTTACACAAGAAACAATCAGGTGCATATTTCTGTCAAAACAGAATTGGATTTTGAGCACCTTCATTCATGGCTCCGGGAATTTAGGGTTTCGGAGAATGTTGGAATTTTTGTATCAGAGACCACGGCTGAATGATCCTCATCAAAATAGAAATTTAGAGACCAAGATCTAATTTTTTGGTTGGGCAAAAGGTCGGGCTTGATCAAACGCTAGTTCGGGACTTTGATCAGAAAAGTGGAAAATTAGGGCTTCTACAAAAATGGGAATTTTTGAAATCTGTGACCATAGCTGGAAGCTCCTTGGAAAAAATGAATTTTAGAGCTTTGGATCAAACTATTTGGTTGGGTGAAGCTCTGGGAAACTCAAACCCTAATTTAGGGTCCTCCCTAGTGAATCCGAAAGATTGAAAAGCAAATTTGAGTGGTGAAACTTTGCAGTTTTCAAATTCTGAGTATAGCAGGTTGATCAGCTCATCAAGGTGCATCTTTCTATCCTTTCAGAAGTTTGAAATTCAAAGTTTTATTTTTTAGGGTTTCTCTGACAAACCCTAATCCAGCTCCAGATTCAGTTTCAGCAAATCAAAGTGGATTGGGTTAATCCTAGAAGAGAATGGATTGGTCACCTACATAAGTGAAGAAGTTCCTGTTTCAGAGGGAGATGAGGCTAAGGTCTTACATAAGAAGATTACAAGCAATCTCGATAGGTATGACTTATACAGGTACGTTTTGAAATTTGTTAATAATTGAGGTTATGATATGTTTGTCTTCATATTATTGAGGTTAGTACAATCTTGATTATTTTTAGAATTGCCTTATCACCCTAGTAGAAGTATGAATGCATGTGAATGATAGAAGACATTCATTGATTAGGGTTTTATGATTGTACTAATGCATTGTGGTATTCTATGAGGATCATGTTGTCCGCTAACATGAAAGTTACAAATCAAGTTCTAGATCAAGAACATATGACCATGGTGACATGAAGACAAAGACTCATGGATCACATAGAAGCTCTACTTACAAGGTATGTATATTTTGGTTCTACAATGGTTAACTTATGAGTTATGCAGGTTACTAGAACAAGTCATCAAAGAAAACAAGAAGACATTGTTTAGGTATGTTAGACATAACTATCTAACATGATAATCCAAGTATGTTTTTCCTATATCAAGTTAGAAACCTACCTTGTGTTAGGATCTCTTATATAAGTATATCTTCATATGATTGATGATTGTTCATGAAGTTATAAGTTTGAGTAATCATAGGATTATGCATATTATGTTTCTTACCTTGATTGATGATATGACTAACCAAAAGAGTCCTTTGGTCAAATATGAATATGCATGAGTAAGAAAAGTATTCCCTGAAACCTTGAATACTAATGTTTATTATCTGTGTTTGAAATGATCATGACTATACATGTTTAAAATTATTGTGTTTTGATAGTATTGAGATTATACTAATGAATGTATGTATGAGACCTCGAGGATAACACAATGATGATACTAGTAAGTATGCATAAGTGATCGAGGATGGATATAAGTTTAAGGACAAGTAATTCAGAAAGCAAAGATCAAGAGGGAGCACACTCCAGTAGTTGCTGCAAGGAAACAAATATTGAGAGGGAGTCCACCCTACAAACCAAACAAAGATAAGTATTTGAATTGTCATTTCTTGCATACTTGTTTGTTTAAATAATATTGCGCAATGATGTATATGCTTATATTCCTAGACTTAGCGTGTGTATTATGCATATTAGAATAATTGCATTAATGAACAGTATACTACTAATATGCATGTGATGGGTAAGTGGCCTATGGCACTATACAACATTCCATTGCTACTTATCTAGAATGAAACCTCTTTGCTAACATGTTGGGAGTTGTGCACACTCTTAACAATGTTCTGGTAGAGATTGGAAGGCATCTAGAAAGTTACGTGATATGGATAAATGTTGTATTGAAGCATTGGCTAAGATGATTGCATGACTATATGACATATTTATTTATGTGTAAGAATTTGTTCTGAAAACTATGAGATGTTTTCTAATCATGCAATTTAACTTGTTTTGTATGAAAGATCATATACCATCACCTACAAAAGAAGGACTACAACATGTGTTCAACAACAAAGTTATCTATTGAAGATATTGAAGATATTGAAGTTCCCAAGATTCAAGAAGAATGCCATGATCGAGGAGTACCAGTCGATCATGAAGAATGATGTTTGGGATGCAGTCCCAAGACCTGAAGGGAAGTCTGTTGTGACTTCCAAGTGGATCTATAAGATCAAGCATGCTGCAAATGGTAGCATAGAAAAATACAAAGCTAGGTTTGTAGCTCGTGGCTTCTCTCAGAAAGAGGGAATATACTATGAAGAGACTTTTGCACCTGTAGCCAGATACACTTCCATCAGAACAATACTTGCTCTGGCTGCAGTGATGAAATGGAATATACACCAGATGGATGTCAATACATCTTTCTTGAATGGTGTAGTCGAAGAGGAAGTGTATGTGGAGCAGCCACTAGGTTTTGAGACATATGATAGGGAGTCATATGTGTGCAAGTTGAAGAAAGCCTTGTATGGCTTGAAGCAAGCTCCTAGGACTTGGTATGGTAGGATAGACAGCTTTCTATCCAGTTTGGGCTTTACCAAGAGTAAAGCAGATTCCAACCTTTACTACAAGGTTGAGGAAGGCAATCATGTGATACTACTATTGTATGTGGATGACCTATTTGTAACAGGTGAGGATGGATTGATTGTTGATACCAAGAGGAAGCTTGCTGTCGAGTTCAAGATGAAGGACTTGGGGATGATGCACTATTTTCTAGGCATGGAGGTGTGGCAGAGTTCAGATGGAATCTTCCTTGGACAAGGGAAGTATGTAGTAGAAATCCTGAAGAGGTTCGGGATGATAGACTGCAAGGCCATGGCCACACCTATGGCATCGAACTTGAAGCTTCTATGTGATGCTTCATCTGATCTAGTTGATGTCACGATGTATCTTCAGATGATTGGGTCCTTGATGTACCTAAGGAACAATAGACCAAATATTTGCTTTGCAGTGAACACATTGAGTCAATTCCTGACGGATCTCAGAGGTGTTCACTTGGTTGTTGTAAAGCATATTATGAGGTACCTGAAAGGTACAATTGATTATGGGCTCAAGTATGATGCGAATCAAAAGTTTAACCTATAGGGTTATGTTGATTCAGACTGGGTAGGCAATGCTGCAAATAGGAAGAGCACTTCAGGGTGCTGCTTCAATATGGGATCAGGTGTCATCTCTTGGTTTAGCAGGAAGCAGTCCTACGTAGCACTGAGTACAACCGAAGCAGAGTATGTTGCAGCTTGTTCGGCTAGTTGTGAGGCAGTATGGTTGAGGAAGCTACTGTCTCAGTTATTTGATATCCCATTGGATGCTACTAGTATCTTTTGTGACAACCAGAGTTGTGTGAAGATGTCTGAGAACCCGGTGTTCCACGACAGGACTAAGCACATTGAGATCAAATATCACTATATCAGGGATATGGTGCAGAGAGGAGCAGTGAAGCTCTTGTATGTTGCGACGGATGAGCAGGTTGCAGATGTGTTGACGAAACCACTAACCAGAGTGAAGTTCGAGTACTTCAGAGAGAGGCTTGGTGTTCTTCAGATTGACGACACTTCGAGGAAGAAGTGATGGACACATTTGCTGGAGCCATTCCTAGCATGGTGAGAGGAGGATCCTTCCCATGGCTGTGGATGTAAGTGCTGGATGATGAGCATCAAGATGATGCTCCAGTTACTGCTCTGTATATGCATCATGTTGATGCCTGTTATGATCAGTTGGATCATGTATATGTATATGCATCATGTTGGATGCTTGTTATGATCAGTTGGATCATGTATATGTATATGCATCATGTTGGATGCTTGGACCATGTATCTGTATATGTATCAGGTGGATACATTGTATGATCAGGTAGATCATGTATGTTGATATATATCAGGTGGATACATTGTATGATCAGGTGGATCATGTATGATGATATGTATCAGGTACATTCTTGGTATGCATCAAGTGGATGCATTGTATGATCAGGATGATCATGTCTGACGAGCTTCAGGATGTTGCTCCAGATGACATGCATCGGGACGATGTAGTGATGATTATCAAGATGATCATGTACATTAGGACGATGTATGGTAAGTATCAGGTTGATACTATGTGGTCGTGGACAGGTTGTGCAAGGGTAGCATGTAATAAGTCCTGGATATCTGGACAGGTTGTGCTAGTCACGTAAAAGGCCTCAAATGCTCTTTAGAGATCTTGCTTGGAAAGACACTCTTTTAAGGTTTTGCTAGACCACATGTAATAAGTCCTAGAGAACTGGACAGGATGAAAAAGGCCTTAGATGCTCTTTAGAGATCTTGCTTGGCAAGACACTCTTTTAAGGTTTTGTGGGGACCACATGTAATAAGTCCTGGAGATCTGGACAGGATGAAATTGGTCTCAGATGCTCTTTAGAGATATTGCTTGGCAAGACATTCTTTTAAGGTTTTGTGGTAGGGGTCACATGTAATAAGTCCTGGAGATCTGGACAGGATGAAAAAGGCCTCAGATGCTCTTTAGAGTTCTTGCTAATCAAGACACTCTTTTAAGGTTTTGTGATAGTCACATATAATACAGCCCAGGTAGATCTGACAGGTAGAGCCGCGTGCTCATAACAGCCTGGATGCTCTTGCTAGGTTTTGTGACACATGTAATAAGTCCTGAGAATTCCATAGTATGGCCATTTATGATGAATACCTGCAGGTAGTGGGCCTACATCCAGTATGAAAAAGGATTGGCTCTATAGAACTTCCTATGACGAGTAGTTCAGAGATTGATTGAGATAGCAACAGCAATGACGATGACGATGATTCAATGTCGATGATCCAGTGACAATGATCCAGAGAAGAAGACTTGTGCTAGAAGACCTGTGTCAAGAAATACCTTCCTAATTAAGAGGGAGTGTTGATGCAATTGTAACTTCGGAATGTATTTCACCTATGTATATTGTATTCCTATAGAGATGTTATTATTTCTCTATACGGACTTGTTTGTATTCCTATAGAGATGTTATTATTCCTCTATATGGAAGTGTCGTCATTTATATTGTAAGTGTCGTAACTTATACTTGATGGATTATTAGACCACCTTGTTGGGGTCGGCCCTATATAAGTCATGTGGGTTAAAGGGTTATTAGACCACCCTATTGGGGGTTGGCCCTCTCAGCATTATGTTATGCGGTTAAGTTAAGGCCGACCTAGTAAAGGTTATTAGGCAAGTCAAGTCAAGTATAAATAGAGTGCGGGAGGCACTCTATTTGATCATTCACTTTCTCACTCATACTCTCATTGGAGAGTGGCGCACTTGTGGAGGAGGAGAAGCTGTTGCTAGGAGTATATCTCTTATGCTTGGGTTGTATCATTGCTCTATCTATCTCTAAGGAAGTTGCGGGGTTTTTCACCTTCTTGGTTTTCCCCGGTGAAACTCTGTGTCTCTTGTGTGCTTGCATTATTGTGTCCATGATTAATATGCTGTAGATATGTTGTACATGTTGTTCTCTCAGTTAAGATGCTAGATCAGATTGAAGTAAATTCTGAAAAACTAACAATAATTTCAGTTTCTCCACACTGGAGGTATAATTGTAACTGCGACAAAGGATTTCGAACTCAAAAAGGAATTCATTTGGGTCTTCAGAAGACTTACGATGAAAATTCAGGAGAATCGAGGGTGAAATATTCTTCATAGGAGCTGCCCCTGGTGTTTGGAGGATAGGGAATTCAAGTGTGACCACATTGTCACCATGTTGATTATCTTCCACTTCCTCCTCATTGTTATTGTGGCGCTCATTATTTCCTTCCTGTTCTCCATTATTCATGTTGCTCCAAAATTTCAGTGCTTCCTTCGCTCTTTCTTCCTCTTCCTTTGCCTCTTCTGCTCTCCTGCTTTCTTCTTCTCGCCTTCTTTCTTCTTCTTGTTTTTGGCAATGATCCAACCACTCCTCCTTGGTAACTCTGTGCCCATTAATATAATAGATCTCCTCTCTGTCCAGTGAACCCACAGCACTTCCCTTGTCTTCGGGAGGTTTCTTCTCTGGAACAGGAGTTGAAGGTCCCATTGTGGAGAACCTGCAACAATTAATTAATAAGAATATGCGAAATAACAGAAATGACAGAACTCAGAATCACTTTTATATTGATCGCAGGCCACTTCGAGGGGGCAACCTCCTTTGAGCAAGCTCAATACAAATAACTTCACGGTGCCTTCATAGACCTCAACACACACTTATATACTAAGTCTAGGCACCAATACTATGGGTCAAAACCATGGGCCAATACAAACTATGGATCAACAATACTATGGGCTACTTACAAAGCATATGCTCCAAACAACAATAACACAACTATGGATCAACAAATACTACGGAACGACTTTCAAAGCATAAGCGTCCAACAACAATATACTATCAAAGTAAATAAAAGAGTTGACATGGGTTCCTAACATCCCCTCTCCCTTAGAAAATATTTGTCCTCAAAGCTTTAGATGTGGAAATTGATGCAGAATTGGATGGAGTGGTTCCCCTGTAGCATCTTCGGGTTGCATTCCGAGCCACTAACGCCTTTTGAGTTTCAGGAGGATTGCTTGGAATGCTGAAGAAGAACCATATCAACTGCGTGAAAAGTGCGCTCTGAACGGTGCTGATCTTGATGTTTCAGTCGAATTCTTGCCATGTGAAGATTGTCCTGTAGAATGAGAAGAATCTGTTCATGGTTTCGAAGAACCGAGTCAATTGCCTGAACTGGGGAGCTTCTGAGGGTGTATGGAAGAAGAACTGGCAGTTCCTGTCCATAGACTGCTTCATATGGTGTCTTTGTAGATGTGGTATTGTAGCATTGGAGCGCTTCTAGGAAATCCATATAAATAGTTGTCCAAATCTGTGTAGGGATGGGAAAGGGTTCGAGCAGTCCTGAAAGGAGTGTCATTTCACCCTTGTTGACCTGGCAAGTATCACAGTCAACCACCATCTGTTGAATTGGCAGTTTCAGTCCCTGCCAAAAGAAGTTACATTGTTCCCGGTCATACTTTTGGAGGAACCTAGAGTGCCCTGCCAATGAAGAAGCATGGAGTTCATAGAAGAGATAGCCCTGATGAACATATTGCAACCAGTTTGGAACAAACAGAGAAATAGCTGTAAGAGAAACTGGGTCATCAAATGTGTGAGAAGGAACATCTTCCACCATATTGTCCTTACCCTTCTTGTAAGTGATCGCATATTCATAACCCATGAGGTGGATAACCCATTTCAGGTGTGCTCGGGAGGAGACCCATTATTCCAGGAAATTTTTCAGACTCTGGAGATCAGTCTTGATGCAGAAATAATTCCCTAATAGGGATGGCTGCCACATCGGTACTGCATGCAAAATAGCCATCATTTCCTGTTGAGATGTAGACATGGCTAAATGCTTACCGGAAAGGTCTCTTGAAGGCGTAAAGCCAACTGGTGCAGCAAATACACCTGCATATCTATCCAAGGAAGTAGTGGAGACCATTGATGGGTGCATCTGAATGGAATGGAGCTGAGTGATGACACCATGTGAATTCTTCTTAAGGATCTTTTCCAAGCGATGTGAACTGATGATGTAGAAAGACCCTGGTTGTAAGCCTATAAATTTTTGTTGTGTCCCATTGACTGAAAACTGCATCCAAAGTTCAGCAAAATCCCATAAGATAGGGCCAAGTGTGCATACCCATTGAACGCCCAAAACCACATCACATTCGCCTAAGGACAAGGCAAACATGTCAGAGTGCAGATTATAATCTTCCAGAGAGATACGCACATTGTGACACTTTCCCTTGCAAGGTAAGGTGCCTCCATTAGCAACCATGACTTCAAAGTTGGAGCAAGGATGGACAAAACAATCATCATGTTTGGCGATCCGGGGGTCAATGAAGTTATGAGTGCTACCAGAATCAATGAGTATTGTAAGAGGAAGCTTCTTGAAATAACCTCTGACCCGCATTGTTTGGGGGGTGGTGACTCTAGATAAAGCATGGAGAGATATCTCTGGTTGTTCATCCTAATATGGGGGGTCAATAGGAGGCTTCTAAATGTCGACCTAAGTATCCATTGGATCTGGAGCTTCTTCACCAATTTTAGAGGCAGGCGGAGAACCCATATCCAAGAGATAGAGCTTTTGTTGAACACATCTATGTCTCCGAGTGAATTTCTCATCACAATTATAACAAATCCATTTTTCTCTGTGTGCCTGCATCTCTGTTTCAGACAAATGCTTGATAGGAGTTGGTCGAGTTGCTTGCGGAATGGGAGGTCGTTGAGAACCCATATTTTGGAAGGGAAAAAAAGTGGGTTTGGAGTGTTGTTGGGCTGCAATCTTGTCTTCTACCAACTTAGCTAACCCTAGGACTTCCATCATTGTGTTAGGACAGAACATTTTAACCTCTGACCAGATTTCATCCTTAAGACCACTGATAAAACAACTCCTGTAGAATTCATCAGACAATCCTTTTGTGTGATTGGCTAGTTTCTCAAATTCAGTCTGATACTCTCTCACAGTGCCACTTTGATGGAGTTTAGTGAGTGCTCCGGTGAAGTCATCAAAAGCATTAGGACCAAATCGTTGCAAAAGGAGTTGGAAAAAATATGTCCATTTTGGCTCGTCATGAGCCTTGATGTACCAATGGTACCATTGAAGGGCTTCTTGTTCCAAATGAAAGGATGCAAGTGGAACTTTTTGTACATCAAAAGTATTATGCATACTGAAATACTGTTCTGCATGATAGGCCCATCCAGTCGGATCAGTACCATTGAAGCAAGGAAATTCAAGCTTCGGACCACGAAAATGGCTTGAAGAAGAGAACCCAGTGGCTGCAGAAGATTCTTACTATCGGTTATTGTTCATGGCTGAATACTGAAGATGGAGGCTGAGAAATTTTTCATCCAGATCTTGGATTTTGGTTTGGATGGTTGCAAGTGCTTCCTCCATGGTTTTTGCTCCGGTGCGGGTGACAACCATAACCAGGATTTTTTTTTTTTGGGGGGGGGGGGCGGAATGGAGAGAAAAACACAAACAAAAGCTTATTTAGTAAAGAGAAATTTGGATTTGGGAAAAACTCGAAGGGGTAATTGGGGTTTGACTAGGTTTTGGACACTTTTTGATGGATAGGGAAGCAAACAATGGGGATTTTAGAAGCGAGTTGAAAGAATGAGAAAATTTGGCAGAGAGGGACAAAGAAGCATAATTAAAAAAGGAACTCGGTGGAAAAATTTGAAGGCAATTGGGTAAAATCCGAAGAAGTTATGGAAAACCCTAAAAATAGACAAATGTGGGATTTCGGGCTTTGGGAAGTGGAATTTGGGATGGGGTCCTTAGGAATGAAATATGTAGAATGGGATTGCAGGGGTGTTAGTGAATTTTCAGGGAAAATGGAGTGAAAACAAGGGAGATGTGGCAAAAAAATAGGGATTTTTTTTTTTCCAAGAATGGATCTGCAATGCCGTGGAAGGGATCTCAAACAGATAGATCTGCAACGGTGCGGAAGTGATCGAAAACAGAGGGATCTGAAACGGCACCGACTGGATCAAAAATGGCTAGATCTAGAACGACTTTCAGAATGGATCTGAAATGACATGGCAACAGTTCAGCTGAAAATAGATATGGACCCCAGGTATGTGTGGCTTCCTAATAGTTCATGGGTTTCACTCGGCCATCAATGTTGTCTGACGGCTTTTGTATTGGGGCAATACCCCTCACTCCATGGCTCAGGTAAAACTGATAACCACTTTGCCACAAATGATAGCTCTTGGTTTACCTCATGGGTGGGAACTAGTCAATCAAGTAGGGGTCGTTGCCCTTTTCGCTGGCAGGTCCTCTCAATGGGCCAGCTACTTTGGGGTTCCTATGGTACTCCTCACAATGAGTTTTAGGGCTTATGCTCAAGTACTTCCCACAATTAAGTGGATAGATATTATTCCCAGATCCGAAGCTGTAACAGATGTGAAAAAAAAATTTTGGCAGAAATTTCACCCAACGAGCCCAAGAAAGTGCTCTGATACCAGATGTGGAGAACCTGCAACAATTAATTAATAAGAATATGCGAAATAATAGAAATGACAAAACTCATAATCACTTTTATATTGAACGCAGACCACTTCGAGGGGCCAACCTCCTTTGAGCAAGCTCAATACAAATAACTTCACGGTGCCTTCATAGGCCTCAACACACACTTATATACTAAGTCTAGGTGCTAATACTATGGGTTAAAACCATGGGCCAATACAAACTATGGATCAACAATACTATGGGCGACTTACAAAGCATATGCACCAAACAACAATAACACAACTATGGATCAACAAATACTACGGGATGACTTACAAAGCATATGCGTCCAACAACAATATACTATCAAAGTAAATAAAAGGGTTGACATGGGTTCTTAACACCCATTGTGTTCTCCACTTCTGATTGAGAAGTATTAAGATTAGGGAGAACAAAATTTCCTCTTCCTGGAGATGCTCACGATAGTCTGGTGGAAGAATCATCTCTAATTATTTCATCAATGTATGTATGTCTTCCTTGTCCTTGATTTTGACCATGACCTCATCCACCTGCAATGTTAGTATTTTGAGGGGGTTCCCGATTTCTTTTTATTGTATTCATGCATGCTTTAGATAATCAAAACTAAAATGAAATCAATAATCCAACTAATATCTATGTCTATCAATTACCATCCCCGGCAACAACGCCAAAATGTTGGTCACCCTATATGCAAATTAATTACAACTAACACAAAGGATGCTCAATATGAATTGTCAACCCAAGGAAGTCTTTTATTTCAATGGCAATAAGCACAGTCTATGCATAAAAATTTCAAGTAGTTGATTAAATGAATAGAGATAAATGTTCCTACCTATCTGCTCAGCCAAACTCTTCTCATAGCTAAAACTAATCTAACTTATCCATCTAGGAATTCAAAGTACAATTACCTTCCTACAAATATCAATCCAGCAGTTATTGATCTAGGAATAAAATAAACTAGACTAACTTTTGCAAGAAGTTGAATCCTATAATTATCAAACTACAGTATTCAATCTCTACTGATCTAACTCATCTAGCAACTATTGTAACTCAATCATAATCAGTCTAATCTAATGAACTCAAGAAAGATAAAACAACAACCAGAAGTAGAAGTAAGCTTGAACTCTAATTTGATTAATATTGGAAATCCTAGAAAGAATAAATGACTGAAATAAATTAGAGCTGAGCTTGGCTGTAACAGCTGATCTAACACACCATTCATCAAATAAACTAACCTACACAATCGACTATCACACCACATAGTTGCAACTATTCAGGATTCAATCATAAACTACCAGAAAAGAATGCAGTTATCATTTCATTGTTGCAACTCACATTAACACACCTAATGCAATTCCAAGCCACACAACAGAAAAGAAATTAAACTACCTACTTAACTCGGCTATCTCTGTGAGAAGGCGGGCCCTGACCTTCTAACATAGATGTCGAAGATTAACACAAATTAAACACTCAGAAATAAGAAACTCTAATCCTTGCATTAAGAATGATGAAATTACAATCACAGCTCTCTGTCTCAGCTTATACAATTAGAAATTCTCCAACCCCAGGCTCAGAACGCCTCTTTACATTTATACCCCATGACATGAAATCATTACACCAAAATATTGGGCAGCCATGAAGATCTACGATCTTCAGGTTGCCGATTTGCAATGGAACTGTGACATCCATAAGTGATCTTGAATAAAATCATGGCATTCAGGCTTGAGATATCGTACACTGTCACAGCCCATAATAGATTCAAGCTAATTGGACTGGCTGGTACTCAGATTCTCTGTTGTGACTCAGTCACAGTTGGCCATGTGGAGGAATGCTCGAACTATTGCAGCGAATTGTGGAACGGAACTCAAGAAGGGATAGCTGGTGCCACATATGCATATTCTTCAAAGGTCAATGAGTTGCTACACCTGCGGTCTTGTAAAGGCTTCTGGGCTATCTTTATCGAATCAAACAATATTAGCACAACCTTAAAAGATAGAGTACAAAACCATAAACAAATCAGGCATTAATTGAATAAAACAATAATAGATTATACTTGTTGCAATCCATGCTTTGCTTGGGAAAATATCTGCTTAGATCAAGGAATGGTAAGGAAAAACAGGGAAAAAGGTGTAAATAGGTGTAGCAAAAAAGGGGCTATTTTGGGGCCCAACATGTTGCGGCCTTTTTATGGAGACTCTTTGTAGAGTTTGATCTTATTACGAAGCTTTACTGTGAAATTCCCTGCACCTACACATTTTTCATTCATACATGATCATGATCTAAGGTAATATTTTCAAAATTATTGTCATGGCTTTACTTTTCCAATTACCTTTAGTCATCCTCTACTTGATTTTCCACGAAAGTAATAATATCAATGCTCATAATGTGAGCGGTGCATGATCATAACATAACACATGTATAATCCAAGCATAAAATTTGCATAATTTTAAGTATAACAAGTGCATAACGTAAGTATATGTGCGTAACTCGTGCATAACATATGCATAGTAGGGAACAACTGTTGGTGAGTCATCTCAACACTGCAATAAGACTTTATTATTCCAGGTACTCCAGAGATACCTAATAATCAATAGTGAAGAGATTACCGATGCTCCATAGCTTCCAACTCAACATCGGTAATATAATGAGTTCTAGTGCTTCCGGGGCTTTATGCTCAACACTCTCAGTAAAGTAACTCTAGTCAACTATTTGGTTAGTCTAATCCCTTGCACGCTCGATCCCTCTCTAAGTGGTAGTACCAGTTAGCCTTACAAATAATGAAAATATAATTCATTTACTAATGATTAATCAATCGAGAAATATGATTACTATTGCTCTGTAGTTTCTGTCTCAACATTAGTAATGTGATGAGTTTTTGTGCTATTCAGATTTTTCCAAGCTCAACACTATTAAGTGAGGTAACTCCAGTTCTATTCAAATCTTATGCTCAACACTTCCAAGTGGGAGTTACAGTAGTGCAATTCTATATATTGTGCTCAACATTAGTACTAGGATGCATACAAGTTACACCTAGGGATACAATGGCCAAATATCTGATGCTCTAGAGCTTATGCTCAACATCATAATGGTTGGTGTGTTCCAGGGCTTATTCACAACACTTATTAATCATTTTGTGGGGTTATCTATGTACTCCAAAGCGCACGCTCCGTACATACTACCGTAACCCATGTGCTCCAGGGCTTATTCCCAACAAATCCGTGTACATCAGGGCTTATTCCCAACACATAATAAAAAGTCATCCATGTACATTGGGGCTTATGCCAAACACATAATAAAAGTCATCCATGTACATCGGGGCTTATGACTGGCACATAATAAAATTCATCCATGTACATCAAGGATTATGCCCAACACATAACAAACTCCATCCATGTACATCGGGGCTTATGCCCATCACATAACAAAAATAGTCCATGTTCTCCAGTAAGGATTTTGGTTTTAGTGTAGGGAAATTCCTTAAAATTTCAATAGCTTTATAATCCAAGGAGTCCCCCATGATTAGCTCAAAAGGTTGTATAACTCTTTTCTTGGTTAATTTAATTGCTCTTTATTTCAGGTTTCATAAATTAAGGTATTTCTTAATTCAAGGTCTTATTGAAGCCACCTTAACCCCTCACCTGCAATAACCTCAAAGTACTATTAGTCACCATGACATATAATCAAAACTCAAGTAAATGGAGATACCATAATCTTCACATTGTTAGTCATGTGTTTATGTTCCAGAACCTATTAGCTCAACATCAATCCAAAACACATAATAAATCTAGTAATCTTGATGTTCTAGAGTCCTTCGACTCAACATCAAACCACAATACTAATCCCTGCAAGATTGGATTAGAACTATATGCATATAATATAATAAACTTTATCTTAAATCAAACATGTTACCTCTAGTACCTTAGGTACTACCTTTCGTTCACAAGGTTTGGTGAAGTCTATTGCACCCACATGCACCTGCATGCTTCATTTACAATCTTTTGCCCGAAGTTTATTTACATCAAAAATATCTTTAAAGAGAAACATAAATTAAATTAAATATATAAATATTTTGTTGTACTCAAATGGTCAATTCTTTTCCAACAAACCTAGGTACGACTAGGCTTCTAAGTAGCTTTGATACTTTATTCTTTAATATACCAATTTGCTTTATACTTCCAACACTAAAAGCTCAAACAGTTTAAACATTTGTTTGCCTAAGCGAACATTTTTGAAAGCATAAATATCATATATTTGAATCTTTTATTTCCATACTTCTTTAGTATTTATGATTTTACGACTTATCACATGCGACCATTCATGCAATGTTTAATTATCTCAAACATTGTTTTAAATACTAACAACTAATGTACCTATAATGAAATTAACTAACCATGATAGATTTGAGAAACCTTTTCATGCCATTAATATTCTTGAATTTTAAAATACTCCTCTTAATCAACTGATGTTGTGTTTTCTAAGTATATATTTTCACATCATACTAGTTTTGTAGATGCACTCTATTTATTTTTTGGTTTACATCGTTTTGTCCGTTTAAGGTTTCTTGAAGTTTGTCTCTAAAATTCTATGCAGAAAAACAACTATCACTTTTATGCATATGTGTCTCATGACTCTTTGGTTATATAGCACGTAAACATATCAATCTTTATTCTTAGTTTTATTCTACTAAAGGATTTTCAACCCTATCATTTTTCTTTGAACCGAATTTTCTTCATAGGACATACCAACCTTGCTTCCTAAATACTCCTTGACTATAGCATATAAAACATCTTTTAATGACACACTAGTTTAACTGATACTTGCTACGTCACACATGTTAATAATAAAAACAACTACTAATAGGGTAATTATCTACTAGAAAACATCTTTATATTTGAAATATTGTACAGAGTACGCAATGTATTTGCACGTTTGAAAGTCCATACGCCGTAGTGTTGTAACTGGGCTTTGATACCACTTGTAATGTCCCTCAAAATACACCCTAATTTTTTTGTTTTTTATTTTTATTTTTCTCTTTAGGGTCTTCGTATGGTCGCAATACACACGATTAACTTCAGCACTGGTAACTTCGCTGATGTTCTCTGCATATTTATTTAAATTGACTTCAGCACTAAGAATTTGTTTGGTGTTTCCTTTTTTTTTGCTCCTCGCTATGTTGGTTGTCCTTCGTTGTCTACATATTTACTGGATTGTTCTCACCATATAGACCTACAACTTTTATTTCAAGTTATGGATCTTTTAACTAACTTGTAGGTGCATGGTTGTCCCTTAATGCAGTCCGAGTTCCTTTCATATGTAAGTGTTGTTATACCTTACAACCTATTGTCTAGAATAATCTCTTGGCATCTTACTTAATCATAAACTCGATCATGAGGTATTTGTCTACCACCTATTATATTAAGTTTAACTAATGTTTTCATAAGATTAAGTACATATCATTTAGAGTGTATAGCAACTATACTTACTACCCTCACTTTTCTATTTCAATTCCAATTACCTAAATATTAGAATTTACTCACAACAATTTAAATTATATATTTCTTTAAAATAAATATTAATTAATTAATTACGCATGTAATCATCCGACTCAGCATATCACTTACAACATAAGCTTCAAACTATGTCCTTCACACAAATATAAATACAAACTTTCAAACCACAATATAGAACATATACTTAAAATCCATAACCCTACTCAAATCATAAAATCTTAGACTTTCTAATCTTAATATCTCTCCATCAACAATTGTATGTTCCTTTCCTCAAATAAAAGAGATTTATTTTCATTTTTATTTAATAAAGGAATGTTTATAATAAAAGAGATTTATTTTCATTTTTATTTAATAAAGGAATGTTTATAATAAAAGAGATTTATTTTCATTTTGGATGACTTTTAATATATATATATAACATGATAACTGAAATCTTAATGTAAATACTACTAACATTGGAACTGAGTTTATTTTTATGCAGTTCATATGTATAAAAGAAATATCCTTATAAAAGAGTCTAATTACCAATCTCACTACATCTTTCCTTAAACGAAAATATCATATATCATAAAAAATGGTAAATACTCATACTTTAGTTGATTTATAAAAGAGTCTAATTACCAATTTCACTACATCTTTCCATAAACTGCATCTTTCCTTAAACGCAAATATCATAGAATTAAAATGGTAAATACTCATACTTTAGTTGATTTATAAAAAAGTCTAATTACCAATCTCACTACATCTTTCCTGAAATGTAAATATCATAATAAATTAAAATGGTAAATATTCATACTTTAGTTGATTTATAAAAGAGTCTAATTACCTATCAGCTCACTACATCTTTACTTAAGAGTAAATATCATAGTAAATTAAAATAATAAATACAGAGTCTAATTACCAATCTCACTACATCTTTCCTTAAAGACAAATATCATAATAAATTAAAATAGTAAATACTCATACTTTTATTTATATCATAATAAATTAAAATAGTAAATACTCATACTTTTATTTATAAAAGAGTCTAATTACCAATCTCACTACATCTTTCCTTAAAGACAAATATCATAGTAAATTAAAATAGTAAATACTCATACTTTTATTTATAAAAGAGTCTAATTACCAATCTCACTACATCTTTCCTAAAAAGTAAATATCATAGAAAATAAAAATGGTAAATGTGCTCTGCGAATTTCTTCAGCATACAAGTTTACACTAATTAACAAGCGAAAATATATAAAATGAATATTTGCAAATACGCTCAATCACAAGTTTACACTAATTAACAAGCGAAAATATATAAAATGAATATTTGCAAATACGCTCAATCACATCTAGGGTACTCTGCGATTCACTTTAGTATTCTAAAAATTCCACAGGTCAACCAATAAATATATATATAGATATGCTCAATCAAAACCAGGGTGTCTGGCAATTCACGTTAATATATAATAAATGTACATAATATGCATAAAAGTGAACATATACCATTTAAACTTAGAGCTGGTTATCTAAGAGGATTTCCCAACGGTTGAGAGGCGTCTACTTTGATGCATAGTAAGGATTGAATTCTATTTACACCTGCACAACTTCTCGTACGAAAGAACCCAATTAATTATTTCCAGATAAATCTTTAGAATAGAAATTCTAAAATACAAAATCCTTATGCACAGTAGAGATCGATTCCAATCCAAGCTTTCACGCCTTTCATAAGGAGATATTAATCTAGATTTCAGAACAAAGATTAAAATTTAAATAGTTATACATAAAGAAACAGAAGGTATTCAATCCAAACCTCTACGCTTTTCGTATGGATTTCAGAAATAGATTTAAAATTTAAAAAGATTTACACACAGCAAGGGAAGGAATCCGATCAGCTTCCACGCTTTTCATATGGCTCAGAAATAAATTTAAAGTTAAAAAGATTTATACACAGAGAAGAATGGTTCCGATCTAAGCTTCCACGCTTTCCCTATGGAACTATTAATAAAATATTTACACACAGCAAGAGCAGGAATGCGATCCAACTTTCACGCCTTATGGCTCAAAAATAGATTTAAAATTAAAAAGATTTATACACAGAGGAATGGTTCCGATCTCAGCTTCCATGCTTTCCCTATGGAACTATTAATAAAATATTTACACACAGCAAGAGCAGAAATCCGATCCAACTTTCATGCCTTCCATATGGCTCATAAATAGATTTAAAGTTAAAAAGATTTATACACAGAGAAGAATGGTTATGACCTCAGCTTCCACGCTTTCCCTATGGAACTATTATTAAAATATTTACACACAGCAAGAGCAGGAATCTGATCCAACTTTCACGCCTTCCATATGGCTCAGAAATAGTTTTAAAGTTAAAAGTATTTATACACGGAGAAGAATGGTTCCGATCTAAGCTTCCACGGTTTCCCTATGGAACTATTAATAAAATATTTACAGACGGCAAGAGAAGGAATCCGATCCAAGTTTCACGCCTTCGATATGGATCAGAAATAGACTTAAAATTAAAAATATTTACACACAGGAAAAATAAGGAATCCGAACTAGCTTCCACGCTTTTCATATGGATCAGAAATAGATTTAAAATTAAAAAGATTTACACACATGAAAAAGGAAAACGAACTCACTATGTAGGAACAATCAACAATTAATCAATTATAAAAACACATGCGACATAGTTGTACTTACTTAATGAAAACGAGGAAATAATCTCAGCAAATAAAGTAGGCTACTGAAATCTTGACTTCAACGTTCCTCCCATTCAAATTGATCTCTGCCTGACATATGTTTTCCCATCGAAAGACCACCCCCGAGTTGGGCACGAATCCACTAGGGTGTGAGGTTAATGCTCTCTTTCCTTTATTCGATTTTTATTTATTTTTCCTTTCCTTCTTTGCCTTCGAAGATGAAGAAAAAGAAGAAGAAGAAGAACCCCCTTACGAACACAATAGTGTCCTTTTTATAGTCGTATTTAGGTTTGGACTACCAAGACAAGTTATTGTTCGAACTTGACTTAATTTATTTTCAATTGATTTTAACTGGTAACTTATCTTTTAAATTATCTAACTTTAACTTAGCTAGCTATAAGATAAATAACTTATCTTAACGGTAACTTCACTGAGTTATCTCTTTAGCTTTCTATTTAGTTAAATGATATCTGATTGACATACTCTTGCATTTAACTGCTAGTTAATCTTTTCTTTTTTTGTAGATAAGCTTTTACTTTTAAATAAGGACACTCAGTCATTTCTTCAATATTACTTTTTTTATTTATCCTATTTGTAATAACATTTACATATTTATTTATAAATAACAATATGTTTCCTTAGTAATAATAAATCATTTTATCTTTTATTCCTAATTTATAGTTAGGAAAATATTAATAATTTTCCACTTAGGAACTTTAACAAAAACTTTTGTCGAGGCCAATGTACTAATGATGTTTAGGTTAACTTCTTATTTTTACTTAACATGCAGTCCTACATCTCGGCTCGAGACGATAGGGGATGAGCTAGGGTTTTCAGAGATCTTTGAAGGCGGAAGGACTAACGGCGACCATGGCTGCAATTGTGGGGGAGGTAATCCACCCCCCTACAAATCTTCATGATGTGATTCGGGTTGGAGGGATCCCGATCTCGCTCGAAGGAATGGGCGGTATGGGAAAATGATCACAAGATCTGGGGTTTGCAGACCCTATTGTGGGAAGGAATATTGGACAGTGCATCCCCAAAGAGGATTCAATCCCATCAATGAAGATCAGATAAAGTAAGTTAAGGGAACATATCCAATATATGCAGGATCACGCGCTTATCGTTAAGTTTGTGGGTATGTTTCCCTCGAAAAAATCCCTAATCTGGTGGATTAATTCCACCTGGAAATCGAAAGGGAATTATGACCTCCAACTAGGGTCCAAGGGTTTCTTTACGATCTATTTCCTCGGCCTGGAAGATAGAAACAAAGTTTTATATGGGGGGGCCTACTTTTTCTACTCAGCGGGCCTCTTCTTGAGACCTTGGAAATAAAATTTCTTCCCTGATAAGGAGGATATGCGGGTTGCTCCTGTCTAGGTTAGGCTCTATTCACTCCCAAGTGAATATTGGGATGTTGAAATCTTGGAAGACATTGGGAACAACCTTGGATCCTTTGTTAAAATTTTGGAGCAAACTAAAGCTCAACGGTACACAGCTTATGCTCGGATCTATGTGTGCATGGATCTCTCTAAAGAGCTTCCAGAAGCGATCAAAATGTCATGGGAGGATGAGGACTGGGTTCAACCCTTGGATTACGAGAAATTCTCATTCAGATATCAACGGTGCCATGAACATGGTCATTTATTCAGAGATTGCCCCATGAATAACCCTAAACCCTCTCCTAGAGTTGAAGAGGAAATCAAAGATCAAGGGTTTTCTAGGATTTCGAACTGCAAGCAAGTGCAGACCCTGTAGGGTACAATGTGTTAGTCTAATTTTAGCATGGGAAGAAGAAAACAAGAAATTATGGATGGATCCAAGAATATTATGACCTCTAATCAATTTGATGCACTCAAAGAAAAATTGGAGGACATTGCTTCTATCTCGACCTAGGAGCAGAAAGACACAAGCAATCAAGAGAAGGAGACTGACACCCTCGGGTGTCTAGTTCCATGGTGGTGGAAACTCCAAATGAATATCTTGGTGGGGATACTGGTGAAGAAACAGAAGATATGGACATTGGATATCTGGACCTGGAGGGGATAGAACAAGCCTATGAGGATGTAGAGAAAGGGTATGTCCCACAAGAGCAAGTTGTCCTCCTGAAAGAGGCCATCATAAAATCTCGGGAGTCTAATCGCCTTGGTATTACTCCAAGATCTCTTAAATACTATAAGAGGAAATATGAAGAGAGAATCAAGAAGACAGGATGGAAATCCAACCGGAAACGAATCGGAGTAGTAGGAATAAAGTTGGTTGAATCAGATTAGTACCCTCCGATAAGGGTTGCTTTAGGCTTATAACTTTAGTGTTTGTATTGAAGATTGTATCCTGGAACATTAGGGGTCTCAACGGCCAGCATAAATTTAAATTACTCAGGAAAAATATTAGGATGACAAATCCAGCCATTGTGTTTCTTCAAGAAACAAAATGCTCGGCGATACAACTACAAGAGAGATGTAAGAAAATCTGGAAAACCAGTGAGGCAATGGGAATTGATGCCAGAGGTATGGAAGGAGGGTTGGGTATTCTATGGGACCCCTATAAATTTAATCTGACGAGATTCCATGGGAATCATTGTAAACTCTCTGTTGAATTTTGGGTTATTGGCTTCCAAGTCTTTGGTCTATTAACCAATGTCTATGGCCCCCATACCCCCGTAGAGAAAATTGCCTTTATTGACTCCCTAAGGTGTATTGGGGATGGAGTGGGAAGTTAGCACTAGATTCTGGGAGGTGACTTCAACCTTATCACTTCTTTAGACGAAAAAAAGGGAGGAAGACGACGCCAGGAGTGTGAAAATCCTCACAGCAGATCTAAGAGATGATGTATACCTCACAAGAGAATGATTATGATTAAGCAAGAAAATAGAAGAAGAGTGGTCAATACAGTATAATGAGCAACAAAATAATATGGTACAGTAGAACTCGGATAGAAGCAATAATACTTCACACATACTAGTTAATTAATCACAATATGGACAAATAAATAGTACAAAGCATGAGGAATTCGAATGCCTAAGGTGGCAATTCGAATTAGCCATCATGGAGTGATCAAAGGATCACTGGAGTGTCATCGGAGCACAACTAGGTGTCCTCATGATCATCGGAGCACAACTAGAAGTCTTCATCATCATCAGTGGAGTCATCAATGCTCAAGTAACTGTCAACCATCAGTCAACTCTGGTAGGTGTAACTCAGTGTAACTAAGCGTAACTGAGTGTAACTGACTATAATTGAGTGTAACTGAGTGTAAACTGAAGACAACTGGACTGGTAGGTGAAGAAGGGTGAGTTGCTCCCAAAAATCAAGGAAGAAGGGCACATTAAGCAACTGGAGGGCTAAAAACTGAATAGTGAGAAGCTCCTGGGGGCTGGCTAACTGAGGGCTAGGTGTTGGACTAATGACTAGGATGCATGCAAAATGCATGCAAACCCTAAAGGTGCATGCATGATTGAAAATGTAAATGATCAAAATACTGGTGGGACTAGGATGGAGTATAGGAATATCCTAACACCCCCCCTTAATCCATCCTGGGCTCTGATACCATGTGAAAATCCTTGCAGCAGATCTAAGTGATGATGTATACCTCACAAGAGTAATTATGATTAAGTAGGAAAATAGAAGAAGAGTGAACAATACAGTATAATGAGCAACAGAATAATATGGTACATTAGAACTCAAATAGAAGCAATAATACTTCACACACACTAGTTAATTAATCACAATATGGACAAATAAATAGTACAATGGTAGAGAGGATTTGAATGCCCAAGGTGGCAATTCGAATTAGCCTCTCAGAGTGATCATAAGATCAATAGAGTGTCATCGGAGCACAACTAGGTGTCCTCATGATCATCGGAGCACAACTGGAAGTCTCCATCATCATCAGTGGAGTCATCAATGCTCAAGTAACTGTCAACCATCAGTCAAACTAACTCTGGTAGGTGTAACTCAGTGTAACTCAGTGTAACTAACTATAACTGACTGTAACTGACTGTAACTAAGTGTAACTGACTATAACTGACTGTAACTAAGTGTAACTGGACTGGTAGGTGAAGAAGGGTGAGTTGCTCCCTAAAATCAAGGAAGAAGGGCGCATTAAGCAACTGGAGGGCTAAAACTGAATAGTGAGAAGCTCCTGGGGGCTGGCTAATTGAGGGCTAGGTGATGGACTGATGACTGGGATGTATGCAAAATGCATGCAAACCCTAAAGGTGCATGCATGACTGAAAATGTAAATAATCAAAATACTGGTGGGACTAGGATGGAGTATAGGAATATCCTAACACCCCCCCTTAATCCATCCTGGGCCCTGGTAACTAAGACCAAAGGTCACCCAATACAATGAATAATAACAATCAATAAACCAAGGAAGTGGGAAAATTTTATGGAAAACATACCCCCTCCTCAAAAAACAGACTGTAAGGAACACACAAAAATGAATGCTCCAAACTCAAGCAGGTGTGATGCTTGGTCATATGTCTGGAGGTATCTTCTTCTTTGGAAGAAGTGGATCATGCTCAAAAAGCATGTGCTTGTACTTGCTCTTCAGATCGAATGTGATGAGAACAAATCCAACAATATGAGAATGATCCTTGAACCTGTGATTCGAATTAGTTGAGGTAGGATCAAATATGTGAAGGTGTATATAGTCTTTTGTCTTCTCCTTCAAACCACCATGGGTGAGATTATGCCAAAAATAACTATTACATGTTTGCTTGAAATCAAAATCAAATTTAAGACTTAAAAAAAAGTTTCTTGAGATCTCCTTTGAACTAGCAGGGGTGAGATTAAAACTATCATATGCATGAGAAATTATCCCAAGTAGTAATTGCTTAGAATCCAAATTAGATCCAAGACTTGAATCATGGTTCCTTGAGATCTCCTTTGAACCATGAGAGGTGAGATCAAAACCAGTAATTGCATGAGAATTTATCCCAAGCGAATGGCCATGACCATATTCTTCAATGACCTTCTGAAAGCATGAATTTATGATCATATAGTAGTATAAAAGAGGAGATAGCTAGAGAGGAGTGAATGCATTACCTTCAGTAGCTGTTTTGACCTCTGAAATAATCATGTGATCATGATGCAAACCAACAAACTCTGGTGCAAGAGAGGATTAGGACCTTCTGCAATATCTAGAGTGTGAGCTGGCACAGAAAGAGAAGAAAGTTTGAGCATGAGTGGAGAATCTACAAGTTCTTTTTCAACAACTTCAATATGATATGATACTGGTGCATGATCTGAGAGACCATCAAGGGGAGCAAATGCATCACTTTTCTTGTTCTCGAAAGGGTTTGGACCAATCCCTTCATTCTATCTACCAAATCTTTCATCCAGGTAGGCCCATAGCTCTTTTGGAGATTCAAAATCATCAATGAATTGATGTACCAAGCATCGAGACATAGCAAGTATCATGTTTCCCATGGCTTTGTCACCATTATTTAACCAGTCAATATTTTCTTCATAGGATTCGAACTCTCTCTCAAAACAATAATCAAAGAGACCATTTCTCTTCAAATGTGTTATCATCTTTGGTTTCCATTCATCATAGTTGAATAGAGAAAGAGGATCCTAGTTGAATGGAGGAGGATAGATTTATTCTGAATACATGGAAGCTATAGAGGACCTGCAAAAACAATATAGAATAACTGCAACTGCTACTGCTGCAAAAATGCAGAAACTACTGCAACTGCTGCACTCGAAATCTTGGTAATAACCTACAAAAAACTCTCAAGAATGGAGATAAACAATACTCTCAACATGCTCTGATACCATGTCAAAATCCTCACAATAGATCTAAGAGATGATGTATACCTCACAAGAGAATGATTATGATTAAGCAAGAAAATAGAAGAAGAGTGGTCAATACAGTATAATGAGCAATAGAATAATATGGTACAGTAGAACTCGGATAGAAGCAATAATACTTCACACACACTAGTTAATTAATCACAATATGGACAAATAAATAGTACAAATCATGAGGAATTCGAATGCCTAAGGTGGCAATTCGAATTAGCCATCATGGAGTGATCAAAGGATCATTGGAGTGTCATCAGAGGACAACTAGGTGTCCTCATGATCATCAGAGCACAACTGGAAATCTTCATCATCATCATTGGAGTCATCAATGCTCAAGTAACTATCAACCATTAGTCAAACTAACTCTGGTAGGTGTAACTGAGGGTAACTCAGTGTAACTAAGTGTAACTAAGTGTAACTAAGTGTAACTGACTGTAACTGACTGTAACTGACTGTGACTAAGTGTAACTGAGTGTAGCTAAGTGTAACTAAGTGTAAACTGAAGACAACTGGACTAGTAGGTGAAGAAGGGTGAGTTGCTCCCTAAAATCAAGGAAGAAGGGCACATTAAGCAACTGGAGGGCTAAAACCTGAATAGTGAGAAGCTCCTGGGGGCTGGCTAACTGAGGGCTAGGTACTGGACTAATGACTAGGATGCATGCAAAATGCATGCAAACCCTAAAGGTGCATGCATGACTGAAAATGTAAATGATCAAAATACTGGTGGGACTAGGATGGAGTATAGGAATATCCTAACAAGGAGGACGAATGTGGTCGTTTCAGGGATATTATTGAAGCCCTTAAACTTGTTGATGTTATCCCGGGGGAAGGGTGATTTACATGGAATAATCAACGAAAAGGGGACCGCCATATTGCCTCTCGACTGGATCAATTCTTGGTTTCTAATTCTGTTATGTAATAAGGAAGTGAAGTCACAACCTCCATTCTCCCAGCGCCGGGGTCATATCACTAGCCAGTAGAACTATGGTGGAGTGGGTTGGGCTCTCAATTTAAAAAACCTTTCTGTTTTGAACAGTTCTGGTTGGGCCATCCTGATTTCAATGGGAAGGTAATGCAATGTTGGGAAGAGCACAGCTTAGGAGAGGGCCAGAGTATGTACAAGTTCCAGCAGGAACTGAAGGTGCTCAAGGAAAAAAGAAAGAAGTGGAACAAGGAAGATTTTGGGAATATCATTGAGGACAAAAAATCCCTATAATCAAGACTGGAGGAAATCGAGAGAAGGGACATGTACTCAGGATACACCTCTGAGTTGCAGAGTGAGGAAACCAATGTTTACAACAAATTGCTAGAAAGGGAGCATAAGGAGGAAATTATGTGGAACCAAAAGGCTAGATTCAACTGGCTCCAAGATGGTGAAATGAACAATAAATTCTTCCATCGCTCGGTCATCCAGAATAGAATGTAGAATAGGATTCTAAAGCTAAATAACAAGGAGGGAGAAAGGCTAGAAACTAGAGAGGAGATAGCGGGGGAGCTCAACAATTTCTTTCAAGATATAATGACTGAAACTTCTCTAGACAGAAGGAGACACATTGAGATGATTACCCAAAATATTCCTTCTCTAGTCACGCAAGCGCAAAATGATCTCCTAATGAGGCCAATATGTATGACTGAAGTAGAAGAAGCAGTGCAACAAATGGCGTATGGGAAAGACCCTGGACCTGATGGCTTCACCACCAATTTATTTCACTATTTCAGGGATCTCATCAAGGTGGAAGTTTGTCAAATTGTGGAATCTTTCAAATGCTCCGGGAAAATATTTCCTACATTCAATGCCACCTTCCTTTCCCTCATCCCTAAATGTGAGGGGGAGGACTCCCCTAACAAGTTTCTCCCTATTGCTCTCTGCAATTTGATTTATAAAATTGTTACAAAAGTGATCGCCAATCACCTAAAACCTATCCTCCCCTCTCTCATCTCTCCAGAGTAGTTGGGGTTTGTTGAAGGTCGACAAATCATGGATGGTATTATCCTTGTCCATGAGGTGCTTCACTCCCTCAAAAGAGAAAAAATCCTGGGAATGATGCTAAAACTCGATATTGCTAAAGCCTATGACAAACTGAATTGGCAATTCATGACGGCCATGTTGAACGTGTTTGGTTTCTTGGTTGACTGGATCATATGGATTATGAACCTAATTTTATCTGCCTTCTCTTCCATTTTGCGTAATGGTGTTCCTACTGGCTTACTCAAACCATCCAATGGGACTCGTCAAGGGGACCCTCTTTCTCCCTTCCTCTTCATTATCATGGCTGAAGGGTTAGGAAGAACAATCAAGGCCATGCAAGGAAATCATGATCTACAAGGGCTCAGTATTCATCCTAGAGCGAATTGTCAGACCCATCAGCAGTTTGTGGATGACACCATGCTAATGGGGAACCCCTCTGTCCAGGAAGCCAGTAAAATTCATCTCTACCTCACAAAATTTGGTAAAGCTTCTGGTCTTGGGGTTAATGAACATAAATCTCAGGTTATTTTTTTCAACACTCCCAATATCACAAGAAGAGACATTTGTCGAATTCTGGGTTTCCAGGAGAGCTCCCTTCTGTCCAAATACTTGGGTGACCCCTTGGTTGACTCCATGGCTCGCCAGGGATCATGGAGAGAACTTCTTGATAAAATGAGGAAAAAATTATCCAATTGGACTCTTCGACCCCTGAATTTTGCTAGACACCTGGTCCTAGTTAAAGCAGTTCTACAAGCTATACCTATATATCTGTTTTAGGCCATGGAGGCTCCCAAATATGTTCTGAGGGAAATAAGAAACATTCAACAAAATTTATTATGGATCACCCTGGGGGATCACAAAAAATGGGCCTTGGTCAAGTGGGAAGTGATTTTCTCTCCCAAGGAGCATGATGGCCTTAATCTTCGTGACCTCGAACAAGTCAATTATGTCTCTGGGGCTAAAATATGGTGGTGTTGGATTTCTCATAACCATGATCCCTGGGCTAAACTCTGGAATTCTAAATATGCGGAAGGTTGGGATAAAAGTAACCTGATTCGTGTCTTTGAAACTACTCCAGGATCCCATGTTTGGAAGATGGCCAATCAAGGTAGGAACCTTGTTCGGGATAACAGCTTCTGGGAAATTAGAAATGGACGACGAGCTAATGCCTAGGAAGACTCCTGGAAACAATTACCCCCCATCGCTGGCAGTGTGGATGCTCCCCATGTCATTCAGGAATGTATTAATAATAACAAAGTTCTGGTCCAGGATCTATGGGGTGAAACAACCTCGGAATAGGAATTTAGGGTGTAGGCGGCTCACGATTGGTGGGAACCTTTCGGTCCTTAAGAGGAATTAAATAGGTTGGATGAAGCTTTGAATAACTACAGAATAAAATTCCACACAGTGGAGGACAAACTCCGATGAGGATTTGAACCTGAAGGTAAATTTTCTATCAAAGAAGCCTACAACATATGCATGGGTTTCAATAATCAGGCACTGGCTCTGAAATGGAAAAAATTGTGGGATGCCAACCTGTGGCCTAAATTATCAATATTCATATTGTTGGTAATAAACCGATGCATTTTAACCGGAGATAATTTGCAGAAGAGACGATTGAGAGGCCCTTACCAATGCGTCATGTGCAGTATGGTGAAGGAAACCATGCACCACCTTTTGAACTCGTGCCCATTCGCTTCATGCCTGTGGGATCGTGGGTATATGACTTTCAGAAGGTCAGATAGAATTCGTGACAATCTTGTCCAAACTATCTATGAATGGACCAAGGCTCCGTTCCAAAACCCTGTGGTTAACCGTATCTGGAAAATATTTCCATATTTTCTATCATGGGAAGTTTGGATGGAACGCAACTCCAAAATATTTAGAGATAATGAAAATTTTGAGGAAAGAGTGTGGACTTCCATCCAAAACAAGATGATTGAAATTGTCAAATTACAAGCTTGGGATCATATTGATTGGGAGGCCAATGAAGTAGAGGCTTTAATCCTACGATCCTGGGGAATCTTTGGTGTGGTTCCCTATTTTGGAAAACTAAAAGGTACGTCTATGGTCTGTTCTAGCCCTGAGGTCTAGTCCCCCCCAGCCCGACTTCTTCAAACTAAATTTTGATGGTGCCTAGAAAGTAAATCCATGCCTGGCTGGATATGGCAGTGTAATCAGAAATGATGAAGGAATTATGCTTGGCTTCAAAATTGGATATCTTGTGATTGAGTCAAATAACTCCGCTGAGTTGGAGGGCCTTCTACAAGGCGTCCAGTTGGCGAGATCCCAGGATTGGATCCCCCTCATTGTTTAAGGAGACTCCAAGGTTATCCTCCACATGGCTTCTGAAATCCACCATGGCAAGCAAAGCTCCAAAGTAGCGTCTTCTTGGTGGTTGGAAGGAAGACTCAAGAATTTAGTGCCGATGTTTAACCATGGCTTGACTCTAACCTTCTCCTATGTCAAAATAAATGGGAACAAATTAGTGGACATGCTTGCTAACCTCGGGAGTGATAATCACATGGACCTCTGTGCTCACTCGTGGGAGAGATTTCCTGATTCGAAGGGAGGGACAGATGTAGGGATACTCTATCTCGAGACATTATGTGCTATTGTGTTGATTATGAGAGGCGACGTCAAGATGAGGCTCGTCGTGCCACGTGAAATTCTTTATCATTTATGTTACTTCTCCTTCCCACGAGGGAAGGGAGGAAGGAGGTCTTTTCATTTCCTTCGAGGGATGTTTTCAGTCCTCTCCGGGATGAGGGTCAATACTTTGACCATGATTGCGGAAAGGAGGAGTTCCGGTTGTGCGAATGGGAATGATTTCCAACACCATACATAGTATGATTTTATTGTAATGGATAGTACCTGTTTCATAATTATATGGGGTGGTGAATTTCTTTGTAAAGTTGGGCAGGGTGGTAACCATGAATGTATTATCCAGAGTATTAGCTGCATGCATTATCTGAGTGCTTTGTCATTAATGGAGAAAGGTGACAGCAAGAGGATGGGCATTATGGGAGATCATAGTAATGGGGAAAGGCGAAAATCCACTACTAGTTGAAGCCAATATCTTAATAGAGAGGATTCCCCGGGGGATGTGAGTGGGAGATTTTCCCGTGCTCAATAGAAACCTTGTTGGGAGTCCAGGATCTTTGATCTCGACCTTCCTTCGACCATCCAACAAGAAATTCAAGGAGTGTAGCGGTAATTGTGGCAATAGCTGGACAAGGATACTCTACATGAGGAACGTAGAAAGACTAAAAACTGGGTCATGGACCTAGGGAATACGGCTGGTAGGTTTAGTATGTATGAACAAACCATTGCACTCTATTGGGTGATGAAGAACCTAGTTGGGTATGCTCTCCAGGATAGGATGGAGCTAAAGAACAAGAACGTGCAAGTAAACTATGAGCAGAGCATTCTCGAGGAAACCAGACTTATGCATCGGAAGCTGGACTTCCTCCTTCAGTCCATGGAGCTTCGTCCTCCTTTTGCGTCGGCATCTACTCCTGTCGTTCCTCCTCTTGGACGTTTTCTGGATATCCCTTACATATTACTATAGATGGTAGTCGGGATGTCTCGTGTCTTGCGTTTTGGCTGTCTGGTTGTATTTTGGTCTGTTATGTTTTGGGTTCTGTCTGCCTCATGTTCAGGCAGCAGCAGTATAAAGAATTTTGTTTCCATTTGTTGTCAAGGTGATATTTTGATGTTTCTTGCTCAAATAGTCTTGGAGACAGGCCTGTGAGCCTGTTCATGTGATCTAATGTCATTCGAATCTTAGGTATTTTTTGGTAGAATAGTTTTGCAGAATATCCCTATTGTTAGGATTGTATGTCTTGTCATGCAGTGTAGTCACAGGGATTCGGCCTACTCAGTCTCGATTGTAACTTCTCTTTTCTTAATATAATACAAAATCTTCTTACTTAAAAAAAAAAATTCTTATTTTTACTTAATGGTACTTAATACAGATTATCCTCATGCTAATAGTTAGATCATGGGGACTTGTTACTGCCTTACGACGACTAGAAGTTTCTTCGATGTCCTTAGCTAGGACTAATTATTAACGCACTTATAACCTTAATTGTTTTCTTAGTGCACATTATAGTTCTCTTTAAGTGCTTACGGCACTAGTATGACCACTGTCTTCAAAAATCAAGGCTATCAAGCCATTCACCCTCCCCCCTAGTGGATTCCATTCCCCAATCATTTCGTTCCGCCAAGCTTTTAATCTCCTAAGTCTACAAATTCACTCAACAATTAGGAAAACATAATCATACTTGCAAAGTTTTACTTGTAGAGATCTTGCCATGATCTCCTTGTCGTTGGTGGGTACACAGTTGTACTTTCTGTTGCAGAAACCCTAAGGGATAAAGAGGGATATTACAAATGTAGATCGATCTTCTTATGGGTGCATGATTTGCAATAGATCCAATTTTTTTGCAGGTACATGTGCTGCAGGTTCTTTTCCATTCTTTCAAGGAGTTTGTTTGTTAAGTTTATACTAATTTGACTAGCAAGATCACTGAAAGAAACACAATCACAAGATAGACAAAGATTTACCCTGGGAAACCCTCATGGGGTAGAAAACCCAGCAAAGCTTTCCTCAATATAGATGATCAACCAAATACAAGATGTAGAAACCAAACAAGAGCTCCTTCTCCTCCTATGCAGACCTCTCTCTCACTTGTGCGCTACTCCTAAGTGAGTGAATGAATGAGATAAGTGAGGAACATCCTCCTCTACTTATACTCATTTTCCGACTGACCTTTTACCCTAATGGGGACGAACTCTCCCTAGAGAGTCTAATAACCCCCAAAAAATAAACTCAGGGCTGACCTCACATGGGAGATCTAATAACCCTAGTTACCACATTCTCTTGGAGGAATAAAAATCTCCGGATATACAATAAGGTCACAATGGAGGAATGTACCATCTTCGGAATAATAAAATACCAATATAATATTCTTGGAAGTTACAATATTTCAACACTCCCCCTTAACGAGAAGGATATTATAACAACATCTGCAGGAGCAAGGAATCATCAACTACATGGTACATGATACATATATAAATCATTGGAAGCTTTCTTCATACATCATCATCAGTAACTCAACAGTTACTATAACATAATCATCTTCAATACTGAGTCTTCATCTTCTCCAGCACTCAATCAGCTACAACATCATCATCATCTCAATCTACAGCATCTAGATCATCTCGATCTACAGCATCTGGATCATCTCGATCTACAACATCTAGACCATCGCAGCATAATTTGCAATACACATGATCTAGTTATAGGATAATCAATCCTTATCAATTTTAGACAAGTCTCATGTCTATGGACGATGCAATCCAGATATACTTCCAGGATGATCAATCCTTATCAATTTTAGACAAGTCTCATGTCTATGGACGATGCAATCCAGATATACTTCCAGGATGATCAATCCTTATCAATTTTAGACAAGTCTCATGTCTATGGACGATGCAATCCAGATCTACTTCCAGGATGATCAATCCTTATCATTTTTAGACAAGTCTCATGTCTATGGACGATGCAATCCGTGATCCTTTTAAGACAAGTCTCATGTCTAGGGACGATACAATCCATGATCCTTTTAAGAAAAGTCTCATGTCTAGGGACGATACAATCCATGATCCCTTTAAGACAAGTCTCATGTCTAGGGACAATACAATCCGTGATCCTTTTAAGACAATTCTCATGTCTAGGGACGATACAATCCCATCACGTACATTTTGAACCAAGGGTCCAAGGACGATGCAGTCCTATCATGTACATTTTGAACCAAGGGTCCAGGGACGATGCAGTCCTATCACGTACATTTTGAACCAAAGGCTCAGGGATGATGTAGTCCTATCACGTCCACAAGGGACCACTTTCTCGGAGACATATGTCTACAGATCAATTCTGGGACCGAAGTCCAGGGATGATGCAATCCCTCTTCTTTCTCGGAGACATATGTCTACGGATCCTTTTAGAACATGTGTTCAAGGATGATTCAATCCCCTTGTCAACTTAGACCATGTCTAAGGACCATCCACCAACCTCTCTATCGGCATCACCAATATAGGTATCCACATCATCGACCTCACTATCGATGCAGGCAATCTCATCATAAGTGACCACATCACTCCCCCTTTTGAGGAGGGCCCATCTGAACTACACCAAGCTTGTCTCAGAAATACTCAAACTTTACTTGAGACAGAGGTTTGGTCAATATATCAGCAACTTGTTCGTCAGTGCTTACATACTCAAGCTTGATAGCTCCTTTCTGCACCATATCCCATATATAGAAATATCGGATCTCTATGTGCTTTGACTTATCATGGAACACTGGATTTTCTGTCATCTTGATACAACTCTGGTTGTCACACAGGATCTCAGTGGGTTCCATCTCTAAGTCAAATAAACCAAATGACAACTTCCGAAGCCATATTGCTTTACAACTAGCAGAGCAAGCAGCAATATACTCCGCTTCAGCTGTATTGAGAGCCACACTAGACTGTTTCCTGCTAAACCATGAAAAAATGGCATGTCCCAAGCAATAACATCCTCCCGATGTGCTCTTCCTGTCTAATACACTTCCTGCCCAATCAGCATCTGTGTAGCCATACAATCTGAAACCATGATCTCCAAGATAACATAAACCAAAGTCTATCATACCCTTTAGGTACCTCATCACATGCTTTGCAGCTATGAGGTGAACTCGTCTAGGTTCCACTAGATACTGACTCAAGGTATTCACGGCAAAGCATATGTTTGGTCTGGTATTTGTTAAATACATCAATGACCCAATAATCTGTCTGTACAGAGTCATACCCACCAACTTTGATGAGTCATCTGCTAACAGTTTCAAGTTGGAATCCATGGGAGTGGCCATGGCCTTACATTCCAACATATCAAAACTTTTCAAGATTTCCACAATATACTTTCCTTGGTTGAGAAATATTCCCTCTAGTCCTTTCCATACTTCTAAACCTAAGAAGTAGTGCATCAAACCAAGATCTTTCATCTCAAACTCTAAAGAGAGTTTCTTCTTGCATTCGATAATCTATTTCTCATTTCCTGTCAGAAATAGATCATACACATATAGCAGCAATATGACAGGTTCATCATCCATAACCTTGAGATAAAGATTAGGATTAGCTTTACTTTTGGTAAATCCTAAGCTTGTCAAGAAATTGTCAATTCTTCCGTACCAAGCTCTGGGAGCTTACTTCAACCCATATAAGGCCTTCTTTAATTTGCACACATGGGTTTTTCCATCTTCCACCTCAAATCCTTGAGGTTTTTCTATATACACTTCCTCCTCAATTACACCATTCAGGAAGGATACCACACTTTTGTCCTTTGGTTTGGGAACTATATCCCAAACATCATTCTTCATTATTGATTGGTATTCCTCCATCATTGCCTCCACCCACTCTTTCTTATGGGATGCTTCTTCATAACTAGTGGGTTCTTGATCTACAAGATCACATATCAGGGCCACATAGTTGGAAAATACCTTTGGCTTCTTGCTCACCCTAGTGGAGCCTTCAGGAGCTCCAAAATTTTCTGCTCCTAGTATAATGTCTCTTTCCCATGCTAGCTTTCTCTTCCTTGAAATTTCTATGACAGGGGGTTCTTATGGTTCCATCATGTCATGGTCTTCAGGAGTTGTCTCTTCAGGGGTGGGTGCAGCTTCTGTGATTCTGGAAGGTGCCTCTTCCTCATATACTTCTTCATGTTGGCACTTCCTAGATCTCTTGAGAGTTGCCTCTTCATCAAATGTCACATCCCTACTTATTTCCATATGATGGAATCCTGGGATGTATATTCTAAATGCTTTGGATGCTTCACAATATCCAACAAATATTCCTTTCTTCCCGGAGGGATCTAGCTTGGTCCTCTTTTCTTTTGGAATGTGAATGTATACTAGGCATCCAAATATCTTGAGGTGACTTACCTCAGGCTTCTTTCCTGTGAACACTTCTTCTGGAGTCTTGAAATCAAGAGCACTATGAGATAGTCTATTTTGCACATAGATCGTTGTCCTAGCTGCTTCATCCCATAAATACATGGGTAGATCTTGATCATGTATCACTGTCTTTACTGCCTCCATAATGGTTCTATTCTTTCTTTCCACAACACCATTCTGTTGGGGATTGTAGGGAGTGGTTAGTTCCCTCTTGATTCCAGCTTCCTTGCAAAAGACTTCAAAGTCTTTTGAAGTATATTCTCCACCATTACCTGTCCTGAGTATCTTAATCTTCTTTTCTGAATGGTTTTCTATCAAGGCTTTGAATTCCTTGAACTTTCCAAAAAAATCATATTTTCCCTTCAAAAAATAGATCCAAGTCTTCCTTGAGTAGTCATCAATAAATGTAAGGTAGTATTCATATCCGCTCAAGGATGTGGATGGAATTGGTCTACATACATCTGATTGAATCAATTCCAATGTACTCTTAGTCTTTGTATCACTCTTTGGAAATGGGTTCTTGACATTCTTCCCTCTTGCACATCCTTTGCAAGTGCCATCATGGTCAATCTTTAAGTCTGGTAATCCTATGACTACTTTTCTCACATGAGGTAGTGCTTTGTAGTTAATGTGAGAAAGCCTTCTATGCCATAGCTCACTTGGGCTAGTGGCTTCATGAACAAGGGAAGCTTCTGGATGGCCCTTGAGTTTGGATAGACCTCCTTCCTCTTCACCAATAACAATTGCATTCTCAATTGATTTTCCTTTGGACCACATGAGTACTTGTCCATCAATGAATGCAACCCTATAGCCTTTCTTATCTAATGTTGAGATAGAAAGTAAGTTCTTCTTCAAAACTGGTACATATAAGATTTCTTTCATCTTCAATGGGGTTCCAGAATTAAGCTTATAGCTTGCCTCACCAATTCCCTTGATGGGATATTGACAGTCATCTCCTAGGGATACCTTCTGTGGAGAGGACTTCTCTTCAAGTCTTGAGAGAGTCTTCTTTTGTCCTGTCATGTGCTTTGAAGCACCACTATCAATAAGCCATGTATCTTCTCTAGGTGTCACAGACCCAAAGAGTGCAAAGAATAGAACATATTCTTCCGCATCTTCTTTTTCCACTTTAGTTCTTTTCTTTTGAGGCCTTTCCTCTTCTTCTTTTTCACTATCATCTTCTGCCACATGTGCATGATGTCTTTTGTGAATATTCTTTTGCTTCTTCTGTGAAGTACAATTTCTAGCAAAGTGTCCTAGTTTGATACAATTGTAACATTGAACTGTGGAGAGATCTCTTTATGAGTTTACTCCTTCCTTCTTTTGAAATCTATGTGGAGGGTGAGATTTCTTGTGGCCATTTTTCATGGAGTTGTAGTGACTCCTTCTTCTTCTAGTGTGAGTGGCCAAGGCTTGGTCATCTTCCTTGAGCAAGGCTTCTCTGTTGGCTACCCTAGCCTCTTCTTGAATGCAATCTTCCCATACCACATCAAACTTCATACTTTCTTTTCTTACACACATAGTTTGGATGAATGAATCCCAAGGTCTAGTTAGACCATTTAGAGCAGTCATGACTAGTTCATCTTCATCAAGGGTATCTCCAATGGCATCTAGTTGTTCCTTGAGCTGGGAAACCCTTGAGAAATAGTCTTGAATGGATTCTCCTTTATTCATCTTGGTGCTCTTCAATTGAGTTCTCAGATTCATCTTTCTATTAATGTTCCTTCCTTCATACATTCTTCCTAGGGCATCATACATTTCCTTTGGAGTCTTCTTGGATGCCACTTGAGAAATCAAGTGGTCTTTTATAGAATCAGCAATGATTCTCTTTTCCCTAATCAAGTCCTTCCTATACTTTTCTTTGGCTTCATCTTCTTCAGGTTCTGTAATTTCATCTTTGATATATTGGACAAGATCATTCTCTTCAAGAATGAGACCAATCCTATATTTCCATGCCCGAAATTTCTCTATACGTTCTAGCTTGTCCCCAAGCTTAGTGCTTGGGGCCATCTTATCTAGGGGGTCACCAAAAATTGAAAATTTCAAAAATGAAAAACTGACCTTACCAGGAGATTGGCTTCAGTGAGGCGAGGTTGCTGGTATGCTTACTTTTTGGAAACTTCAATTTTTCAGCCTCCAAACTTGACCAACGAATTTCGGACCTGCTATAGAAATCTGGTTCTGGTTTTTTTGGTTTTCTGGTTTTCTGCACTTTTGTTCAAACTAGGGTTTGACTTTCTCGTAGTTCTACCCAACCAAAAATATCGATCCAGGGCTCAAAACTTTGATTTTGAGGAGGGCTATCCATCCATGCAATCAGAATCCAAAAATTCCAACTTTTGCAGAAACCCTAATTTTCACCGAAGGAGGAGAGAGAGGCATTTTCACCTTGTGAAAGATGTCCTATTCAGGCTAGCTCTGATACCATGTTAAGTTTATACTAATTTGACTAGCAAGATCACTGAAAGAAACACAATCACAAGATAGATAAAGATTTACCCTGGGAAACCCTCATGGGGTAGAAAACCCAACAAAGCTTTCCTCAATATAGATGATCAACCAAATACAACATGTAGAAACCAAACAAGAGCTCCTTCTCCTCCTATGCAGACCTCTCTCTCACTTGTGCGCTACTCCTAAGTGAGTGAATGAATGAGTTAAGTGAGGAACATCCTCCTCTACTTATACTCATCTTCCTACTGACCTTTTACCCTAATGGGGCCGACCTCTCCCTGGAGAGTCTAATAACCCCCAAAAAATAAACTCGGGGCCGACCTCACATGGGAGATCTAATAAACCTAGTTACCAGATTCTCTCGGAGGAATAAACATCTCTGGATATACAATAAGGTCACAACGGAGGAATGTACCATCTACGGAATAATAAAATACAAATATAATATTCTTGGAAGTTACAATATTTCAACATTATTTTGGATCCCAATCTCCCGGACTACATGCTAGGAACTCAAGTAAGTTGATTCCTTGGCCTATTCAAGTGTTCCGAGGTTTTTCAAGATTGTTTCATTTAAGAGGGAGTCATCATGCTCCCAAATTACTTTTTGTTGGAAACCTAATCCTTAGGGTTAGGAAACTATTCACGTCAAGTGTCATAGGTGAATAGGAAAATTCATAAGGAGTCCAAGAGACACTTTGGAATATGACACCAAGAGCCATCTAATTGTATAAATGTACATTTGATTAATGAGAATATGTCCATAACATCTCTATTATTTTCTTGTCTGTCATTTGATTGTCTTCCTAGTGTTGGCAGCTTAACAGTGGTATCAAAGTAGCTAGGTTCTGCCATATTCCCTAGCCGTAAATCCTACCTACCATTTTCTTCTTGATAGTTTTCCCTCTGCTCATCTATTCTTCCCCCTTATTGAATGCTTTGCTTATTTCTGCAAAAGCATAGAAACCCTAATAGCTCTCTACGTAGATGTTACTCTCTACATAGAAATCACTCTCTGCGTGAAATATGTAGATGTTACCCTAATTCTAATGCAAATATTGATTCATATTGCAGTATTTGGGGTTGCATTGCAGCTGCGTTTAAAGTCTGTGATGTGGTAGCTCTTTGTCTTGAACCTTCACTGTAGCTGCATTTGAAGAAAAACCTGACATTGCTACATTTTTTTAAATTTTTTTCAAACTGCATGGGATTTCTTGTGGTGTGCCCTTTTTATTGTGCGTGAAGACAACACCAACATTTTCAGGTCAAGGATCCACGAGTGTGTGAGTCCACCACTGCATGAAGACTCCACCAACGCATCTTGACAAGCTGAGACTGCCTTCACGCTACTGGTGATATGATATCGTGGAGTTTCTCCATTGTGGACTGGAATTTCACTTAGTTTTACGGTTGCACCTCCTTTTGCTGCATACTTATGACTTGGAGTTTGGAGGAGTTGAGGATTCAATTTGAAGGCAGTTGCGTGAATTGTGATGTTGCTAGAAACCCTAATTTCTTCCTACAACTACATGAGAGTCCACCATTTTGAGGCATTGAGATTTCACCGTATTAGGAGCAAAGAAGAACTACACCATCAAGTTGTGCATGAAATTGAACGTTGAAAGTGTTGGATATTCCATCGTGAAATGTGTAGAGACCTAATTGAACTACTACATATTCTTTCCACGATGAATGCCCTTTCTATGTTGCTTTTAGGTTGTGAAAATAATTGGTGTTGTGTTCTATAACACCATCTACCCACGAGAGCGGCATGTCTTCCATGGTTGATCAGCTAGTGGTTCCTTGTCCATGACTATTGTCTGATCCCATCCACTAGAGCTACACCTTCCTATTTCCAACTTCATGAACCATAATCACGCAAACCATAATCTCTTGCGTGAATACTTGCAAGCAAACCTGCGAAGCCTAGTATTTCCTCGAAACCCTAATCTCTACATCTAGCTCCACCCAAGACTCCTCTCCTCTAGATACTACACTGTGAAAGATGCATACTGTTTGTTGAATACCAGTGACTGGAGTGAACACCCCCTATTGTTGCATGGAACTATTTCCTCCATGAACTATTGATTGTTGCTGCATTGTAAGATTGAACGGATACGTGGCTGCATGCATGCCATTGTTTTAGAGACTGCAAAATCTAACTGCTGTGAATACCTCTCTCTATTGTGCATGAAGACTTATCTCTCACTATGTGAAGACCATTCTCCATTTTTACGCAGAGTTACTTGTGAGATGTAATTTTTTTACTGGAGACTGGTATCAACTACTATTGGAGCTGATATCAACTATGGACGTGCATATTAACTATGGTAAAGACAACTTTTAAATCTCAACATATTAACTCGGAAGTTGTAGCTGACAATGGTAATTCTGATCAAATATTGCAATTTTATTTTTGAGAAGTGTTTTTTGGTCAACATTTGTATCGCTAAGTTGCCTTTCAATGTATTATTGAGGTTGATTAACATCCCATTGTATTGCTGAGGTCGATTGCTGTAAATTAATATGTGATTTGCATTGGTAGTAAACAGTGGTATTAATTGTAATAGGTTTTATATAGTCAATGCTTAGAACATATTTATCGTAAAAGGTGGTAGAGACATAAATTTGCACCTTTGTTCTATCTTCAAAAACACTGTTAAATTGCACACTTTATGAGGAAAATTTGCAGTTGGTTAATAGCATTGATGAACTTCATATTATTCTATGTTATCGACATATGATGTCTGGCTTCCCATGTTTTTGTAATCTTAGTTTGTTACAAAATCTTCCATAGGAGATTTGGTACTAGTCTAGTGTGCCCATTTGAAGGATGCAAATAATTTTGCATTTGTTACTACAAATGCTCAAGAATTTAGGTAAATCATATTCATCAATTTAACTTGCAAATAGACAATTTTGTAAGTGTTATTGTATTTCGAATACTTAGAATAGTTCTTTTGTAAGTGTCAAATTGAAACTGGGGCAGGGATGTTGGCCTGTTGGCAACTGTCTGCTTGTTAAGGCGTACAGGATGTTAAGCAAGTCACAGGTTCAAGTCTATCAAAAATGAGGTCGCGGAGGTTACACCCATGCTATTCGCGCCCGAGGTTTATAGTGGAAGCCGTAGGAATCGACTTCCCCGTGTCACGGGAGTACGAGACCCGCGCGTTACCGATTCACCTCGTTAACAAGAAAAAGTGTCAAATTGAAACTGAGTTGTAATCCGGTGCACTTTCAGTTGAACTCGACACCCTTTTCACTTTCTAAGTTGAATATTTAATTCTTTGGTTTATACTTTCGCAGGTAGTCATTTTTTGTGGAGACAATAATATGGGGATCATGCATGTAGTTTTTCAACTCTACTTACGTTTCAAACTCTAAGATAAGTCCATCATCAGGAGCGGAATGTCTCAATAGAATCTAGGTTATTTTGGATCAATAAATAGTTGTTTTCAGCCATCCTTTGTTTGAATTTTTTTTTTTAGCTTGGCCAACAAGTAGTTTTTTCTTTTAAGGAATGTATTATTGGCTTCCAAGATTTGCATAATATAAACCCATCATCTTTATTAAAAAAATTTGTATGTTTTTCAATCTTAATGGCCTCTCTTATTTTTCTCTTATTGTAATGATCTTCTAGGGATATTAATTTTGCATCCTCCATGCATATTTGGTGTCTTCTCTTTAATGAGTGTTCTGCTATTGCTGACTTTCTCCTGCCATGTTTTATATCGGGACAATGTTCCGTCATACTAACTTTTATAGAACTACTAGATTCGCCTATGTATACATCCTCACAAGAACAAGGAACTAGGTAGACACCCTTCTTTTGCATGAGATTGATCCTATCTTTTGCTTTATCTAATATGTTTCTTAATTAACTTGGAGGATGAAAGACTGTTTTTATTTTTATTTTTTAACACCGTAGCAATCTTTTTTGAATTTCCATGAATATAAGGAATAATTGCTATCCTCGAATAGTCTTGCTTTTGTTTTTCACTTTTATTTTTTTATTCTTGTGCAACTTTAAAATCCTTTCTGATGTATTTTGTGTTATTTCCACTATTTTGCATTACCCTTGATAGGTGTTCTAATTCTTCATTAAGGTGTTCCTCATTAGATACTCTCATTGCTCGGGTGGAAAGGGATGTGAGGATGCCTAGTTTTTTAGAGGGATGACGGTGTGACTCAACATGCAAGTACCTATCTGTGTGGGTTTTCTTATGAGACGTGATAAGCGAGGGAGCCATCACCTCTTTTTGTGATGAGAACATCAAGAAATGGAAGGCTATCATTCCCTTGGACTTTTATAGTGAACTTTAAGTGGTTTGATAAGCTATTTAAGTGTGTGAATAATTTTTCTAGACTCTCATTTCCATGAGGCCATATAAAATTTGTATCATCTACAAATCTTCTCCATTCTCTTTATTTTTGTGGATATGAATCAATAGGTTTATTTTCAAATTATTCCATGTATATGTTTGCTACTATTGGGGATAGTGGAGATCCCATTGCTACCACGTCTATTTGTTCATATATTTTTCTACGAAATGAGAAGTAGGTAATTTTAAGACAGATTTTTACAAGGTCTGCAATTTCATCATTTGTGATTTATTTTATTATCTCAGTTGCTTCTAACACTAGCACCTTTGTGTATAAGGATACCACATCAAAGCTTACTCTAGTGTCATCTTTGTTCAAGTGTAAGCCCTTTATTTCATTCACAAAGTAAGATGAGTCCTTGATATAAGAGAATGTTTTTCTAGTTAATGGTTTTAGGGTTTTTCAAGGTATTTGGTTAATTGATAGGTAGGCGATCCTATGGTATTAACTATAGGTCTTAATGGCACCCCATTCTTATGGATTTTTGGCAATCCATAAATTCTAGGTATAATTGGATTTTTTTGGGTAAATCTTCTTCTTCGTCGCATCATCCAACGAGGACCTATCTAAGGCTTTTGTGATGTCCTTTGTTATTCTCGCAGTTGGGTCTCTTCCTAAATCTTTGTAGCAACTGCTTATTAGGTGTTGGTGCATTTTTGTTTGATAGTCTGTGGTGTCCATGACCACTGTCGCATTGCCCCTATCTGGCTTCATTATCATAATATCCTTATTCGCTTTCAAATTCCTTAACGCTATGGCTTCTTCTTTGCTAATGTTCGGTTTGGGAGGTTTGGCATTTTTTAATATTGTTACACAGTTTTGTCTTGTCTTTATATCTGTGTTCTCCGTAAGAATAACGATTGAGTCTTCTACTGCACATACGATGTATTCCACTAGTATATTTTTTAGGGCAATTTAAAAATTGAGACCTCTATCAAGCACTTTAACCATGTCATTGTCTAGAGACTAGATGGGTAGATTTACAACATTATTACCTCCTTTATTATCATGTTCTTCACTAGAGTGTTTTTTACTTCTCTTCGACTCCTTTTCTACCAATTCATCAAAAGTTTTATAAGTTTTTTCTTCTTCCTTTTGCCATCTTCGAATATTCTAATGGCCATGCTTGAATGGATGCGCAGCCATAAATATGGTCGAATTGTGTTTGTGAGTTCCAGGTGGAGGGATAGACAGTCTTTAACTAACGCATTAAGTCTGTTTCTTACGTTTTTTAATTTCTGTTTTGACCATATCTATGCTAGCCCACGTGAATGTGTCTGCGTTTGAGTTCTTTAGATGGCAGTTGATCAATGAAAATATAGGAACGATTCTATCCTTTCTACATCATTTTAGGAATGTTGACCTAGAGATTCCTCGAGATATCAACATCCTCTTTTTTTCCAAAATTCGAATCTTATCCAACGACTCCCTTCCATGGAGGGAGATAATGCTTTGGTTTATACTTTAGCAATGTAACATCCCTCAAATTCAACCCCTATTTTTATTGTTTTTGTAAATATAATTATAAAATGTTATTATGATGCTTTTATTCTATCTTCTGCATAGCATTTAATGACGATTAGACAATTCAAAAAAAAATTAAATTTTTTATGAAATTTTGGGTATGTGACATATGGTATCAGAGCTGTAGGTTACAACTCTCGGGCCTATTGGGCTCACCATAGGATGAAGATTGATAAACTAACTAATAAAATTGTTTTTTTCCTTTTGTTTGATGCATGGGCTGGATTGAACAAGGAGGATAGTGTTATCCGAGATCAACTCCAAGTCTTTCAAATAACGATCAGTATTTTTCTCGTAAAATTTGAGTCAGGTAAGTTCTCCTTGTCGTGAGTTCCCTTGCTAGGTAAAAGGTCTAGATAGTTACATGGGTGAGTAATATTTCCATGAAATGTGAAATTTTGTCGATAACTTCAGTATATGTGAAATATGTGATTTTGTATCATGATTAAAAGACTTGTTAAAAGAAAATAGAAGAATCATGAATCTTTTTGTCGATTGTTGATTCCTAACATGATGTAAAGTCCTAAGTTTAAAGAAGTAGATAAAGGTATGTAAAAACTTTGGCGAAAAATATTAATACCTTAATTTAAGTGGTGTTCTTGACTTAAAGCTTAAGAAATTTCAAAATTTCATAGTAATATCAAGAAGAGTTGTTGTTATAAAAGTTACTAGTTGCACCACTTACGAGTTTTATTAGATTAGTTCACCCCAAAGAAGTAAACTTGTTAGATTATACAAAACCCCTATCATAACTATGTTTTATTTTGGATTGAATGAGTTGTTGTACATTCTTTTGACAGTTTTTCATGGAATATTGCCTTCGTAGAAATTATAGAATTGGGCAAAAACATTTGTTTAAGGAGCTATGGTTATAGTTAAGTATTAATTGGTTCTTTACTCGAAAAGAAAGTTGGTTCTCAAAACTATCAAACGATAGAGTGAACATTGTTTTACTTAGGTTTCTGTATCATGTATATTACAAGACATTGTTGACGTTCGTTCAAAATTTCTTCCTTGGATCCCAATAAGTATGGAGTTGCCTAATAAATTATTACTCTCTTAAGTAATTGATAGACCAGATAAATTTGACATACTCGGGCACAAGTTATGTTGAAAGATATGAACAAAATTCAATTGATAAGGTGACTTATGCATTGAAATATTGTTTTGTTAAAAATTAAAGATTGTGTTATGTTATCTCATTATAGAGGTATAAAAGTGCATGACTGTAAGGAATTGCAAGTATAAATTTCCTAGGAGTTTAAAATAATCTCATTTCGGGATGCATTATTTTCTTAGACCCTTGGTAGGGTTGTTGAAAATTCTAAATAAAGGTTGATATGTATCAAGAAGATTTTGTTAAATGATTAAAGATTTTCATTACTTAATATCAATTGTATTTTATTTCAGAACTTCTTATGGTGATTGTATGAGTTTGCAAGCAATGCTCCTAGGGGTTAAACTAGCCTTATTTTAGAAATACATTATGATAGATCCCTGTGGAGTAAGTTTAGTTTCTAACAAAGATTAATGAGTATCAAGATCTCGTTGATAGTTTGAAGAAAAGAATTCTAATCTTGTTGGGATTGATTGAGCATGGGATCTTTTAAAAGAATTATTAGATGATAAGTCTCAATTCGAAATGAATCCATATGAAACTAAATGTTTGAACTATGATACTAACATGTTTTCAGCAGATTTGACCTCGGACTCACATCAAGGATATTGAAGAGTTTACATGGGGAAAAAGTAAAGAGAACGCACAAGTTAATCGAACGAGCATGCGTGTAATGCCATGGAACTAATGTGTTCAATTGTTGAACATTTGAAGCAAAGAAAATTTCCCTTTATAAACTAACATTTCAGGAGGTGATTTTGGATCACGGCCCATGTCATAATCCAAGAGGAACATGGATTATGAGACCACTTACACAGATAAGTTGAGCTAAATCGCTCAAGGGTAAGTAAATGTTTACTTTACATTTTATCATGGATTTCAGGGACTTATGAATCATGATTGGTGATAAAACTTGTGAGTGATGATGTGTAATCATCAAGATGCAAAGAATATGATAAGTGAATCTAATTTTGGTTGCTATTATGTATGTGGCGTACAGGAATTAATAAATGTTTGTCATAAAGAGGTGTTCCTGGACTCAAACGAGAAGGTTTGAGAAGAAAGGTAATTATCTCCGGGCTCAAGCAGAGTAGACAGTATGATGAACTAATTTACTAGCTGCTGCAGGGTGCAATTTCCCTAAATTGTGGTCATGTTCCCCATGGAAGTGGAACAGAGCAGGTAGCTCGTTGAATGTTATATTGACCCAAAAGTCCTAGGCAAACTTTATATCCATCGAATTGAGCAGGCAGCTCTTCTACAATATTTCTGTAGAAATATTTCCTCATGTGCACCAGGTGATCACTGAGAGATTCAATGAGGGGAAGCTATGTAATGAATTGCAGAGTAAGACTGTCATATTCCTGCTGAGTTACAGAGGACTCATGTTTTGTATGCAAGTCTCCATGATTGCTGAAATACAAAAGAGTGCTATGTACGCAAGTCTACATGATTGTTGAAGTACATGAGCAGGATATGTATGGAAAGTCCCCACGATTGCGGAAATACATAAAGGTTTTTGTATGCAAGTCTCCATGATTGCGGAAATACATAAAGGTTTTTGTATGCAAGTCTCCATGATTGCGGAAGTACAAAAGAGTTTGATGAGCAACAAGGTGTTGTTGAAAGAAATGTTTTATGATACAAGCAAATGTTAATAATTGTCTTGTAACTAGACTATGAGATGTATTTATGTATGAATGTTATGAATGCTAGAATAAGCAAATAACCCCTCCAGGATGAGGAAGAATGATGAACATTTACTGTTTTGGAATTTTGTACACTTATATTATACTAAAGAACGTTGGAAGATCTTGTATGATCAGTGTAATGTGCAGGTTATAAGCAAAAAGAGCTTGTTGAAATCGCAAAAATGTGAAGATGACCAAAGCATAAGAACAAAAGTAAACAAAAGATAGGAAAGGATGCAAAAGACAAACCGTTGAACACCGAGGACGGTGTTATCTTTAAGGGGTGGAGTGTGTAACATCCCTCAAATTCAACCTCTATTGTTATTGTTTTTGTAAATATAATTATGAAACGTTACTATGATGCTTTTATTCTATCCTCTGCATAGCATTTAATGACGATTAGACGATTCAAAAAAAAAAAAAACAATTATGAAATTTTGGGTATGTGACACGTAGGTTGTCATTTTTTTGTGGAGACAATAATATGGAGATCCTGCAGGTAGTTTTTCAACTCTACATACATTTCAGACTCTGAGATGAATCCATCATCAGGAGTGGAATGTCTCAATAGAATCTAGGTTATTTTGGATCAATAAATAGTTGTTTTCAGCTATCCTTTGTTTGACTCTTTTTTTAGCTTGGTCGACAAGTAGTTTTTTCTTTTAAGGAATGTATTATTGGCTTCCAAGATTTGCATAATATCAACCCATCATCTTTGTTAAAAAAATTGTATGTTTTTCAATCTCAATGGCCTCTCTTATTTTTCTCTTATTGTAATGATCTTCTAGGGATGTGACGTTTGCATCCTCCATGTGCATTTGGTGTCTTGTCTTTAATGAGTCTTCTGCTATTGTCGAATTTATTCTACCATGTTTTATATCGGCACAATATTCCTTTAGTCTAACTTGTATAGAACGACCAGATTCGCCTATGTATACGTAAGGAATAATTGTTATCTTGGAATAGTCTTGCGTTTGTTTTTCACTTTTATTTTTTGATTCTTGTGCAATTTTAAAATCCTTTTCGATGTCTTTTGTGTTATATCCATTATTTTGCATTACCCTTGATAGGTTTTCTAATTCTACATTAAGGTGTTCCTCATCAAATTATACTCTCATTGCTCGGGTGGCAAGGGTTGTGAGGATGCCTAGTTTTTTAGAGGGATGATGGTTTGACTCGGCATGCAAGTACCTATCTGTGTGGGTTTTCTTATAGTAGAATTGATGAGCGAGGGAGCCATCACCTCTTTTTGTGATGAGAACATCAAGAAAGGGAAGGCTATCATTCTCTTGGACTTCCATAGTGAACTTTATGTGGTTTGATAAGCTATTTAAGTGTGTGAATAATTTGTCTATACTCTCCTTTCCCTGAGGCCATATAAAATTTGTATCATCTACAAATATTCTCCATTCTCTTGGTTTTTGTGGATATTTAATTGTTGAGTGTTTTCAAAAGGGAGGATTTGCAAGAAGCCCTCAGTTTGTTGATTTAGTCAATTGCATAAGGATGCCTCAAATAGTCCTCATAATGTATCAAACGAAAGAAATATTAGTTACTTAACACTCTAATACTTATTGTTGTAAAGGATTCAATCATAATCAGCAAATAAACTCTCCAAACTATTATCACTCATTTGCAGGATTCGAAATCCAAAGAAGACAATGTACAAAAAATGAATTAACATTACGAACTAGTGTTTGTTTAGAACAACCCTCTCTTTGAATATGAAGATGATTCCTATCAATTATCAGTGCACAACCAATATAGTGAAATAATGTCAAAATATGAAGCCACTCATGTTTAGCATAATCTTCCAAATTCCACCATCAAACCTTTGGAATAACTCAGGAACAACAAATAAAAAATAGGCAGTGGATATCATAGAAATGTGACTTGTCATATTCTAGATTATTCTAGACCAATCCAATTTTAGATTTATGGATTTATTCAAGATGAGTCATCTACACTTGTTATAGATAAACATCAGTGCCAACATTGTTAATGAGTTATCCACATGGAATAATAGTTCTTCTATATTCATCCTTGTCAGCATTCTGAGAAGCATAACCATTATTCAAATAGATGTTCAACATTGAACAAATATCATAGAACCAAGTCTAGAGTTCTGACACAACTTGAAACAAAAAAAAATCCTACTTCTCATCTTGCACCTGACAAGGGGGGACATCATGATTTAATAGTCATGCTTCAAGTTTTAAATCCCTATAAATCTAACAACAAGCAGTCATGACCTTCTTCAAGTGATACAGAACAAGTGAGCCAAAGACACAGCTATATTTGAATGCCATATTTAAAGTTATATCCAAAGAAATATGCTCCATAGCATTCATTAGATTGTGGTATTCCATGTCTAGTTTTGACATTCATCGCCACCATGATATTTTCCACTCCTCACTTTGTAACTAATAGGGAGGAACAATATACCATTATAAACAAGCCAATGAGACCAAGCGAGTCAAAACAAGCGATCCTGAACAAGATTCAGAGCCATATTCCACTAAGATCCATACTTTTTGGTTATCCTAAAACCACCCATTTAGTAGAAGACTTCAACTTCTACTAGACATCAAATGGTGGTCCCCAAACCACCATTTTCTGAAGGAACAACTGAGCCTTCATGACAAGTTCCATAGAGAACCTCTTAGCAAGAACTGAAGTTGTCGCTAAGTTCGAGAGTTTGTGGTTATCCTTAAACCACCCACTTAGTAGAATAAATCAAATTTTGTTGCTTCTACTATCCCTTTTGGTTTTTGGTCAGCCAAAACTACCAATTCTAAGAGCAATTGTATTTAGCAGAACATGCCAGCTTCTGCTAGTTTGCTTGGAAAATTTGGATCTTCAAGTTGGAGATGTGCAACCTTTGCCAGTTGTCCACTTCCAGTTATTCAACTCTCTTTTCTTGGACTCATATAAACCCTTTTAGATTAAGGGGGGAATTGTTGAAAACCTAATCCTTAGAATTAGGAAATTATTCATGTCAAGTGTCATAGGTGAATAAGAAAGGTCATGAGGAGTCCAAGAGACTCCTTGGAAGATGAAACCAAGGGTCATGTCATTGTATAAATGTACATTTGATTACTGAGAATATGTGCATTCATGCCTATCTTATTTTCTTGTCTAGCATTTGATTGTCTTCCTAGCATTGGAAACATAACACTTTTAACAGTTTATGCAAACACTTGTACCGAGTCTGTTTAAGGACTGTTTATTATTTGTTTAAGTGACCATGTTTACGATATTGGGGTGGTCTTAGATTTTATTTACATGTGTATTGTATCCATAAGATCAACTTATCTGTAGTTAGATGCATTAATATGATGTTTACAAAATTTACACATCTTAGTTGCATTTCATACTTACACGTGCATCTAGGGAAATTATTAGATGCTAGCCTTTTGTTTTCTTTTATATATTGCTAGATTTTTCTGATGGTCCAGATCCTTCTATTATTCTTGAGTTCCTGGCAGGATGCAACCTAGGATTATATCATGCAGTCTAATGTCGATTGAGAAGGGCCACCTGCTTAACCCCCCCTGGGGCAGTGAGTGGGATGATATGATAGGTATATATATCATTTTTGGGTCACATATTTGTCCCTATTTTCATCACCTATCGACATCTATTTCATCCATATTCTTCCTATTTTACCCATTTATCATTCCATTTTCCATCCATTTGTTGTAACTGCCCGTAAATACCATATTACTTCCATTGATGCTTTAGTGGTTAATAATGATTATTTTCCTTTATTTTTTATGAATTGGAGACTATTATACATAATTTTGCTGATGATGGTTTGTGAAGTGATGTTTCATATTAGCAGCAACATCAGTCATGGTTCAAGTCTCTAAAGTTGGCATGCTAGCACACTTCCACATGGAAATTCACAACATGATCTCATTCCTAAGATTAATTATGTGGATTTGTGATATTGAATTCGTACACATTTCCAACATAGCAGCCTCCAGCTCATGATCAAACGGCCTCAACCAAAAATGCATGCCAGATAAGAACACATTGATTTGCGTTTCAATTTGCGGGCATATGAAGAAGAATATAGAAAATCTGGGACATGGGTTTTGTGCGTAACAGCCTCAATTACTTGAATCATTAGGAAATATCCAAAAAAATCCATGGTTTGATAGATATGACTGGTTCTCTAAACATGTAATTCTCAGATTTATAGTTACGGTCGTGTTTCAAATTAGCAAATTTGTTAAAACAGATTCCAAGTTGGGAATTTGGTTCCTCATCCTCATGAAGGATTTTTATGTATAAATATGTAATCAATGTCATGGAGAAAGAAGAGGAGAGAAAGCAATGTTATGTTGTAGAATTTGATCCAGACTCTATTGTAATAATTTCATTCTAAAAATACATGTTGGCAGTTTCTTAATTCTGGAGTTGTAGACTTTCATTGTGGAGATCCAGCTCTGCTCAGTGGAGGAAGGGCCCTCTTCCCTGAGCAGATGCTGGTAGTGTTGATTGTAAGTGTGTGAATATGTTTATCATTTAGTTCTTGCTTTCATTCATTGTTAGATTTATCGTTGTTTTTATTCATGTTAATTTATTTTTGATAGATCGCTGGCCAACATAGCATTTCTTTCAGATTTATGTAATTAGATCTTGCTTCATAAGAGCTGATTTTGTTTTTAAATTTACAGTATGGTTTTATGAATAGGATTGGGGTTTGTTTTCTTTTCAAGAAGGTGTGATCTATTTTATAATGAGTTTTGATTTCATACCAATAGATCAACAGTGTCAGGTAGAAATTGTTCTTGCATAGATATTGCACGATAGCTTTGAAATAAAAGACTTCCTCGGGTTGACAATTTATGTTTTGGGAGTTTCGGTTGTTTATTTAATTAGACAATTAATATGCCCAACATTTTGGCTTCGTTTCCGGGGAAGTTATCAATGGTGCAAAAGTACATATGACATTGTTTTGTAGATGCACTGTTAAAGTAGAGTATGGTAGATGTGTTCATTATTCTAGGGTGTCTGGGCGGTAAGACGTAGTGAAGAGCTATGCATCCTTCGACAGATTGTAATGGGCTAAACCTCATAAGATTCAAGGCATGTAGGATGCATGGTTCTTTTTCATTTGATTGAATTTGCTTTTAAGGGTGGTGTGATTTCCATTGTTTGCAAGTGTGTGTTATTTCTTTTCTGCAAGAGTGGTTTTATTTATGCATCTAGTTTAATTCATTTAGCTTTGAATTCATATTGTAGTTAAATTTTGGGTGTTGTAAGAACCCCCCCTCCTTCTACTAATCCATTTATGAAGACAGGAGTACCATTAAGATGGATTCAAGGATGAACATAAGTTTGGAAGAACTCTCTCAAATCCTAGCAACAACTGGGATTTCTTCTTCTTAGGAAGATCACATCTTGACAGCAGTCAAAAACTTATCCACCTCTCCAGAAGTTAAAGAAGAACCAACACTCCATGAGTCACATATATCTAATGGGCAGCAATCATTCGAACCTGAGATCGAGGAGGCCAAAGAGGAGGTGCAGTGTGATCTAAACCAAGAAGGGAATCAAGAATATCATAGTTCTATTGAAAGATGGTTCGAAGTAGTTACCAGGTCACATCATTCTTTGATTCTTCCTTCCTTATTTGTATCATATTATTTCCCGCAACTGGTCTCTCACACTCTCATATGCTTTAAATTACATTTTTCAAACTTGAGTGTGAATATGTTTATAATCTTGTTACGCATGTGGTTACATTGGAAATATGCATACACTTGAACAATTTTTATATTTCCAATTAGAATAGGGTAGGATAGAATAACATAATAAAACCATGCTTTTGTTTTTTAGTTTTTATTTTCAAATAAGTATGCACTCTTCCTGTGTCGTGTTGCAATCTAGAAGATCAAAAAGTAGAAATATAAGGAATGGCTATGATATGTTTTCAGGAATGCTTTGGAATTGTTGACTTTTTGAACAAAATGCTTAAATCATTTTTTTGTCTTCAATTTTCAAATTTTAATTTGTCTCTATTTGTTACAAAAATCCTTCCTGAAAAAAAAAATTACAGTCATTAGATCTAATTTGGTTTTTGGAATCACTCAAAAGAGACATCAACAAAAGGATATCGTCTAAGTTGCGCTACTACCGACAGGTAAAAATGTATTTCATTTTTCCTTGATTTTTTTTCATTAAGCATTATTTGTGAATTGCGGATCTCATGTTTTATTGTAGATTAGTGCTAAGTCTTTTTCAGGTTCGAGGACAATAAGAAATACTAATTTATGCAAAAGTGATTTTCAAAGATCACAATCTTTTCAAAAAAATGTGTCTCAATGAGAGCTTGAAGGATATAATCTCATCACACTTGTCATACCATTTGCTGCCAAAAGAAACCTCTCAATAATCCAATTGTGCTATGATATATTCATTCACCATCCTCCTTTCAAAGCTCTAAAAATCCATTCACATCTAAGTCCCAATTTCCACTGCTTATGTAGTCAACCTTAACCTTTTTATTTTCTATCACTACTATATCATGACTTCACATACACTTTCCATTTCCGAGTTTCATGTTGGTTCTATTTTTCACTATGATTCTTCACAATCATTTATTTTATACTCATATTGGATGATGTGGAATTCATTAAGGTCCACCTTCCAATGGTCTTGTCCCATCAACTCCAACACATCATCTGGGATCAATATTATAGTTTTATAGTGCCCTGGGATCTACATGAATCAATGGAATATTTCCTTGTTGTTAATCATGGGGATTCATCAATAACTCTTGATTGACAAATCTTGCAGGTGACTCGACTCCAGCACATTCATTCGTACCTTTCAAGATGCACTAAGGTACTTTAGAGCTCACTTTCATCAAAGGTGAGTTTCTTCACATTGGTTAACGACATACATTAATGGTCGATAATCCAATTATTTATTTCCATGCTCGACTTCAACACATTCATTCGCATGGTAAGAATTGTACCTCCGTTTTGTAGCAGCTGAAGATTATGTGATCTAATGGTTTCAATAGTACAGCATCATTTGTTTCACCAGCACAACATCATTTCAGATCAAATTCAACCTCATTCAATTTCAGCTCTCATATACATCTGTCTTGACATCATATCAGCCTACCTTGCTCCAACATCATTCCATCCATGCCAACCAAGGCTTCCATAGAGGTAAAATAGCATGAGTTTTTTTATTTGTTAAAAATTCTGGAAAATGTCATCAAAACCATTAAGCATTATCCATTTCACTTCTTTACCATTTTCCATTTTTCAAATATATCGAAAACATTTAGTTGGGGGGTTGAACATTTTTCACTTTACCTATCATAACCTTGTCATTTCCTCTCTTATCCATCCACTTATATCTTTGTCCATGTCTAAACCCTCACCATTCCAATTCAAAGTCCTTCTCTACATCTCTTGCATCCAAGTATGAAAAGATGCCTTGCTGCTGCCACACAAGAACCAACAGCGGGTATAAAATATATGTCATTGATGATCCATAAGAATGAACAACCCAAGAAGCATTCCACTCTACACATGCACGAGCCTACAAATTAGTGGAAGACGAAAGTTGGTAAGAAAAGATGCTCTATTGCCACATAAATACCAACAATAAGAAGAAATCAAGCAATTGATACACATGATAAGGAAACTATTGGAAGGAAAGGAATAGGTTTTCCACAAGAAGCTATTGTAGAAGCCTATGCTTCCATACAACATAGAATACATGCAGAGGTATGAGTTTATCCACATCTTGAAAGGCTGCTATGAATATAAATCAAGCTGAGATTTATTACACTATCATATAATAAGAAGGAAAATGCATTTTGAGCCTATATATATGTGGTAGCAATATATTTCTGAGTATGGTATTTTTAGAAGCATTGAGCAAAGTCAATTATAGAGGTTTGAGCATATTAAAGCATTGTCATTATTCTACCTACAGTGCTTAAAGGAAAATCTTTCCCTCTTTTAGCAATTTGTGGCAGCACTCTCTTGTACATTGAAATCTTCAAATCCAAGGAATTGCATGGGTAAGGGAAGTGTTTTGAAAGTGTCTAACATTTGGTTCAAGGTCTCATTTTGAAGCTCCAAACTTACAGGTACTTAGAAAAACCTTCATCTAGAACAATAAGTTCATATAAATTCAAATATGATGGGGGTAAGTGTGGTAAGGACGGATATTTATTTCCATGGATATGAGTATATGCCATAGTCCTCCATCCCTATTTTCATTTGGAAAGATCTTCTCATGGATTTTCATTTTCCAAATGTCTTGGAAAATCAAATAAACAAAGGACTTTGATGCACATATTCTTGCTAGTCTTAGAAAATCTCATTATGTTTTCCACAACTCTTGCATTTTCCAGATTCAATGTATGCTCTATCAACAAATTGAAGAAGTTTCCTTACTAAAGTTGTGAACTATTGATTTAATAATTACATTCCAGTCATGGGTTACAAAAACTAAGTGTTCAGAGTCTTATTGGGAATCAAATTAAAGCTCGCTTTGAAGAATTTTGAATGGGAACTTTTGTCATACACTTTGGTTTGTCTCTTACCAACCATGAGGATCAACACAAATGAAGTGGTTTCAGCCTGTTATAATAGCTCTATAACAACTTTTCAAGATCTGATCTGAAGTTTACTCCAGCAATCCTGTAACAACCTCTTGATCTCCACTTTATATTCAGATTTGGGCACACAGTATTCAACATGATTCAAGCCTTTTGTTGTGCAACAAGCACATACTTCCATATATGAAGGTCTCAAATAGAGGTATGTGAATTGCTTTTATGGTTCATTGGTTCATACTTGGACATATTGAGCAATACACCTCAAGTCACAAAGAAAAATCAAATGAAATTAGTGGAAGAAATTTTTGGGGTATTATGAATAACATTGTGATCAAATTTGAGTTAAGAGACAACTGTGTATGGAACATCATTTTTAGGTTTACTCTTCAAGTTTTTTTCATGCCTTCATATGTCATTTCATGTTCATCATTTTGAGGATTCAGCTTGGGGGAGGATTGATGTGTAGATCAAAACTTGTTTTCTTATTTGAAGAGTTTCATCACACCATGAGGACATGATGTATCCTCAGCCTGGGGGAGAATAAGAAGCACTCCATGGGATCTCATATATCAGGATAATAATGAGAACTTAAATTCAAGCTCACATCTTTATTCATGTTTGTCTACAAAAATGCAGAATTTGAATTGAGCATATCTCACAAACCATGAACTGGATTCTCATGAATTTTGGATAGGGAATGCATAATATTATTATGAACAAAATTGGTAAGATTCAACTCAATCCAATGCTCGGTTTTCGAGAAAATGGCCATCATCACATAGATCCATTTTTCCTATATCTCAAGATCCGTGCATCATGTGGATTTGATTTTTGGGGAGCAGAAGCATTATGTTAAGAGGAATATACTCACCAATTTTCAGGTAAAAATACTTCACAAATTTCAAAAAAATGACCATCATCACCTACAGCCAATTTGCATTTTTCTCGAAATCCGTGATGTGGGTATCTTTGATTTTCGGTGTGGAGATGCATTGGACTAGAAAAACCCCACTTACAAAATTTAAACCAAACCTAGTTTGTATTTTGTGATATATTGGTTCAGGAAGTATGTTGAAACACCGGCTGAAACACATGTAGTGGCTTATTTGTTGATACATGGTTTATTTGCTTATATCTTGGGATCGGTGAACTGGATTGTCATGATTTTTGGTATGGAGAAGCATGAGAACAGTATGAACATGCCTGAAAAATTTCAATAAAATCCACTTTGTACTTGGTGAGAAAATTATTCATAAAGTTTGTTGAAACTCCATCAGAATTGCTAAGAATCATCTGAGGACTACTTTTGAAGCTATGATGGCCATGAAAAGGAAGCATAAGGCTGCTAAGATGATCTAGATGACCTTATATTGAGAAATCATCACTTGTTTTGTTCATAATTTGCTAATGATGATATGTTTTCAGATTATCCTTTCATGAGAAATGCAACAGCCATTGTTTGAAGAAGTTTCAAGTATTGTTTGAAAATATACATCATATTCCATTAGCATCATTAGTGGGAAAGCAGAGTGGTTTTGGTCATTATACATGGTAAAATGAAAGCAACAATCAAATGAGTCCTAGTTTGGATGCTACACAGGTATTGGGTTGCATGAGGACATGCAACAAGTTCAGTTTGGGGGATATGTTGGGTCATGGATTTGTCTCTATTTTCATCACCTATCGACATCTATTTCATCCATCTTCTTCCTATTATTACCCATTTATCATTTTATTTTCCATCCATTCGTTGTAACTGCCCGTAAATACCATATTACTTCCATTGATGCTTTAGTGATTAATAATGATTATTTTCCTTTATTTTTGATGAATTGAAGACTATTATGCATAATTTTGTTGATGATGGTTTGTGAAGTGATTTTTCATATTAGCAGCAGCATCACTCATGGTTCAGGTCTCTAAATTTGGCATGCTAGCACACGTCCACATGGAAATTCACAACATGATTTCATTCCTAAGATTGATTATGTGGATTTGTGATATTGAATTCGCACATGTCCATCATGGCAGCCTCCAGCTCATGATCAAACGACATCAACAAAAATGCATGCCAAATAAGAACACATTGATTTGCGTTTCAATTTTCGGGAAGATGAATAAGAATCTCGAAAATCCGAGACATGGTTTTTGTGTGTAACAGCCTCAATTACTTGAAATGTGAGGAAATATCCAAAAAAAGCCATGGTTTGATAGATATGACTAGTTCTCGAAACATTTAATTCTCAGATTTATAGTTACGGTCGTGTTTCAAATTAGCAAATTTGTTAAAATAGATTCCAAGTTGGGAATTCGATTCCTCATTCTCATGAAGGATTTTTATGTATAAATATGTAATCAATCTCATGGAGAAAGAAGAGGAGAGCAATCAATTTTATGTTGTAGAATTTGATCCAGACTCTGTTGTAATAATTTCATTCTGATAATACATGCTGGCAGTTTCTTAATTTTGGAGTTGTAGACTTTGATTGTGGAGATCCATCTCTGCTCAGTGGAGAAAGGGCCCTCTTCCCTGATCAAATGTTGGTAGTGTTGATTGTAAGTGTGTGAATTTGTTTATCATTTAGTTCTTGCTTTCATTCATTGTTAGATTTGTCGTTGTTGTTATTCATGTTAATTTCTTTTTGATAGATCGTTGGCCAACATAGTATTTATTTTAGATTTATGTAATTAGATCTTGCTTCATAAGAGCTAATTTTGTTTTTAGATTTACAGTATGGTTTTATGAATAGGATTGGGGTTTGTTTTCTTTTCAAGAAGGTATGATCTAGTTTATAATGAGTTTTGATTTCATACCAATAGATCAACAGTGTCAGGTAGAAATTGTGCTTGCATAGATATTGCATGATAGCTTTGAAATAAAAGACGTCCTCGGGTTGACAATTTATGTTTTGGGAGTTTCAGCTGTTTATTTAATTAGACAATTAATCTACCCAACAATCATAGGATAGCACTTTATCATTTTTGTTGTATATAGCATAGATATTATAGATCTACAATCTGATTTCTCTTATAGTTCAAATGATATCTTATAGATCTGCTCGATAGATTTTTCATGACACTTTATATATACATATTTCTTTATTTTGTACTAGATTTATTTTTCTCACTATAGCAATTATTTGCTTTTTACATCAATTACTTTATACAATCATACCGGAGTAGATTCTATGGCCCAATGCCATAGTTAGGATCAATATACTCAATTAATCTATACTGTATCTATTGCTCAATGCAATAGTTAGGGATCACAATAATAATAATACACTTGTACTAGATCAATTGCCCAATACAACCATTAGGGAAAAAATTTATAAATCTTTTGTACTCGACTCTGCTGCCCAATGCAACAGTTAGGATCATTTTACATAATCAATTTAATCAATTTACTATGCTAGACTTTATTGTCCAATGTAACAATTAGGAACATATAAAATAAATATACATGTACTAGATTCTGCTACCCAATGTTGTAGTTAGGAACATATACAATCAATATACTTGTACTAGATTTTGCTTCCCAATGCAACAATTAGGAACATATAAAATCAATATAATTGTACTAGATTTAACCATAGTTCTAACCACCTATTTATCTATTTCCAACATGTAGTAGAACATTTTTAGCTTAGTACGATACATGCACATTTTCATATTTCTTCCATTTGAAAGTAGCTTAATAGTATATTGTTACATTACTCTAGGGAATTTCTAACATAGTTAATTCCCATGTCACGATTATCATCATTACTTTCCCTTAACTAGCTTCCAATCTTAGAAATAAGATGCATGCATTTTCATAACAATAAAAGCTACATTTGTGAAATCAATAGTACTTAGGAACATAGGAGATCAAAGTTAGAAAATCATATGTTCATATTACATAGGTCAATCTACAACTGTTGTTGGGCATTCCATGATCCACCCAATTGTAGATATGTAGGAAAATTTCAATCCTTGTTTCCCAACAATCACCCCCGATCCAGGTCTTGGTCTCTCTAGGGATTGGTTCTTATGTTCTTTTAGATTTTTTATTCTTTTTAATTGCATAACCAGCCTAGGGACCCTATCTTTACCAGAAAATATTTTACCAGTATCCATGGTCCATCATAGATATTCCTCCTACCAACAAACTCGATGCATTACTCCTACCAATCCAATACTCAATATTCATGTCATCCAATAGGAAATATTGTTGTTAAAAGTACTTAGGAAGTCCTCTTGCCAGTGGGTACTCAGTTGCTACAATGCTCATACTCTATGGCCATACATAATTTTGAACCATGAGTGTGTAATGTCCCCAATTTTGATAGCACCAGGGAGAAACCATTAGTCCATTAGACCCCCATGGGCCTTAGTGGAAAATTAAATAAATTAGTCAAGGGTTATTTTTATCCTAAGTTTATCTAGTGTAAACAAATTAAATCATGGACAAGAATGTAATCCATAGTTTAGAATATTTAATCATTAATTAATTATTAAATGAGTTGTAAATGCTAGGGTGGCATAGGAGGGTGCATAGGATATTAGGTGGACCGAATGAGTGGCCTTCCAAAAATAAATATGGAAGAAAAACAATAAAAAATCAAGAAAGCAGCTAAAAAGCTGGAAGGCAACATAAAAGCAGGAAAAAACACAGAAAATCAAAAAGTAGCATAAAAGCAGGAAAGCACAGAAAAGAAGAAAGTAGAGAAAAGAAGGAAAGCACTGGAAAAATAGGAAAGCAAATAAAATCAAGGAAAAGCAGGAATTTCCAAACGAAGAAAAGCAAACTAAAGCAGAAAGGAAAGAAAAGAAAGGAAAAAGATAGAGAAAATTGTAAGTCCAAAATTAGCTAGTGAGGGCGCATATTTCTCTAGTTTGTACATTGATCTGAGAGCTCTGAGCTTCTCTAGACTTGGGATATGCACCCCTAGTCACCAGTAGGGAGATGTGCCCCTTTGTTCATCATTCTAGTTGAGTTTTCATCTAGGCCATGAGTATTAAGGAATTCAGCCTTTCTCATTAAGTATATTTGCAGGCATGATGATCAATTTCGGTCGAATTATTGCTTGAGAATTCAAGAATTGAGAAGAAGAGATCACTTCCAGGAGCATCCTTCTATCCACTCTTCTCTGTAATTATTATGATATCATGTGCCTCCATCATATAAAAATTTCTTGTAATTTGAAGCTTCTAAGAAAACCATGAATTTGCAACCTGGTCCATTCCATTGATAGTCAATTTCTATCTTGCTCAGTGTTGAAGATTTCATTAGTTGGAGCGTTTTCTACAATATCTTGTCTTTGCAAATGTTATTGATGGAAGATCGTGAGCCCATGAAATATTGATTCTATACATATGGATTTATAATGTAAATAACCTCCACTTATAATCAATGAAATAAATATTCTTTCTATTCTACAAATTATACCTTATATTTCATGAATATTTTCACCCATGCTCATTATTGTGTCAAATCTTACTAGTTTTTAGGAATGTTATATTAATCTGACTATAATGACTCCAAATATGATTATGTGACTTGATACAGTTAGTAGATACATTATTACACCATTATAATACTTCATATCACAATTATTTAACCCTTAGAGGCCATTTGAACTGAGTTGTAAATCCGCCAATTGAGCAGTCCAAAAACTAGTTTTATTTTCCTATCTTCCAAATTGATTCCAGTTGTTCCTAATTGATAATATCAGGGTTGTTTTAGTTGTTTGGGGTTATTTTCAGGCCATCCACTTCCATATCTGCACTAGAATCCATTGGGTTCCACATAAGTCCTGGGGATATCACCTTGAAGCCTTTGGTTTATCCAAAGGAGTCTACCCAGGCGTGATGCACCCAGAGAATGTGAAAATGTTGAATTTGGGAGTCAGTTTAGGATGTTGTATAATTTCCTTGAGCTCTGTAAGGTCTTGAATTCCATATTGGGAATATTTGGGACGGTCTCCAAGTGTTTAGGCTTCAACCTTTGATTTCTAGCCAAACTAGTCAATTTTTGTATCAAGCCCATCTTCTGTGTGTTTAAATTTTTAAAAATTTTCAGTTAGTGTGCCTAAGTTGGTTTGGTTACATTACACTGGTATCATAGCATGGTCCTCTTCACCTATGAGGAACAATACCAAGCTCCATTTTTTAGTCGAAAGAAAATATTGCAGTCATGTCCTTGTTCAATGAAGAAGATTTTGGTTGGGATGTGGAAGAGGAGATCATATATATTGATGGAGGTTTGCGTATGTCATGAGATGAAGATGTTTACTTTTGTGACCAACAAAGAATACATCAGGTCTGATCCTATGATGGTTAAGAAATATTTTCCAAAGGTGATAGAAGTATGTGAAAACTTGCCCCACCACTACCAGGAATATCTTGCCTTGGGGGAAGAGGTTTGTCAAGCAATTCCTTTCAAAGATTATTTTTATTGCAGGTTTGGATTTGAGCCTAAGAATTTAGATGAGGATTCTCTCAAGAAAAATGGACCATCAAGGAAGGAACCAATTTTCTCCACCATTCATAGCAAAGAAGAAGACAAGAAGACAAGAGGTGAAGCTACCCCAAAAAAAAACCCATTTATGGGAGTTTTATGAGATTATTTGGTTCTTATTTATGCAAAGTATCCAAAATACTTGATCCTAATGCAACCAAGAAAGAAGATGAATCTACTTTCCTAAAGGAGGAAGGCACAAAAGCATAATTTCTTGAAGACAGGAGTGAAGCCTTATGCATAGATTCGCTCCAATCTAATGAAGAAGTGAATCAAAGAGAACCAAGTTGCATAGGTTAATCTTCCTATGGACAACAAAGTGGAAGAGCATGCTAGTACAAACCAGCCACTTGGAGAGAATTAAAAAGAGCCACAATGGTATGATCACAATTTTGTTTTTTGTAGGAGTCACTTTTTATTGCAACCCTCTGAAATACCTTCCACTTCATACCATGAAAGTGGTATTACAAATGCTTCTAAGGTAGATATGTGTGAACCATATGTTGTGGACTCATGCCACAAGCAATTTGATCTTGTTGGTTAGCCACTAGATGAAGCAAACTTGGAGGAGGATTGTTATCTCCTCAAATAAACATAGACTAGTTGTTTGTTTCTAGGTGATAGGAGGTCTTTCAATTTTTCATTTTTAGGTGCATTTAAGGTTCTTTTTCAAGAGTTTGAAGTATGTAATGAAGCTTGAAATAACATTTGATGTTACTTTGTCTCCAAAAAAGAATTTTTCGATTTCGGTAGCTTAGGCCGACAGGGCAATTATTCATTAGCTACCGAGAACCCAGCTTTCGGCAACTCACAGTGTAAAGGTAAAATTACTCAAAGCTACCGAAAGGGAAGGCACATATCATGTATCATGGAGTAGTTTTTGATGGCTTAGGCAGATACAACAGTTGTTCATTAGCCACCGAAAAGGGCAGGTTTCAGGAAGCTTATAGTTCAAAGGAAAAATTGTCCACAGCCACCGAAAGCATGGGCATTTGTAAACACTTTTCCGACAGCTTACAAGGTCAAAGGCAAAATCATCGGCTACCAAAATTAAGTCGGTGTTGAACGGTGGAGACATCTAATCAAGTTTTTAGTCGTGAGTTAAAGGGGATCCATCATTGCTTAGCCACCGAAAGGGTCACTTCCAGCAAATACACGATCTTCCACAAGGTAAAGCCTGCTGCCATCATAATCTCACCCTGGCCGATCGAACCTTATACCTCTACATCTACCGATTTTCTAAAGACTGTACCTCCAATGTAATCATGCGACAGTAACACATCATTAAACCCTCATGATTAACCCTCTAGTTCACATCCCTCGAAGTTAGGTTCTGTAAACCGTGCCACCCGTCCTCCTTCACTCTTACCATGTCGTCAAGCTCACCTTTCCCCTGATTTCACATCATTCCCTCAAGCCCGATTTTTTTTTTAACAGCAAGTGTCAGGAAGCAGCTTACATAATGAAGAAAAGTGGAGGAATGGTCCTCATGAAAGAATTAAATGACGTCTGTTAACTGGAAGCGCACCCCAAGGTATGTTGACTCTTCAAAGATGTTGGATGTTATAATTTTTGTAAAAAACTGCAAAGATCTCATCAGCAAATAGCCAAAACGTTTGCTCTCACATTTGACGGTAGAAGGGCGATAATTGGCAAGGAGGAATTCCATGTAGACGAAGCCCTCATAGCCGAGGTGACAGAGCTTCCAGCGACTGGTGAAAATTGGTTCAAGACCACTGTTACAAAGGATTTCGAATTCCGATCCTATCTTAAACCTGAGCATAGAAATATGGTATGGAAGAAGGATATTCCTATGTCCTATCTTGAGGATAAATGGCAGCATCTGCTGAAATCAATTTTGGTTTACATAACCTGTGAAGGTAGATATAATAGGGTGTTGATTTACCATTTTAAATTGATGAATTATTTCACTGGCAGGAGCCCCCTGAATCTCCCTTTTTATCTCTACAAAAGCCTGACTAAAATGGCTCATCAAGTCAGAGCCCAGCCAACCAAAATCGCAAGTAGGCTATACCACCATGGTTTGATCAAGCTCATAGTTTCTGAGTTGTTGCAAAGGAGAAACATGAATTGGGAATTCTTCCTTTTCTAGAATAAGTTCGAAACAAAGTTACAACCAAGAGGCGAAAAGAAGTCTTCCACTCCTAGAAGTGGAAAAAGGAAGAGGAGAGATATTTCCCCAATTGCAATCAACCCCCTTTCCTTAGCTCCCAAAGTGCAGAAGACTAAAAAGAAATTAGAGTTCAGTAGTAAGATAGAGGAAGAGGGAGCTAGTTCAGAAGGCAAGAACATCCTCAACATGCCATACATAGATTCCGAAGAGGATGAACAGCCAAAAGCTGAGGTAGGATGTGAGAATTTGTTTTCACCTACACCTGAGGAAGAGCCAAATCAACATATTTTTGAAGCATCAACCAGCCAATCAAAGAAGTCCTCATCTCATAAGATTAATCAACTGTTAAGACAGGTGTATGAGCTCGAACTATTTCAGAGGGTGATCAAGGAGAAGAATGAAAGGTTGACTAAAAGAAATAATGAGTTGTATACCTCCTTTCAAGGGTTAACCAAAAAGCATAGCAAGTTGAAAGGGAGGAATATAAGACTGATAAGAGACAATATCAGATTGAGCAGGAAGGTTGAGCTTTTGGGAAATAAGGAAATGACTCCGAAACCCCAGCCTAAGGTACACTCAGACCTTGACACCTTAGAAGCAGCAGTAGTCAGTTTTGCTGACACTCCGGTTTTGGCCCAGGATGAAGAGACATCCAAGCAGCAGGAAGATGAGTAGAAGAAGTCAGAAAACACAGTTTTGTCAAAAATTTTGCAGGCTAGATCAAGCACAGTTTTCAATGGCTTAGGCGAACATGGAAATTGTTCATCAGCTACCAAAAAATCCAATTTTCGGCGGCTTAAGATATAAAGGTAGGACTCTCCTAGTTACTGAAAAGACAGACCAACTCCAAACATCTAAAGGTGCCTCGGTGGCTTAGGCGAACATGCTAATTGTTCGTTATCCACCAAAAGTAGGGTTTTCAGTAGATAATAAAATTTAAACTCAGCCTTTCCAGCTACCGAAAATACAAAATAATGCAGAAGGTTGTTTTTTGCACCAAACTTGACTTTTGTTGATCCAAACACCTCGAGGGAATTTTCTAATGATGGTTAAACGTTTAAAAGAATCATGATAAATTTTATGTTCCAGATTGAAGGGTGCCAGCAAGGTGAGAAGAGGAATCTTCTTGTCTATTTTGGGAAAAAATGGCCTGCAGATTCTCTAGGCAGCAGTTTTGACCTCACTCACCATCCTCCGAAGGCCCATTACAACTGTCGAAGATAGGAGGACTGGAAAGATGGCGGTTACTTTTTGAATGTGGGACTCTTTCATACTTTTCAGAAAGTTGTTTCTAGATAGCTATTTTTAGCAAATTCGATCCAATTTTTCAGGATCTTGAACGTTTTTTGTAAAGGTTATAAATCATGTGACTTATGTAGAACAAGGGTTCAACTTTGGAGACTTTTTTATAATATTACTATCAGACTTCTCATTGCCTCTTGGTTATATAAGCTTCTTTTGCCATTTACGTTCAGTTTTCCTTTTCTATCTTTTTGTACTTGCAGTGAAATGTTTATTTCATGTATATTCTATTTGTCTATGCTCGATAGTTGTCATCCTATCTTTGTACTGATAAATTGAATATCAAGTATCATTTATCTATTGTGATTAGCCATTCATATATGCTTTGTATGAGTCTGCCAGCATAATAGGATTTCTACATACACCTACCTTTTATAAAATTTCTGAACAACGTGGTTAAAAGCCTTGTCTATCTGAGTATGCCTAGGCATGTTTTGAGTGAGTGAGTTTCATTAAGTAATCCAACTCGATCCATTTCACAAATCATTAAGAAAATTGGCAAGTTACCAGGCTCCTTTGACCTACATCCTAGAAGGACTCCTGGAGTGATAACATTTTGGCGCTGTTGCTGGGGAGAGGAAGTTGAAACTAGTTTCCTTGGGAGAACAACATAAGATCTAACTTTGATGATAGACTAAGTGTGGACGGTATTCTGGTTGTAATCATCTATCTAGCGACTCTATTGGAACGAAGTGGCTTCCAGAAGACCAAGTACCAGAGCAAATCCTCAAAGGCCACCAGTGACACCTATTTCAGATCCCGAACAGATTATAAGGAGAGGAAGAGCTTCACAAAGACATATTTCTAGATCTACAAGGGGAACCACATCACGTACTTCTAGAGGTACTGCTTCTATTTTATCAAATGAAACTCCCTTTAAATTTTCTCCTACTGAAGGAGCTAGTTCACATAAAATTATAAGTAAATCAAAAGATTTGGAAGTTGAAGAATTCTCGACTAGTTCTGTTGTTGAAGATCCTATTTTTGAATCTGTTACCCAAGCTGACTTAGGAAAAGAAACCCTAGAATCCATCAAAGAAGATGGTTGTTCTTCCTACCTGAATCCCTTATCAACTGATCCTGAAGAGAGCTATCCTTTTGTTCATACTAATTTACTTGCCATTGAAAACATCTTGCAGAATCTTTTAGATAAGCGCAAAGAAAGATTGGCCTTGTTACTTGCACAGTCCTATAAGGATTCCTATTTTCCCAATCAGCCCACAAATATTTTCACCTCAGCACTTGGCAAATCCATTGGGTCAAACCCGCCACTTCCATCACCACCTATACCTCCTCATTTATCCCACAGACCAACGATATCTTCTGCTACCCCTTCCATACCCACATCCACTATGGTTGTCCCTCTGACTAAGGTGGAAAAGATCCTCATTGCTAGATATGCCCCCCTAAATTTTCCTAACCCCCTTTCTGCCATGCCTACTGGAGATTACCAAAAATACATGCCTAAGTTTACTGGAGAGGGGGACTTTACAGCTGAGGAGCATTTAGAGGCATTCTGCAGTTATGCTGAGAACATAAATATTGAGCATGAAGACGTATGGACTAGGGTTTTTGTGCAAAGTTTAGATGGTCAGGCTAGGAATTGGTTCAAAGAGTTACCTGCTGGATCAATAGCTGACATCGAAGCCCTAGATGACTTGTTTTTGAAGCATTGGGGAGAAAGAAGAGACCACCTCTATTACCTCACAGAATCTGGTAATTTGAAGAGAGAAAATGGTGAGTCTGTGTCAACTTTCACAAAGAGATTTAATAAAATGTTTGGCAAGATCCGTGCTAAGATCAAACCTACAGACACTTCAGCCAGAATCACTTATGCAAATGCTTTTGATCCTGATTTTTGTCTTCATCTCAGAGAAAGAATATCTGCGTCTTTATTACTCATGCAAGATGCTGCTCTTGAATTTGATTCCAATATTGTTGCATTTGAGATTATTAAGGGAAAAATGGACAGAAAGAAATAAACTCCAGACTCTTCCTCTTCATCAGAAACAAAAATGGAAAAGTTGGCTAAGATGTTGGATAGCTTAAGCTCTGAAATGTCTAAACTGAAGGTTCAAGGTCAACAACCTGCAAGAGGTAAAGGGACATATGAGTTTTTCCCTAGAAACCCTAACACTCTCCCTTACAGAAGAAACAACCCACAGGCTCAGATCCCACAAAGAGATAGGAATCCTACTGAAGAACAAAGAATCAGAGCTCCTTTCCAGCACGTTGTATTAGAAGAAGAACAAGAGCCTACTCGGGGAGGGGAAGAGGAAGAAGACAATATCAACTACATGGAAGAAAAAGTTGACCCCTCTTTCCTAACACAATATGATTATGAGGAAGCCCTCATGAATGAATAGATCTCTGAAGAATCATTATATCAGGCGGATGATCAAGGAGGTTATAATTTGAGGTCTAGGGTTGCTGCTAAAAAGCCTGTGACCATTGCTCCCGGAAAGAAGAATTCGGTCCTTACAATGCAGCCTGCTTCTCCTGTGAAAAGGGTTGTTGCTCCTACAAAACAGACTGGTGCTCCTTCAAAACAGCAGCAGAGGCTAGTACAACTTTCTATCCCTGGCCAGATTCAGCTTAAGACTCCAGTTCAAGAGGTAAGGATTGCTGACAAATTGTCTTACTCTTTCAATCTCGAATCAAAAATTCAGAAACTAAAAATCCCTTTCCCACTGATTGAGCTTATGAAAAATGATTCCTTCAAGTCGTCTATACTGAAATCCCTTCAACCAAAAACACCCATAGATGATGAATTTGTAAATTTGCAAGATGATAATCCCTTAGTAACCCTAGGTCCTATGGTTAAAGAACTAGATGGGTCTTGTCCACCTTTCTACATATCCCTGAACATTCATGACAAAATTCTTCACAATTGTTTACTAGACTCAGGAGCATCCCACAATCTTATGCCAAAAGCAGTGATGGATGAGCTTGGGCTTAGCATCACAAAACCCTACCACGATCTCTTCTCTTTTGACTCCAGGAAAGTCAAATTCCTGGGCCTCATAAAAGATCTTGTCATAAACCTGTCTCAACTGCCTTCAAAAAGCATGGTAATGGATGTAGTAGTTTCTGATATCCTGCCCAAGTTTGGCATTCTCTTGTCCCATTCATGGAGTAAACGACTAGGGGGTACCTTCCATATGGATCTGACTTATGCTACAATCCCAATGTTTGGAGGTGAAACTAAAAGACTCTATAGAGAAAACCAGCTTGCCTATATCATCAGTAATGAAAAGAATTATGTAAATCATCCCATTTACGCATTGGATACAGAATTTGGAGCATGTATCTTACAAATAGATGATGATCAGCTAGTGCCTTTGCAGCTCATCAAGCCTACCTGTCAGCAATTTGAAGAAGTAACCACTTCTGTTTGGAGCATGTTTTTTGATGGTGCCAGTACCCAAGCTTCAGCAGGTGCAAGTGTAGTTTTGATCTCTCCTTCAAAGGATGTTATGCATTTGTCTTATAAACTGGATTTCAAAACTACTAACAATATAGCAGAGTATGATGCTTTGCTGTTGGGAGTCAAGGCTACCAAAGAAATGGGAATCATGTGCCTAAAGATATTTGGAGATGCAGAGCTCATCATACAACAGGTGAACGGAAATTTTCAAGCAAAAAATGTCAAGCTGAAGGCATACAGAGATGAGGTATGGAAACTTAGAGATTCTCTTATGATTTTTGACATCTCTTATATACCTAGAGCTATGAACCACCTAGCTGATTCCCTGGCTGTCTCTGCCAGTACGTTCATTCCTCCTATGCCTCCTAAATTGAACTATGAAATCCATGTTAGGTATAGGCCATCCTTACCTCATAATGTCAAATTTTGGAAAGTTTTTGAGGATGATGATGAACTTGGTAGATTTCTCTACGTCGTTGATGAATTTTCTGATATGCATATTGACCAAGAAAACCTAAATGTAGAGGAATCCCAGAAGTCTAAGTTGAAAGCGAAAATGGATCAACATGATATTGTTCAGTTTCCAAGCAATCATATACCTCAAGGTTTAGTACCTCTTGAAAGGATTTTTTACCATAATTATGTCCCCTTCAAACCTGTGGAAAAGGAGAATGACCCTGATGTCCATGAGCATAACATAGGCAGCCAAAATCATCCTAAATTCATAAATTTGTGTACGGAATTGACAGCTAATCAGAGGTCAGAATATTGCAGCCTTATAAAAGAATTTGCTAATGTTTTTGCTTGGGAATACAGTGATCTGAAAACCTATGACGAAGATACCATTCAACATAGAATCCCTCTGGAAAAGGACACCATCCCTTTTAAGCAGAAGTTAAGGCCCATCAACCCTCTCATGTTACCTATGATTGAGAAAGAAATCAAGAAGCTCCTTGATGCTAAAATCATAATCCCACTGAGATATTCTAAATGGATCGCAAATTTAGTAGTAGTGAGGAAGAAAAGTGGTGAGGTCAGGTTATGTGTCGATTTTAGAAACCTAAACAATTGCTCCAAAAAAGACAACTATCCCTTGCCCAAGATGGAGCATTTACTCAAAAAATTTCAGGAGCTAGTGTCATGTCATTCCTAGATGGCTTCTCAGGATACAATCAAATTTTTGCACACCCTAATGATCAGGAGAAGATAGCTTTCATCACTCCTTCGGGTACCTTCATGTACGCCAAGATGTCATTTGGGCTGATGAATGCTAGGGCCACCTTTCAGAGGGCCATGGACATAGCTTTTGTGGGATTAAAAGACAAGTTTGTCCTCATATACCTTGATGATATCATTGTATACTCAAACAGTCACGAAGAACATTTGCAGCACCTAAAAGGAGTTTTTCTGAAATGTAGACAATTTGGAATTTCTCTGAATCCTAAGAAGTCTCAGTTTGCTCTCTGGGAGGGAAAGCTCCTGGGCCACATAGTTTCAACACAAGGTGTAAAAATCGATCCAATTCGGGTTGAAGCAATTCAGAAGGTGTCTATACCAAGGTTGAAAAAGGATATTCAATCCTTCCTCGGTAAGATAAATTTTATCAGGAGGTTTATTCCGAATTTTTCTGAGTTAGTGAAACATATAACGTCAATGCTGAAAAAGGGATATGAAATTAAATGGACAGAAAACGCAAGGAACTCTTTCAAAGCCATCAAGCGGGCTATCATGGAAGCTCCTACTTTGATTAGTCCATATTAAACCCAAGTTTTCTATATTTTCTCTTTTGCTTCCCATGACACAGTGGCAGCAGTCTTGTTGCAGAAATATGATGAAGGTCTTGATCACCCAATTTCCTTATTCAGCAAACATTGAGGGATGCTGAACTAAAATACAATCCCATAGAAAAACAGGCCTATGCTCTGATCAAGTCATTGAAGGCATTCATAATTTATATCCTACATACAAAGGTCATAGCCTATGTCCCTTCAGCTTCTGTGAAAGATGTTTTAACTCAACCTGACATTGATGGAAAGAGAGCCAAGTGGATCGCTAAGCTGATCGAATTTGATATAGAGGTGAAGCCCACCATGTTAGTAATTTAAGGTCAAGGCTTAGCTAAGCTTATGGCTGAAGAAAATTGCAAACTATTAGACATGAATTTCATTGGAATAAGTTCAGCAAGTTTGTAGACAGAAGTAGCAGCAGCAGAGCAACATAATAGTAAGCAGGTGGCTGAGAATTTGTTTTCATGCGAGTGGTATTCAGGTATTATTCATTTTCTACAAAATTTAGAAGTTGCTCCTGGACTCAGCACAACCCAAGCATGAGCTCTTAAAATTAAATATGTCAAATTTTGCATAAGTAACAACCTGCTATATTGGAAAGATCATGTTGGTGTTCTACTAAGGTGTCTAGATAAAGAAAAGTCATGTCAAGTCATGCATCACTTCCATTCAATCATATGTGGAGGCCATCATTACTAGAAAACTACAGCTCATGAGATTCTAAGGGATGGATACTATTGGCCTTTTCTTTTCTCTTATGTATACGCTTTTGTGAAATCTTGTAACAAATGCCAAAGATTCGCAGGAAAACAATAGCTAAAATCCTTGCCACTGAAACATATTATGGTTAATGGTCCCTTCCAGCAATGGGGCCTTTATCTTATGGGTGAGATTAATCCTTCATCCAGTGGTCAACATAGATGGATCCTAGTAGCCACTAATTATTTTACCAAGTGGATAGAGGCAATTCCCACAAGGAAAGCTAATCATCAAGTTATCATGAACTTTCTCTATGAAAACATCCTTATCAGGTTTGGTTTCCCAAAAAGGCTGGTAACTGATAATGCACCATCTTTTAAAGATAAAGCATTAGTTCACATGTGTGAGTCAATGGGCATTCAATTGGTACACTCTACTCCCTACTACCCTCAAGGCAATGGCCTCACTGAGTCATCCAATAAAAGTCTGGTCAGAATCATCAGAAAGCTATTGGAAGAAAATCAAAAGAGTTGGGATTCCAAACTAAATTTTTCTCTTTGGGCTGACAGAGTGACAGATAAAAAATCCATAGGGACTTCCCCCTTTAGATTGGTTTATGGTACTGATGCCATTTTCCCAATTTAGCTAATCCTGACAGTAACTAAGTTTTTTTAGGAGGAACAGGATGAACCAAATGACATGGTGAGAAGAATGCTTGACTTGGTTGAATTGCAGCAGACTAGAGAACAGTTGGTGGAAAAGTCAGAAGCTCATCAAAAGAGGATAAAAGATACTTTTGACAAGAAGGAAAAGGTGGAAAGTTTTCAGTTTGGGGACTGGGTTCTAAAATGGGATTCCCCCAGGTAGGAGAAGGGCAAGCATGGCAAATTTGATTCTCTATGGACAGGTCCTTTCGTGATAACGCAAGTACAGCAGACAACACTTTCAAACTGCAAAGTCTGGAAGGTGAAGAGATGTTTGGTGGCCCAGTCAATGGGCAATTTCTGAAACCCTATTTTATCTGAGGCTTCACAGCCTGGTCATTGTAAATATCATTTTTGTTTTCATTTTTTGCAAAATAACTCCATGCCCAATGGAACACTAGAAAATAGGGTTAGATTTTTGTTTTACAGGAAAGGAATTTGATATGTGGTTCTTGGAACCTTACCGGGAGGTTTCCATCCCCGAGTAGGAGCCAAATGTTATCTCCTCAAATAAAAATAGACTAGTTGTTCGTTTCTAGGTGATAGGAGGTCTTTCAATTTTTCATTTTTAGGTGCATTTAAGGTTCTTTTTCAAGAGTTTGAAGTATGTAATGAAGTTTGAAATAACATTTGATGTTACTTTGTCTCCAAAAAAGAATTTTTCAGTTTCGGTAGCTTAGGCGGACAAGGCAATTGTTCATTAGCTACCGAGAACCCAGCTTTCGGCAGCTCACAGCATAAAGGTAAAATTACTCAAAGCTACTAAAAGGGAAGGCATGTATCATGTATCGTGGAGCAGTTTTCGGTGGCTTAGGCGGATACGACAGTTGTTCATTAGCCATCGAAAAGGGAAGGTTTCTGGCAGCTTACAGTTCAAAGGAAAAATTGTCCACAGCCACCAAAAGTAGGGGCATTTGTAAACACTTTTCCGGCAACTTACGAGGTCAAAGGCGAAATCATCGGCTACCGAAATTAAGTCGGTGTCGAACGGTGGAGACGTCTAATCAAGGGTATAGTCATGAATTAAAGGGGTCCATCATTGCTTAACCGTCGAAAGGGTCACTTCCAGCAAATACATGATCTTCCACAAGGTAAAGCTTGTTGCCATCATAATCTCACCCTGGCCGATTGAACCTTATACCTCTTCATCTACCGATTTTCTAAAGACTATACCTCTAGTGTAATCATGCGATAGTAACATGTCATGAAACCCTCATGATTAACCCTCCAGTTCACATCCCTCGAAGTTAGGTACTATAAACCACGCCACCCCTCCTCCTTCACTCTTACCACGTCGTTGAGCTCACCTTTTCCCTGATTTTGCATCATTCCCTCAAGCCCGATTTTTATTTTAATAGCAGGTGTCAAGAAGCAGCTTACAGAATGAAGAAAAGTGGAGGAGTGGTCCTTAGGAAAGAATTAAATGACATATGTTACCTAGAAGCGCATCCTGAGGTATGTCGACTCTTCAAAGATGTTGGCTGTTATAATTTTTGTAAAAAACTGCAGGGATCTCATCAGCAAATAGCCGAAACATTTGCTCTCACATTTGACGGCAGAAGGGCGATAATTGGCAATGAGGAATTCCAGGTAGACGAAGCCCTCATAGCCGAGGTGACAGAGCTTCCAGCGACTGGTGAAAATTGGTTCAAGACCACTGTTACAAAGGATTTCAAATTCCAATCATATCTGAAACCTGAGCATAGAAATATGGTATGGAAGAAGGATATTCCTATGTCCTATCTTGAGGATAAATGGCAGCATCTGTTGAAATCGATTCTGGTTTACATAACCTGTGAAGGTAGATATAATAGGGTGTTGATTTACCATTTTAAATTGATGAATCATTTCACTGGAAGGAGCCCCCTGAATCTTCCTTTTTATCTCTACAAAAGCTTAACTAAAATGGCTCATCAAGTCAGAGCCCAGCCAACCAAAATCATAGGTAGGCTATACCACCATGGTTTGATCAAGCTCATAGTTTCTGAATTGTTGCAAAGGAGAAACATGAACTGGGCATTCTTCCTTTTCTGGAATGAGTTCGAAATAGAGTTACAACCAAGAGGTGAAAAGAAGTCTTCCACTCCTAGAAGTGGAAAAAGGAAGAGGAGAGTTATTTCCCCAATTGCAATCAACCCCCTTTCCTCAGCTCCCAAAGTGCAGAAGGATAAAAAGAAATTAGAGTTCAATAGTAAGATAGAGGAAGAGGGAGCTGGTTCAGAAGGAAAGAACATCCTCAACATGCCATACACAGATTTCGAAGAGGATGAACAGCCAAAAGATGAGGTAGGATGTGAGAATTTGTTTTCACCTACACCTGAGGAAGAGCCAAATCAACATATTTTTGAAGCATCAACCAGCCAATCAAAGAATTCCTCATCTCAAAAGATTAATCAACTGTTAAGACAGGTGTATGAGCTCGAACTAGTTCAGAGGGTGATCAAGGAGAAGAATGAAAGGTTGACTGAAAGAAATAATGAGTTGTATACCTCCTTTCAAGGGTTAACAAAAAATCATAGCAAGTTGAAAGGGAGGAATATAAGACTGATAAGAGACAATATCAGATTGAGCAGGAATGTTGAGCTTCTGGGAAATAAGGAAATGACTCTGAAACTCCAGCTTAAGGTACACTCAGACCTTAACACCTTAGCAGCAGCAGCAGTCAGTTTTGTTGACACTCCAATTTTGGCCCAGGATGAAGAGACATCCAAGCAGCAGGAAGATGAGTAGTAGAAGTAAGAAAACACAGTTTTGTCAAAAATTTTGGAGGCTAGATCAAGCACAGTTTTTGGTGGCTTAGGTGAACATGGAAATTGTTCATCAGCTACCAAAAAATCCAATTTTCGGCGGCTTAGGATATAAAGGTAGGACTCTCCTAGTTACCAAAAAGAGAGGCCAACTCCAAACATCTAAAGGTGCCTCAGTGGCTTAGGTGAACATGCTAATTGTTCATTAGCCACCGAAAGTAGGGTTTTCAGTAGCTAATAAAATTTAAACCTAGCTTTCCAGCTACCAAAAATATAGAATAACGCAGAAGGCTGTTTTTTGCACCAAACCTGACTTTTGCTGATCCAAACACCTCGAGGGATTTTTCTAATGATGGTTAAACGTTTAAAAGAATCATGATCAATTTTATGTTCCAGATTGAAGGGCGCCAGCAAGGTGAGAAGAGGAATCTTCTTGTCTAATTTGGGAAAAAATGGCCTGTAGATTCTCCAGGCAGCAGTTTCAACCTCACTCAACATCCTCCGAAGGCCCATTACAACTGTCGAAGATAGGAGGACTGGCAAGATCGCGGTTACTTTTTGAATGTGGGACTCTTTCATATTTTTCAGAAAGTTGTTTCTAGATAGCTATTTTTAGCAGATTCGATCCAATTTTTCAGGATCTTGAACATTTTTTGTAAAGGCTATAAATCCTGTGACTTATGTAGAACAAGGGTTCGACTTTGGAGACTTTTTTATAATATTACTATCATACTTCTCATTGCCTCTTGGTTATATAAGCTTCTTTTGCCATTTAAGTTCAGTTTTCCTTTTTTATCTTTCTGTACTTGCAGTGAAATGTTTATTTCATGTATGTTCTATTTGTCTATGCTCGATAGTTGTCATCCTATCTTTGTACTGATAAATTAAATATCAAGTATCATTTATCTATTGTGATTAGCCATTCATATATTCTTTGTATGAGTCTGCCAACATAATAGGATTTCTACATACACCTACCTTTTATAAACTTTCTGAACAGGGTGGTTAAAAGCCTTGTATATCTGAGTATGCCTGGGCATGTTTTGAGTGAGTGAGTTTCATTAAGTAATCCAAACTCGATCCATTTCACAAATCATTAAAAAAATTGGCAAGTTACCAGGCTCCTTTGACCTACAGCCTAGAAGGACTCCTGGAGTGACAACAAGGATATTCCTTATGAACCACATAATTGGGGTGGGACACTGAAGGAGAACAAAGAGAAGCTCATGGCAACCTTGAAGAACCTTGTTGACACCAATGCCTTGGTGACAAGCTGCTATTGGAGAGCCTCAGGAGAAGACTGGGATAAAGAATCTTTCTTGGGATATTTTGAAACTCTCAGAGAAGCAATGGGAAAGATGAAAGAGAGTTACATGAACTTAATCTTAGATAGAAATCAACTTCTCTAGATTGCAGACATGTACCATCATGCGCTCAAGGAGGAAGAAGAAGAATCAGAAAGGATCACTAATGAGTTGGAGGCCACCAGTGATTCTTTGAAGAGTGCACAAGAGGCCCTTCAAGAATCAAGATTGAAATTGGATCTGTTTAATTGGGTGTCAAGCATGACACATCCTTCATCTTGCATGGAAAATGATCATGTGCACATGGCAGGAAATACATTGGGATTGATGGGGGAACCTCATGTGAGATTTGTACATGAGGAAAATTCAGATTTGTTGGTTCTTATGAAGGGAACAGATGTGGAAGATTCTGGACAAGCACTTGTTTATATGCATAAGGACATAGAGGAGGAATTAGCTATGAGAAATATAGTTGAGGACATACCATTTGAATCTGCAAGCAGTGGTATATGTTTATCCAAGGATTGGGTATACAAGTACATCACTGATGTGGAGGTTCAAGGATGCACCAACCTTGCTTGCATCTATAGGATATTGTTTGACATGCATGCCTTGAAGGATAAACCTCATGAGATTCCTTTATGGGAGGTATATTTCTTTCTAGAAGAGGTGGTTAATCACATCCCATATGGATCATCAAACAAAGGTGTTCATTCATTCATTCATTGGGTGGATAGATGCACCATTGAGATGAAGATTTTGGGAGGTAAATGTTCCTCTTGTTTCTGCAATGAAATGTTTGTTGTGCCTGGCATAGTTTTCATGAGTGAGAAACAGCAAAGACATATTTTGTAGCCATTAGATATATCCATTATTCAGGCACCCATGGATTGGGTGAGAAACTACATGGCAAATTTTAAATCACCATGTAAGAGAAGTTCAATTTTCACTCATGGCATGTTGAAGACAACAGTGCCTGCAAGAAATCAGATGGCACCGGAGGAGATCCAAACTTGGTTGGATATAAAAGAAAAAAAATTCAAAGTCATTGGAAGTGGTGAACTTCCAATATGGTTATGGGATGTTGTCATTCCTCGGAATAACAAATTGTTTCAGACATTAATGATGGATGAGGGAGTGCAACACGGACTATGGGATCCTAGTATTGATTAGTGTGGATGTATTAGACACTTCCCACTTCTCATATTCATTTGGGACCCTGGGATCATATTTGGATTCCATTGTTCCAACTAGAATATTCACACTGTTATATGGGGGACAAAGACACCTCTCAAGAGGAATGAGATGAAAAAGGTCAAGTACCTTCCCAAAATTGATCTCCACCTTAATCCTCATCATCATATTAGTATGGATGAAGAAATTTTTCAAGATACATCTCCTTCTGTCCAATGTGCTTACTTGAGAATTTTATGCATGAGCATTGATTTGGCTAATGCACCTATGACTTCACCTTCCTACATGAGTAGAACACACATCAAGCACTTTGGTAAGCTTGTGTTGGTTTTCTTTGATTACATTTTGGTTCATGGTAGGATATTGGATAAGTACATTTTTTATTTGGAATCTATGTCATGTACTTGGGTAGAGAAATCATTGCATGTCAATTTGTTTGAACATGAAATTGGAAGGATAGAGATATTGCATTTTGATCCTATGATTGAACATGGTAAGGATGGTGCACCATGTAGAGGAACCTTTCATTTCATAACACATTTGGCTTCCCAAGTAAGGAAAAGAGTCTCCTATGGGGATGATAATATTCAAAGAGTTTTCAAAAGGATAAAGAAAATGCTACATCAATGTTTTAAGCTTACCCCACCAGGTTTCACTCCACTATGCTTTCTTAAAGGAGATGCTTCCAAATAATACACATGAATGGTTATGGTGCCAAAAATACATCCCATGAAGCTTCAACCCTATCAAAGAAATTGTTCAATCAAATTCAAGGAGGTGTTAGCCATTACAAATGTATTGGCTAAGAACAAACAATGATTCAGAAGGGACACGTTTGAGGTTGAAATTGACCACATTGGTTCAAGATCAATCTTGACACACAAGGAGCTCAATGTATGGAAGCAAGAATGGATTTCATGTGATTCATTGCATGGGTTGAAGTATGAGAAGTGGTGAAACACATTGTATGAGGTAGATCATATTCATCTTATTCATCTTCTACACTCTACCACTTCAGGAGCAAGAATGGGTAATGAACAAGTATGCAATTTTTGCTCTAATGATTCTTTTTAATCTCTTGGTGCATGATAGTGATGTTTTAGGAAATATCATTAAATCATCCCATATCCCATTGCTCATGGGGATAGAATTTTACACATTCATGATCATTCCTAATCCACTTGCTACAAGAGAATTTTGGCTTGTTTGCATGCCTTGGTCAAACTCAATCCATGTTTTGCAGCACAATTCGCAATGGAGTGTTTCAAAAGCAAGTTCAGTCATGACGGAAAAAGGTGACTGAAACAAGTTTTCAAAAAGGTTCATCTATGTTGTAGATGTTGTACACATGGTTTATGAAGCATGCTTGAAGAAGTTGGTGGGAAAAATGTACAAATGCTTCATCATCCATACTTTCATTTTCTTGAGGACAAGCAAATTTTGGGAGGGGAGGACTGTAATGTCCCCAATTTTGATAGCACCAGGGAGCAACCAAAGTCCATTAGACCCACATGGGTCTTAGTGTAAAATTAAATAAATTAGTCAAGGGTTAATTTTAGCCTATGGTTATCTAGTGTAAATAAATAAAATCATGCACAAGAATGTAATCCATAGTTTAGAATATTTAATTATTAATTAATTATTTGATGAGTTGTAAATGATAGGGTGGCCTAGGAGGGTGCAGAGGAGATTAGGTGGACCCAATTAGTGGCTTTCCAAAAATAAATATGGAATAAAAGCAGTAAAAAATCAAGAAAGCATCTAAAAAGGTGGAAGGAAGCATAAATGCAGGAAAAACCACACAAAAGTATAAAGCAACATAAAAGCAGGAAAGCACAGAAAAGCAGGGAAGCACTGGAAAAGTAGGAAATCAGAGAAAATCAAGGAAAAGATGGATTTTCCAAAAGCATAAAAGAAGACTAAAGTAGAAAGGAAAGAAAAGCAAGGAAAAAGATATATAAAGTTGTCAGTCCAAAACTAGCCAGTGTGGGTGTGGGTGGTCCACATACATTGTATCTTGAAGCCAAATAAAGTTATAAAAGAAGGAAGGTCCCACCCACTCACATATTTTTTGAGTTTGTGTATTGATCTGAAAGCTCTGAGCTTCTCTAGACTTGGGAGATGTGCCCCTAGTCACCAATAGGGAGATGTGCCCCTATGTTCATCATTCTAGTTGAGGTTTCATCTAGGACATGAGGAGTAAGGCATAAATCCTTTATCATTGAGGATATTTGTAGGTCTTCTGTCATTTTTAGGTCTGATCGTCAATCTGGGTCGAATTATTGCTTGAGAATTCAAGAATTGAGAAGAAGAGATTACTTCTGGGGGTAGCCTTCTATCCTCTCTTCTCTGTAATTCTTTCGATGTCCTATGGCTCCATCATATAATAAGTTATTGTAATTTGTAGCTTATAATACATCCATTAATTTTCATCCTGATCCATTCCATTGACAGTTAAGTGCTAACTTGCACAGTGTTGAAGATTTCATTAGTTAGAGTGTTTTCTACAATATCTTGTATTTGCCAATGTTATTGATGGAATATGGAGAGCCCATGAATTCTTGTTGTTGTACATATGGATCTATAATTTAAAGAGCCTTCTCTTCTAATAAATGAAATTAATATTCTTTTTGTTCTACAAATTATATCTTATCTTTAATGAATATTTGCACCCATGCTCGTTATTGTGTCAAATCTTACTAGTTTTCAGGAATGTTATATTAATATGAATATCATGACTCCAAATATGATTATGTGACTTGTTGTAGTTATTAGATACATTATTACACCCATATCATCCTTCATATCAGAATTTTGTAACCCTTAGAGGCCATTTGAACTGAGTTGGAAATCCTCTAGTTGAGCAGTCCAAAAACTAGTTTTATTTTCCTATCTTCCAAATTGAGTCCAATTGTTCCTAATTGATATAAATATCAGAGTTTTTTTAGCTAGTTGGGGTTAGTTTCAGGCCATCCACTTCCATATCTTCACCAAAATCCATTGGGTTCCACATAAGTCCTAGGGATATACCCTTGAAGCCTTTGGTTTATCCAAATGAGTCTACCCAGGCGTGATGCACCCAGAGAATGTGCAGCTGTCAAAGTTGGGAGTCTTTTTAGGATGTTGTAGAATTTCCTTTAGGTCTATCATGTCCTGAATTCCATATTGGGAATATTTGGGAGGTTCTGGAGGTGTTTGGGCTTCAACCTTTGATTTCTAGACAAACTAGTCAATTTTTGTATCAAGCCCATCTTCTATGTGTTTAAATTTTTAAAAGTTTTGAGTTAGTGTGCCTAAGTTGGTTTGGGTACATTACAGAATGAACTTGTACCTTAATCATATGTTCATATATATCAAGTGGATAGTTCCTTCCCCCTTTAGTTTTCCATTCTCTAAAAGTTACAAATTTCATATTTTTAGCTCTTTTCTCTTCAACTTGAGTTCTATTCCTCCATTCATATATTTGTTTATTCTCTTTTTTCTGAGTTAGATTTGAATTTCTTGTTTTAGTGTTCATTCACATTCTTCAACAACCAAGAGAGTTAACCCCTTGGCATTCTTTTTCCCTCTCTTTTGTAGAGGAGGCATTTACTATTAATAGCTAGTCTTTTAGGTGGTGACACATATTCAGGAGTTTCATTTTCTAGAGGTGTCTCTTCATATTTCAAATTTGTTTACTTTTTTATTTCTTTATTCATTTTCTGTTTATTTTAAATTTATTGTTTAATCATTTATTCTTCTTTGTTTATTCTTTATTTTCCCTATAGAGACCAAGACCCCTCATTCAATGGGTTTCCCACGCATCCCAAGCAAATTTAGTTTTCAACATAACATAATAATATATCCAAGTATGTAGTACTTACAAAACATAAGGTTCTAGTGTTCACATAACACTTAGCCAAAATACAAAGGGTAGCTTTATGGGGTATTACAATAATTATTTCTTTTTTCAGAAATGAATAAGTATTTGGTTTTACTCATAAAATCCTTATATTGAAGATTTAGAGATATAATATTGAAGCTTTGGTTTTACTCATATCCCTTTGTGTTAGTGAAAGTGTTCTCCATCTAATTCTATTCAAACACAATCCTATGAGAAACTACCCTCGTGAAAACAAATTATAGCATTGTGTTATCACTTAGATATATTGTATTGCAAATCCATGGTAACTATCTAGGAAAAATAATAACAATGTAGTCAATAAAATTTTAAAAATAATGAATCATATTGCATGGCCCGTCTTCTATTATAAAGTATTTCAAAGAATTTCAAGGAATACCATGAGAGCATTTCAAAGTAGTCCAAGAAATGCCATGATATATTTTTGTGTTGGTAGAAGGATTCAAATCTCGGAGAATAAACTTGAAGTGATAGGTGGAGCTCAGCACTATTCAAAGTACCAGTAATTTACTAAAAGAATGAATAGATTGCATTACCATACTATACATCTACAACTTAAACTTGTGTGAGACAATGGGAAATTAATACAGCGATATTATATCTCTAGAAATTGCATCAATGGTAACAATCTATTGAATTTCGCTATTCATTAAATATCATTAAAATGAATGAATGAAAGATCTCAAGACCCGCATGGAAAAAGAATTGAATGAATGAAAGATCTCAAGACCCGCATGGAAAAAGAATTGAATGAATGAATGATCTAGTCGACATGGGAGCTAAGAAACTAAATGACGAACACCACTAAAGTGGATGTGAGTGAAAGATCTGTAACCAAGGTTAGACTCAAAGCCCATACTAGTGCCAAGATAAAATCCTACATCCTCTTCAAATGAAACAATGACATCAAATCGTGCATTTTCTTCAAATCCAACACCAAGATAAAATCCTATGTCCTCTTCAAATATAACAATGAGATCAAAATGACTATATTCATTCCTTAATATTTGGTGACTTGATCATGGAAAACTTGGAAAAATAGAGAACCACCTTAAACGCTTGGTGTGTGGGTGCACTCGTGACTAAGACTATACATGGCATGCTAGTGGCATGAATCCGATCTAGTAACTTGCTATAAGTGGTGTGCGGTTCGTTTGGAACTGATCGATTAACATGGAGAGTGGCATGAATCAAATTCTTAATGTTAATCAGCTTCACTAATAACTAATTCCCACAATAAAATCTCCAGTAATAACCATTTAAATTTCATCACTTAATGTAGTGGGCGCGACAAAGAATATTCGCATATTGGCAAACCTAATCCATACTATCAATATAAGTGATTAAAAAAATATTTAATATAGAACCTCATGTCCAATCCAAAATAAGAGCACCTATTGATGTAAATATTTAAACATATATAATAACAATTGAAAATTTCCAACAACAACCATATAAACATGACCAGCATAAAGAGAATCATAAATCTTGAGAAGGGCACTTGCTTCGATGCCACTTGAACAAGAAGAGGAAGTAAACTAAAATCCATACCATAAAAAATCCTTGGAAGTTGTTGATATATGTGTGTGTTTTAGAAAATATGAAGACATAGTAGACCTATCGAATGAAGAATAAACTACTTTAGTGTTGCTTTCAGTGGAAGATTGTGGCCGGGAGAGAATATGCAAATAGAAGAAGGAAAACCGCATCCTTAATGTGTGGATTTTAATTATTGAACACGCTTATGGATGAGAAAAAGGACAACATATTGGTGGCATTGTAAGGCGAGATAGGTAGGGAACAATCTAGAGGGACACTCTAAACCTACAGATATTCTTATTGGAACATTGAATAACAAAAAAGAAGACAGAAACATAAGCTATTATTATCCCATTATTATTTTGTTACAACATGCGTATAAGATGTAGGCTACGTTATTCCACTATTAATATTTTATATATTAGTACGTGATGAGAAATAAACAAGCTCACGGAATTTCTCTTAATTCTGTCTCTTCGCCAATTCCTTGATCTATACATGAAATTGCTACAGATGAATTGAAGAAGAAACAAAATCATAAATTCCACACATATAATATATAATATATGAAAGATGGGATTACAATAAGTTGGGACTCTATTATATAGAATTTAATAAGTTTTTTTTACATATAATTTATTCCTAATTTAAAAGGAGATTTAAGAGAATATCTCAACAATCTCTAACCACTGCTCTAACTAATTAGTAATGATTACTAATGACAACTTCTTTAGCTAATTAATAATGATTTCTAACTTACAACATGAACTTATTAATGATGTGAACCTCACAATCCAATCATACATGTTGAGGAATTTTTATATCCCAAGATGGTTTTTTCAAATAAAAACTATGCATCCTTTTATGCTTAATCGTGTTTGTGTTTTTGTTCTTATTTCCATGTTAGGATCAGTTAACTTATTGGAAGTTTTTGGGAATAATTATTTCATCAATCGTTGTTAACCATAGTTAATGTTTTGCAGTGGGCAAGGCTCGAGGTTTATTCAGTTCAGATCAAGTGGTGAGAAATCCATACTCGCATTGAATAATTTTTGCAGACATATTTAATGGCTTTGCTTTCAATGTTGTTAAACATTCAAAGTTTCACCTACCATTTTAAATTCCACTGCATTAAGTGTATCATAGGATCATCATCGGAGAAGTCTGATATATCATGTATGAGAAGTTCACCATCAAATGCTTGATCCAACGTACAAAAAGGTTTTTTGTGGCATAGTCCCGACATATCAAAGATTCAAAGTCTTGATGATCTTGAAGTCCGAGAACCGATGGAGCAATGAGCCAAAATCCAAAGAATCTATAGGGAATGCCATAAGAGTTGTTGATAGGAGAGCCCAATGGGTGAATTCCGACAGCGTATCAAAGCCTCAAATTCCTTATGGTCTCAATAAATCGAATGTCCGATGGTCCAATATCTGATATCCGACTTTATATTTCGGAGGATTTTGGTTTGTATGTTTTACAAAGTGTCAATGGTTGATACCCATACCCAATAGGGGTAGTTTCGACATCCTGATAGGAATATTATGGTGTAATGTCGATAGGTAATATCCGATGATTGTTCTACAATCATTGATGTTCTGATAACAATGATTTGGTCATCGATTTTGTAATGTTTTTCGGCCCCATAGGATTCTAGTTGCTGAGAAAACGATTGCTTGTATACATATGTGTGATTTCAGTTGTTTATGAAAAAATAGAGGAGAGATGAACAAGAAAAACGAACGTGATTCCATTGTGTCTATCCTGTGGGTTTGTAAACTCCCCTGTAACCTTCAATTTGGTATCAAATTTAAAAGTGTTATTTTGCTCCTACATGTGGTAGTATTTCCTTAGAAGTTTATTTACCTAAAATCAAATTTGAGATGGCATTGAGCATTAGTTTGACTCAGACATTGGTTCCCATCTTGAATGGAAATAATTATGATACATGATCAATCATAATGAGAACATTGTTGTGTTCTTAGGATTTATGGGGATATGTAATTGTTGGATATCTAGAGCCTGCAGACCTTGCAGTGGAGATGGCTTTGATGAATGATGAGTGTGACCATTTGAGGGAGAGCAAAAAGAGAGGCAATAGAGCTCTTGAACTTATTCAACAAGACCTAGATGACGATAATTTTCCAAAAGTGTTTAATGAGCAAACTTCAAAGATGGCTTTGGACATACTTGAAACCAATTATCAAGGTGTATCCAAGGTGAAGGTTGTTAAGTTGCAGAACATGAGGAGATATTTTGAGAATATGACAATGAAGGATAGTGAGGCCATGAGTATTCTATGAATTAGTTCATTAACGTTGTTAATCAGTTGAAATTGTATGGAGAATACCTCTCAGATCAAAGAGTGATTGAGAAGGTGCACAAAATTTTTCCAAAGAAGTTTGAAGTTGAGGTTGTAGCCATAGAGGAGTCTAAAGATATCATCCAAATGCATATTGATGAGTTAATTGATCCCCTGGTAGCACATGAATCTACAATGAGCATATATGAAGAAAGTTTCTTAGAGAATGCATTTAAGTCCTAATTGCAAATTTCAAGAAGCAGAGGTAGAGGAAGGTCCAGTAACAAAGGTAGAGGTGGTAGAAGTCATGAACAAAGAGACAAAAAGGATGCTTCAAAATCTAAGAAGAAGTCTTAGAAGAAACCTCGTGGTTTAAGGGGAGAAGTAAAAAAACTTGGTTGCAACAAGGAATCTAGAGATATGACAAATCAAAAGTGTAGTGTTACTATTTTTTTGGTTATTTTTCCGACCAATATAAGAAGAAGATGGTAGATGCTAGTAAGTAGTATGCAAACATTATAGAGGAGTCTAAATATTATCAAAAACCATTGTTTATGACCTATAATGTAACCCAAGAAATTTCAAAAGATATTTGTTTCTTGGAAAGTGGTTGCAGTAATCATATGCCTGGAAATAAGGATTTATTTTCTAGTCTAGACACCAATGTTCAATCTGAAGTGAATCTGAGTAGTGATAATAATGTCAGTGTTAATGGTAAAGGGGTTATTTTAGTTTTTGCCAATAATAGTGAAAGAATAATTGTAGAAGATGTGTATTATATACCTGGTTTGAAGTATAATATTTTGAGTGCTCGTGGAGAAGAAGCATAGAGTGTTCTTAAATAACAATGTATGCACAATTATTAATATTAATCCAAGTACGCAGTTGATAGCCAAGGTGGATATGACTAAAAATGGAATGTTCCCACTCACAATGAAAAGTGAACTAATAGAATTTGACAATGCTTACAAAGCTAAGAGTTTGGATCAATCCTAGTTATGGAATTTAAGGTGTGTATGCCTACACTTTGGTGGATTGGATTTGTTTCAATAAAAGTAGATGGTAAAAGGGTTTCCATGTATTCAATAACCAACAAGATTGTGTGAGAGTTGTATATTAGGAAAGCATCAAAGGGAGAAATTTGTTTTAGGAGTTTCATACAAATCCAAAGTGCTACTCTAACTCATGCACACAGACATGTGTGGGCCATTTCAACAACATTAGATGGAAATATTTATTTACTAACTTTCATTAATGATTATAGTCGGAAGACTTGGGGTTATTTTCTGAAGCAAAAGTCAGTATCTTTCAGTGTATTCAAGATATTTAAAATAATGGTTGAAAAGGAAATTACAAAATATATTAAGGTGTTGAATTAGATAGAGGTAGAGAATTTAAATCAAATTATTTCATGGATTTCTATAGGTATCATGGAATCAAGAGATAATATACCACTAAATATACTCCAGAGCAAAATGGAGTGGCTAAAAGAAAAAATCAAACCATAATAAATATGGCTCAAAGTATGTTGAAGGAGAAGCACATGTCAAGTGAATATTGGGGAGAAGCAGTGTCTTGTTTAATATATATTTTGAACATGAGTCCAACAAAAAGCGTGAAGGACAAAGTTCCTTGGGAAGCTTGGAGTGGTAGAAGATGTAATGTTTCTCATTTGATTATTTTTAGGTGTGTGGCTTATGCACCTGAAGAGATAAGGAGAAAGCTAGATGATAGAAGTGAGAAGTGTATCATTATTGGATAAAATGATGAGTCTAGTTAAGGCATATAGACTCTATAATCCCATCACCAAGAAATGCATGATCAGCAGAGATGTTGAGTTCAAGGAAGAAGAAGCTTGGGATGGAAGCATAGATAAATCAGTTGCATGGGGGTTTACATTATCTTAAGAAGATGATGAATATGAGAAGGAAGTGCATGGTGGATAGTTAAATCCACATACAAATACACATGTTACAAATGTGCCAAGAAGGCAGTCACCAAAAGAAATCCCATCACAGTTTAGAATGCCAAGAATTCAAGAGCGGGGAAAACAATCAAGTTATGGTAGACAACAAGGAACTGGATCAAAGGTAAGTAGTGATTCAAATCCCACAATAGCGACATTAAAGAACAAAATTAGAGGTAAAAAGTCAAGGAGTTTAAGGGAGTTATATGTAGAAGATGGAGAAGTAGATCATTTTTTGACTTTTGCTTTAATTGCATATTGATCCGATAAATTTTGTTGAAGCTATAAAGGAGGAATTATGGGTGAAAGCAATGAATGAGGAAATTTAATCCATAGAAAGAAAAAATATGTGGGAACTTGTAGACTTGCTTGAAGATAAGGTCTATATAAGTGTAAAGTATGTTTACAAGACCAAGTTGAATGACAAAGGTGAATTTGAGAAGCGCAAGGTTAGACTTGTGGCTCAGGTGTTCATCCACCAACCTAGTATTGATTATAATGAAACCTTTGCACATGTATCGAGATTAGATACTATGAGGATGGTGTTGGATATTGAGAACAAATGGAGTGCATATCAAATGGATGTTAAGTATGCATTTTTTGAAAATTTTGGAGGAAGATTTATATGTAAAACAACCTTTTGGTTATGAAATTGATGGAAATGAATACAAAGTATACAAATTGAAGAAAGAATTGTATGGATTGAAATAGGTATCCAGGGTTAAGTGATAGCATAACTAATGAATATTTGAATAGCAATGGATTTGACAGGAGTCCAAGTGACAAAACCGTATATACTAAGGTAAATGAGGAAGGTAAAATCCTGACAATTTATTTAAACGTTGATGATTTAATTTTCAATGGAGACCTTTGAATGGATGATTTTAAAATAGCCATTAAAATAGAGTTTGAGATGAGTGATTTGGGGTTGATAAAGTATTTCCTTGGTATAAAATTTAATCAATCTGATGGTGGTATATTTATTTGTCAATCAAAATATGCTAAAGATATATTGAGGAGATTTATGATGGTGAACATTAAGCTAGCTATAACACCAATAGCAACTGGCACAAAATTCAGCAAGAAGGATCATGAGTCATGTTTTGATCCAACATTGTATAATACATTATGTATGATGTAAGTTTAATTTCTAAGTTTATGGAGTCTCCAAAGCGTATTGATTGGCAAGCCACGTAAGACATGTTGTTGTACAATAGATTTTGGAATTTTGTATACATCAAATTTAGATAAATCAAGTTGACTATTTATACATATATTGATTTTGGAGGCAATAGTAATGACAAGAAGAGCACATCTAATATGTGTTCAATTTTGGATTTGGTATAGTAGCATGGGCATCTAAGATGCATCCCATCTGTCATCTACAAAAGCAAAGTATGTAGAAGCAACATGAGCAACATGTCAAACTTTTTGGATGAAGAGTATTTTGACTCAGTTGTTGCATGAACATGAAGGACCAACTCAAATTGATTGTGACAACAAATCTACCATTCCCTTGTCAAAGAACCATGTTTTCCATAAAAAGAATAAGCATATATTGATAAAAGGTATCACTTCTTTATTAGAGAGCTTATCACTTGTAATAAAATTTGTATTGAGTTTCGCAAATCTCATGAAGAACTCGAAAACATATTTACGAAACCCTTGTTCAAGGAGATTTTTTAATTCAGCAGAGATAACTTAGGAATTTGTACGTTGTAGGGTGCAACAATACTTACAATTATTTCATCAACCCCCATAGACTTCGTCATTCACTTTGGATCTATCAGTTTAGTTTAGCATAGTTAATGTTTTGCAGTACCTCGGGAAAGTCCCTACGGGTCCTAATTTGGATGGGTTCGAGGAAGGAAGCCCCTAGTCAAAAAGGCATTTGCTCTGAGGCATTTGCTCTGAAAGTGTGTACTAGTATCTTATGTGGCCTTAATTGGGGCACTAAAAAACATCTTAAGTGCTGGCTGGTTGTGCTAGCCTAACTTGCTGGCTGGGCTGAGGTTCCCAAGTCTGATTTCCCACCAAGGCTGTAGGTCCAAAGTAAGACTTAGTTTAGTTTATTCACTTCAGATCATGTGATGAGACACCTTATACTCGCATTGAAGAAGTTTTGAGTAAATTTAATGGTTATGTGTTTAGTCTTGTTAAACATTCAAGGTTCACCTATCGTTTTAAATGCCACCACATGAAGTGTATCGGAGGTTCATCATTGGAGAAGTCCAATATATCATATATCGGAAGTTCGCCATCAAAAGTTTGATTCGGTGTGCAAAAAGGTGTGCTGTGGCGGAGTCTCGACATATCGGAGATTCGAAAGTCCCAATGATCCCGAAATCCAGGAATCAATGGAGCAGTGAGCCGAAATCCAAAGAGTCTATCGAGAATGCCATAGGAGGTGTTGACAGGAGAGCCTCATGGGCAAAGTACGATGTAAACGTATCTCATACTCAAAGTCCTAATGGTCTTGATAGCCCAGATGTTCGATGGTCCAATATCCGATATCGGATCAGATCTTTCGAAGGAATTTGGTTTATATGTATTGTGGAGTGTCGATGGTTGATACCAGATATGGGTAAAGGCATGATGTTCCCATAATAGTATTTCCCAACAAAGAATTGGAGATTTGGTTTAGAGAGTGATTTAGTCACCCGTTTGTGTTTTTACATGTTAATGAAAAAATAAAAAAGTGATGAAGAACAAATTTGGTTTCGGTGTGTATTTATTTTGTGAGTTTGTAAACTCCCATGTAACCTTCAAAAGTACAAAAGTAGTAGTGAAGGATAAGGTTTTAGAAATTTTGGTGCTGCTCGGAATTGCCATAGTAAAACCGGCTCAGAGATATGAAAGGAAAAAGACTCACTTTATTTCAGATCCGCTAATACTCGTCTAATTTTACAAGACTTCATTGTAATTGCCAATCAATTCTCTACAACTAATCGGTTAATACTCACTTGGTGACAGATCAGCTCTGTAATTTCTTATCAGTTTTTGTAACTCAAATCAATTCATACTCACTGAAATTTCAGTTCTTACTTGCCGTAATTTCAGATCAAATCTAAGATCCTACGTGGGCCATATAAGTGACTTTCTCTTCCCGTCTGAAAGCCAAATAAAAAATGGCCACAGTATAAAGAGCTAAGAGTGGGAATACCACTAATCCTATAAATATAGAAGCTACCTTAGGCAGACTATTATGGACCAACCATTTCCCAAATTCTGTAGTGAGGTAGTACATGTTGATGCCAATGATACACCATCCCACCGACCAAGAAACAAACATAATCTGCCACAGGAAAAGAACAATCGGCGTTTATTAAAATGCAAAATTCAAAATTTCTCCATATTATTCAAGAAAAAAATTCAATTAAGGTAACAATCAATCTTTTTTATCAGATATTTCGAGTACTAGAAAAAGAAAAAGCTTTTGTTTCTCCAATCGTTGTTACAGCTTACTCCGATTGAGTTCTTGTGAGGACCCATCTTTATCTCACTACTAGTAAACTTCAACAGAGGAATTAATGTAAATGGCAATTGAAATGACAAAATGATCTGCACGAAGGAATACGGATATCATTAGATTTTAAAAACCTAAAACATGTTAAAGATTTAGTGAAGAGTTTAGTAGAGATGCCAACTTAGATAATCAGAAATGCTGTATCGAATAGGCGTATACATTAAGATTATACCGAGGAAATGATAATAAGCTTCGCAGCACCAGAAGAACCATAGATAATAGAGACTAGCAAACTTGGAACGATAGCAATGGACCGTGAGATAAAATTGCGGAGCCATGTCTGCATTTTCATATTGAGAAAACCCTGCAATGAAAACGACGGATCACATTTAGAAAACCCTGCAATGAAAACGACGCGTCACACATAGATCAAAGTTGGTCTGGGTAGCAAAAATAAAATTCGTTAGTAATGCACCTGCATGATATACTGCCCAGCATATGTTCCTGTTATCGATGCGCTCTGCCCAGATGCCAGTAGTGCAATGGCATAAATCTTTGAGCTCCAGTTACCTAGAACATGCTGAAGAACAACAAAAGAGGGTTTCCCGTTTATGAGTTTTGCAACCCTACCCATTAACAATAAGAGGAATTCCTAATGCAAAGATTTGAGACGGACCTATATTTACGGACAAAATTTCTGGATTCTTGCCAAGTGCCAAAGCAAAGAATGTAGGGAGGAGAATGACAACCATACTGAGAAAGGGGACGGAATAGCTTTTGGGATGGAAGGATCGGCTTACTTTTAATAGAAAAGACGATGTCTTCAGGTCCAAATTTTCACAATTCACCAAATCCTCTGTAGATAAGTTCGGGGATGAACAGACTGCCCCGCTCAGACAGGTAACAGCGACGTTGATGAAGAATGCCATTAATAGAGCAATTCCAGTTTCTATGAGAAAATACCTGCACACTGACTGAAACATAGACAATATTTTAAGATCATTCCACAGTCGTTTGATTTGATTAACGAGTAATTTACATTTGATTTCTGGGTTCTTTAAGAAATCTCTTAACTATTGAAGAGTACTTACATTAACTCCAGAAACAGTAGGTGGTACTTTCCTAGAGATAACCAAGGCAGAATGAAGAAATAAATTGTACCTGGAGATGGTGGATGTCAAAATGGGTTATGTTCTTATGAGAGAACCAATAAACACCCACCAACAGATTAATAATTCGTGTATGCTGAGGTGTAAAATTTTGAATGTGAAACTTTTCAAACCCAAAGAAATTCGTGTATGCTGAGATGTAAAATTTTGGATGTATACCATAAATATTTTAAATGTATATAGTATTTATTCCTATATATTTATAGTTGTTTATATTTTAGAATTTGGGGTGTATTAATAAGAATGTTTTTTCTAGATTGTATGAGGATAAGGCAAGTGTATTGTAGAGATTGCAGAAATTGTCAATAAGAAATGAGTCACATAACTGATGATTATAACCTATTCCTAACACTTAACTTGTGGCCTAATATAATAACAAGGGATATTTTGATAGGGCAAGTGTAGTGTAGAGATTGCCTATAAGAAATGAGTCACATAACTGATGATTATAACCTATTCCTAACACTTAACTTGTGGCCTAATATAATAACAAGGGATGTTTTCTAAATACAATAAGACATAATGAGAACTTACGGAGTAAGCAAGGCTCCAATCAAAGAAATGGCAATAGCAGTTGCTCCATTTCCACTTAAATTAGGAACAAACATTCCTTTTAACACCTCATTGGGGTTAGGCTTTGCATACACCAGCTCTCCAAGGAAACAGCCAAACATTGTAAGTACAAGAAAAGCAATGATCGCCTCCAAATTTCTCATCTGCAATGGCCCAATTTATAACTCATGTTAAAAGATTGCAAGTAACAACGTTTCATAACAAAAATAATGCTATCTTGTATTGAAAGACATGAATATAATATAATCGAAGGGATCGGATGGAGCACCCCAAATCTCTGCACTCCAATGAGAATGAGTGTGCTGAATCCCGTTAGAAGAACACCAACCCATGTAGGTAAATGGAACAGCATATTAAGAGCGAATGCAGTTCCCAGCACTGTGATGGATACAGTCAAGAAGAGATGAAAAAAAATAGAACACAATGAAGGATGTAATTGAAGCTACATTAGTACTGTCATTTAAAGCTTGAATAATTAGTTGCAGTTTCAATTAAACTCACAAATCAAAATAAAAGAAGTTTACTGTGCATCATCATTCATGAAAACGCTAACCTTCAGGAATATCGGCTACAATAACACCCACTTCTGATAGGAACCATAAGATAAAGTTTAAATTTCTTGAATATTCTTCTCTGAAGTGTTCCGCAAGATGCTTACCTGTTACGCTAGCATGTTCACGGGTGAGTATAACATCAATTTATATAATCGTTTGACAGAGAAAAGAGACAGAAAACAGACCTGTTGCGACTCCTAAATTCGATGCAAGATATTGGATAATCAAGCCACTTATTGACATCAGAAGAATGACCCATAGTAGCTACAAAACAGAAAAAAAAATGCACAAACTTTATTGTATTAGGAAGGAATGCAACCTCTTTTCATTGAAAAAGCAACTAATCACAATCAAATATTTCATTCCAGAGCTTATGGATATAATATACCTCATATTTAAACTTCGCCCCTGCCTGTAAATCAGACGCCACTAAGAAAAGCAGAATCAGCAATATCCAATTTATCAATAGCCTTTCTGGATTTTGATATCAATATTGTTCAAAAATTTTCAAGAACAGAAAATACATACTCATTCCAGGATCCATGAAAGCTATCGACACCAGAACTGCAGGTCCAATATAAGCTATAAATTTTCTCCAACCTGCCCTCTGGTTCTGTAATGTTTTACAAATAAAAATAATTAAATAGCAAGATAACCGACTCCTCCCAGGATTCAGTGCAGTTTGCTTTACACTTTGAGTGAAGCCTGATCACTAAAAACTTTGTGGAAGAGAGCATAGAATTTCAAATTTGACGAAGTTTATATGTTTTTAGTGTCTCCTATTTGAAGAGTCAGAGTGTGTCGATTTTTTTTCTTGTTGTTAGGGTAGGGATGCCAGTAAGTGAGCGTTTTTTTTTTTTTATGTAACTTAATTGTTCATGTTCTCGAGCTTGTTTTTCCTCCAAATTTTTGACATATACTTTGCTGTGTTCTCTATCTAACCATATTGGTCTTGAGGTGTGACAAATCCAAATGGATGCCATGTCAGCCACAAAGTTACAAGTTGTCTAGTCCTAATATCACCATAGTGTATTTTTGCTTGGGACCAATAGGTGAACATTGATGTGACTTAAAGTAGATGGGACTTAAAATGAAATTTCTAATTTCAAATATTTATTTTATTTCAAAATGTAGAAGAAAGTTTTTTATTGAGTAATTTTAAAAACATGAAAATATTGACATTTTCTTGTACATAAAGTATTTTTATAAACAGCGAATGGTACCAAGTATTTTCAAAATTGACGTGAGCCAACACCATTTCTATCTCCACTACCCGGTGCAATTACTGGCTTCTCTCCCCTATATAATGTAAATTTTATCTAGTTTGTAAATTTTAACCATATAATTTTAAGTTATAAAAAATAATGAAAAAAAGCCAAAACACATTCACTACAGCGAAGATTAAAAGACAATAACCATTCAAATGTTTTAAAGTTTATATATTCCGTTTTGTTATAATATTATTGTTTGATCCAAAGATTAGACTTATATCATGAATTTAAGTTGTCTAAATGAATATAATGGTTAACATCTTTTCTTCATATACTTTAATGTCTTCTGTTATAACAGTGCCAACATAATTTATAAGCAAGAGAAAACTTAGTTTAACTAAACATTCATGCCCTCTAAAATAAAATATTTGTTATTGTTTTTCCTTTCATTTAGGTTCTATTATACAATATGCAATCAGTTATTATTTGTTTTTGAATGATTATTGATGCATTAAATTTTATTTTATTAAGAATGTTCAGTGAAAAAGACCATGTTTATATATTAAAATTACATTAAATACAAATATACATGCACAGAAATCCGTTTTTGAGCTAATGGTTAAAGAAACAGTTCTACAAATCATAAAATAATTCAATAAATCCATTTCTGCATCGCATCGCTTACTTTATGTTTCTTTTGCCAGTCAATACGTTAAAGCTTTTCTGAAATTGTAATTTTATTAACCTGTTTTTCTACATATTATATTAATGTATTGTATGCCTACTATCCAACTGTTAAAAGCAAAATAAAAGACTTTATAGTACCCAGTTCAGTTTATGGTATTTTCATTTATGAATATAATAATAGAAGGTTGTTGGAACTTGGAAACAGTAAAATGTATGTTTAACTAGATGTACTTTAGAAAGAAGAGAATTTTGGAAAAGTGTTGGAAATATTCTAATTAAGAAAGGATGAAGAAAAAAAAAGTAGAGGATAGAAAGGTTTTAGTAGAAAAATATAAATTAAAGAATTTTGAAAAAAAATTGAAAAATCCAAATAAAAAAAGAAATGAATTAAGCTTATTAAAATTTTACTTCTCTAAAACCAAACTTTGTATATTGTTATCCTTTATTAATATAATCTTAAAAAGTTCTTACAAATCAATGTAAAATATCAATTCCACATTGTATTTAAGAAATATTTAATTTTTAGAAAACAAACTTTGTACATTTGATATTCTCTACTAATTAATTATTTATGCCAAAACATCAATAAAAAAAATATGTTCTCAACATTGGATTTATTTCTCCAAAATCAAATTTTAAATATACCAAATAATAATTAAAAAAAATTAAAACCATGTTAAATATTTTTCAAAATTTATATACAATAATTTGCTTTTCAATAACATCTTTTATAAATAAAAAAACTAAACCAAATTATTATTATTAACATATTTGATAACAACTTTTATAAGTAAAGAATCTAAACCAAATTAATTTTGTTAATATATTTAATTTCAAGAAATACCGAATCTAAATGTTTAAACAAAAATGTTGCTTTCCTATTAAATCATTCACTGTAGATTTGATTCGACTTACGTTATATTTCATTTTTATTTTCTCCCCACTTACCAAAAGATGTAAACAGAGTATGTTATAGAAAAACAACATTTCCTAAGTATAGCATTCATTTAACTAATATAGTTTTAAGACTTTATTCTTTAAAAAAAAATAAGAATAGAATATTCTTTAAAAAATTAAAAATAGTTTTTTAAGATGTATGTATATTTTAAAAAAGTTACAGAAATCGAGAAGTGTTTTACCTCTAAAGGGTACGAATGAGAGGGAGTAACCTTACTTCATCTTGTTAAACATTGCAGAATCTTCATTCCTAAGATCAACTGGTGATCAATATTCTATGTAGATCAAATTAAATGTAGATGAAATGTAGTACACAGCACCATTTATGTGTGTACCAATTTCACCAATTTTCTTGTTATTGTTATTAGTTTTCTTCCTACACGTCTACCAATTTTCTTCGAGGACGAATCTATGACTGAATCTTAAGTAGATCCAGCATATCGGTGGCCATTACAAATCACATTGCGCTCAATAGCATTCAGGCGCAGGGATTCGTTTCCCGCCTGAATTCAAATGTCATCCGAAACAACCGTGAATGCCACACAGAGACTCGAACCTGAGACCTATAGGTTTGCCATAAAACACAGCCGAGTATTTGATCAAGCGTCGGGAGTCGGGACTCGCAACTTTCCAATATCTCAGAGTCGCACGCGGCACAGTTAACCGTGGTACTGCTCTGGAATTGTTAATGTGACGATTTATCAAAGTGAATACTAATTTTGCCGGTGTATCTATGCGGGCAAAAGAAAAACGGCGGTTTTATTATTTTATTTCCGGCAACAAAGGTTTTCTTTGAAACGACAAATTACAGGCATTGAAGGATGAAGAGATGACAGGATATGCAACGAACTTGTGCGCATAAATGTTCAAATTGAAAGGAAAGCCAAGCTTTAAAGCTAAAAAATATTTAGTATAGCGATTTGCAAAATCTACCTCTTCCTCCATCTTGAGACTGCCTGATAAATCCTCTTCATTGCTTGATGATCTCAGTATTGATCGATTTGCTGATAAATCCTCTTCATTGCTTGATATACTCAGTATTGATCGATTTGCTGATAAATCCTCTGCATTGCCTGATAAATCTTCTACTCGTCGGGTCACCCTCACTACTTCTACCTCGGCCATTGATATAATTAGGTCAGGTCACTACTTCAATACCCTGACCTTGAATTTTCTAGGTCAGTGAGATTGACACCTGCAGCTGGAAACTGGTGTGGAAGTACTGGATTTCGTTTCATTTATAAAACACAACAATGAATTGGCTGATCTCGAGTGAAGGTTTGGGCCCACAAACTATGAACGTGAACAAGGTAATTATTTAATTATTCGTTGGTTTTATATATATATATATATATATATATATCAGGCCAAGAGTATTCGTTGGTTATATATATATATATATCAGGCCAAGAAGACTTTCAGCATATAAAATATCCTCTAACGTGTTTCTCGCCGGCAATGGGAACTTTAAAGGGTTTCAAAGGATCTTTCTTTTCTATTTAATTATTTTGTTTTCCATTTTACTTCAAATGGTAACTTATAGCTGTGCCTGAGTTATTTCGCCAGGCCTTTTAGCGAATATATATATATATATATATATATATAAGGTCATTTTTTCTTATGGTAACTTATAGCTGTGCCTAAGTTAATTCGCCAGGCCTTTAAGCGAGAACATTTTCTGAATATAAAATATCCTCTAACGTGTTTCTGACCGGCCATCGGGACTTTAAAGGGTTTTTTATGTTTCAAAGGATCTTTCTTTTCCATTTAATTATTTTGTTTTCCATTTTACTTTAAATTGTTTATCTTCTAATTTGTTCTTATAGTAACTTATAGCTGTACCTTGACTTTTTGTCATGTATGCACGTGGAAACTTAGTTGGAAATATAACGTAATTGGTTCAAGACACGAGGCTAATACAGTTTGGAACGGAAGTAATCCAAGTTATTTATTATTAGATTTATATAATTATGTGTGGAGATGTTTTTTTTTTCACAGAAAAATTAAACTTACTATTAATATAAATAACACCAGCTGTCAGAAACAAAACAAAGTCTGCTCACATGCCCAGTATATGGACATGTCATACATATGTCTGATGAGTCAGCACCAAGCATCAGAAAACTTCAGAAATATAGCACCATATGTCCACAATAATAGTCAGGGATCCCTCCGGAAGGAGAAACGAATCCCAATAACACATAAAAAGGCAGTATGACCATAATCATAGAAGTGTATCCAAAAAGTCTACAGCAGCAGCTGTCAAAAAACCAAGTGTATCAAATATATAAAACATAATCATGTAAAGATATGCCAAAAAACAGTCGTATCGACTGTCATAAGTGCCGCATAATAAGGATAGTGTGAGCATAGATGTCCAACAAGTAATTGGATCCAGGCTCTAGGATGTATCTGCACAAGTAGCTAACCAAGATGTAAGTAATAAACCCGCAAAAATGTAGTGCAAAAAACAAACACAGTCATACAAAAATAGCATCCAAGCATCAAGACCAATGAAGCTGATAAGAACCCTGAGAAAAAAGGGAGTCCGCCCGCCATTCCTGCCACATAATGACCCCAGCCTGAGAATGAAGATGTTATGAGTAGTGTTACTATCATTTATTATTTTATGCGGTATTTTGAAATGCATTTTTATTTTTACACATCATTTATATCTATATTTCAAGCCTACACATATATATATATGGAAATTTTGATTTTTGTCATTGTCTCATTGTCTCTCTTTGATAGGTAAACTTACATGTAAACTTGACTGGGTCTTAGTTTTTTGGGCCCATGGTATTTGGTGGCCCATGATAATGGCTAGTTGTATTGCTTGTGAAGAATCATATTTAAAGGTTTCTAAGATAAACCTTCTTTGTCATTATGTGTGTGTTTGGTTTAATCAATATGTTTATTGTGTTTTCTTTGTTTATTATATTTTTCTAAAAATTTTATTTTTGTATTCTATGAGGCAAGATATGAGAATTCAATGTTTTGTATAATTATTATAAATGTTATTTCAAAAAACAAAAAACAAAAAAAACAAAAACTATTATTATGACAATGTTAAAATTAAAATATCATCACAATATTAAGATTATAAATTTTTATTATTAAAATTATAAATTTCATATTTTTAAAGATTATCAAAACACTTTTACAAATAAAAATTATTAAAAAAAATTAACAACATATGCATGAACACTCTCAACTAAGATGTGAAGATAATCGAGAGTCATTAAATTACATTCATGTGTGTATGGTAAGATAATCTAAAGTCATTAAATTACATTCATGTGTGTGTATGGTAAGAAGACCAATATGATTAAAGATGATATAGATCTTCAATACCCTAACAAGCAAAAAAATAATTTTACATTCATGTGTGTGTATGGTAAGAAGACCAATATGATTAAAGATGATATAGATCTTCAATACCCTAACAAGCAAAAAAAATAATTTGTTTCATATTGTGGAAACATTACATGATTCCTTCACCTACTACTTGTAACGGATAATAACAATGATGTGTATTAAAAAAAAACCTCAATATTTCAATATTTCCCATTGGTTGGGAGCCTAGTGTTTTGAGCTTTTCCATTAGTTGCATAAGTCAATAGGGATCAACGACGGACACTTAAACTCAACATCAATAACTACTCAAAACATTAACTTATACATTATATTATACATTATATGATATAATATCTTTAAAATACCAAAAGTATGATAATGCACAGTATTAATAATTAATTTAAAAATGTAAATATATTAAAAAAAAAATCCAAAGTTAACTTAATTTTATAAACTAAAGTATTTTTTTATGGAAATGAGACATATTGAATCCTTACACAAAAAAAAACATGAGAAATGGTATAATAGCTAATATAATGAGTTTCCATTAACTTTCATTAATTTTATTTCATTTAGTTGGACCAATGTACACTTTCACTTTGTACTTCATTTATGTGTGCTTGGCTTGCATGTGGAAAGGAAGGGATCACCATTACTTTTTTCACTCTAACGAGTATGGCTACTTAGTCATTTTGACTTTGCATTCTTTTTTACAATTGTTTCTATGATGTAAATAAAAATAATAGTCGCATTAATTTCAAACTCAAATGAATTTAAATACATTAAAATTAAGTAAACTTGTGAGAAAATTTCAATTAATAGATCAACATCGGCTATTTCTTCCAAAAAAATTCAATTAGTCACATAAAGCAAGAACCTGTAACTGCCAAGTGTCGTCAACTTATCCACTTCAAATATGATGTTCAACAACTTCTAACCAACAAAACTATTGAATATATCCATACAATATAAATATTTTTTTCTCAACCTATCTAAAACTAAAACTATCATTTCAGTTATAATGATCTAAGGATTGCTCTTTCGATGCAAATTGACATGTCACATTCTTTGCTAGTTGACTTATTCATCATTAGGGATCAAATAACTATTTAGTCATTAAATAAATCTACTCAATTCAATCAAAGAATCGCCATTAGAAATTCATCTGTTGACACTAAAAGTGGAGATCATGGTTAGAAGTTCAAAACCCAAGGTATGTAAGATAGGTGTCTTTTAAAGCTGCCATGCTAGGCCGAATAATTTTCCTAAGATTTACTTTACTTCAATGCCTCCCAATCTTATTGTCCAAACATTTTCACAAAATCAAACTGACAAGCTATGTATTAATCAATATAACAGGAGACATAAAAGCATTTATAGAAATTTGACAATAGCTTCTTCATGTCTTCCTTCTCGATCCACAATCAATTCAAGATGTAAAATAAATGACAAGAATTTGATAGTTATTGCTTTGTGGCTTCCTTCTCCATCTGCGTCTCCCATCTGTATCCAATTGTTCATCTGCAATGTCTAGTGTTTTATATGTTTGCAAATATGTCACGACTTCCATGAAAATCTATGAGATTGCTCTTGGATTCCATATTGTAAAGACACCATATTCATTTCATTATGGATTTCAATTACATAACAATAAGACAACACAATTTTTTGTAGATGTTCAAATCTTTGACCATGCCAATTCATTGTAATAGCGTATGTTATTCATATATCGATTTAAGATACATCTATTGCGATGAAAGCCAAATCTTGTAAACTCCTTGTTGTGGTATAATATTATGGTTGCAAATTAATGATTATAATGTTACATTTATGAAGGATTTTTCTAATATTTACCACCATGATGTCCTTGAGCATATAATTAGAAATGATGTATGAAAGTGTGATTTGTTGTAGAGAAGTACAATGGAACAATGATTGCATAGACCATAAGTACTATATTTCAGAAGAACCGCTCCTTCACATGTTATCAACCAAAAACAACTATGTTCAAGGATTATGTTACAAGATTGATTTTTAGTCCATGAGGCACATAGATGTTATTGACCATGTGAAACTCTTTTTTTTATAATCTAAATTATCTAGCTTGAGTAATATTTATTAGTACACATGAAACTATGTTATTTCAATGTCCATGTTCATTCCCATGCAATGTTGTAGGTTCAACAGAGTCGGAAACTATTTTTTTTCGTGATTTGTTGGATCCCCATGTGATTTTCCTTGCTTTTATCATAGATTCTCAATCTACATGTGTGTCATCAAGAGAATTATATTGATCATCTAAACTTAGGAAAAAGATGGCTCCTATAATCATATGTGCAGTGAGATGTGGCCCCAACTACTTTGGGCTCAAGAAACAATGGAAATAACCATAGCTCAACAAAAAAGGTAGAGGGGAAGTCTATCCATATTGTTTCAAGTAATTATCAATGCCATTCTATAAAGTAGGTGATAATGAAAACACAATAATCTTATTCAATGAGGTTGAGAAGTCTTGTTAGATTAGAAAACCTTTGTTGAGAAAAGTACAAAATGGGAGGTTTCCAAACTAGAAACCTTTGTTGAGGAAAACAAGCTTCATCATATAATGTGGGTGGTTTTTGGGGTGAGAAATCAATCATTTTACAAATTAGTCATAATCTAGAAAATGACCATAAACATTTGATGGCCCAAAACTTAAATTGTGCAAGTGGTACGATACATATAAAACTATGTATGTTGCTTTCTTCCACTTTCTAGAACCCCGAGATATGTTTTTCCTTCATCTCTATTTTAAAGGTTTTGCTCTTAAAGGATGAAGGAGTACACACATACCAATATTTTAGAAGGAATTATTTAGAATGAATCAATAAAGTGGATTTGATTTTTCCCTCAAAGATGATCTTCCATCACCAAAAATTCCTTAAAATATTGGAATAAATCCCTCAAGTATATCTCTCTTCTCAATATGCTCGCAAATATGTGCTTATTTTAACCGAGAGAGCCTTGGTTGGAAAATTTACAGGCCTATAGCCCAGTCTGAAGGTATTATACGAGTGGGTAGCCAAGCATTGGGCCCCTCTTCTCAAGACTCAAGTCTCCATAATTTCCATCGAAATAGGATCTTTCATCTTCCTTTTCTCAAGCATAGTAGAAAGGGAAATGATTTTCCATGCAGGTCTATACTTCATGGGATCTAGAGGGATGTATATATCGTGCTGGACTCTATATTTTAACCCAAAAGTGGAAATCAAATATATTCTGGTATGGATAGAACTTCCACACCTTCCTATTATTTTCGGGAACAAATCCTCTATTTCCTCCATTAGAAACAAGCTAGGGAGTTTTTTAACCAGTGCAAAACCAAAAGGAGGTGAATTCACCTATGCATGCATCTGTGTAGAGGTAGATTTGGAGCATTTTTTTCCAAAATCAATTAAATTCAACCTAGACAATTGGATCCATCTCCAAGTTATTGATTATGAATAGATACCTTTCAACTATAAATTATGTCACTCATATGGACACTTCGTTAAACTTTTCCCCAAGAAACAAGATCAATAGCACACACAACCTCAGGTAGAATAATTCTCATATTCCAAACAGGCATAATTTCAAATTGTATCCAAGTATAACAAAATATCTCAGGGTAAAGTTGCAAATTGAAGAAACCTGCCCAATCCCTAAACTAACATCTTTGTAGTTCTTGGTCTTATAGAATATTCAGAGAAAAAAAGATGGATTGAAATATTCCACTCTGGAATCCCCTGAACAAAAACTAAATAATTCCCCCACCAAAAAATCCCATGTCTGGGTTTGCAATTGAAGGACATTCAAAAGAGACAAAAACAACTGAAGAACATGAAGAGGAAGAAGCCAAAGAAGATCAAGAAATGGAATAAGACACATATAGAGATCCAAAAGATTCAAAGGAAGAGCATAAATAAGAGAAGGAAGAGGATTTATATTTGGCCGAGTAGGTAGTGGTGCCAAATCCAAATAAGATGTTGATTATCTTTGTAGATCCCCCACCCCTCTCATCAAAGAAAATAGATTCAATCTCCTTTGTTGATTCTCTCAGAAAAGAATATCAACCATCCCTGCCTCTTACAAGGGTTAGGTTGTAATGTCCAGATCAAGGAAGAAAAGATCCAAATACCCATGCCCCAACAAGGAAGAAGTCATCTCTAGACTTTATGATTAATGGTAGTTTCTCAAAATATAGTAGGAGAAATTTCTTGTTATTGTATTTGGTTATGTAATAAATTTGCCATGATTTATCCTAGAAAACATGAATATGCAGGAAATACTAACAACAAAACAAAGATTGGAACATCCATAGAAAAAGGCTAGTTCAGGAAGTTGGTTTAGTATAGGAATTTTGGACCTATTTAGTAGCCAACGGGTTTCTTTTGTACTCTCTCTTTGTTGTTTTTGGAAACCCACAACCCTTTTTAATTTATAATCTTAACTCTTTTTGTTAAAAGAATAAAAAATCATAATGACATGAATAATCAATATATTTTGTGTCGGTTGTATTTGTATTTATGTGCATATGATATCTTGTACACACATTATTTAATTTTAATCATGTTTGATAATACCTCAAACCATGAATACCCAATAGATGACCACTAAGCACAAAAACTCGTATCCAACTAATCCTTGCAATTTTTTTCCACCAAGTCATGTTTAGCATTGAACACTTTAAGGAGATTGCAATAAGTAATGAGTATAGAGATATAATCAAAACACTAATTTAGATTATAGAATCTAGATTACAATTTCTAACCATAGTAATTGAATGAATATTATAGCCAAATAAGAATGAAGCATTTTAAAGTTTGGGGCATAAAAATCATCATTATGTAGATATGAATTATGAATCATTTAAGTCTAGAAATCTTCATTTAAATTATTATTTGCAACTATGTCATCCAATGCTTCTTTTCAATGTTCATATGTTCTTGCAGGTACTTAATATTATTATTGCTACACCATCATGCTAAATTTGTATAATAATCATCTTTGCCATCGCCTTCAACATCATACTCAGCATCAATAAAATTTGTTTCTAAATCAAATATATTTTTTTTTATGTATTTCAAGCATCATTTTGTTTATCATCCATAATATTGTCCTCTTCTATGAGATTATTTAACTCTTGATATTACTAATTTTCATGACGAATGGTGCCATCTAACTTATCATTTTGTGAAGATTCACCTCTAGCCTTGCTTCTCCATATTGCTAAAGGAATATACTCATCATTATCTTGTTCACATTCTTGTGCTTGAACATCTTCTTCTTCAACATAATCATGGATGTCGAATTCTTCTCTGTTCCCCAATCCCTTATCTACATTTGGTTGGACATTAATGTTCTTCTATGTATTCATTGAGGCATCATCAAATACATGCCTTAATCTTGGATAATAATGTATGACAAAAATCCATTTTGGATCTAGAATATCTTCATAGAAAAATACCTAAACATGAACCAGATACATATATTGGACTCTTGTTATTAATTTGTTTTATTAAAACACACACACACCCTTCATAAACAATGAATTAACAAATTATAGATGACCACCACTTTTGTATATTTATATTGATGTTTAAGTGAAAGGAATACCTGCTCACAATGAATTGACAAAACATAAGGCTCCTTCCCTTCTGATAGGTACTTTGAGGATTCTATAGAAAACAATCCATTATGGGTATAATGTCTTCGTGTTCTCTCAAAGGATTCATACCGTCTACATTTGAACAATTGGTAATCCACTCTCAATAATTTCTTGGATTTTCCCAACATATTGAAGATTACCTTCAACAATAATTTTATCTTTTAAATTTGTTTAACTTGATTGATTGAAATTAACCATGATGCCACAATCAAATTATTGTATATTTACATCTATAGATTCTACACGATAATGTCGACCATATGCCCAACATCTTGTTTTTCTTAACATAAACTATCCAATATTTTCCCAATGCAGGATTGGAACTCCCATGACATGTTGCTAAGGGGATTTAAAGTATACATCATATAAATTGTACCAAAAATCAATCTTGGTCTGGTTTTGGTAAAATCCCACTTGTCTACTACTAGAGCACAATCCAACCATTGATCAACTATATCTCCCTTACCCTTATCTTGGTCACTGAGAATTTTAGATTTCTTGGTTTTTGGAATATCATTATCATGCTCTAACATAATTTTTTTCCCTTTCTTGTGGGGTTTTCATCCTCATCATCAACTGCAACCCCCTTTATAGTTGCCAATTTCAAAAACCCTGTTAATATCTTGTTTTTCATAGAAGCTTCAAATGCAATACCCTTTTTGGTTTCATCCTTGGTTTTGGTTGTCATATGTTCATCAGTATGACAATTAAGAGGAGTGTGAGTTAGTGCTTTGAGATTGATATATTATGGACCTACCTCATCTAAATATTCTTTATTGTCTCCTTTCTCATCAAAACCTAGTGTTTTGACTTGGAGTTGACACCTTAACCATCTTCCTCCTTGCAACCTAATCCAAAATTTCTAGGTTTATGAAATGATTCTCAAGATATTAATGTAATCGTGATCATGGTATCTACCATGTTTCACATGTTAACAAAATCACTGACAAGTCCAGTAGTCTGTGGTTTAGTTGTTGAAACAAGGAGACACCATGTTAATGATCCAACCATCTTGCTTCTAGCAGAATAGTCTCAAATCTATACGTTTCTAAAATTATGCGCAAGATCTTAATGTAATCATGATCATGGTATATTGCATGTTTCATGTGTTAACAAAATCACCAACAAATCTAGAAGGATATGGTTTAGTAGTTGAAACAGGGATTCACCATATTAATGATCCAGATTCAAACCTTGGTGGGAACAAAATCACCCACAGACCATAGTAGGTTGTTTTACTTGCAATGATCTCTTAAATTTCATGACATAAATTGCATTGCTCCTGCAATGCCCATAGTTTTTTTATTTCGAATAGTTTTCCCAATTTGAGAGGAAAGTAGAAGCAGTGGGTGAGTCATTAACAAGTGTAATATGATGATAAATCTTTGTCAACACTAATACATTATTCGTTGTAGTCAATGATGATATTTCTAGCAATGAAAAGATCTTGAAATTTATAGCAATCAAATCAACTACAACCATTCCCTTTGTTTTGTGCAAATCAAAAACAATAATATGCATTGTTTACCTACAACCATGCATCCCCAAGATGGTGCACTTTGGAATTCACCTACATCCATTAACATATCAATATGAAAATTTTACTTCAAAGTATATTGTGTCTACTTATAGTGAGAAGCGATGTCAATGAGTGTTTAACTGATGCTCTTGCATTGGATGTGTTATTATGATGTGTTGTTTGGTTGGTATAACACAAATAAAGTGTGTTATTCAGTTGTCTTGTCAGAATTATAATGTAGTGTTTCAACTACATCTATCCACAAATGCACACATATAATATACATTGACTTGAATGTACATGGAATGGAAAATATATGGTGTAATGAGTGTTGTGTATGCATATTTAGATTGTAGAGTGTGTTGTTATTTGGATTAAGAAAATTGTAGAGATAGAGAGTGATAATCAATTGGAAATTAAAATAAAGTAGATTGATCCAAGGTTTAGCACTCCCCTTGACCCTACAAATCAAACACACCAAGCATTGAAACCAATCTGAAATACATCCATTAATCCTTGTTCATGAGCCATAAGACCCCTTCAAGGTAATTTCTTCAACAAGCTAGGTCCACTAAGCCCCAAGTATGCAAAATTCTTCCACAAGATAAGAAAGCATTATGTAAAAGAGGGTACTATCTCCATAAGTTAGATTAGCAAAGAACTTCCTAGCAGATATTTTCCCACAATTCGACCTCCAAGGATCCTCCCAAAAAAAATTCCCAACTAAAATATGTACACAATGACCAAACCATCAATCTCCCTAAGAATACGAGGTCCCAAATAATAGGGCACCTTCATCATGCAAGGTGAAACATCCTCCTAAAAATAAGGTATGGATCCATCCAAAAGCAGTTCTCCAATGAGTAATACTCAAGGAAATTGAATCCAAAACCTAGGGCTTGTCCAAAAACCACAAACAGAGGCCCAAAACTTCGACAATCCTCCACAAAACATGTGCAACAACCCATCAAAGGTTGGATTTGTCAAAACTCACTGAAGCAATCCAAGTCTTAGGATGTAATCATTTATACTTCCCTCAAAAGAAGAATGAACCTCCTTAAAAGGTGAATGACCCCTCAAATGAATGGAAATTTAAGGTGGGAATCCCAAGCGATCTATATGTTCCATAAGAAACAAACGAGGAAGGTGTTTTTCCAATCTCTCATTTTCTGGGGATGAATGTTGTCATTTAATGAAGAAATTGTCCTAACTCAATCTAGAACTGAGATACAAGATGGAAAATTTAGAATGTGTGCAAATGGGGCTCAAAGCACCTCCAAGACTGAGCGCTACATCACAATGACACGATAGACATTCCCATGGCATGTCGGCCCTCAAGAATCTCTAGTTTGAACAAAAATTTTGATGCACAAGGGTTTTCTCCTCATACTTTTTATGTACTGCTATAAGAGACTACTTCCTTAATAGTTGGGATTCATATCAGGAACTCCTCAGAATAATATGATACAAACTAAGGATTGTTAGTGATCGGGTCCTCATGCTTATAGATTTCATCTCTGAAACTAATCTCCAAATATCAGAATAGATGCACTCTAAATTAACTTCCAAAAGGTGTTTTAAACCCAATATTAATACTTAACCAATCTACCATTGAATTTTCCATTGAATAGTCCATTCAATATACCAATATCCATTGAATCTTCCAATGGACAATCCATTGTGCATCATTGGGTTTTGTCCTCTCTCTAGTGTTACAATTGTGATTGTTTGCTTTTTCTTAGTCCCCTCTCCCTGCACTAACTAAAATTTTAGTTCACTATACCTTGTGGGCACTCGAAGGATTTGTGTCCTTCATTTTCATGGGTGAAACGATAAATTGCCTTGTGTCAATTTCGATGTATGCACCATCTAAAATCTTCATCACCTCTACCATGAATTATTTGAGTAGAATTAACATATTTTATTGTATCTGCTTTTCTCCATGTGTCAACTTCCTTTCACCTTCCATTATGTCCTCTTGCATGAACTACTCTTCACAAAAGTATTTATGGCTAGTGTTGAGCACCAATTTCTCATTAACTCTTAATGGCCATTAATATTCATCTTCCACTAAATTTATCTTATGATGAATTATCTTGAATTGTGAATTATAGGACCATTCACATACCTTGACTCATAGACCTTCCTGTAGCTTCCTATTTCGTATCAACATCTAGTAGAATACTTGTGTACTCCTACACAATCTAGAGTTTCTTTTGCATATTGTGTATCTATCAAAACAATGTATTTTTATAGTCTCCCACCATAAATATTTCCCACACTTATATACCATCGTACTACAAGTGTTGATATTCTCCTTATTTATTCGCAGTGTCTCCTATTTCTAAAACTCCTATTGAAGTGATACATTCCCTTTCATCCTCATGAAAATGAACTTCACCCTCCATGGGTCTTTAATTTTCTCAAACTCAAATTATTTGTCCATCTCTCCTACAAAATAAATTAGGGATTTAACTTTCAAGCTACCATAATAACAAAGAATGTCAACTCTCACACTTCCTTTGTTCTCCATTTAATTTATGTTAGAACATTATTACACCTTAGAACCATATTCATACATTAATTTGATTATTATTTGGTCCAAAATAAGGTTGTGATGATATTCCAAGGTTGTTAGAAGTTAGTTGGGGCATTTATGGCACAATCCACCACTTCTGGGCCAAAATCTAGTCAAATTGGCAGTTAGGTGCCCTCATTTATTGCCACCTCCATCATTTATTGCCACTAACTGAGCAAAGGTTCCCTTATCCCCTATTTTCAGGATCTGTCTTTGACTTAAGGGGCCCATGCCTTGTATGTGGACATTTTGGCCCCTTTTTGTTTGTTTTGGCCTATCCTTGGCCACCTACACTCCACCAAATCCTCCACCACTCATGTGAGACCATCATTAATGCCTTCTCATGCCTACCCAATGTTCAAATTGACAATTCGTGACTATTTGAGGTGATTTGGGAGCCTATTGGCCAACCTAGGGGCGATTGAGGTCCAATGTAAGCTAGCCACTTGTAGTTGCCTCCAAAGGCTCACGAATTTTCCTAAATGTTATTTAAATGTATTCACGACTCATTTTTGGGTTAGACAGTTATAATAATACTGTTATTTGATCATTTGTGTCTGGTTTTCATCATTTGTGACCTTTTTTATCATTTGTGTGTCCATAATTCTTTTCACACTATTTTTCTGCATACTTAGGCAAATTTCTTAATTGTGAGGTAATATTTAGCTAGTAGATCCTACTGTGAGTTAGATTTCACATGGTATCAAAGCTATTGGAGCTTCTAGTCGAACCAATACCACTTCAGAAGTGCACCAGAAGCAGTGAAGCAACCACAGAAATCCCCAGGGCCATTGCCTTGAATCCATTGGAGCAATCCTTTGGAGTCTACCCAGGGTGTCACGTGCTCCCGAATGTTCCTTCTGTCAATGTAGGGTTTGCATTATCTAGTTAGGATCCCCTCCTGAGTGATTGAATGTTTGCATTGCAGGTACAACAACTTCTACATGGATTCAAAATTTTCTCTTCTTACTCCATTCAGTTATGTTGAGTGGAAGCCTAAAATGTGTGCATATATCAAGATACAAGGTCTCTATGATGTGCCCATTGGTGCTGAGAGCGAACTAGAGTCTGATGAAGAGAAAAACGATTGGCTAAATGACTATGACAGAGCATTCAGAGCTATGTGTCTAGCCATGTCTCCAAGTATGCACTACTTGATTGGTTCTACAGACTATCCATTTGAGCTATGGTCCAACTTGGACAAGGCTCTTGATAAGCAGAAGAATGGTGCATGGAGTGAACCTATGGACACCTCAACTTGTGTTATCCCTCCTAATGTTTCGGCCTCTACTCTGTTTGATGAAGTTGTTCATGAAGATCAAATTCTGGAATCTTCAACACAAGTTCTTGTTGGTACAGATCTCTTTGATTTGAATGCTTCCTCTACATGTTATGAAGTAGAATGTGAAGAGACATCATCTATTGCACAAGATGTTGCTGCTAATGATGAAGATAGAAAAAATGGAGCTTCCATTGTTGAAGAAATCTCTCTACAATCATTGTTCTCCTATCATACTTATTATACTAAGGATTTTCTATCAATTATTGCTCTAGAAGATAAGCATTCTTCCAATAATTTTTCTGATGTGCAAGATTGTGGTTCTTTGGATATTATGGAGTCTAGATTAGATTATGGAGTTCATGCATTCACACTCCTTGGTCCTATGCCTCCTCTCACTTCCTACTTGGTCGCATGCACACTTCATCAAGCTACTGTTGAAGATGGAGATAGCATGCATTCGCTTGGGTTTAAGCCTCAAGCACATCAAGCTTCATATGGTTCAAAGTTCAAGCATTTGGACCATATACAAGCATTTGGATTTGATCTCCGAACCTCTTTGTTCTCTCATTCGATTATGAGGATTATCTGTCAGATGTTGCAGCTCATTCACACTCAGATCCTCTCACTGGTTCGCAATATGGTGTGACATTGGATGTTATGGAGGCTGAATTTCAGTATGGATTTGTTGCATTCGATCTCACTGTCATGCTTCCTATCCACTACATGATTATGATTGGCACTTTTTCTCAGAGTTGCACAGAAGATGGAGGACATTATCATTCACTTGGGATTAATTCTCAAGCTCATCAAGTCTCATTTGGATTTGTTCTAGCTACATTTGGTATGATGATCAAGTCTGAAGAGAACCTACTTGCACTTGCTTCCACAGTTGCAGAGATCAAGCATCTGATCTACCTTTATTTCCCATGTGGTTTTCCTCCTTACCTTGGTTACATGGACTAATAAAAAAAAATGTTGTTGTAAGAGATGACTTGACCCTTAGTTTCCCTCATTTTGTTTTGGCTACATAAATCTAGATTAAGGGGGGGTGTTAGAACATTATTACACCTTAGAACCATATTCATACATTAATTTGATTATTATTTGGTCCAAAATAAGGTTAATGATGATAATCCAAGGTTGTTATAAGTTAGTCCTCCTCTTTGTGATCTTCTTCACTTTTTCTATTGTTCTCCCTTAACCTCACTCTAAAGATTTTAATTCTGAATTTCAAACTCAATCACCTTCTTCGGCATCCTATTTATAATCTCCATAGTAATCAAATTCAAGTTATCTTTTAGAAACATCTTCCTAGAAAGTTAGTGCTTCCTTTAAGACTAGAATATGTCACAAAATTGTTGACTACTATAGACCTCCACATCATGCTACAAAATACTCTCAAAGAGTGATTTACTCCCATTTTATTATGCCTTTATCAGATATGGAAATATACACTTTCACTATTTTTCGGCATAATGAAACATTCTGAATCAATTCATCTTCCTCCAACTCAAGCATACATAGCATGTAGTTGGCTACAAATTGGAAGTGTATGAATTAATTTAAGCCAAACATCATCTTATTAAAGGAATATTCTTTGGTATGGCTTTGCTTGGGATAAAATTATTAATTGTTGAGATCCCTATATTTGGCCCTATGACTTAAACCTTCTCAAATATGAACTGGTATTAACGGACCACAGTTCTGCCAAAAGGCCTAAAACAAAGTATGTCGTTGTTGTAATTTTCACTCAAGTATGTTAAGGAAATTGTCTTCTTTCTATTGCAAGGACGTCATGAAATAAGATCAAAAGCAGTTTCCAAACTTGATTCTTTCATGATTCCTAATCAAGTCCAATAATAACCAAATAGGAGACACTATTCATGTTGATAAACATGATTGAATATAGGTTTGCAATAGGGTCAAATACAAATTCCAAACTTGATTCTTTCATGATGCCTAGTCAAGTCCAATAATAACCAAACACGAGCCACTATTTTTGTTGCTAAACAAGACTAAATATAAGTTTGTGATGTGTCCACCACTTATTTCTTAAGAATAGGATTCTACATTAGCAATATGAAAAATAGGGGGAGTGACTAGCATGCCAAGTGAAAATAATGCCTCAGTGCCAGGAATATGCCACATTCTGACATGATTTCAGCAACACATACATGGACTTTGTTTCCTAAAAGCCAGTCCTTTCATTATTGATGCAAACAACAACAAAGTGCTCTACTTATATGGATAATCAACGCATAATTTTTTCCATTACTAATGTATTCACTATCCCACACATAGACTTGGTCAATTGATCCATTTCCTCATAATCCACATACCTCAATGGAGATCAAATTCACCTTGAAACTGTATACTATTGATTTGACCTCAAAAACAACTAAATATCATTAACTATGGTTGTGGGTTTCCTTGTATCTATTTTTCATGATAACAACATGATGTGCATCTCCATTTACTCATAGTCAACCACATACCTCGGTGGAGATCAAATTCACCCTTGGAAGTGTATATTGTTGATCTAATCTCATAAACAACTAACTAAGGAACATTACCTATGGTTGTGGGTTCTCTTGTATATGTTGTTCTATTCATGAGAATAACATAGCGTGCATCTCATCAATCATCCTTGCTTAGCTACTACAACCTTCTCACATCGACCTTTTAATGATGGGATTTCTTTCCTTGAATGAATATTGTTTATATCTCTCTCAATAGGAACGACCAATCGGATATGTAATACCACATCCTAGGTTGAAATAAGAACCACTCCATATAGATTAAATGCCAAGACTAGAGAATACACATCTTCATTATTTTACTATTGGAAGGAATGTCTCAAATTGCACATGCAATTTGAGGGGTAACAAGCCTAAAAGAATATTGAGGTTATGCATATGCTACTTACAACTATACATAGGTATAATACTAAAGAAGTAATGTGGGTAAGAAATGTTTCATACGAGATTGGACTTGTTGAAAGGAATGCTACAAAAAGAATTTGTGACCATGAAAGTGCAATTTAACAAGCAAAGAATCAAGTTTTTCATGCAAAGTTGATTTATTCAAAGCTAGATGTTAACTACTTCAATATCTCGTGCTTGATGGCATTGTGAGTTTAAGTTTTATAGATGTGAATAACATGTAGTGGAATTATTCATTTAGATTCTAGATCTGTTGGTTTAAAATATCACATGGTATCAAATCCTTGGTGATCCCAGAGTAAAGGTGTGGATGTCGGATATCTTTTGTGCTCTGGTACTAGATTTATCAACAGATTTGGGTGTTGTATATTTTCATCTAATATCTCTGTAGATCTTATTTTCCAGGTGGGATTCCATTGTTCTTTATAGTCTTCCCATCTCATCTCAACATATACATACCTGCATGAATCTGCTCCATCATACCATTCTGTTAACATCATCATGCAGGTTGGGGCTGTGACTCCATAATTAGTTCGTAGGTGCTCTCTTGTAAGGAAATGTGCAATACAATTCTGAGTTACTTTGATGTGCTTGATCTCAAATTCATACTGGGAAAACATGGATTTCCATCTGGAAAATTTAGATTTTGCAGTAAAGTTTCTAATGGGATTCTCCAGAACAAATTTCATGGCTTGGCTGTCTGTTCGGATCAGGCACTTCTTATTCATTAAATGAATTTCAAATTTATGTATAGCATTCAAACAAGCTTTGATTTCCTTATCAATGGTATGGTACTTTCTGTGTGCATCATTCCATAGTCCCGAGACATACCAAACTATTTATTCATCAATGCCATCACAATTCTTTCGGCACTGCTTTAGTACAGCTCCCCATCCTTCTTCTAATGCATTTGTTGCTAATATTTTTATTAGGTTTTCATCTATGACATGCAGTATAGGTAGAGTTTTTACCTTGGCCTTTATTCTTCGGACTGCTTCTGTTTTCTTCTGCGACCAAGGAGGTGGGCTTGTTCCTAGCCTCTTATTTAACATCATTCTACGTTGTGCACAATTCTCATAGTAGGCTGCTACATAGTTTAGACATGATAAAAACCTTTGAAACTGCTTCTTTTCCAGAATGACATCTGGAAATTTGTCTACAAAATCAACAGCATGTTGTTGAACTTGTATCTTTCCATTTTTTATCTTTTGTCCCAGAAACTCAATCTCGTTCTAGAATAACTTCATTTTCTTCTCTGACAACACAAATCCATTCTTGTATAGAACATGAAGAAAAATTATGAGGTGCTTGATATGTTCTTCAATGAATTTAGAAAATACCAATATGTCATCAATATAAACCATGAGCCAATCCATGTAGGGTTCTAGAACAAATTCAATAATTCTTTGAAATTCAGAAGGGGCATTTTACAATCCAAAGGGCATTACCTTCCATTCATACTTCCCATGTGGCACATTAAATGTTGTTTTGAATTGATCTTATGGCTTAATCCCAATCTGCTAGAATCCTGATTTTAAATCAAACTTGGAAAATATTTTATCTCCTCCAATTCTTTTAATCAAATCTTATTTGTTTGGGATGGGATACCTTACCCATTCCAGAGCGTCATTTAGAGGCTTGCAATTGATTACCATCCTTGGTACTCCTCGTACATGTTCTAAATGTTTATTCACATAGAAGGATGAGCATGACCATGGACTCCTTGAGTTCTTGATGAGTCCTTTGCTTAACAAGTCTTTAATCTATTTTATGCAAAGGCTCTGGTATTTTTTATTCATGGAAATTGCACTGCTTTTACTTGGGTTTCCTCGGTATCCTTATTTGTATTTAAGGCCTACACATAATTTCTTTCTATGACAAAATGCACTCGGGGTGCTATGGCATACCTTGCTTGCATATTTTGTCTCAATCTCCTTGATCTTTTTATGTTTCTCAGGATTCTTCAATTCTTTGCAGGTGCTTTATCTTTTTTATGGCCCTAATTTGTTCTCCCTTTTCTTTTATTTGGCTTTTCAAATGCTTTGTAGGATCATACTCCAAATTCCATATGGAGTGTGTAATTTCTTCTTTCGAAACCAATGGGAGGAAAATATCCTTCTTCCTTATAGTGAAATGATAGCCAACATTCCCTTTGTCATCATACTTTACTCCATGGGGAATAGTGGTGGACAACAGGATTGTTCCTATTACACACTCGTGTGCAAAATCATCTTCAACCAGTAAAAAAATGCAATTTACACATAATTTGCTCAGGCATACTTTTCCATGGCTGGTTTTGTATTCCACATCTTTTCTTCCTCTGAAACCTCTGACTAAGGCTTGCCATGGCTCCCAGTAATTTGAATCAACATATTTTCTTTTTAGGAAACACATGTCTGCTCCTGAATCAATCAATGCTAGGACTGTTATTTCATCTTCATGCACCTTGATCTTTATTTTTACTATCATCTTCTGATGGATGGCCATCAAAAGGTGCATTTCATCCTGTTGAGGTGGCGGTTTTCTTTGAGAAGATACGACTTCTTCTTCCATTCTTTCGACTGCATTTCTAAGTTCTTTAACTTCGTGTACCAGCTTCAAATGTTCCTTGTGAAGTGTTGGAAAGTCTATCCTTTGTGGCTCTTGGTGCATTTTCCTAAGTAATGGATACACAGTTTTCTCCATGGTGGGGAGATTTGTTGCTTTCCATTTCCACTTACTTTCTTCGTTATTTGAATCATCTTGTTCTTCTTCAGAAGTCTGTACATACTTTCTTCTGAATTTTCTTTTGGGGATTTCTTTGCCTTTTCCCTTCTTATCATCAAGAAATAGTTTGTTAAAGTTGTTTACCATCTCGTCCTTATCCTTCCCTTCTTTCATTTGGGCTATCGCATGTTTCATTAGGACCTTTGTATCTTCTCCTGTTTCATCCATGAAGTAGTTTACTTCTTCCAACTCTGTTTCTGAAGATGATATGTCTTTGTGATGTTGCTTGGTCCATGCAGAGAATAATCTTTGTTCATCAGAGTGGGGAGAACTTCCTGATTCATATGTTTCTTGGTCTTCCTGGCATTCTTGGAAAGTTCCTCCACACTTGCATGGCCTATCATACATTTTCTATATATGCATAAGTTCAGCATCTTCTACAGAGCTAGATTCATTTTTAGGAATATCTGAATATGTTACTTCTACATACATCAAGCCTTGATGTCTAGGCTTCCCTCTGTTGGGATGGCCTCTGAATTTATCGTTTATTGGCTCTTACTTAGGGAACATCCTTTCCCTATTTGTCCATGTTCTTACTCCCCTTTACTTCCTGTGATAATCTTGGGCTTTTTTATGACCTTCTTTTCCACAGTAGAAGCATCTGATTTTCCTTTTTCTGGTTCTTTCTTCTCATGAGATCGATCCTTTTGTTTGTAGTAGGCTTCTTTTGTTTGCCACATATTGTTTTGTCTTCTTTTGGAATTCTTTTGAAATGGATTTCATTGTGCTATCCACTTGGAATGGTGTTTTCTCTTCTTATGTGAAGGTTTTTGTGGTTCTATTCCGAACATTCAACAAACTTCCCTAACCCCACGAAAAGAAGAGTTGTGGGTAATATCCTTTTCAATTTGTTTAGCTTCACAATACTGAAGAAATATCTTATAGGAAGCAGCATGGAACCAACCCCATGTATGCCGAGTGAGGTCCTCTTGAAATTTATCCTTGAGTTGTTCTCGGAATCCTGAAGGTAGACATGCAAAATATTTTTCTTTAAAGACCTTTTCTTCAAATCTATCAAATTCAATTTGATAGATGCAGTGGATCCATTGCTTGTGGTACCAATGGAATTGGGTAACCGATTTTATGCGGAGTTGCAACAAAATTTGTTTATGTTTTTCAGCAATGGTGGCGCCATAGCCACATAATTCTGCAATGATTTCTGCTAAGAGGTCTCCAAGGATGTTGGGCTCATCGTTGCATGTGTTGTTCTGGATTTCCACCTTTTTAGGGGTTGATATATGAGTGTTCCACCAAACACCCAAATTGCCATTAAATCCAGAAAAGATGATATTTATGGCTTTAGCATGGTCATATTTTCCAGTTGACATGTAGGCTTTGAAACAAACCATCATCTTATTAACCATGTCAAGAATTTCAGCTTCATTTTTGTCATCTAAATTCCAGGAGTAGAAATGCTTTCGGTTATAAGACTCTTGATATCCGGAGTCTTCTTTGTATAGGTCAGGAGGAACATATTTTCTAGGTTTATTATAGTCCCATCCTGATTCAACAACCATGAGGGCTACTTCTTTTCCTTCAGGACTGGGATTTGAAGGTTGAATGCTTAAGGAGCTTGCAGAGGATAGTTCTCCATAACTACCAAGCTTTGATGGGTCTATTTTGGGCTTGTCGGCATCTCTCTATATTTTTCCCAGTTTTCTTGTATTTTCATTTAGTTTATCTGCTATGTAGGAAAAGGCATCTCCTACATTTTTATCTAGATCATAGATAGAATCTATGAGCTTATCTTTGAGGGATTCACAAATAGATTTTACTTCTTCAACGGAGACTGGGGGGGTGTTCATGATTTTGGCCTTCAATCCTGAGATGTTGGATTTCATCATGTATTCTTCTGCAAAGGATTTGTAGAGAGTCAACCTGGCTGGACCGCGACATTTTATTCTAGAATTCTATGTTTTGGATTGCTAGACCTTTAAGGGCCAAATTTGACAAATTGGCATGTTCTGCTTTGTCATTGTTGATTATAACAGGGACCGCAGGTGCAACCCTTCTTCATATTCTAGCTTAATAGGTCTGAATGGTGGGAAATTGACCTCTGTATAAACTTCTTCTCCTGTTGGAGTCTTCTAGAGGTGTCCTTTTGAGGTTCTTTCTCCTTTTTCTTCTAGTCGTTTTGGCTCAGGTTGAGGACTAGAATGCATCATAGCAAGAGTCTGTTGGAAATCTTTCTTCCATTCATAAAAGGATATCCATTGATTTTGGAGGTCCATTTCAAAATGCCATCTTTCTAAAAGTCTTCTTCTTTCTCCTTTGGGGAGTTATTGATTCCATAATTCTTCTGCTTCTGGATGGGTATGTGGGTCCCAATAAAATAGGTTCTTCATTATCCTATCTTTGGGATCAAATGGAGAGTATCCAAACTTGATGGTTTCAAAGATTTCTTTCTGGGCCAAAGATGGTTCTTTGATATCTTTGACTGTGCAAAATTTTAGTCTTGACGGGGCGAGAGCTAATCTTTGCTCTACTTTATATTGCTGCATAGTCAACCTATAATGTTCAACTTTTTCGCTTTCTTTGGCAAGTAGGTCAAACAATTGCTTTGTTTAGCTAGACATGGGACAAAATCCAAGTCCTGTGCAATCTAAATGTGATTTTTGAATTGATAGGATCTTGTCTAGTTGTGACGTAGCATCCATTACCTCGTCCTTTTGTATTTATGTTACAAAAATGGACAATTTCCTGAAATTTTCTTCGCACCAACCAGGGGGGGAAGAGGTCATCATTAGTTTTGTTTCATGTGGATATTGGCTTAAGGGTGATGGCTCACAATCTGGATTTGGACAGGGGTATCTTTGAGACCTTTTATTTTCTGTGGATAATTCATGATTTGGATATTTTGGGGGTACCATGCATTGGCAGTCGAGACATACAATTGTAAAGGGGATATTTATAGAGACTTTTATATGCATGCAATTAGGATCCTTAAGCATGGGTTCTCTGAGAGAAGTTGTTCTTGAATAAGGTTGTTCAGATGGGTTAATATGGAGGGATCTGGAGCGTATTGGTAGAGTCCCACCACAATGGGTTGTGGATGTGGAAGGTGGAACATACGAAGGGAAAGAGATAACTGTAGAGGAGGATGTTTCACGAATGTCGGAGGTAGTGATGGTTTGGGATGGTGGTTGTTTAGGAGCATTAATAACCCATTCAAGAGGAAAGCTGAGCTGATTCCAAGTTATTTTGGAGGGTAGAAGGGCACCGTTTCGTGGGTCACTTTTAACCAAGACAACAGCAGTGTCCAGATCATTGGGTAAAAGCTAATTGATCGGGTTTTCTATATTTGTGAAACGCAATGCCAGAGAATGATGAATGTGTAAATTGAGTGCATCGGACTTCATATAAAAACCAGAAGTGAATATTTTTACTTCTAAAACTTTGTGGATCCATGGGTCATTGAGGGAGATATTAAAACTGGGTACGATATCAAGATATTGAATTCCATTAGACAAGGGCATATGCACGCCACCTATGATTGCGTCCATGAATTTGTTGTGACAGTTATCTAGACAAAAAACAAGTGGTGTAGCGTTTATTCCAGGTCTGACTAAAGGATCTACACCAATAAGAGCTCGTCCTAGATTTACAAAATTCTTTCCATATTTATTTTTATAATAGTTGACTTCAGCAGGATCTGGAAGTCCGAGGGTTTGGCCTACTGAGCTTGTATTAACTGTGACTTCACTGACTCCTTCTCTGACTCTGAATAATTGTCTGGATTTTAAATGAAACAGATATATCCTTATAGATTTGTTCAGCAGAAAGACAAGGAAGTTGAAAGGGTTTAGAGGGGTCATTATTTACAAACTCAGAGCTTCCATGATTTACCCATTGCACATCTTTACTAGGAAATAATGCATCCATAAAGAAGAAGTAGAAAATTCATTTTCAGATTTGAATTTTAAAGCATCATTGTGGGAAATATGAGAATCCATAATGAACCTAAAATATTTATGTTGTCGAATGGATCTGATACCAACATTTTGTAGGGAACAATTTCAAAAATGTGTGGTGGTTGTCATAGATATGACGCACCTCTAAACATGTGGATGCAATTACTACTATGTTTTCTGGTTTAGCATCCATAGGCCCACTATCATATTCATCATCATTTGGCCCATGTAAGCGATCGCGGGCAAGGACACAACTTATGCATAACTATCTATACTTGTGTTTGTAGAACCATCATCAATTCTTCCAACCTGTTAAGTAGATGTTGACTACTTCCATGGCTTCCAACTCCATCAATCAGTTCAATAGAATTATCTGGAAAAACTGATTGAGAACAATGTGCAATTGCTTTTTCGTGCTCCTTATTATCTCCAGACATGGTATTATCATTTTTTTATCATGATGTTTAGCATGAAAATTTTGAGTTGGATTTGGCATGCCAATAACTACTAACTACTGTAGATCCATAATTTGAAACTTCATAATCCACAATTGGAGAATGTTTATCTAATGTCGACACATGATTTGTCACCTTATTGTTGTCATCTTTTTCTTTAATCTCTATCTTAGGTTCTTTTATTTAATTGTCCTCATCTTTGGTGCATATGTCTTCTTTTGGATACTGTAAGGGTGGGGACGTAGAGCTATGGAATGAGGCAACTGACATGTGTGAACTACTTCGTCGTTTGCGGTGCTTATTGGACCTTAGGTTTTCTGGCTCTCTATTAAGGCGTCCAACTTGTCATCTAATTTCTTGAACCGGGTTTGTAATTTCATCGTCAGTTTAGTGTGTGGGATGATTATTTGGAGACTAAGTAAAAATAAAATATAAGTATAATAATACTTATTAAAATATTATTATTATTATTATGTCTGTGACATCTTGGGGTCACTTTGGACATATTAATCTGTCCGTACGCCATTCCAATTTTTATTTTTTTAAGTTTTGTAATGTTTTGAGTCTGAATTCATGCCTCGAAATTTGACGCGGGGTTTTCTCCTGCCACGTGTCCTTGGTCGCTCTGTCCTTCTAGTCCGTTTGTCCGTCCGTCCTGCACTCTGCAATGTAGTGGCTCTTGGGGATGTGTGCATTCTTTGTAATGGGGCTGGTTCTTCTCCCCATGTCGTGACATGGTTCCACCTTCTGCAAGAGATTTAATTGTGTCCTCTATCGGGGTCGCTTCACATTTAAGTTGATTTAATTGCATGCTCAATCGGGGTCCTGTGGAGCCTTGAGCTTTAACTGCGTTTTCTGGAGCCTCGAACCTCTGGTGTGGTTTTTACATATGCAATGGGTGTTTGGCTTTGAACTGTCCGTCCTGCATTCTTCGTTTTCACTCATCTGGAATCCTCGTTAGTTGGCCAGGAACAATATCACCGTATCGCTTAAACAATATATCGGTCAGGACAATTACGAGGATTTTTCGGCGACAATCGAGCATTTGGACAGTTATTGCGGGTCTGTGTTGGAGAGTTTCCATTTGCGCAGTTATTGAAGCGATGGCGTTTAATGGGGGTCTGTGTTGGAGAATTTGTGATTTAAAGGGGCTTGCTTGTTCTGGAATTGCGTTTGTTGTGCTTGTTCTTAGATGTTGGTTTCATTCTCTGTTATCTGCTGTGGGTAGTGATTCTCGGGGAAAAGTTTATGTACCTGTGGCTGAAGCCTGTTGCGACAGGGACGGATTCAACCGATTCCAAGTATGCCCAATGGTTTGCTCAGTCTGTATGTTTGCTTTGGTCCTCGCAGTGGTTTCGTTAATGTTCATGTGCTCGCAGTGGTTGGGGTTATTCCCTCTTCATCCGAGATTGATGTCTTGAACATTCGCCGAGGCAGCCTGCCTGTCCATACCTGTCCATACATATCGTTTCCAGTCAGTTAGGGTCTAAAATAATTAGTTTTTTTTCCCAGTTTCAGGAGGAGAAAATTATGGTTTTCAATTTTCTTTTATGTATTCAAGATGTAGAGTGAACAAAAACCTGGTGACTGAAATGATGACTGTTGAATGAAATGATGACTATTTAAAACCTGCGTATAGCCTATTTCCTGTTAGTCTCTATTCATTTTTCATATGCATGTTGACTGAAATGATGACTATTTAAAACCTGCGTATAGCCTATTTTCTGTTAGTGTCTATTCATTTTTCATCTGCCCAAGTATTGACTCTAGTCAATGTTATTGTGATGCAGAATTTCCTCTGAATTTTGTTCTTTTTTGAAAGATTTCAAATCCAACATTTATCTAATTGATCCTCCTAAATTTGGAGGAATTCACAAAATAATGAGGTGCTAAATCTATTTGGAAAGAGTAATACGAACACATGTGTATAGTCTGTTTTTGAGAGACAATTTCTCCACCTGTTGTCGCCGGTCTCCAAACCCCCCTTAAAAACAAGAGCCGTGCTCTTAACTATAGCTATGGCTCTGGCTCTCAGTGCTAAGTAACAAATCGCTTGTGACAATTCCACGGGCATGAAGACATGGGCTCGAATCCCAGTAGCCACACATTATTTCAATTCTTGAGCTTCTTAGAGATGTTTAACTGTCTACTAGATTCATCTTAATATATTCAATGTTTTTTGGTGACAAAAATACCTCATTAAACTAGCTATTATAATTGTATGCGATTTTGGTTTCTTAAAAGGTGGAGATTCATAAAAAAACAATTCAAAATTCACTACCTTTCTACTCTTTAATGAGTGATGCCAATCGTTGGACACTTTAAATTAGCATTAGGAATTGGAAAATATATGGTGCATGCTTAACCCAGATCTATAAGCCAAATTCTGAATTCAGACATGCCAATTCAGAATTCACTGCCTTTCTACTCTTTAATGAGTGATGTCAATCCTTGGACACTTTAAATTACAATTAGGAATTGGAAAATATCTGCTGCATGCTTAACCCAGCTCTACAAGCCAGATTGGGGGTCAAGTAGAAGCCCATATGGATTGACTATTATCCATTTTGTTAGTTCTACGCCTGATGTTTCACAGGCAACACTATACTATTGGTGCTGAAGTTTAGATTCTTGCGAGGTTTTCTGTTGTAAAGAGGCCATACTAGTGTTAGCTGGATCTTAAAATCTCGATCTTGGTAACTACACTTCATCCTTTATTCCGAACAGATTGTTAGCGAAAAGAGGGTTTGTTGGCCATGTGGCTAACTCACCATAAAACACTGAACTTCTCTGTCAACAAACATGCTTTAAACCATGTAAACTCCATAGGCCATAACTTTTTGTTGTGGACTCTTATTGAATAAGAAACACTACTAGAACAACCTGTATGTAAAATGCAGATTGCTTGTGTTTTCTTTTAAAAGTTTCCCATGATAATTACAGCAACTACGCCATGTACAAATATCCAGAGCCATATCAGGAAGAGATTTGAGCAAGAGGAATGAAGATAGAAAGCAGGCTGCCATAATATAACTCTACAAACATTAATAGAACTATAATATTTCAACCTTTGTATCAAAACATTAACTGTAGGTTGGTTCTGAAGTGCACTCACTGTATCCTGGATACAAATGAAAGAAAAATTAGTGTATGTTGTTTTGAACTTGAAATAAAACTATCTGATCAAAGATTAAATACTTAATACGAATAATGTGTATATTCTGAGTTAATTTTGAAAGTCTTATCAACTGAAATATAATCGGTTCATTTCTGCAGCACTTAGCATGGCTGTAAAATATGATTGCATCCTTTGCAATTGTCAAGTTCTCATTGTGTATACATGGGGTGATTCGATCTTTTTTATTGTGTCAAAGGACATGCTCTTAAACCATTTTTATGCCTACCTCATGAGTTAAAAGGATGTTAAATGCAAGGGAGTTGAAGAAATGAGAAATCACTGTATTTCAGTTGTCATAAAATTCCTTCTCTGCACTGAAATTGCATTATACACATTTTCATGAAAGTTTTAGCAAAACACATTTAATGGCATGCAGTTCCGGTGAGGGTGTTTCGAACTCTTAAATTTGTACAAAAACAATCATAGTGTAAATTGATAATTCGTTATTCCTGATTAGATGGCTGAGTTTTGGCATATTCTGAATTGTTTTGATTTAGTTTTGTCAGGACCATCTATGTATTCCTAGTGTTATGATGGATCACTTTTATATCTCTATGCATTATTTAATTGCATCTGATTTTGCTGCAGTGGGTAGACATTTTAGAGTTTCAGCACCATCAATGCCTGATTGACTGATCACCTTCAAATGGTAAAAATACAAGCCATAAATGTTAGCAATACTTAACGAAAATTGTGGCTGAGCAAAGATATGGAAATGTGCCTAGTCAACTCATCAACTTTCTATTGCATTTTGATTTTTTGCAGTTGTCTTGCATTAGGTACTCTTAGCTTATTTTACCAAAAAATTCAAATTTTTTTACCATCTTAGTTCACTTTTGCCTGGGAATTTCATTTTCCAAATTTAGCTTGTTTTCTCTTGAAAATTACACACATCGTCGAAACGCCTAAACTCAGGACCTATAGATCTATAGAGCTATGTTAGGATTGTCATAGGAATCACCCAGAGATGCCTGCAAGAGACTATGGGACTTCTTCTTCTACTAGCTGACTTAACATTTTCCAACATTCAACCACGTAAAACCGTTAGCATTCCTTTTACATATGTTTAAAACAGAAATCTACCCAGATTCAAGATTGTTGCTTGCTTCCTGCTACAATGTCTGCATTATCACTTACCCATATCCCTTTGTCAATATACATTGTTTGCTTTCTCCTTTTATATACCATTAGCATTGCTTTTACATATGTTTCAAACAGAAATCTGCCCAACTTCAATTGTACCATTCTTATTTCTTCCATAAATTGCTAAACATCAATTGAATTTCTCCTGCATTGTCATCCCTCTATGGTTTACTCGCTCTGTATGTTTTCTCGCAGTGGTTGGGTTTACTCGTCTTTTCCAGCCTTGAATTCCTGAAGCTTGTTCTGCTTGTTCTGGAATTTTCGTGAGCTCCATCTCAGCTTCTAACCAGTACCCCAGCTCTCCATATGCATCGATAATGGCAGCATAGCTTTTGGAGCTGATTCCTCCAAGAAGGCGAAATTGATGCATTGTTTGAATTCTAAATATATCTTCGTTAGGGTTAACTATCATTGCCTCTGAAATTCATAATTTTTTTGTGGTGCTTTGAATGCTTCATCTATAGTGTTTGGTTGCCTTCAGCTTCTACGCTTACTCTCTGCCAACTTCCAGGTTGGGGTTTTTAATCTAATTTCTCGTTAGGGAAGGTTTTGTAGAGATTCAAGCTATGTATTAAAGTTTCCCCTTGACAGGTTTAACGAGGTAATTTTTTTGTAATTATTATTTGGTTCTCTGTCGACTGGAGGAAATGGACTTCTGTCATTAACTCTTCTATGTCTTTGATATGAGCGTTCAATGTGAAAGATTCCATGCCAAATTTAATGAAACCTCTGAGTTTTTAAACCCTCTCAGCCACGTTTCTGTGTGTTCTACCATCCTGCAGCTTGAGGAAATCGGAGGTCTTCAGAGATTGGATTTTGTATACATATAATTAAATTTGGAATATGTCCAAAATGTAAATAGAAAGGTTTGAATGATATATATGAAATTCGTGAATGTGTATATTGAGGTTCTTGCTTCGCGTCTTTAAAATTGTTCAAGAGTCGGTGCAAAAAATATTTGAAAAATCTTTGTTCATGGTGATTTTTGCATTGCCAGGTTGGGGTTTTTAATCTAATTTCTCATTAGGGAAGGTTTTGTAGAGATTCAAGCTATGTATTAAAGTTTCCCCTTGACAGGTTTAACGAGGTAATTTTTTTGTAATTATTCCTCGGTTCTCTGTCGACTAGAGGAAATGGACTTCTGTCATTAACTCTTCTGTCTTTGATATGAGCGTTCGATGTGAAAGATTCCATGCCAAATTTAATGAAACCTCTGAGTTTTTAAACCCTCTCAGCCACGTTTCTATGTGTTCTACCATCCTGCAGATGGAGGAAATCGGAGGTCTTCAGAGATTGGATTTTGTATACAAATAATTAAATTTGGAATATGTCCAAAACGTAAATAGTAAGGTTTGAATGATATATATGAAATTCGTGAATGTGTATATTGAGGTTCTTGCTTCGCGTCTTTAAAATTGTTCAAGAGTCAGTGCAAAAAATATTTGAAAAATCTTTGTTCATGGTGATTTTTGCATTTGAGGAATATGTTTAAATGACGATTAAAATCGATCAATTTAAGAGTTTTCTTTTACAGGTTTATTTATTTAATGGTATTAGAGATGCATTCTGCAGTCTATAGTGATAAAAGCTTCATATGCATTTACATTTAATTAATAGAGGAAACTGCTTCTTAGTGCAGAGGATTCATAAGAGAAATCCTCTTGTTTGTATGTTGTCGTGCTTCCTTTTATATTTCCTGCATTCCGCTAATGATAAATGGTTCTACTGTATGTTTAAGGATTCAAATATCTATAGATCTATGTTAGGGCTGTCATAGGAATCACCTAGAGTTGCCTGCAAGAGACTATGGGACTTCTTTCTCTATTAGTTGACTAACATTTTCCAATGTTCAACCACGTAAAACCATCAGCATTCCTTTTACATATGTTTCAAATAAAAATCTGCTCTTTTATATACCATTAGCATTCCTTTTACATATGTTTCAAACAGAAATCTGCCCAACTTCAATTGTGCCATTGTTGTTTCTTCCATAGACTGCTAAACATCAGTTGAATTTTTGCTGCATTGTCATCCCTCTGTGGTACTATAAGCTGAGTATCTGCTAACTCTAAGTGAAGGCACCCCAAATGGGATAGAATGGCCAAACAATCTCTTCCATGCTTTTTTGTACTTTAATACTTCCTGTACTGTAAGGGAATGTTGTACTTGGCCCAACTTAGCCTCCTAAGCAAATACCAACAAGATCAAAAGTTTACATACCTTCATTATGTTTGCTAATGCCTATAAATATTCAAAGAGGTACATAAAATCTCTAATCCAAAGTCCATGGGCAGTTCTAACCAAGAGGCCCAAAATCACATACTTGGTCAACAAAGCCTATACAAAAAATATAAAATATATTTACCACAAAAGGGGTGGCTAGTGTAGCAGCCCCCAATCTCGTGTCTATTAATTTCTTCTAGGCTAGAAACAATAGATATCCTAAGCTGCCATAGAAAGATATCTTGTTTGAAGACTAAAGTACCTATAATCTATGCCTAGCCCGTTTAACATAAAACTGGTTGTTTAAACTTAGTTTCTTCACTATTGAGCATGATAATGACATTTCTTTTAGGCTAGAAACAGTACATATTCTAGGCAACGGCCATAATAGTGCCCTGTCCTTGAATTGCTTTGCCCCAAACCAATTGTTCTGATGGATATTAGCTATTTCAAATTCTGTCACAAAGAACAATTGTGCTGATAGAAATTTACTATTATAAATTCTGACACAATGAAAAATTGTGCTGATGCTTATTGGCTGTTTTAAATTCTGGCACAAAGAACAATGGAAACAGTTATGCGGATAAAAGTATGGCAATCTGCTTGTTTTTATTGTCATGGCCATAAACCGATAAAGCAGCATAGGGCTGAGACTTCGACCAACAAACACTTTCGACTTGATTGCTTCGATCGCTGAAAGTGTAGCTTGTCTAATACAACCTTCAACTAGAGCAATAGTCACTAGTGCAGTGGAACCAACGGCACTGCATAATAAAACCAGAAAGGAGGCAATGACCCTTACTTGAAGCTTTCTAATCTCTCTTCAACAGAATGCTCATTATCAAAGAACTTTAATTTTGTCCAAAGATTGCATATTCATTGAATCTTGTTGAATTGACCTTCAATGCCTCTAAACAGTTGAAAGCAAATGGTATTGCTAGCTCGGTTTACTTATAGCAATAAAAGCTAGAGTTTATTTATGAACAAATTCGCTAGCACCATTTAGCAAGGTAACATTGATAATCTAGGTAGAGACCATCTGAGAGGCAATTATTAGTCAGCCTAGCCTTTCAGCGGATCCCTCAATAGATAACAACGAGGCAAAAAACGTGCAATTTATACAAAATTCGCAACAATGATTCAATTGGTCTGTTTCCATCCTTCAATCAGTAGAGCCAATATGCCTTGGTATTTATTGACGATCATTCAAGGTGCACTTGGGTATACTTTATTTAATAAAAATTAGAGGCCTTCAAATTTCAAGACTTCAAATCACTTGATGATAAGTAGTCTAGAAAGGGTATTAAAGTTCTACATAAAGACAATTGGGGGAAGTATGTGAACAACAACCTTGAGCGGTTTTGTGCAATAAGCATAGGCCTTTTGCACTTCTGTTGATGTTGGTTTTCAAGGTTTTTTTTACTATCGTTGGCTTTGATTGCCGCAAGAACATGGTTTTCATCTCCTACATCAACACAACTACCAACACCTTTATTCAATACTATCAATGGAATAACATTGCCAAAGTCTCTCTCTTCCTTTTACATAGAATAGGTATGAAATCCTTTTTCATAGAATAGGTGTCAAAGGTGGACATAGAACAAGCACACGACATATGTATCCTTCACCCTAAATCCACAACACATTTGCACATGGAACAGTTTACATTACAAAGATGACATCTGCCATGCTAACAATTATCCAACCCCAACATAGCGCACCCTTGAACCATGATGTCCCTTGGACTCAACACCCTAGTCCCCTTGTGCAAGGTTGTATGCAAGGTCCTATGTTTTTAGCCATGTTCCAAATGTCCTCTTATGCCTAATGCACGACTGTGAAGTATGCTTCATCATCTAGGCATCTTGAAGTCTTGTATCCAAACTAAAAGATGTATGTCTTAGGGCTAAGTTCCTTTCTCCACGTCTCTAGCAATCATGCTTCTAGGCAACTGCATCTCCTGGTATGGCAGTCAAATCCTAGTCATAATACTAAGGTTTCTTTGTACATAGGTACCTTTTAGAGTGACAATTTATTTCCTATGTTCATGATACATGTATTCTTAATTAAGTCAAGATATACATGTCGAGATATGCATGTGCTTTTTATAAAGTCAAAATATTGATATAGTTTCCTAGTAATCATGTTCTTGCCTATTCATGTAATTTGTAAACAAAAAAAATGTTCGGATGATGAACCATGATTAAGGTTTGAAACGTCGACTTTCAAAATGAGTATTGCGTTCTTCTTGAGCATACCACCAAAACAAATGTCATTTTCAAATCAGCAAATTCAAAAAAAAACTTTATGGGAAATGATTAATGTTCATCCTTTATTGGCTAGACTATGATATAATTTCCCTAGAAGCATCTACCTTTTTCTAGTTACTTGTGCTTCCTTTGACACATGCATGTTTGCAGGTCAAAGGAGATCTTTCTCTTGTCACATTGACCACTTGCAAAGGTAGCAAACACAAGCAAGTTACGCTCTATTCTACAGATCTTGTTCTATAGACACATTTTCTATTTGTTGAGATGAAAATGCAAATAGGAAACTGTTGCAACGAAAACTTCCACAATAGATCATGTGCTTTTGCAGTCAATGCCCTTCCTATGCAAAAAATTGATCGCGCCCTGGCTAGACATGGACTTTTCAGGTTAAAAGATTTCTATCATCATGCAAAAGATTGTTTGTTTGATGCACTTGCAGTGCTACTACATTTTCGATTTTCATCAATTGAAATTAGAGAAGGGATAGTAAATCATTTCAGGAGATGTTTAAGTTGCAAAGATCCAGAGGCATTGCATTCAATGAAGACAGAATTGAGCAGTTGTTTTTTACAAGAGTTGCATGGTGTCAATGATTCAGATGCATATCTTCATCAAATCGCTCTTTCTACTGCAGATTTGCACTCTTCTTCAGAGTCTGGTCTATGGGGTGATGTCTTTTGTGTCAAATGGTTCTCAAAGTGGTTGGATGTCTCAATGTCGGTTTGGTCACTTGAAAAAGCACAAAGATACCTTTGTTTCAAAGGCAATGATGGTAAGCATGGACTTGATATTTTATTCCATGACCAAGTAACATGTTCTGGACACTTCGAGCCATTGTTGTCATATACAACAAGGATAGACATTCCACGTATGCAAATTGCACGACCCAAATGTCCCTTTGCAAACAATGATCAATATGTACAAATAGACATGGCATCAATTGAACAAGAGTTGTCCAAACAACATCTCTTGCCAATCTACATGGTTTTTATTGACTGCCATGACTCATTGTTTGAGTCGATTTGCGACATGCTACCGAATTTTGATGCTCTTTGTTTGCGCAAAGAAATTGTACAAAAATTTTGCAATCACTACAGTGCAAATGATATTAGAGCAGTTAATTGCTTCAGAGAACATCTACATCATAAACGCATTATGGAGGAACAATGTATTGCCAACCCAGAAGCCTTTGTTATAAACTTGTCAATGGCATGCAGGGAAGGAAGACTCCAAGGAAATGGATTTGCATTACAATGGATAACTGAATTTTTCAATATCAACATAGACATTTGGAGCACGCAAACAAATAAATTTTCCCAAAGATTCCAGCCAACTAATGGCTCTACAAATACGATCTTTCTAATGCATTTCGCTATCGACAATTCGCATGTGCACTTTTGGCCATTGCTTAAAGACCAAGAGACCAATTCCTTTCCATGCAATTGGCTTGTAGACATTGATACCTATGACCAAGCAAAGAAAATTCGCCTTGCAAATAGTGCAATGTCAAAAAATGGTTCTAGAGTTACAAGAGAACATGGTTCTGGATCAGAACAAGTACCAATAGCAATTTTGAAAGAAAAAACAAGCACTTGTAAAAAAAACAATGGAACCAGAGTAGAAACGTTGCACAATCTAAAAAAAAGAATACGAACACAAAATCATGTTCTCCCAATTAGGAAGGAAAAAAATGCAAGACCAAGTACAGCAATAAAAGCTTATTTGGCTCGTATTCAGGATACACCGACATATGCTTGCATTGTTTGTGAAATGTTGCAATTCAAAAACGACATGGAAAAAGTTGACAATATTGCAATCCAGAACTATGCAACCTTGTGCATGGATTCTAGCTCAAAGACAATTGACATAGATCAAGAAATATGCAAAAAATGCAAAAATAGTCTTCATAATGAAAAGATACCTGTATTTGCAGTTCCTTCGCAAATTCGCCGCAACAAAAAAATAGATTCCGTCACAATTCTAACAGAATTGGAAGAAAGATTGGTGTCACCAAGAGTAGCTTTTGCTCAAATAAGACCATTAGGATACAAAAGAGCACAAACTGCACTTACAGGAACCGCTATTAATGTCCCTGCAAAATTGAACAAGATACAGAAGGCTTTGCCTAGACGCTTTGAAACTTCAGAAACAATTGCAGTTCTATTGAAAAGGAAACTAGAGTACAAGAGTTCTTTTCTTTCTAGAAATGTCCGCCCTTATATTGTTATGACTGCTTTGAATGACCTCTGCAACACCCCACTTTACAAATTCGAGAACATTACTATTGACACTGAGTGGGAGCAAATTGTTAAAAAAAACGTTGCAATAAGTACTCAGTCCCCAACACACACAAACACAAGTGATTCGAGTGACGACGAAATAGATCTAGAACTTGCCAATGAAACAATGGTACATGGCTATGGGCAATCTCATCAAGTAGATGATCTAGAAAATGAGATTATACAAATTGCACCGTCTGAAGGATTGCAACCATTGGGCATTTTCCAAGACAAATTTTCTGAATAGTTGAGTTTCCCTACATTGTTCTTTGGCTACAATCGTCCTGAAGATATCGTAAACCGATTTACTTATCAATGAAACTCACAATGGGAATTGGAACATGTGTCAACAGACTTTGCAAGACACAAAACAAATATCTTTTTTAAAGCAGTTCGTTTTTTGATTCAGCAAATCCGGGGTTCTACATGGATTTCAATATGAAAAGGAGAGATAAAGGGAAAACCTCTTATGGCAAAGGACGTAAAATATAAAGCAAATCTTCAAAAAATATTAAAATCACCAATTGCTTATCAGTGTTTAAAAAACATACGTACATCTCCTAATTACTTCGAACATATACGAAAGGATGTGTTTGCAATGATTCGGCAACTTGGGCCCCCGACGTTTTTTGTCACTTTCACCAGTGCTGAACATATTTGGCTTCCTCTTTGCAATGCATTGCAAAAAAATGCAGATAGGATTTCTCCCAAATCTAGCAAAGAACACGTTGCTCAGCCAATTGAAACATTGATACAAGAAAATCCAATGGCTTGTGGTCGTTACTATAAACATAGAATGTCAGCAATGCGATCTTTGATTTTGACAAACAATGAATTATTCGGAGAAATAGTAGACTACTTTTTCATCACTGAATTCCAAAGTAGAGGAAATGAACATGACCATGCTTTGATATGGACAAAAGATGCCCCTGTCTATGGGCAAACGTCTCATAAAAATGTCACAAGATTTGTCGATAAATACCTCTCTTCCGACTCTTCTCTTCTTTCTGAAGAATTGACCAAGATCCAAACGCATCATCATACAAAGTCTTGCAAAAAACATCAACATTCTAGCTGTATGTTTAATTTTCCTTTTCCTCCAATGGATGAAACTACCATTTTGCAACCTGCAGAAAATATTGGCCATAAAACAATTGACAAAGCAAAGAAACTATTCCTAGTTCTAGAACAGAAGACTTTCCCGAAAACTATGTCCTTTGATATGTTTCTTTCAGAACTCAACATAACAAAGGATGAATATCTTGTTCGTCTTCATTCAGTCTTGCAACGTCCTGCTTTGCTTTTGAAAAGAGACCCAGCTGATGTGTGGATCAATGCATTCTCAAAACAAATCCCAGCCTTATGGAATGCAAACACAGATGCACAATTCATCCTTGATGCCTATGCTGCAATGTCCATGACAACAACAAAGTGATAGTGGAGGAGAAGTGCTATGGAAGTGGCAAAAGGTAAAAGGTAAAGAGTAGTTGGAAAACAACTTAGTCAATAAAAGAATAGTCCATAAAGAGATCCAATTATGGAGATCATATCTCACAAAAAAACAAGACATAGCTCTAGAAATTTATACACTTTTCGTTTTTCCCACATTATGCAGCTTTGCTTTGCATAGAACAACAAACAAGCCTCCAAATGTAGCATGATTTGATACCATGACCTCCCGACTAGGAGAACTATATCAAACACATGCTCTTGCATTGTCCATTAGTCATCACCTACATTGTATGCATGCACAAACATCGAGATTCAACACATAAAAAAGTTATATACATAGAGAAAACGCATTTGATATTAGGTAGATCATCAATGTCAATAACAATTATGTGAAATGGGTTTGAAGTCAAACCAAGTGCCATCCTTCAGAACCTAAAGCCCATGGACATCGTCATCATGCAGCAGTGTCTCTTTGTTTCTGTGCATGGTTATTTCTCAGTGATCCTATTATGTTTCCGCTACAAATAATTAAAGTCATTTTGCTATCTTAAAAATCTAACATACTTTGTTGAGGCAACAATCTCATGGTTTCCAATTAACAATACTATTGTCACATTAGCAAATGTCTATATTGCACCACGCACGCCAATTGATCAAGTATATTCACTTGTTCTTTACACCATAGAAAACAGTTATCAGAATGAATATATCATCTTTGTTGGTGACTTTAATATTGACATGTTGCAAACGTCCAATGGCAAAATGCATTTGCCTTTTTTATGCATAGCAATAATTTTTCTTTGCACATGACACAACCAACAACAATCGATGGCTCCTTGCTTGACCATTTCTGGACAACATTGCCATCTGATCACGTCAAAGTACAAATTTCTGAAGCCTATTGGACAGATCATCATGCTATTTGTCTTTCAATCCCCTTCAAATTATTCACAGTTTGACGTTGCAAATGGAAAGTGCTAAAAAAAATGCATATACAACTCTAAACAATTTCCGTCGATCCATGTAGACAAGCTAAACTAAAAAAAAATGCATATGCAGTTTTTACAAGAAACTTACCAACTGCAACATGGCTGCAAAAAGCGGTACTTCAAACAAATCTGAGGCTAGTATCTCCAAGGAAACTAACAATGATGGCTCAAAAAGGTTAGACCACTTTGATTTCTCCATGCACAAGCATTCTTTCACTCTTTTTTGCATGAATCATTGTTTCTTTTCTCCCTTTATTTCTATAATTCATGTATCTGAATATAGTTTGCAATTTTCCTGCTTCTTGCAGAGCAAAACAAATGGCAACCACATCATGCAGTATTATGCAACTTTCTTCACCATTGCATTCAAATGTATTTGAAGGCGATGTGGTTGCCTTGTATGGACCAGCATGCAATAGGAATTCAAATTCACCAAAGAAAATAGAGTTGGCACATGCTGATCTTATAGACAAAGATGGTCAGTTAACAGTAACAGTTAACATGAACAATACGCTTGTCTCACGTTTCATGAAATATTTCACCCCTAGCAGCAGTGTGCGGATTTCAAATTTCATAACTAGAAACAAAGGGGTTTATGAGAGAGCAGATGCAAAGCATTGCATTGTTCTGCACCAGCAGACTACTATGGAAACAATTCCACAAGTTTGCCAACAACGTAAATTGGCACCGGACACAACAATACATGCTTTGTCAATCTCAACAAACGCTTACTCTGTTGGTTCTATTGCAGCACTTGTTATTTCATGTGAACAAGACAACAGGAACTATGAGCTCTGTGTTAAAGATGGGGAAAAGATACAAGATACTGCAATGGTATGCTGGCATTTAATCTCATAGCTACTATGTATCTCTATTGCACTTAGCAGTTGGAAAGTTCATTTTTGTCTTTCAATCCTCTTACTAACAGCCAACAACAAATTTCATTCCATTGCAGTTGCAATTTCCTGAAAGCTACAAGGACCTTTCCTTCAAGATACAACAAGCATTAGTATCAGAGGTTCCACCCATGTACCTGTTCAAAAACATTGTTAGAAATGGTGCGACAGGTTCCCATCTTCTACGTGTTTCTCAAGCCACATTTTTCGATGTGCTGAATGACAACTATGCAAAGGAACACTTGCTTGCGCTCATGCAATCATAGACCAAGGCAAGTGCAGATTCTCTTCCTTTGGATTGCTTTAAAATACTTTGAAACATCTCAGCTTAATCTTTGTTCGACGTAATAATGCTTTGGCTACATTATCCATATAGACAACTATATATATGGCTACATGCATTGATTATGTCTGTTTCCATATCTAAGATTCTATAGCACAATTGAAACCAACTGTTCTCTTAGATTTGTAGCTATGCTTCTAGGTTTCAGTAGACTGGGAGTATCAAGTCCTAATTTTGAAACCAAGTACATAAAAATGATCCAATGGCATTTCTAGTTTTCTACAAAATGAAAAACAACATATCTGAATATTAGTAGTTAGGGTTTCATGTTCTCTATAGCTGCAATCATCATTGAGCTACCATACAAAGCTATTCTTTTTCAAGATTAAAGCACCTATAATCTATCCCTAGCCCATTTAACAGAAAACTGGTTGTTTAAACTCAGTTTCTTCACTACATTCTCCTTGTTAATCCCACACAAACTTCATTTGTAGCCTCAAGGATTTCAACCTAGTGAGAAAGACCTAAATGGTATTAAAAATGCTTGGTCTTTATTTGATCATCTGATTCTCTGGACCATGTCCTCTTAACACATTTTTCTTCCCAACTATTGCTTCCATAGTATTCTAGATATTGTTGGGTGAAATTGCACAATCAATGTGGAAAAGAAGATCGTAAGATGTAAAGAAACTCAATAAACCATACCATAGGCAACAGGTCAATTTCTTATGCTCTGGGTTGCAATTAAGACAGTTCTGAGTTTCATTTCTAAATTGCTTATAGACCAATTTTTCCCTGCCATTTGATAGTTGCCTTTTATATGCTTTTGTTCTTTTATGTTTTTCCACAATCAGCTAATTGTAGGATTTTTATACTATCAGATCCATGTGCAGATGTAATAGTATCTTTGCTTATGTTTTTTTGTTCAGGGTTGCTAATGTGCTTGAATTTATTGCCATTTTGCCATTGCAACATTGCTCATAATGTTTTTTATTGCATATAATTCCAAACTTCTTATCAATAGTTTATTGCACTATGACAAATTCATTACTGCTTTATAGATTTCCACATTTGCAACCATCTTTGAATTCTTACTCAATATGAAATTGACCCACTGCATTCTGCAGGTACATGGAACACTCAAGCCAAAAAATGCCTTCACATCTCCATTCCGCAAAATATGCAATAATTGCAACAAGCAGATCCCTAACAACTCGTCGGACTGCATAATATGCCAACAAAACACACCATCGAGGCAGGAGCATTCCCTGGAATGTGCTATTGAAACAGAAAATGGAACACTGGTTTGTACAATGAAATTTCCACAACTACAACAACATTGCCCAGCAGTTGCACTCACTACATACGAGCAATACACAACTAGCATTTCAGCAACAGTTTTTCACCTACGAAGACTCTTTGTGCAAGCTGTTTTCACACTTGATGCATACAACACCATAACAGAAATCAATAGCACACAGTGACAGTGCATAGAATAGTTTTTGTTATTTTCACTGTATCTAGTTAACTTTCCATACAACATGCTATTTAGATTTTGCAAACTTCAAATTGCATGTTTGATAGTATGTATAAAACCAACTTTATATGGCTTTTATGTTTAGATCGGCTATATAATTTTGTCTACTGTCCTCAGACTTTCGACCTGCATATTTCATGTGACATATAAATACATGTATATATTTATATTACTATTACACATAATTACAAATATTTCAAACTCTGGTATATGTTGATGCTATATGTTCTTCTTGTTCATTGCATCGATAGAAATTTCAACTGAATGTCTTCTACATCTATAATGCAATGTTAGAATTCATCTCCTATATGTTCTTTTATTTTAAGTTTTCTACCATAAAAATTGGTGTGTTTACTTTTTACCATATACAAATGGCCAAATGGCATCTTTTATGAATGGCATATATTTTCTACTGTAAATTCATTTTTTACAACCGATTGCTTGTTTTACTAAAAGTGAACGTTTTATGTGGCCATGTTTGTTTATATATATAATGTACTATGGTCGAGTTAAATTGTTCTTTGCTTATATAATCAATAGCCTAATTTGGTATGCTTATATAATCGATGACTTAATTTTGTTACAAGTCTCTTCAGTTTTTTTGGTGGTTATCTTCTGGAGAAGCAACTTGGTTCCTTGAGTGGCGTTAGTGATGTTTTGTTTGCTTGGATTGACATGTTATTAGTCTATGGTTTGTATCTAAGGCATGTGCTTAGAGGTTTTCAGAGTGTGTTGGAGTTGGGGCATTGTATTGAGTAATTGTGTAATGCATATGGTTGTCGATTTTGACTTTCTCCATTGCAATGAGTAGTTGGCCTATAATTGGTCTAGATTTTAAGCACAAACAAGATGATTTTGTTTTAGCACTTAAATTGCATTGTTGCTAATTGATTTGTGTGACCAAATCCATCTTATAGTCTCCATCATCCATGGAAGAATATAACTCATGTTTGACTTATTCTAAAGAAGAATGGAACTTGTGTTTACTTTGTCTGAAGCAGAATTGTTGTTATTCTGAGCTTGTTCCATTCTACCTATCTTTATAATGTTAGAGGAAATAACACTAAAGATTCAGAGTACCAGGCACTTTGGAAAGAAATCTAGAAATAGGTATTGGTTGTATAGTTTGTGTCTTTAGAATAAAGTGAAGTCTACTCTTGTAGCCCATATTTGTTTGTAAGCAATCTCAAGCATCATCATAGTGCATCTGATGGTATTCTTGCTTCTTTCCATTTCAACCTAACCAAGGCCTATGCAATCTGATAGTGATGGTGTTGTCATTCCCCACCTGATGTTTTTAGCAATTGCAATTGTGAGCAATGTTCATAGTCTTATAAATGACCACATGAAAGACCTTGGCAATTTTGCAAATTATTCTGCCTACTTTCAAAATATCTACAAGAATTTCCAATTTCTATTATGAACTTTGCTTTGGCAATGCACATATAATTTTTCAGATTGTTGTTATGATTGTCTTCTATTATACCTGGTGGCTCTATAAATGTTCTTAAGATTCATTATGATGCTTTTGACATGCTTATAAAACTGGTTATGAGCATTTTCAAAATCACCATGTTTATGATTGTCGTTATGTGACGTTGTGTCTGATAGTCATGGTTTTGTAAACAACCTTATCGACAACCACATGAAAGATCTCGGCAATCTTGGAAATTATTATGGCTCTTTCTAGAATGTCTACGAGAATTTTCATATTGCTATTGTTATCTTTAATTTTATGGTGATTATGATGCTTTTAAACATGCTTATAAAACTGGTTATGATCATTTTTTCAAAGTCACCATGTTTCTTATTGTGGTGATGTTTCAAAGTGCCTAATAATCTTCAATTTATCAATAGTCTTATGAATGACCACATGAAACATCTTGGAAATTTTACAAATGATCATGGGTCTTTCCAGATTGTCTATGAGCATTTTCATATTGTAATTACGAACTTTGCACAACTAATTTTCAGACTACTATTATGATTGTCTTCAATTATGCCTGGTGGTTCTATAAATCTACATAAGATTCATTATGGTGGTTTCAGACATGCTTAGAAAACTGATTATGATCATTTTCATAATCGTCATGTTTCTAATTGTGGTGATATTGTATATGCAAATGTAGTTCTCTCACTTCTCAGGTGTTTGATACTCATGCTTAATTTTGTCACTACCCACATGATGTTTTTACCAATTGCAATTGTGATCAATGTTAATAGTTGTGATCATTGTCACTGTCCACATGATGTATTTACTTAAAGCCATAGGAACAAAACATCAAGGTAATAAGTAAGCATGAAGTTGAACTAGATGTCGACTATGTTCCAGTAAGTTTGCTTGTGTTGTGAAAAATGCATAGACGTGAATGCAAATGCTACATCAATATTATGTAACCAAGGAAATAGAAATTCCATCTCAAAAAGCTTAATGATCCAAAAGGTGTCTTCATTAGTAATATGTTACTTATACCGGGTTTCAATATCATTGTTATTTTTGTCATATGAAACATAGTTAAATGCTATGGATTCTTTCTCCATCCATATCTATCTTGAGGTATTGTTGAAGACAATTAGCCTTTGTTCTCCACTGAGTCTTTTTAATATTTATTTCCATTCAAAGTAAGTCTAAGTCAACATGCACAAGCAAAAAACAAATCTCTTTTTTGCCTCCTCTGTCACGGGCATTGTCGCATGCGGCTCTTGTTTCCATGTTAGGATCACTTAACTTATTGGAGGTTTTTGGGAATAATTATTTCATCAATCGTTGTTAACCATAGTTAATGTTTTGCAATAGCAAGGCTCGAGGTTTATTCAGTTCAGATCATGTAGTGAGAAATCCATACTCGCATTGAATAATTTTTGCAGATATATTTAATGGCGTTGCTTTCAATGTTGTTAAACATTCAAATTTTCATCTACCATTTTAAATCCCACCGCATTAAGTGTATCATAGGATCATCATCGGAGAAGTATGTTATATCATGTATGAGAAATTCACCATCAAATGCTTGATCCTACGTAGAAAGTGTCAATGGTTGATACCCATACCCAATAGGGGTAGTTTCGACATCCTGATAGGAATATTATGGTGTAATGTCGATAGGTAATATCCAATGATTTTTCTACAATCATTGATGTTCCGATAACAATGATTTGGTCATCAATTTTGTAATGTTTTTTTGGCCCCATAGGATTCTTGTTGATGAGAAAAAGATTGCTTGTATACATATGTGTGATTTTACTTGTTAATGAAAAAATAAAGGAGAGATGAACAAGAAAAACGAATGTGATTCCATTGTGTCTATCCATTTTGTGCATCACAATTGACGTTAGGAGGCATCATATTTTCTTGCAGGTGTAGTGAATTGCATTAATCTAACACCTCTGTTTAGGGCCACAAGACCGTATCAGTAAATATGATGTGTGGGCCTCCTCGTCGGGGAAGTTCGCGGGTTGTTTGGTTGCTAAAACATGCATGGCGGTCAGCAATAGTTGCAGCAGCTAGCGACTTTGACCGCAATAATGACCATTGGTAACAAGACAAGTGTCTTAACCTGCAAAAGAATACTCACGTAAAATTACAATAATAGGCTCATTGATTCGTGATCATTAAGGTATAAGTTTTCATCCCATTATCCAAGGATATAAAGTGATTAACTCCAAATCCAAAGTACCAAAGGGTAAATGTCATTTTAGAGTCAAAAGTAAATGTATTGATAAGATTTTAAAAATTGAGGTGTAAAAATGAAGTACCAGAAGGTAAATGACAGTTTATAGTAAAAAGGTAAGGTATTGATACGATTTTAAAAATCAATGTGTAAAAATGTATAATGAAGACTTTTGGTCGGGGTTATTCAAAATTTGGTATTTGTTGAGAGTTTATGTAAATAATTAAATAAGTATTAAAAGTTAGTTTAAGTAGTTATGACTTAAATGTGAGATACTTTTTCTCAAAATTAGGGAGGTTACGGTTTTGGCTTTCTTGATTTCCTCGGAGTTAGGGTCAGAGGTGACGATTTACTCCATTTACCATCCATGAATCATGGGGCACTACTTGAAGAGTTTTCCACAAGATTTGTTCCCTTGGAAAAAAAAAAGCTAAATAGCCAAAAATCAAGTAGGTATTTTAGTCTTTTATCAAACATTATTGCTTCCCAAAGAGCTAGGGATCAAGACTCTGACAATCATAAATGACTTACGTGACTCAACTATAATTATCAGTGATATGTATCACAACTCATGCCCAAAGGATCATGCTCTACTTAGGTTAGGCATATGAGTGCAATTGATGGCAAAAGGATTTGAATTCATAACCTATTATCAAGTTTTACGAAAGCAAAATGTCAAAATATCTAGAAGGAAATGTTACAATTAATTTCGAGGGGGATTAAGTAAAATGGATGGGCATTAGTCCTTAGCCACCTTCCATGAGATTCCATGGTCAAAATGCACTCTTATACTCGAAGAAAAATGGTGATGGAGGTGGTGCATGAAGTCAAACTTCTTAAGACTGAAACCAGGCTAGATACTCCTCACCTTATGGCAACCCAAGGATTTCCTTTATTTGCAATAGAGATGGAACATTAGACTATATGTGGGATTAATCAAGGCATGATAATGGGCACATATCTAATGTATTGTTCAAGTATTTGATGACTATGGTTTCACTTGTCGCTATTAGGAAATTCGTTTTTCTATCATGTGTGTTCATCCAAGGCTTGTCTTTGAGGTTGGATTCATTGTTGCAGAGAGAGGGCCATCGTTGCTTCCACAACACACCAAATATCTTGGGGTTTCCAGAAAGTTATGGCCTTTCAAAAGGTTTGCAACCATTGTGATGGAACTTTGAATTGGGTTGGCATTATGGAAAGCCATATCCACTCAAATTGTTGCTCATAGTGCGAAATTCTTATTTGCGTAGAGCCATTAGGCATTGCAAGAGGCACACAAAAGAATTGCAGGAATGCCATTGCTTATTCGTCAAGAAAATGGACAAGTGGAGGAAACTTTTGTAAAGGGGATAGGAGGCTGAAAAATACTCTTGGAACCAACAAATTGAAGACCTTGAATCCCAACTAAAAAGCTTGACACTGAGACAATAGAGGACAAATATTTCAAGGGGTAACAAACAATAGTAGGCTTGAAGAAGTGGAGGAGAAGTTGAAAGGGATTATGAAGAGGGTGGAATAGCTAGAAACATGTAGGAAATTGAAAAGGGAAGTTGCACATTCATACTCCATCACATTCCAATGGCATTTATGGACTAGTGGAATGGAAAGAAGAAGATGAAGCCACAATACAATGAGCAATGCGTCGAGAAATGGACCAATTAGATGAGGCCCAAGTCCCCAAGGTTGGTGGAAAGACCTACCACAGGCAAGTTCATTTTTTTAATTTTTAGTGTTAATCCATGGTCTACAAGTATGTTTTGTTTGTAGGATAGTTTGTCAAATGTTTTGTTTGTAGGATAGTTTGTCAAGCATTTCACATGCTATCTAGAATGCAATATATGTAGTATTATCCAACTAGTTAAGGCAATTAGAATGGCAAACAAATTGTTGGACTCTATATGGAACAATAAAGACTGGGTCTAACAATTTTGTATTATCTTAATGGACGATTCGACGACAACTTTATTATATACAAATATATTTGTTTTTATTAAAAAAAGGAAAATTTGTCTACTAGGATCTTTGAAAGTGTGTTTGAGCATTATTAAAGCTTTAGCAGATTTCAAACGAAAGACATTATCATCAATATTAATCCAATTAAGACCTTCGATGATAGTAATATTGAGTTGGCCAACCAATTCCAAATCTCTAAGCCAAAAATTATTGAAAACTTGTAACTATTTATTGTTTTGACTGATATCATAAATTTAAAAAATAAAAATAAAATATATATATTCAATGTTTCTATCATAATTTTGGTTTACTTGAACCCAATATCTGAAAAAATGGACTATTAACATTCTACACAACATTTTAAAAAGTTCATGTACACTTTTAACATTATAATTTTTGGACTATAACAACCTGCACACATTACATTTTAAAGGTCATTTATGTACACTTAACATCATACATTTTACACTTTGTTGACTTGTATAATTAAATATAATTAAAATTTTAGAAAAAAATAACTATAACAATCTAACCATTCTATGCATAAGTAGATTATTTAACGAAAAAGTTAAATCATTTATATTTTAAGGCCCTGCATGTACACTTGCATATACATTATATTTTGCAATAAAAATAAGATGTTAAAAAACAACAACAATAAAAAATAATAATTATTAAAATATCGCACTTTTATTCAATTTTTACAAACCAAAATTATATATTTGAAAAGCTAACTCAATTTTGAATAAATTTTAAATAATTCATTTTCTAGCACCATCCTCATATTATTTGTGCAAATATCTCAAATCATCCCTCAAGCTGAAAGAATTCACTTCTTTATATTATCTTAAAGTCAGTAATGTGACTTAAAAGACCTTATTAACTTGCAATCACCCTTTGTTTTTTATTAAGAGTTTTAAATTTCGCTTTAACACTAAGGGAATTCAAACTACTTTTCTTTATAACTTCCTCGTACTATCAATTCCTTTCATCGAGAACTTCATCATCTGCTTGATAGCTCAACTATCTTCTTTGCACTTGTGTATTACTTCTCCCTTTCTATAATTTGATTATACTCAATAATTGAACTTAGAAAAGAAACCCTTATCATCTTTCACTTCAGCCTCAACTACCTTCTTTGGTTTGTATGTTACTTCTCCCTTTATATAATTTGATTATACTCAATAATTTAACTTAACAAAGAAACCCTTGTCATCTTTCACTTCACGCTCAACAACATTCTTTGGTTTGCATGTTACTTCTTTTTATAATTTGATTATACTCCATAATTGACCTTCTTTTGCTAGCAAAGAAACCCTTATCAACTTTCACTTCAATGAGATAGTTTGATTATCACCTAGAAAGTTCTCACCTCGGTGATCAAGCGTCACGACTAAACAATAATAGCTTTCTTGTTCTGCTAGGATTAATGTGGTCTTTTGAAAATGCTCCCAATTCCGACATTGCATGCTTTAATATGTAATCATTAAACAATAATAGCTTTCTTACATTGCATGCTTTAATATGTAATCATTAAACAATAATAGCTTTCTTGTTCTGCTAGGATTAATGTGGTCTTTTGAAAATGCTCCCAATTCCGACATTGCATGCTTTAATATGTAATCATTATGGGAGACTAGAAAAGGAGGTTATGTAGTAGTCACTCCTAACTTGTATATATACTACACTAAATTAATTATAAACGAAATAAAAACAATAAATCAAAAAATCAAAGCATATTTACCAAAATAAGAAGTCACAACCATAAACACCATTCTAAATGGCAAAAGTTGAGCACCAAACAGAAACGCCGTGATGAGGTGGTACAGATTGCCCGTAATCATGAGGGGAAGTGTTGGAACCATGAACATTGCATGTTTCCACTATTGTTATCATGATTCCAAGCAGTTTTCATGGTCCCAGCCCAGCCCTTCATATTTCTGGGCAATCCGTACAAACTCATCATGGTGTTTCTGTATGGCGCTTAAGGTTTGTCATTCTGAGTTGTAGCTGATACACTATTAGTATCGTAATAAGTAGAGCAATGTCCACTTTTTGCAAATACATATCATAATCCCACCTTGATACTCATTTTACAGATTGATATATATGGGGAATTCTCTACTAACAATTCAAATTGTAGTGTTTCATCCAAGAGTTCAATTTATACAAGCATGTAAAGTGCATCTTATAGGAACCTCTGCTCATGTTCATGTTTGATATTAGTTGAGTAATTCTTCAAGGTGATCTGGCATCTACCGAACCCATGCCACCAACATCATGAGATGATAACCACCGTTGTAGATGGCATTCACAGCCAAACTCTGAATCAAAGAATTGTTGTCATTTCCTTTCAACATCCTGATTCCTAAAACATGCACTTCACATGTTTATAAAATTGCATATTTACTTTAGCAGGGCATATATTGAAATACTCGGATGAAATTCTTCAAATGCAATGGTTAGTGAGAATTACCATATTAATAAAAACTAAATGATATTTCACATCTTCTGATCACACCTGAATCATAACCATTGGATGCTAATTTAGCAGCAGCTTACCAAGACATTACATTGCTGCCCAAACTTTTGTGCTGATGGTAGTTTAGAAATAGCAACAGGGCTTCATATAGCATAATGCTCACTATAGTTGCCTACTGTCTAGGTTGATGCAATTTGCGTGAAAGGCTTGCAACTGCTGTTGTAATCATGTTTCCAATCTTTCAGATGAGCATATGAATCAAACTAAGCAAGCAAAGCATCATTTTTTCTTTATTGATAGTTGTTAATATTTTATGGCATGAAGTAGGAATGTTATCCACTTCACAAGTTGCCTACTAGCACTCCAGTCCCAAAAATGCTGCAGGTTCAAATTTAGCATGCAATTGTGTATATATTTAAAGAATGCAGATTTGAAAATACATCACCACATGAATCTTTGCAATCCTGATTCATGATCCCAATGGAAGGGTTTGAACAAAAACAATGAAATAGCAAACAGATTTACAATAATGTATTGCATTCCAATTAAGATCCAAGCTCTGTCATCAATTTGAGCATGCAGAATTATAAAATAAAATGGAATAGTATAATATCTGAACTCAATTAAGGGGGCCGGTACTAAAACCCCCGCAGCTGCAAAGAAAAATACAAATATCCAACTTTTTTGTCGAGTTTTTCCTGTATGCAGATTAACATATAAGGAAACAATGTTAGATGTGATGTTACCAAGCAACCATATAGATGACAATATGTGAATAATGCTAATCTGATTCAAAGCAGAGGAAGAACCAGAAATTTGTCTGAAGTTTGAAGATATGCTTCACCACACTTTTCATTACCAACCTAGAGTATTGAAGATTGACCACCATGAATACACATAAAGAGGAGTTAAAAGGTACTTCATTAACCAATGTGCTTGAATGACCTTTCTCCATATATAGAAAGGATAGTGCCGATTGTCAGCAAGGAGATATGGATGTGCCAGACTGCAAAATTACATTGTTTAGGAGAATTATAAACTATACTTTACATTGTCCAAAAACAACTCACACATATAATATGTAAATAAACCATGTATCCGACCTCCCTTATTTCTTCCCTCCAAAAACAACACATATAGATAGCAACTCAATTAAAATTTTGAAAGCAATCCACATGAGGATGATTCAGGAGATGAAGTAACGTTTTTTCTTTTAAAAGGACATGATAATGTAATTAAACAACTCTCATGGGCATAATGATTGACCAAATACAACTCTCACACAAATAATATGTAAAGAAACCATGTTATCTGTCATCCCTTCTTTCTTCCCTCAGAAAACAACATGCATATAGATAGCAGCTAGGTTAAAAATTGAATGCAATCCACATGAGGATTGGTTCAGAAGATGTAGCATTTTTGCTTTTAAAAGGGCATGATGATTCAAGTGAGGTGAGAAATCTAATGCTGCCAGGGTTCTAAATGATTTGTCATATCTCGAAGGTAAACTACATGGTGATAACTGATGATATCAAATTCTCAGGCAGTGCAGATGATGAATCAAGTGAGGTGAGACATCTAATGCTGCCAGGGTTGTAAAAGATTTGTCATATCTCAAAGGTAACTACGAGGTGATAACTGATGATATGAAATTCTCAAGCAGTGTACCCAAAGAGTAGCAGAAATCTCTAGCTACCCTGACTTATATAAACATTTGAATATGTCATAGATATCAGAAAAGAGAGAACTTATTTTCTCTGCCCCTTTCAAAATAATTCAGAAACTGAATGTATATCTTTTGATAGTGAGTACAGGGGTCAAGCTGATACGCTCTTATTACTTAATCAACCAATACTGAATACAATATCATGCCTTTTACCTACAGGATTCCAATTTCTAGATTCTTTCCTGCTTTCCTGTTGAAACTGATGAAACATTAGACTTCAATTTACGCAAATCATGGTTTTTACGTACTTCTTTTCTTTCAATATTTGTATAAACGTTGACTGTACCTCTGTAATGGATTTTCCCCTCCTGAAACAGTATTCCCAACTTGGCAAGAGAACATGTTCAACAGTAATCACTAGACTTTATTGCTTGTTCTCATCTCTTGTTATGCCAATTGTCCATCCAAAGTCTGATAAATTTTAACTCACCCCATTTTAATTACATTGCATCATCTTATATTTAGAGAACTAGTTGCAGTACTTGATTTGCCTCCTCAAGCCTGATAAAGATGAAATCCTCAATATCCTCAACATCTACCTTTTACTGATCTACTTCCAGTAGCTTTTACATGATATGTTAAATTCTTAAATTACAGGAGCACGCCACAACACTCCCTAACCTAAGAAGAACTGCTAGTATTTGTTGTACAGCAGACCTGTATAGGCTACATGTGCAAATAAGAGATTAAATTGAGGAAATATAACCAAGGACAGGAATCATTTATAAATAGCTAATATAGACAATGAGAGAAAGTCCTTTTCCAGGCACATTCCTATGATACTAGTGTCCCGTGATAAACAGTCATGACTTATTGTCCTGACTATTAATAATTATAAATTATAATCAAGCATTATTTATGAATTATTTGTTATTGCCACATATATAAGGTACCTCATTGGTTTTGGCCTGTGGTGCTTCTCGCCTCAGTGTTGTCTTGCAGATGGATGTACATGTTTCGTGGCAGATAATTGGATGCATTTTCCATCCCATTTCTCTTCTTCACATAATGAGCACAAATACTCACAATGATGGCTGATTGCTTGTGTTAGCAACTAGATATCCAAATTCAGGTGAACTCCATAACGTGGACACAGCGGGGGGCAGAATTTGGATGGAGTCTAGGGTTGATGCAGCTGAGGAGAAAAAAAAATATGGCTACCAACTTAAGGTTTTTACGATGGAGATGGAGCTGGATCAGGTATACTACAGAGAGGAAGAGGGGAGTGTTAGAATTTTAAATGCAATTATATAAAAGATCACTGAAAGATAAACAAGCATAGCATAGACAATAGTACACAACAATTTATCCAGGGAAACCCTCGTGGGGCAGAAAACCCAGAAAAACTTCTTCAGTATAGATTCGTCAGAAAGTACAATAGCAATCCTCGTGCAATAACCCAAAACAATAAGTCTCCAAAGCAGCTACTGTCCTTGACTCTATCTCTCTACTCATGCGAACTTGATGAATGAGTGAGGTTACTGTTATCACCAAACTTGTGGTTGCCCCTATAGATGGATCCGTAAGGACGGTAGAGGGGATAGGCAACCAAAGAGGTGAACCAAGAGAGCCTCGATCTCCAAAGGATTGGTTGTCATGCCAATCGAGGCACTCTTCCCTTGATGTTGTCTAATCCCTAGATCTCTCTAGTATCAAATGTTACACATGTGATGAGAAGGGACATTACTCAAGAAACTGTCCCAAAAATCAAGGATCCTCCAAGAAAACCAACAAAAAGAGGCATCATGCTCACACTGCTGAAGATGATGAACCAGCAAGGAAAAGAACCAAAGAAGAAAGGGATGATTCTTCAAGTGATGAAGAATATGTCTTAATCTTAGCACTCACAGGCACCATCACACATGGGAGCAATGATTGGCTTGTAGATAGTGGACCATCCAAGCATATGACGGGGTACAAGGAATCTTTCAGAACATGAGTCACCTCACAAGGTGAAACTTGGGGATAATTATCAGTATCCCATTAAAGGAAGTGGAGAAGCTTCCTACAAGCTAGACTCTGGCAAATCATTAAAAATGAAAGATATTCTCTATGTACCAGGATTGAAGAAGAATTGTCTCTCCATCCCATCATTAGATGCTAAAGGAATGCGGGTCGCATTTTTTGATGGCCAAGTCCTAATGTAGCCAAAAGGAAAGACAATAAATGATGCAACAGTGATTGGAGAGCAAGAGGGAGGCTTGTACAAGTTGAAAGGACAACCGGAACAAGCATTGGTTCATGACTCTATGGAACCAAGTGAATTATGGCACAGGAGGCTTGCACATGTGCACTATTGAACACTACCAATTGCAAGCAAAGCGGTTTCAAGACTACCATAAATCCAAACAAAGCATGAAAGCATTTGCAAGGGATGTGCGCAAGGAAAGAACATGAAGAAGACATTCCCTAGCAGTTAAAGCAAGGCAAAAGGAATATTGGATATAGTCCACTCAGATGTATGTGGTCCCATGTCTTCCAGCTCATTAAGCGGGTATGTATACTATGCCTCATTTATAGATGATTTTTCCCGCAAGACATGGATTTATTTCTTGAAAAGCAAAGATGAAGTATTTAGCAAGTTCAAGGAATTCAAAGCCTTGGTCAAAAATCATACTGAAAGGAAGATCAAGACCTTTACGATCAGATAATGGAGGAGAATTCACTTTAGAAGAAATCAAGGACCTTTGCAGAGAACCCGATATTAAGACGGAGGTGAGCACTCCTTACAATCCTCAACAAAATGGTGTTGCAGAACGAAAGAACAGAACAATAATGGAAGCAGGGAAGGCAATGCTATATGATCAAGATCTTCCGATGCACTTATGGGAAGAAGCAGCAAGGACAGTTGTGTATGTACAGTTGTGTATGTACAAAACTGTACACCTCACCGTGTATTGAACAACAAGACTCCCGAAAAAGCTTTCTCAGGTGAGAAACCAGAAGTCAGCCATCTCAGAATATTTGGTTGCCTGATGTACATACACATCCCAAAGGAAAAGAGAACCAAGCTAGATCCTTCAGGAAAGAAGGGAATATTCGTGGGATTTAGCGACACATCAAAATCCTACCAAATATACTTCCCAGGATTCAAGAAGATCGAGATCAGCAGAGACGTAACTTTCGACGAAGATTCAACATACAACAAATCAAGGAAATTACCCATTGAAGAAACTAAAGAACCTGAAGTTCCCAGAACCAAAGACACAATTATGGAAGAAGCAATTCAAGAAGATCGTGAAGACCACGACATGGCAGAACCACAAGAACCTGCAGATCCACCTCGCGAGAAGAACTCCCACAAGAGAAGACCAGCATGGACACATGAAGCAATACAAGATGCAAAGAAGTATGGTGGTCCAGATGGGGTACATAGAGAAAGCAAGACCCAGACCATACTCCAACTATGTGGCCCTACTATGTGACATAATTGATACAAAACCTTCCAACTACGAGGAAGCAACTGAAAAGAAGGAATGGAAGGATGCCATGATCGAGGAGTACAAGTCGATTATGAAGAATGATGTCTGGGAGATAGTTCCAAGACCAATAGGGAATTCTATTGTGACTTCGAAATGGATCTACAAGATCAAGCATGCTACAGATGGTAGCATAGAAAAACACAAGGCAAGATTTGCAGCACGTGGCTTCTCCCAGAAAGAAGGCATAGATTACGAGGAGACATTTACACTCATAGCAAGATACACTTCCTTCAGATCTATACTTGCATTGGCTGCAGTGATGAAATGGAAGGTACACCAGATGGACGTCAAGACAGCCTTCTTGAATGGTGTAGTTGAAGAGGAAGTGTGCGTGGAGAAGCCACTAGGATTCAAGACACATGACAGACATGTTAAAGAAATGTAACTACGGAAGATATTTTAAATGTACTTGTCTATTGTATTATTGTATTCCTCCTTCGGGAGATGTCATTGATGTAATTGATAATGTAAGAGTCATTGAAAGAGTCAATGTAAACCCTAACTGTTAGGTTGACCTGGAAAGATCTAGAAAAGAATATTTTACTGTAAAGAGTACAGGTCGTCCTAGTTAGGTGAGTCAAGCCGACCTAATTAGTAAAAAGGTCAAGTCAATTGTAAAGTATAAATAGGAGATTCAGTTGCTCATTTGGAACACTCATCTCACTCACTCAAGTTCGCATAGGAGAGAGAGAAGTTCACACAAGTGAAGGAGAGACGCTGATTTTGTCTTGGGGTTTTATCTTGTACTTGTGAATTCTATATTGAGGAAGTTTTGTCGGGGCTTTCTCCCTTGTGGTTTCCCTGAGAGAAATATTGTGTTCTTTGTTTTTGTTGTGCTTGTCTTTCTTTTAGTGATTAGATTGTTTAATGTTATTATGCTAAACAAGTAGAAAAAACTAACATGGTATCAGAGCAGGCCTGAAAGAAAACATTGTGCAGCCTCTGCAACTGCAGAAACTAGGGCTTCTTATTTTGGGAGCTCTCTCCATAGATCAACTGAAAAAGAGGGTGCATCTAACTCGCCTCACTAGGCCCATCTTTCTGTCGAAGCAAAATTCAATTCCGAGAATTTTCATTTTTTGGTCCCCCACTACAGCCCGGAGAACTAGGGCATCAAGTTTTTGGAACATCTGCTCACAGAATCGGGAGAAGGAGTACTTTGCTCAACTCGCCTTAAGGATGCGCATCTTTTCATCCAACTAGTTTTCCAAAATCCCGAAGTTGGAAAATTAGGGTTTCTCTGTCAAACCCTAAGTCAAAGTAGAAGTAGTTTTCAGAAGGACAACTTTACTAGTAAGCCCTACATCTATTCTATTTCCATTTGAGGTTCTTATTTTATAAAAATGACAAACAATACCAAGCTTGCTGAGAAGCTTGAAGGAGCTAAGAACTTCAAGGCATGGAAATATAGAGTCATGCTCATTCTTGAAGAACATGACCTAGAAGGCTTTATAAAAGAGAGACTTACAAAACCCGAAGGAGATGAGGCCAAAGCAAGACACAAGAAGAATATGATCAAGGCTAAGAGGATCATAGCTGACTCTATCAAAGATCACTTGATTCCTCAAGTGTCCTCAAAGAAGACTCCAAAAAAATATTTGATGCTTTGACCAGCCTGTTTGAAGGAAAGAATATTAACAGGAAGATGACCTTGAGAAATCAACTCAAAGGTGTGAAGAACCAGAAGTCTAAGACTATGCACTCATACTTCTCCAGAGTATCCCAAATCAAAGAACAATTAGAAGCTATTGGAGATATGGTAGAAGATACTGAAGTTGTGATGACCACTCTGAATGGTCTTCCTAGAGATTAGGAACCTTTTGTTCGTGGCAAATGCGCTAGGAAGAAACTAATCCAATTCAGACAACTATGGGAAGAGTGTGTGCAAGAGGAAGAAAGAATAGCAATAAGAGAGGAGAAACTAAATGACAATGAAGATCAAGCTTTGGCAACTCATGCCAAAGGAAGAAAGAAAAGAAAGAGTGATGTACGTACCCATGACCACTCTCCCAGAAGACCTCAAAGATCTCAAAGGAGCAAGAGGTTCAAGAAAGACCTCTCCTCAATTGAATGTTACTCGTGTCACAAGACAGGACACATTGCAAGCAATTGTCCATTCAAATCTAGACAACCTAAGAAGCAAAAGAAAAGATTTCATGCTCATGCAGCTGATGATAGTGAATATGATAACGAAGTCAAAACCAAAGAAGATGAAGATTGCAGTGAAGAATGTGTACTAATCTCAGCCCTCACTAGTTCAGTATCTCATGGAAGTGATACTTGGCTAGTGGACAGTGGAACCTCAAAACACAGGACGGGATACAAGGATTCTCTTTCACATCTCATGCGGAAAGATTCTCCACACAAAGTAAAGCTTGGAAATGACTATCAATACTCTATCAAAGGAATGGGAGAGGCTACTTACAAATTGGACTCTGGAAAGTCCATGAACATGAAGGAAGTGCTATATGTTCCAGGTTTGAAAAAGAACCTTCTTTCTATTTCAGCAATAGATAAGAAAGGTCTTAGAATGGCATTTGTAGATGGTGAAGTTCTTATGTGGCCAAAGGGGAAGACTAAAAATGATGCAATTGTTATTGGAGTTGAAGAAGGAGAACTCTATAAACTTAAGGGTCATGCAGATTCAGCACTGATGGCTAATACCATGAACCCATGTGAACTATGGCATAGAAGACTAGCTCATGTACATTACAAAGCCTTACCAATAGTGAGTAAGGTGGTGACTGGACTACCAGAAATCCAAGTTGATCATATGAAGGAGTGTGCAAAGGATGTGCACAAGGAAAAAGTACGAAGAATCCATTTTCAAGCAGTGATAGCAAAGCTAAAGGCATATTGGACATTATTCATTTCGACATTTGTGTACCTATGTCTACCACTTCATTAAGCGGAAAAACCTCTCTGAAAAGAAGATCAAGATACTAAGGACAAATAATGGAGGGGAATACACTTCAGGCAATTTCAAAGATTTATGTAGACAAGCAGGGATTAAGAGGGAGCTTACTATTCCCTATAACCCACAACAAAATGGTGTAGCTGAAAGGAAGAACAAAACTATCATGGAAGCAGTAAAGGCCATGATCCATGATCCATAATCAAGATCTAACCATGCATCTATGGGTTGAAGCAGCTAGAACCACAGTCTATGTACAAAATAGAATATCTCACAGTACTCTTGGCAACAAGACCCCAGAAGAGATGTTTACCGGCGTAAAGCCTGAAGTTAGTCATCTAAAGATATTTGGATGTCCAGTATTTATTCACATTCCAAAAGAGAAGAGATCGAAGTTGGAGCCTTCAAGAAAAAAAGGAATATTTGTGGGTTACAGTGGGCAATCAAAGGCTTACCGTATCTACATCCCAGGATACCGCCAGAGTGAGCTTAGCAGGGATGTTACATTTGATGAATACACAGCTTTCAACAAGTCTAAGAAGACTCATGAGGATGAAGGGGAGCATGAAGCTCCTAGAGTTACATAAACTAATGATGTACCAGACAGAAATATTGAAGAGGAACCTATTCCAGAGGATCATGACATGACAGAACCTCAGAGACCTGAGGAGACACATCATGAGGAAAATCCACAAAAGTGAAGACCAGCTTGGGCATGAGAAATAATACAAGATGCAGATGCAGGAAGATATGGTGCCCCAAAAGGAACCAGTAGAGAAAGCAAGAGACCAAGGCCATATTCTAGTTATGTAGCCTTGATGTGTAACCTTGTTGAAGAAGAACCCACATGTTTCAAAGAAGAAAAGAACAAGTCCTCGAAATCAGATGATGGAGTGGAGCACACTGTTAGAGACTCCTGCAAGGAGACTAGGATCAAGAGAGATCCTACCAAACAAACAAAGATAAGTATTTGAATTGTCATTTTCTGTATTGTCCTGTTGTTCCCATATTTATGATGTGTATTATGCATGTTAGAATGTTTACATTGATGAACATGCATGTGATGGGTAAGTGCCCTATGGTGTTGTACAACATTCCATTGCTACTTATCTAGAATGAAACCTCTTTGTTAACATATTGGGAGTAGTACACGCTCTTAATAATGTTCTGGTAGAGATGGAAGGCATCAAGAAAGTTACTGTATGAATACGAGATATGGATGAATGTTGTGTTGAAGCATTGGCTAATATAGTTGCATGACTATGTGACCTATGTTTGTATGCATAAGAATTTGTCATTATTAATATGTTTTGGAAACTATGAAATGTTTCTAACTATGCAACTGAATTTGACTTGAATGAAATATCGTGAACGATCACCTACAAACGACGAATGATGAGATTGGTTTCATAGAACAAGACTTATGAAATCAAGCATACTACAGAAGTACAAAGCAAGGATTCTCTCAGAAAGAGGGAGTCGACTATGACAAGATGTTGCTCTAGTGGCCAGACACAGTGGTGGATATTACACCAGATAGATGGTGTAATCGAAGTAGAAGAAGATATCAAGCAACCTCCAGGACTCGGGACTCTCTATAGAGAACCACATGTGTGCATATTGAATAAGACTTTGTTCAGGATCAGAAGGCACCCATGGGATAGGACGATCACCTAGAGTGATGAGATATAAGCCTTTGCTACAAGGTTGAAGATGAGGAGCTCCTCGATGGGTGCAAGAGAGAACTTACAATCAGAGTTGTATCAAGATGTCAGAGAATCCAGTGTTCCATGATAGATCAAAGCACATCAAGATCAAGTTTCACTATATCCGGCATATGGTGTAGAAGGGAGCTGTAAAGCTCAAGTATGTTCCTACAGAGGAACAAGTTGTTGATGTGTTAACTAAGCCTCTGTCTCACATAAAGTTTGAATACTTTCGAGACAAGCTTGGTGTGGTCTGAAAGGACCTCCCTCGAAAGAGGGAGTGATGATGATGTGATTCCAGTACTTTCCTACTCAAGATCAGTACTTACCAACTGATAGTGATATCCCAATACTTGCCGACTGGTGATGTGATTCCAGTACTTGCCGACTGATAGTGATATCCCAGTACTTGCCGACTGGTGATGTGATTCCAATACTTTCTTACTGAAGATCAGTACTTGCCGACTGATAGTGATATCCCAGTACTTGCCGACTGGTGATGTGATTCCAGTACTTGCCGATTGAAGATCAGTACTTGCCGACTGATAGTGTTATCCCAATACTTGCCAACTGGTGATATGATTCCACTTCTTGCCGACTGAAGATCAGTACTTGCCGACTGATAGTGTTATCCCAGTACTTGCCGACTAGTGATGTTATCTCAGTACTTGTCGACTGATGATGTTATTGTTCTAGTACTTGTTCACTGATGATTGATGTTGTTGTTGTTCCAGTATTTACTTACTGATGACTGTTGTTCCAGTACTTGTTTACTGATGATTGATGTTGTTGTTGTTCCAGTATTTACTTACTGATGATTGTTGTTCTAGTATTTGTTTATTGATGATTGATGTTGTTGTTGTTCCAGTATTTACTTACTGATGATTGTTGTTCCAGTACTTGCCGACTAATGATTGATGTTGTTCCACTATTCAAACATTGACGATGATGTTGATGATGATATTCCAGCAGGCGATGATGACGTTGATGGTGATATTCCAGCAGACGATGATGATATTCCAGCAAACGATGATGACGCTGATGGTGATATTCCAACAGACGATGATGATGATGATGTTGATGGTGATATTCCAGCAGACTATGATGATGATGATGATGGTGATATTCCAGCAGACGATGATGATGATGATGATGATGGTGATATTCCAGCAAATGATGTTGTTCATACCCCAGACATATGATAATGTTCCAAAAACTTCCTACGACATATAGAGATTCACAAGCCAGTTGGACAGCTGTTGATGCTGTTGAAGTTGATGATGTTTCCCGTAGAATACCTTCCTAGTTAAGAGGGAGTGTTAAAGAAATGTAACTGCGGAAGATATTCTAAGTGTACTTGTCTATTGTATTATTGTATTCCTCCTTCGGGAGATGTCATTGATGTAATTGATAATGTAAGACTCATTGAAAGAGTCATGTAAACCATAACTGTTAGGTCGGCCTATAAAGATCTAGAAAAGAATATTTTATTGTAAAGAGTACAGGTCGGACCAATTAGGTGAGTCAAGCCGACCTAATTAGTAAAAAGGTCAAGTCAATTGTAAAGAATAAATAGGAGATTGAGTTGCTCATTTGGAACAATCATCTCACTCACTCAAGTTCGAATAGGGGAGAGAGAAGTTTGCACAAGTGAAGGAGAGAAGCTGATTTTGTCTTGCAGTTTTATCTTGTACTTGTGAATGTAAATTTTTAATCCAGAGATCACTACTCCCTCTGGATAGCCCTAAGATCTCAAGCGGTTTGAATCTCGTATATCAATAAATACTCATAAAGACACAAACTCAACAACTAGATCTCTTTACAGCTTTAACACACATGCAATCACACAAATAACACTGTATATACCCTGGAAACCCCAACCGGGGAAATGTAATGACCCTTTTCTAAAAATTTGTGAAAATGCCCAATTTTCCAATTTTTTCCCAATTTCGACCTTTGACTAGTTTTGTTGTTTTGGCCTCCAAGTTAACCCAAATGCTCCCAAATCTTCTATAAGGGTATATGAATGATATTTAGACTTGATTATTAGGTTCAGGGATGATTTATAACCATCAAAAGACTTCTGCAAATTTGATTTATATTCTGGTCAATGTATGGTATTTTAACTAGCAATTTATGCATCAAATCCCCCTGGGTAAACACTGAAATGGCCTCCCAAATACTTCCAAACCCCATCGAATTTCTGAATAGAGGTAGGGGATGTATTAAGGATGTAATTAAGGTCTCATGTGCATCATTAATTGATTATTATCTTTGTTCCAACCCTCTCCCATTCAGCTGCAAAAATCATCAATTCGACCCTTGGGGAAATGGCACTATTTCTTCTCCCAATGCAATTAAACTAAGTAAAAATACTTCAAATGCTCAAGTACAGTACATGAAACTTGTAAAACACGTCCATGGCAGTCTATTAATCATAAATGTATCAGGGAATCATCCATTCATTCGAAATCATCATCATTATCATGCTATACATCAATGTAGTGGGGAAATGGACATTGTTTGCTCATTAATCAACATTTTTGCATACAGTCAGTGGGTATTTCGACCTGAGCCTTTCTGAATATGAAGAACAGAGGATATGAAGCTATTACAATCAGAAATACATTATATGAAGCTCTCCCAATGAGTACAAGTGCTCACCCAAAGCGCAATCCCTCAAGGAGCATGAATATGCCTTCAAAACTGGAAATGGTGGAGAGAAAATGCTGCACTAAACCAAACCATGAAATTTCCTGTAGCTGCTACCTGCAAATACAAACTCCATTAAAGCAGCATGAAAGACCTGAGTGGCCTCTCCAAACACCAACTTGGATGGGAATCATTCACCCTCGAAATTGGCTACGGCAAGAAACTAGTCATCCACTAGCTCTCTCTTCACACATGCAATTTTTCTCAAATCATCAAAAGCCATTCTCATACTTGATTTCTACATTTTATAACCAACATTAGCCTTCTAAGGGTCTAAATCCTCTCATTATCTTCTAGAGATTTCCACTTAGGAAATATTCCACATTTGCCACTTGTCTCCTAGTTTCCAACCCTCCATCTTCTCCCAAATTTGAGTAGGAGTCTCTTTAGCTTCCCCCAACTCCATGAGCGCCTTCTTGAGCCTATTTTTGGGGCTGACATGTCATAATGGTCAGGTGTAAGAAATCAGATCTGAATTTTGTCATAGATGTCATAGATGTTTCATCATTATTGTCATAAGACTAGGGAATCTAGCCCAAGTGTCCACTAGTCTCCAATTTGACTCTTCTTCTTCCATGGAGGTTACTATTCCATCACATTTTGACCTAAGATGCTCCATGCCATGTGTATGCCTTACCAACTCACCCAATAATGTTTTCCTTCCCATGGATTCGAAATGCCAAGTGAGATGTGGCAGTGAGAAACCAAGCTAGTGGGGGTCCCACATCCTCCAAATGTCCTCAGAACCATTTACCACCTATAATTCCTCTTGGATTTATTTATTCAACTTATTTATTAAATACTTGGACTATTCTAATGTGTAAACATTATTCCTTTGCTCCCTTATTACAATTCCCAACGTACCCATTCAACCTAGAGAACTCGGTAGGATTGATGGGGATTGTCTGCTATATAATTATTTGAATGGGGACATTGCAGTCCTCCCCACCCAAGATTGCTTGTCCTCAAGCAATTGCAAATTAGGATGCTACAAAATCTTCTCCTCTTCCCATGTGGCATCTTCATTTGGTAGGTCCTTCCATTGTACTAAATATTTTTTGATAATTCTACTCCTCAACCTCCTTTCCCGTGTCTTCAAAATATTTTCTGGAACAAGTGTGAGCTGACCTTCATCATCCAAGGGAGGAAGTATTTCTGAAGTGATGATTCGCTGACCAAGGGCTTTCTTGAGACAAGAAACATGGAATACATTATGAATTTTACTCCCTTACGGAAGTTCTAGTTCATATGCTACTTCTCCGATCTTCCGCACTACCTTGTATGGCCCAGAGTACCTTGGTTTTAATTTTTCTGCTCCATTCTTTTTGAGAGATGTTTGCTTATATGGTTGCAACCTTAAATATACTAAATCATTGACCTGAAAGGTTCTTTCTTCCCTATGTCTATCAACATATTGTTTTTGCTGATTTTGAGCAACCTGCAAATTGTCTTTCAAGAGCTTTAAAAGGTCTTGGCTCTCTTCCACCCAATCTTTAGCCTTTGGGGCTCTACTATCACCAAATATGATTTCAGCAAATGTAAGTGCATCGTAACCATATAATGCTTTGAAAGGAGACATCCCTATTGACATATGATAAGTGGTGTTGTAGCAAAACTCACCCAAGTGTAGCCATTTTGCCCATGCTTTTTGCTGCTCTCCCACACAGTTTCTTAGGTACCCTTCCAACCACTGATTCACCCTCTCTGTTTGTCCATCAGTTTGTGGATGATAGCTGGTACTTGGAGTCAATTGAGTGCCCGCCAATCTAAAAAGTTCTTCCCAAAAGGCACCCATGAATCTACTATCTCTGCCACTGACAATGCTCTTGGGGAGCCCATGCAATCTAAAGATTTCTTTGAAAAAAATATCAGCCACTTGTGCAGCACTAAAAGATGATGTAACAACAGAGAAATGAGCAAATTTTGTCAACCTGTCCACTACCACATAGATGCAATCCTTACCCAAAGATTTTGGCAAACCAATGATGAAATCCATGGAGATACTGTCCCATTTTTGCTCCTGAGTGGGCAATGGTTGTAATAGCCCAGCTGGACATGTGAGTTCTGATTTGTTTTGTTGACATACTTTACATTCATTCACATATTTCTTAGCATCTTCCTTCAACCCTTTCCAAAAAAAACCTTTGCCTCAACTGTCTATAAGTTTTGAAGATCCCCGGATGGCCCACTAGTGGAGAATCATGTGCTTCTTGCAAAATTCAGTACATGAGCTTTGAGTTCTGAACTAAATAAATTATGTCCTTATAATATATCAGCCCATTCAAAATCCTGTAGTTATCATCCCCTTTGATTCCATCCAACACATCACAAGCAAATTTGTCTTTAGCATATTCAACTAGTAGTATGTTTTTCCAATCCTTAGCAATGTCCATGAGAGAAAAAGAAGGTCTTCTTGACAAAGCATCTACTACTATATTATTCTTTCCCTTGACATATTTAATATCAAAATCATAAGCTTGGATTTTGCTTACCCACTTTTATTGCTTTTCATTTAGATCTTTTTGGGTGAGAAAGTGTCTTAGACTATTGTGGTCAGTTTTCACCACAAACTTGCTGCCCACCAAGTATTGTCTGAATTTGGCCAATGCATGCATAATGGCCAGCATTTCTTTATCATCGATGGAGTAAAGATTTTCATGAGGCTACAACTTCCTGCTCTCAAAGGCTATGGGGTGTTGGCCTTGCTTTAGGACAGCCCATATTCCTCCACCTGAAGCATCACATTCCACAACAAAAGGTTTAGTAAAATCAGGAAGTGCAAGTATGGGACAACTACTCATTACCTCTTTCATTTTTTGGAAGGCATTTTCAGCCTCTTCATCCCACTTGAAAGCATCATTCTTAGTCAAATCAGTGAGTGGAGAAGTTAACTTGGAGAATCCCTTCACAAATTTTCTGTAGTATGTGCATATGCCAATAAAACCCCTCAATTCGGTGATTTTTTTGGTGATGGCCATTCTAAGATAGCCCTGATTTTTTCCATGTGTACCTTCACTCCTTGCCCAATAATGTGCCCAAGATACAGTAATTCTTTCATCCCAAATTCACACTTTGACAACTTAGCAAATAAGGACTCTTCTTGCAAAACCTTCAACACAATCTCTAACTGTTGCAAATGCTCTTCCCATGTTTTACTGTAAATGAGAATGTCATCAAAGAAAACCAAAACAAACCTTCTTAGTTGCTTGCAAAAGATCATATTCATGCATGCTTGAAATGTGGCTGGAGCATTAGTTAACCCAAAAGGCATGACAAGAAATTCAAAATGACCATAATGACATCGAAAAGCAGTCTTTTGCACATCTTCATCTTTCATTCGAATTTGATGATATACCCTGATCTAAGGTCAATTTTGGAGAAGTATTTGGCCGCATGTAGCTCATCCATGAGCTCATCAATCCTAGGAATAGGATACCTATTCTTGATAGTCTTTTTGTTCAAAGCTCTAAAATCTATGCACATTCTCAATGTTCCTTCTTTTTTCTTCACTAGCACTACTGAAGAAGCATAAGGCTAGAGCTTGGTCTAATGAGTCCCAACTCTAGGAGTTCTTGGATAGCTTTTTCAATCTTATCTCTGAACTTTTTAGGATGTCTATAAGGTGGTATCTGAATGGGTGAAGTACCCTCCTCCAATATAATGCTATGCTCAACCCCCCTATCCAGTGGTCTACCATGTGGAAAGTCTCTAAAAACTTTTTCATATTTTTGCAAAAGTCTCTCTATCTCCTTTAGGAGTTCAACGACATTTATATTTGGCTTGGGAGATGTAATATGGCATTCAGCAACCCATTCTATGTCCCCATGCCTCAATATAGATCTCATACTATTGCAAGTCACTACTTGATTTGGATAAGTGTGCTGCCCTCTCACAACTCTTTGTACTTTTGAATCTTGGAATTTCATTTCAGGAATTTGATAATTTACTGTATGCTCTCCTATTGAATACAGCCATTGTACTCCCAAAACCGCAATAGTATCAACAACATCAACCACATAAAAACTATCAACAAAAGTATAGTTACCTACGGTGACTTGCAGCTTTGGAACCCATGTTTTGCATTGCATTGTGTTGTGACCGGGAATGACAACCGTGAAGCCATCAAATGGTTCAATAGGTATCTTTTTTTTCTCCACCATCTCAACATCAATGAAGTTATGGGTGGATCCTCCATCTACCAAAACTGAAGTTCTTTGTCCTTGTACCACACCCTTGCATCGGATAGTATGATAGCGAGGTACTGCTGAAAGTACTGCCATTCTTGCTTTGTCCGGTGAAGGCTGATTTTTTTCTTGTCTTTCCTCTTCTACCGCTATCTCATATGCCTCTTCTTGATCTGAAATATGTCCATATTCATCCATGCCCCCATCATACCCCTCATTATCAGAAAATACTTCTATTTATTGAGCCTTTCCTTTAGTACATTTATGCCTCGGTGTCCATGGTTGGAAGCATGTGAAGCACAGTTTTTTTTTTTGAAGTTCATCCCTATTTAGTCCTTTTTTATTTCTTTCAAATGACTCTCTTTGCCAAGGTTTCTTATCATATCCATCCCTTTGCCAAGGTTTCTTTTCAAATTTGTAGTTTGGCTTGGGAGGAAATCTCGTTCTGTGAAGCACATTTTGGAGATCCCTAGTCAAGCTCATTGCATATTTTAATGTAGTTGGCTTGTGGGCTTTGACCAAACCTTTTAAGGGTTCAGCCAAACCTTCAGTGAACATCAATACCAACCTTCCCATAGAGACATCAGCCACCTTAACTGATAGTTTTTGAAATTCCAACATATATTCAGTAGGGGTCCCAGTTTGCTTCAATTGAGCTAGTTCTTTGAAAGGCAATTTTGGATCTTTTTGTTCAAATCTCTCTAGTACCCTGTCAACAAATTCTCCATATGTTTTAACCTCATTATGACCCAAGGTTTTCAGCCCATGAAACCACCATTCATTGGCATCTCCTTCTAAATGCAAAATGGCCATTTTTAATGCATCCTCTTCCAACATAGGATTCAGCTGAAAATACACATCCAATTTTTGCACCCAAGTGTTAGAAGAATTTTGAGAAGAACCATCAAAAGTGGGAAGTGACATTTTACCAATAGCACTATTTAATTCTTTGTTTTGGAATGGACTCCTAGTGTCTTCCCTCCTTTTCATTTTATGTATAGCATCAATGTAGTCACTGAATGGTAAACCTCTTTTACACTCTTCATTCAAATCATTCCAATCATTTGCTAATTTCTTATAATCCACCTCAATATTAGGCTCTTCTTTGGGTGTGAGAAATTTAGGGGCAGTATGCCTTTATGTGCTTTGAAATTCATCAGGTCTATTATGAGGCCCTGTACTTGAGAGAATATGTTCACCCCCATTCTTCTTTTCTCTTGAGTGTGAACCACTGCTATCTCCTATCATCCCTTTGCTTGAAAGTTGGCTACCCAATAATTCAAAACTTTTCATCATTTGTCTACTCATCTCTAGCATACCCATGCTAATTCCATCAAAACATGATTTTAAGGCTTCAATAAATTCCTCCTTATGTCTTAATTTTTCCTCCTCCTCTCTACCCATTGTTTTTTAGAAAAAAACTCTTTTCCTGCTACTATCTCTTCTTCAACCAAAACTTCTTCAACTACTGATTCAAAGGGTGGTGGTTTATTTGTTTGGCTTCTTGTTAATACCATCAGGTGCCAAGACCATGCTCTAATACGACTTGTAATGACCATTTTCTAAAAATTTGTGAAAATGCCCAATTTTCCAATTTTTTCCCAATTTCGACCTTTGACTAGTTTTGTTGTTTTGGCCTCCAAATTAACCCAAATGCTCCCAAATCTTCTGTAAGGGTATATGAATGATATTTAGACTTGAATATTAGGTTCAGGGATGATTTATAACCATCAAAAGACTTCTGCAAATTTGATTTATATTCTGGTCAATGTATGGTATTTCAACTAGCAATTTATGCATCAAATCCCCCCCTGGGTAAACACTGAAATGGCCTCCCAAATGCTTTCAAACCCCATCAAATTTCTGAACAGAGGTAGGGGATGTATTAAGGATGTTATTAAGATCTCATGTGCATCATTAATTGATTATTATCTCTGTTCCAACCCTCTCCCATTCAGCTGTAAAAATCATCAATTCGACCCTTGGGTAAATGGCACTATTTCTTCTCCCAATGCAATTAAACTAAGTAAAAATACTTCAAATGCTCAAGTACAGTACATGAAACTTGTAAAACACGTCCATGGCAGTCTATTAATCATAAATGTATCAGAGAATCATCCATTCATTCGAAATCATCAGCATTATCATGCTATACATCAATGTAGTGGGGAAATGGACATTATTTGCTCATTAATCAACATTTTTGCATACAATCAGTGGGTATTTCGACCTGAGACTTTCTGAATATGAAGAACAGAGGATATGAAACTATTACAATCAGAAACACATTACATGAAGCTCTCCCAATGAGTACAAGTGCTCACCCAAAGCGCAATCCCTCAAGGAGCATGAATATGCCTTCAGAACTGGAAATGGTTGAGAGAAAGTGTTGCACTAAACCAAACCATGAAACTTCCTATAGCTACTACCTGCAAATACAAACTCCATTAAAGCACCATGAAAGACCTGAGTGGCCTCTCCAAACACCAACTTGGATGGGAATCTTTCACCCTCGAAATTGGCTAAGGCAAGAAACTAGTCATCCACTAGCTCTCTCTTCACACATGCAATTTTTCTCAAATCATCAAAAGCCATTCTCATACTTAATTTCTACATTTTATAACCAGCAGTAGCCTTCTAAGGGTCGAAATCCTCTCATTATCTTCTAGAGATTTCCACTTAGGAAATATTCCACATTTGCCACTTGTCTCCTAGTTTCCAACCCTCCATCTTCTCCCAAATTTGAGTAGGAGTCTCTTTAGCTTCCCCCAACTCCATGAGCGCCTTCTTGAACCTATTTTTGGGGCTGACATGTCATAATGGTCAAGTGTAAGAAGTCAGATCTGAATTTTGTCATAGACGTCATAGATGCTTCATCATTGTTGTCATAAGACAAAGGAATCTAGCCCCAAGTGTCCACTAGTCTCCAATTTGACTCTTCCTCTTCCATGGAGGTTACTATTCCATCACATTTCAACCTAAGATGCTCCATGCCATGTGTATGCCTTACCAACTCACCCAATAATGTTTGCCTTCCCATGGATTCGATATGCCAAGTGAGATTTGTCATGTGGCAGTGAGAAACCAAGCTAGTGGGGGTCCCACATCCTCCAAATGTCCTCAAAACCATTTGCCACCTATAATTCCTCTTGGATTCATTTATTCAACTTATTTATTAAATAATTGGACTATTCTAATGTGTAAACATTATTCCTTTGCTCCCTTATTACAATTCCCAATGTACCCATTCAACCTAGGGAACTTGGTCGGATTGATGGGGATTGTCTGCTATACAATTATTTGAATGGGAACATTATAGGAAAACCAGCAATCCTAGGGGACTATATTCTCTCTCGAGCCCAGAGCATATATATAAATAAGCAAATACAATAAAGTTACCTCAGAAGTAACTCAATCCTTGAACGGAACAAACTCTAGATCTGCATGCATTGGGAGAATGTGCCCTAACTGTCAATCTGGATCTGAGACTCTCTGCAGGTGCCCCTGACTGTACTCTCTCTCTCTCCTCAGATCTGATCTTCTCTGCAACAGAAGACAACCAACTTCTCAACTGAAGAATGTGCCCTCATCTGCTTGGAGAAGTGCGCCCTCCCCTCTAGATGTCTGATACTCGTACAAGGCCAAATCTCAACACGTCTGAGCTCTGATCATCACGAACCTTCCTCAAACACTAAGGTAAGGCTATCTTGAGCGTCTCAAACTTTGAATCGGTCGATTAAACTCTGAATGAGCTCCTCTCTCCTCAGGTAATGCGCCCCTCCTCCTCTCTGGAACACGTCCTCCTCAAACTCAGCAGAAACCACCACAGTGAACTATCTCAATCCACAGAACTGGGTGCCAAGTGCCTCTGGAGCTAATGGTCTTTGATCCAGCTCAAATCTGACCAACCTAGCTCCTACAGCAGCTCCTCTCTCTCTCAGAAAGTCACCATGCATGCACTAATGCGCCCTCCTCACTCCTGATCTATCACCCTCTAATAAGTCAACTGAGCAACCTCATCCGGGGACCCCCTGCCTCTATATATAATCTCACCAATCAATTAGGTTTACTGAAAACCTAATATCGGTGCATGCAAAAAGTCACTTTTGCATGCATCTTTTAATCACTGACAGGTCATGCAAATCTCATGCATGCAAAGGGAAAATCACCCCGGAAGGTCCGCATGCAGTCACCAATGGACTCATGCCACTGAGTAGAGTGTATCTCACCCTCTACTCCATATTGATGTACCTCCATGCAAGGCATCTGAATCATGGAGGACATCCCAAGATACCATAAAAACTAATAGTGAATTCTATATTGAGGAAGTTTTGCCAAGGTTTTCTCCCTTGTGGTTTCTCCGAGAGAAATATTGTGTTCTTTGTGTTTGTTGTGCTTGTCTTTCTTTCAGTGATTAGATTGTTTAGTGTTATTATCATAGTTGAAAAAATCGGCGAGGGTCCAAAAAACATCTTCTTGGCAACATCGGCGAAAAAATCGGCAAAAATCGGCAAACCGCGGAAAGCATTAAAAAATGCAAAAATTGTACTTTAATAGGGTCAAAATTTGCTTACCGGTTTTTTCCCTTATTTACCGATTTTTCCCGATTTTTCTCGATTTTTTCTCGAATTTTGCCGATTTTTCCCGATTTTTCTCAATTTTTTCCTAAATTTTGCTGATTTTTCCAGATTTTTTCTAGGGTCCGGTTTTTTGAAAAATCACGATTTTTTCGGGCCAAAAAAACGACACCCATAAAAAATCGCGATTTTTCGAGACATTGTTGATTTTTTGCCGATTTTTTCCACTATGGTTATTATGCTAAACAAGTAGAAAAAACTAACAAACTCATGTGTGCAAGTTGAAGAAAGCTCATGTGTGCAAGTTGAAGAAAGCCTTGTATGGATTGAAGCAAGCACCCAGGACATTGTACGACATGATGGACAGCTTTCTGATGAGCTTAGGCTTTACCAAGAGTAAAGCAGATTCCAACCTTTACTTCAAGGTTGAGGGCGGAAGACCAGTGATACTACTACTATATATAGATGACCTGTTTGTAACAGGGAAGGATGAGCTCATTGCAGATACAAAGAGAAGGCTAGCCGCAGTGTTCGAGATGAAGGACCTGGGAATGATGCACTACTTCTTAGGCATGGAGGTGTGGCAGAGTGCGGATGGGATTTTCCTTGGTCAAGGCAAGTATGCAGTGGAGATTCTGAAGAGGTTCGGAATGATGGACTACAAGGCAATGGCCACACCAATGCATCGAACTTGAAGCTATTGTGTGACGCTTCTTCAGAGATAGTTGATGCCACAATGTACAGGCAAATGATTGGTTTGTTAATGTACTTAACGAACATGAGACTAGACATATGTTTTGCTGTGAACACCCTGAGCTAGTTCCTGACAGATCCGAGGCATGTTCACCTGACGGCTGCAAAACATATATTGAGGTACCTAAAGGGTACAATTGAGTATGGGCTCAAGTATGAGACGAATCAAAGAATTAACCTACATGGTTATGTTGATTCAGATTGGGCCGACAGTGCGACAGACACGAAGAGCACTTCGGGATGCTGCTTCCGTTTGGGATCCGGTATGATCTCCTAGTCTAGCAGGGAAGCAATCATGCCTGGCACTGAGTACAGTCGAAGCAGAGTATGTTGCAGCTTGTTCGACTAGCTGTGAGGCAGTATGGCTTTGGAAGCTACTGTCAAATTTGTTTGATCTAGAGCTTGAGGCAACTTGTATCTTCTGTGACAACCAGAGTTGCATGAAATTGTCTGAGAACCCGATGTTCCATGACAAGTCGAAGAATATTGAGATCAAGTATCACTATATCTGGGATATGGTGTAGAGAGGAGCAGTGAAGCTCCAGTATGTGGCGACAGACGAGCAAATAGTCAATATGTTGACCAAGCCATTACCAAGAGTGAAGTTCGAGTACTTCAGAGAGAAGCTGGGTGTTATCCAGATCGATGTTCCTCGAAAGAGGGAGTGATGTGACTGGAAGACGCAGGTGCACCAGGGTTGTATCTCACATGGTGGAAGACACAGGTGGTCTGTTGGGACATAATGCACCTGGGGTGCTCCTGGGCTGTATCCACATGTTTGGAGACGCTAGTAGGTCCACGGGTCATAAAGACACTTGGGGTGCGCATGGGGTGTATCTTACATGGTGGAAGACGCAGGTGGTCCATAGGGACATAATGCACCTGGGGTGCCCCTAGGCTGTATCCACATGTTTGAAGCTGCAGGTTGACCAAGAGAGACGTAATGCACCTGGGGTGCTCTTGGGATGTATCCACTGGGTGGAAGACACAAGTGGTCTGTTGAACATGATGTATACACCTGGGCTGCTCTCCGTGTGTGATGATGAGATGATCCAGATACAATGAGATGATAGTAGGAGACGCAGGTGATTGCGATGGCAATGTAATGTGTGGTCCTGGGATGTACCTACCTGATGGCTTGCTCGTAGAGATGATGAAGACCTAGATGAGAGCTAGGCCTACACCCAGCATGAAAAAGGGTTGGCTCTGTAGAACTTCTCATGACGGATAGATTCGAGAGATGTCACCAGTCAATGATCAACGAGATGAGGATTGTTGCAGTAGTGACGATGATGATCCAGTGTTGATGGTGTTCCAACATTGATGATGATCCAGCGATGATGCCGTTGTCCAAAGTTTGTGTCTAGAGTGATGATGACTGTGGCGAGAGAATACCTTCATAGTTAAGAGGGAGTGTTGTTGTAAATATAACTTCGGAAGATATTCTTCTGTTTATTATTATTATATTATTATTTATTTTTATTGTACCTCCGTCGGAGATGTTTTTCCTCCGTTCGGGGATGTCATTATTGTATTTGGTCATGCAAGAATATTGAGGTAAAACCTCCATTGTAAGCCAGGGCAATAGTTCTCCAAAGGTCAAATGTAAAATATATTTTTGAGTCTCCCTAGGAGAGGTCGGCCAAGTTAGGTAAGTGAGGTTGGCCCCATTGAGGAATTAGGTCACCCACACATAAAGTATAAATAGAGAGAGTCACTCTCTCATTTGGCACTCACACTCACTCAAGCAAGTTCGCACCAAGTGAGAGAGAAGACAAGTTCGCTGGAGTACAAAGAGAGAGTTGCAGAAGACATCTTATATTTTGGGTTTTCAATATTGTTTAATATTGTACTAGTGACAAATCTATTTCTGAGGAAGTTGCGGGGTTTTCTCCTTTATGGTATCCTCGAGGAAAATTCTTGTGTTCTTTTTGTTTTGTTGTGCTTGTCTATCTTTCAGTTCAAAGAACTAACTAAATTGAATTAAAGTGCAAACTCTAAAACAACTCATCTTTTACCTGTCTGAGTCTAGTGACATAAGAGGCAACATTTTCACCTTTTGACATCTTCGTGCCATGAAGCTTATCATTTAAAGCCATCTTATGATTTTAATTTTCGTTCTCATACAGACCTTTCAAGGTGTTCCACATCTCCTTAGCAGTTTGTTTCTCTGCCAAATGTGGGATGAGGTGATCTCGAACACCATCCAGAAGCAATCTCTGCGTTCTAGCCTCCTTCACCTCATGTATGTCAAGAGCTACAGGATCAGCAGTAGGAGGTATCACTACAGTACTAATGAATGACCAAAGTTTGTTCTCCTTGAGAACCGCACCCATCCGGGCCTTCCATTGCAAGTAGTTGGAAATCCCTTCCAACCGATCTTCATATCGGACGCTAGGCATCATTTTCTTCTGCTCTTTTTCCAACAAGGCACACTCAGCCCTCTTTGACCAAAATGCACTTTCAGTTGTACTTCTCAACAATATCCTTGCTCACAGCCACTACAAAACAGTCCTTGTCATGCAAATCCCTTGCACACTCTGTTGTACCAACAGTCCACTGTATTCTCAGAGCCCCACCTTTGATACCATGAAGAAAAATGACAAAATCTGCCCACTATTCACACACAGTCACTGAAGGATTTTGTCGAACACTTCTAATACCTCTGATATCAGACATATACATAATGCAAGTACATATTCCAGGCATATACAAAAACAACCCAGTAGCTGATATACTGTATTAAAAGTGACTTTAGCAGCGAAAAGAACATAAAAACCAGCAGACTGTCCAATAATATCATGCACAGAAATTAATAACAGCAGACAATAAAGAGACTGTAGAAACAAAACTTTTGGTCAAATATTGACCCTGGAAAAACCCCACACCTTGGGGAAAGTCAGAGGGAAATTTAATTAAGGAGCATAGAATAATAAATGCAAGATACAACAGTAGTATTCAGCATTGAATTCATAGTACTTACAAGTACCACTGTCCAACTCCCATGAAAACAATGCCAAGCTTGGAAATAGTGCCAACTACACCGTGCAGCCCTCTCTTTGTCTTTACCTCAGCATTCTACCAACAGTTTAGTGCACCCACTGCTACAGCACTACTACTGTATTGTACAAGTACATAGTACGGCCTCTCTCAGCAGTAGACTCTTCCAGTTTCAGCACCAAAACTTAGCCTTGGTATTTGAGACTGCAAAAGACAGTCTGGACAGCATTCTACAGCAGTAAGACCTCCTCCAACAGCATCTATACAGTCTGCATTAATGGTTGAATCTTCTTGGAAAGCGTGCTCCCTATCCACTTTGAGAAATGTGCCCCACTCACTGCAGTACAAACTGCATTAACACAACAGTCTTCTTCTTGAAGCGTGTGCCCCTCTTTCTCCTTCGAAAATGCGCCCTCCCTTTCTCTTTCTCAGCTCCTCAACCCTTCTCCTTGGAACTTGTGCCTCTTCCTCTCCTCTTGGAATGATGTGCAAATGAAGTCTCAATGTTCTTTTATTTCCCTCACCAGGGTAACTCCCATGACTCTTCAAATTCAATGTTTGAGATTAGACCTTGGCCACAAGATCTAGGGTTGTGATATAATCTCATGTTCACTTAAATTTCCTAAGTGAACAATATAATAAATCTTTTCTTTTCGAAAAGTCATTTAACCCTAAATATTATAAAAGTGCACTTTATGACTTAAAGTCAATTTATAAAGTGAAAGTCACTTTAAAAAAGTACAACTCACTTTAAAAACATAAAGTCACATCAAAAGGTACTTTAATAAAGTCACCTAATGATATTAATGAGACCCCATCACCTCGGACTGCTACACCTAGGCACAAGATGTGGGAGTACCTCCAAGCTACAAAATGCTAACAGATTTCACCAAGAGTGAGGTGGATCTCAACTTGTACTTCATACGTGTTGGATCAGATCCACTCATCTTCGTGTTGCAAGTGGATGATTTGTTTCTCACAGGTGCAGAGGAGCTTATAGCATGGTGCAAGGTTAATTTGGCCATGAAGTTCGAGATGAAGGACATCGACTTGATGCATTAATTCTTGGGGTTAGAGGTATGCTAGAGATCGGGTGAGATCTTCCTTGGACAGGGGAAGTACATAGTTGATATTGTGAAGAGATTTAGGATGGAGGACTCTAGATCGATGGCTACACCTATGGCATCCAACCTGAAGAAGATTGATTCTTCAGATTCAGAGTTGGTGGATCCCAAAGTATATAGGCAGTGGATAGGATACTTGATGTATTTGGTCAACACCAGGCCAGATATATGTTTTGCTGTGAACACCTTGAGTCAATTCATGGTGGAGTCGAGGCAATTACATTGGGTAGCAATGAAGCATGTGCTCAGATATTTGAGGGGCACAATGGAGTATGATTGAGGTATCTTGGAGGTGATGGACTAGAGTTGCAGGGTTACTCGAACTCAGATTGGGTAGGGGGTGTTGTTGATTAGAAGAGCACCTCTGGGTGTTGCTTCAGCTTGGGCTCAACCGTGATTTCTTGGTTCAGTAGGAAGCAGACTTATGTAGCACTTAATTCAGCAAAGGCAAAGTACATGGCAGCAAGTATGGCAAGTTGTGAAGCACTGTGGCTTCGCAAATTTCTTACAGGGTTATTTGGTAAGGAACTGTAGCCTACGATGATCCATTGCGATAATCAGAGTTGTATCAAACTCTCTAAGAATCCAGTGTTCCATGACAAGTCTAAGCATATTGAGATCAAGTACTGCTTCATCCAAGACAAGGTCTAGAAGGGAGCAATCAAGCTCCAATACATTTCCACAGATGAGCAGGTTGCAGACATTCTCACCAAGCCCTTAGTGAAAGGGAAGTTGTCTACTTCAAAGATAAGCTATGAGTAGTGGAGAATACCATCCTCGCTAAGAAGAAGTGTTGATGTTTTGTAGCATAGACACAAATTCCCATGGGGTGGGTGTCTTGCCCATGGGAATCATCACCGTGACCCTCTCATGTACTTAGGAAATTCACTTTAATTAAAGAAAATATTAAAGTGAATGTTCTTTTATTTTAATTGGGGTTAATTTGAAGAAAAGCGTAAGTTCATTAGCTTTTGTGATTTAAGTTAATAAAATGAATCTTAGCCCTTGATTTCAATTGGATGAGATCTAATCTTGACCATTGAAGTTAGGGTTTTGGTTCAACCCAAAAGTACAAACGGCAGCTAAGGGGAAAGGAGAAAACACATTCATTTTGTACAAGAGAGAAGCTCAAGCATTGAGTTGAGAATTGGAAGAAAGAATTTATGGGTTTCAGTCCCTTAGGGCAAGAAAGAGAAAGACAGCATCTCACGGTGTTGTATGGATTTGGCCATACAGATTTCTATATAAGTCGTACAGGCAGTTGTACGGACTGTATTGTACAGATCAGTACAGTTGTACAGACCATACAGGCCGTACCACACGTCAGCAAGGGGAAAAATCAGGGTTTTTGTTGTTATTTTCTGAGGCATATTTGCAGTTGAAGTTTCATCTTCAGCAAGGCTAAATTTCCCAAGTTTGTTGTGTAATCTCTCAAGGCCATTTTCCCAGGAAGAGAACCCCTGTAAGCTTGGATTATTAATTAATGAAAAGCTTATTTTGAAGGGCAGAAATATGTTTGTGTTTATCTATTTTCCTATTTTTGTTTCCGTTGCATTTTAATGTTAATAGATCTTGGCAGTATAAAATAATCAAATGGTTGAAAATTAAATTTTAAGAAACAACTAGGAGTTATTTTATCTAGGCTTGGGATCAAGAAAACTATAAATCACCAGTCGCCTCACATGTTGTATGAGACCATCAAGGAAGCAGTTGTACGAGTGCAACTTGAGATATATGAGCAATCGGAGGTGGATTTTCATCCTCACTGTCATCATCAAAAGCTGGAGTAGGAACATTTTCAAGGAAGTTGGAAGCAAAAGATGGCACAAGCACTGAATTAGGCTTGCAGGCCACATATGGCACAACATCGAACTAGGCTCGCAGGCCAAAAGATTTTCATCAAATTTAACATATCTTCTAATAATTATATCATTAGAATGTGGCTAAAGAAGTCTATAGCCTTTTACATCTTCAGAATATCCAACAAATATGCACTTTTGACTTTTAGGTTGCAGTACTTTCTGTTTTTCATCAGGAATATGAACCCATGCTTCACTGCCAAACACACGAAAGTGACTTAAATTTGGTTTAATTTTACTCCATGCTTCTTCCAATGTGATACCTTGTAAAACTTTAGTGGGGGTGTGATTAACTATGTAATTTGCACAATTTATGGCTTCAGTCCAAAATTGAAGACTTAGTCCCTTAGCTTGGAGCATACAATTAGCCATTTCTTTTAAAGTGTGAGTCTTCCTTTCAGCCATAGTTACATATATCGACGATATATCGCCCATATCACGATATATCGCGAGTCATTTCCCTTGGCGATATATCGCCACTAAAAAATCGCGACATATACGACATTTTCATATATCACGATATATTGAATGTGTCGCGATATATTGGGAATATATCGCGATATATTGGGAATATATCGCGATATTTGGGAAAATATCACCCTGCTAAAAAAATGCATGTATTTTGGGAAATAAAGTTGTTAGTTAAGTTTTCGGTAGTGTTATTAACTTATTAGAGCTAGGCATATTATATTCTTAAAGTAATAAATGGTAATATTAAATTCTTAAAGTAAAAGTGACATTCTCCTTATCTTTCATTTTCTATCCATTTACTTAAATTTTTAATATTACCATTAATGGTTTCAGGATGTTTGAAAGTAGTTCTTGTTAGTTTTTCATACATTCATAATATAACAATTCAAATGCATAAACAAGATCACTAGAAGAGAGATAAAGCACAAAACAATAACACAAGAATTTATCCTGGGAAACCCAACCGGGAGAAAACTCAGCAACCTTCATATAGAGATGATAATTTTGAGATCAGAGTACAATCATAAAAGAGAAAAGATGGAAATGCTTTCCAAAGATAGAAACCCCAAAAATAGTCTTCTCCTGCTACAGTGCGAACTTCTCTCTCTGGGTAATGCGAACTTGTGTGAAGTGGATGAGTGAATAATGAGCTGACTTTTCCCTCTTATTTATACAAGTGCCAAACTGGATTTTACCATAACCGAGTCGACTTCTCTATTTGATTGGGCCGACTTCACTTGGGGGGCAATTAATAATTTAATTTTGATCTTTTCTTTTGCTTCTTTTCACCCCAAGGTTTACATTGATTCTTTCAAGGGTTTACATAATTAATTACATAAAGTTCATCTCCCTTAAGAGGTACAATCAAGTACAATAAAAATACAATAAATAATATCTTCCAAAGTTGCACAAAATTCAACACGCCCTCTCAACGAGGAAGGTATTCTTCGGTCTTCATTAGCATCACAATCATATGGGTTTCATCTATACCTCTATATTGTCTCCATCATCTCTATACATACTGAAGGTTGTCAGCACAGTCTCAGTCCTTCGAGAAGTGTCTTCATGCATCAACTCCACCAGTCCTTCGGTGAGTCCAAGAGAGTCTCTCCATCCTACCTGGATGTCTGAGATATAAGCTATACCATCTCTCCTATACCATTTGCTACCTATCCGTCTCATCTGTCGATGGGATTTCTCCCATACCTGGCTGAGATCCCGGACGAGCAGAGGAGCATGACCATCTACTACATGTTTGTCTCATCTGTCGATCGGGTACTCCCATACCTGGCTGAGAACCTGAACGAGTAGAGGTACCTATGCAATCACACGGCCATCTACTACAGGTCTGTCTCATCTATCGATGGGATTTCTCCCATACCTAGCTGAGAACCTGGATGAGCAGAGGCACCTGTGTGAACTCGACCATCCACTGCCTGTCCGACTCATCTACCGATGGGATTTCTCCCATACCTGGCTGAGTACCTGGACGAGTGGAGGCACCAGGGTGAAAGTAGGGCAAGCATCTCTATGTCATCTCTCCCTCTCAAGGAGGGACACGTTCTCTTCTACTCCAAGTCTTCCGCGAAAGTATTCGAACTTCACCCTGGGAAGAGGCTTGGTGAGAACATCTGCAATCTGGTCATCTGTCGGCACATACTGTCAAGGTTGTTGGGAGCGCGGAGCGGGAGCGGGAGCAGGAAGCGAAAGCGGGAGCGAGAGCAGGAGTGAGAGCGAGAGCGAGAGCGAGAGCAAGAGCGAACAGCGAAATTTTCAAAAGCTTCCGTTTTGGGAGCGTTTCGGGAGCGTTTTTTATATAATATATATTTTAATATTTTTTGATGCATATATATTAAAAAAAACATGTATTATGCCAAATTAGCTATAGAAAACATGAAAACATAGATATTCATATAACTATTTAGTACACATTGATATAACATCAATCATCTAGGAGCTATAACTTATAACATTGTCATTAAATGATCAAATCATCAATCATCAACATCAACCTTCAAATTTCAACATATAATATTTGCCATCAAACTAGGCCATAATGTTTACAAAATAGGCCATAATAAACATGAAATACAAAGTACTATGATACTATCTAGTGTCTACTAAGCTTTTTGCTTGCCACGAGAAACTTCCAATTTCTTTTCTCATGGTCTAGGTGGAATAGGAGTTGTTGGAAGTGATTGTGGAACATGAGAAGAAGATGAATGCCCCCCACGGATTGTTGGATGTTGTGCAACTAAAGGAAAAACTCCTGCATCTGGAAAGTTATTGTTGCTTGGGGGTGGCATCTCTGTACGAGTACCTATAGTATGAATTGGATCATCATGATCACCCAATAGTTCAGCCTCCAAGTGCTCTAATGATATGGCTCCATCCTCCACATTAGCCTCCTCTGGATTGTTGTCCCAAGTCAAAAATGTTCTATCATTCTTGGCTGCCTCACAATAATGGGACAACAACCTCAAGTTGTAGTGCACATAAACCAAGCTTTCTGTGCATTCTACATTCAGAATGTTTCTCTTTACACTGTGGATGAAGTTGTAGGTGCTCCAACACCTCTCTGCAGAAGAGCTATTAACAACCTATGAAAGCACCCTCACTGCCAATTTATGCAAATATGAGGCTCCAGAGCCATACATGTTCCACCAATGGATAGGATCCAATCTATCTCGATCTTTGGTTGCATGCAGGGTACCAAAGACTCCATGCTCACTGATGTATTCGCTCAATTCACTCTGTACTTGAGCACACTCATCCTCATCAGGGACCAACTTGTCTAATGCAAGCATATACCCATTTTGCACCTCTGGATCTATGTGGGGTTTTTTCCTAACTCCACCCCCAGGTGCAGGTTGGGCCAACCAAATTGGAGAATAGTATTTTGGGGTAAGGACATATGCAAGGGCATGGAGTGGAACATTTAGATTATCCCACCTTTTGACCACATGTTTATGAATATGGTCATACAAGATTGCATCTCTTTGCTCAACAATGTCTTTGATTTGACCAAGCATGCTATCCATCTGCTCATATACCTCCCCAATCACCAGCTGATCTATATCTGTAAAACGAATCATGTTATAAACTGGCTTGGTGAACTGAAGAACATACTTAACCTGTGACCAAAAATGACCATCAAGAACGGTGTCCTCCACCTCCTGAAATTCATGTCTATCAGCTATGCTTGCAGGTCTGTCTTTTAATTCTTGCCATGGATCACTTGAGACCATACTAGCCAATGCCTCTCTTACCTTCAAAAGCCTCCTGAAGGTGAGGTAGTAGCTAGCAAATCTAGTCTTTGCAATCTTCAATAGCTCCAACCTAGAGTGATTTCGAAAAATGTGGTGGGCCATGCTATGATTGGTAATAAATTTGATCATTTTCTTACCTCTCTTGTACAAGGCACCAATCCATCGGTAATTAGGGTCCTTCATCTTAACAATATCATGCATCAAAAGGTTCAATGTGTGAACCAACACCCTGACCAAAATATGTTGGGATACTTATCCTCAATGATTGCTCCTGCTGCCTTACAATTAGCAGCATTATCAGTGATGACTTGAATGACATTGTATGGCCCAATCTCCTGAATGGTTTTAAGTAAAGGTTGTGCAATATTAATACCGGTCTTATAGCGATCTGAGTAGTCATGGGTTGAAAGGAAGATCGCACCGCTAGCAAAAACGCCAAGAATATTTATCAATGGCCTGCCTTTAACATTTTTCCACCCATCAGATACAATGGATACCCCATAGTTGGACCAATCATTTGTAAACTTTCCAAGAGCACCATTGATTTTGGCTCTTTCCCTGTCAAGTCCCACGGTTCTAGCTTTGTCATATCTAGGGCTTCTGAATCCGTTAGGGGCACCATTGATGGCTTGTACCATTTCATGCCAATAGGGTGAGCGAAGAACATTGAATCGCACACCACATGCATAGAGAAATCTATAAACTTTTAAATCCACATCATCTCTACAACCTTGGTCAAGGAAATCTGATAATGTTCTTCGCATAGGCAAGATTCCACTACCATAGGGAGATGAGGGTCCTGATCGAGCCGATGATGATCCAATTCCACTACCAAACATTCTCTGTGAGGATTCAGATTCAACCCTTGATCTCTTGGAATTGTTTTGAGCGGCCTCTTCTTCCATCTTGTATTTGTTTCTCTCTTTAGCTGGCACTTTGTCACAGGTTTTAACTCCAGTAGCCTTACCTTGATCGCATGGCATAATCCCACACAAATGCTTTCTCACCCGGGTATATGAACCTGTGTAAGTTTTATTACAATGGGGGCATATAAACTTTGTGGTTCCACCCCCTCTCCCTCCCCCAAGCCTTGTCACATACTTCCACAAAGGTGTTGTGTCTTTTTGTTTTTGCCCCTGATCACTCTCATTATCATCATCACCATCTTCCCCTTCCTCCTCTTCTCCATGGTATGTCACTCTCTACCTCTTCCCCCTCATCACTACCACCACCATATATGTTTCCCAACACCATCATAATGAGAAGAAGTGGAACCAAAAGCCAAAACCACATACCCATAATGTTTCTTGATTCAAGATGAGAGTCACTTGTTGCCTGCAATAGAATGATGGAGAAGAAGAAATTGGAAAGCGTAGGAGAAGAGAACATCGCAAGGTTTAAATTTTTTAACATAGTGAAATATTTTTTCAAAAACAAACAAAGATTGGGTTTTTAGAGCCTACCCCTTTAGCTCTTCAATGGTGGTTGAATGTCTCTATGGAAGCCTTTAATCTCCCTTCCAAGCTCTCACAAATAGAAGCCTTCAATCTCCCCTCCAAGCTCCCACAAATTTTCTCTCAAACAACTAGCAAACCCACTCAAAGCCCTAGCAAGAGAAGTGAAATCAATGAAATGAGGAATAGAATGAGTCCAAATGGAGTCCAATAGACTTTATTTGCCCAAATTAACACTAGCCAATCCCTAAAAAACAAAAAAAGAATGCAAAAATGAGAAAAATCGGACTCAAGTCTGCCAAGCCCGCGGAATCGCTTAGGAAGCGTTTTTGGGAGTGATTTTTTTTGCCCAGAATCACTCAGGAATCAATGAGGAATCAATTTGGAAGCGTTAATTCCGGATCGATTCCTAAAATTCCAGGGATCGTTTTTTCTCAAAGGAATCGCGAATTGGGAAATCGATCACGGGAGGAATCGATGAGGAATTGCGATTTCGGGATCGATTCCTCCGGGATCACGAATTGGGAGCGAAGCGGAGGGGGCTAGAGCGATTCCCCGCAGCTTAGCGTATTGTAACTCGACCACACCTTTTTGCACCATATCACGAATGAAGTGATATTGAATCTCTATATTCTTCAACCTGTCGTGAAATACAGGATTCACTAACATCTGCACACAGCTCTAGTTATCATAGTGAATCACGGTTGGCTCTGGAATCTAGCCAAACAATCCTGCTAGGAGTTTACGAAGACATATCACTTCTCCAGTTGTTGTACTAACAGCCATATACTCTGCCTCTGCAGTACTGAGTGCTACCGAGTTCTGCTTCCTGCCACACCAGGAAATCACTGCAGAACCTAAACTGAAGCAATATCTAAAAGTACTCTTCCTATCTGCAACACATCCGACCCAATCTGAGTCTGTAAACCCCTGCAATCTCAGGTCACATTCTGAAGCATATTTCAGGCCATATCGTACAGTGCCATGCAAGTATCTAAGCACATGCTTTGTAGCAATCCAATGAATCTGTCTCGTCTCGCACATGAACTGGCTGAGAGTGTTCACAGCAAAGCATATATCTCGTCTGGTGTTTGTCAGATACATCAAGGACCCAATCAACTGGTGATACATAGAAGGATCAATCAAATCTGAATCTGAAGCAGAATCCCTCGGCTTCTTCAAATGTGCATCCATCAAAGTGGCCATGGACTTGCAGTCCAACATCCCGAATCTCTTCAGTATATCTATGGTGTACTTTCCTTGGCCTAGGAAAATCTCTTTCTGCCTCTGCCATACTTCTAATCCCAAGAAGTAATGCATCAATCCAAGATCCTTCATTTCGAACTTAGAGGCGAGCTTCTTCTTACACCATACGATAAGTTTCTCATTTCCAGTGAGAAACAAGTCATCAACATATAGTACCAAAATCAATGGCTCATCATCCACAACCTTGTAGTAAAGGTTGGGGTTTGCATCACTCTTGGTGAATCCCAAGCTCACCAGGAATCCGTCTATCCGTCCATACCAAGCACGGGGTGCTTGCTTGAGTCCATATAGTGCCTTTTTCAATCTGCATACGTAAGACTCCTTTCCGTGGACGATAAACCTGTATGGTTGTTCAGTGTATACTTCTGCCACAATAACACCATTGAGAAAGGTTGTCTTAACATCCATCTAATGCAACTTCCATCCCATAGCTGAAGCAATAGCAATGATCGATATGATGGAAGTATATCGAGCCACAAGAGAAAATGTTTCATCATAATCGACTCCATCTTTCTGAGAGAATCCTCTAGCAACAAATCTGGCCTTGTATTTTTCAACACTCCCATCTGCTCCATGCTTGATTTTGTATAGCCACTTGGAAGTCACTACTGACTTCTCCTCAAGTCTCGGCACAACCTCCCACACATCATTCTTCATGATGGATTGATATTCTTCCATCATGGCATCCTTCCAAACTTGATGTTTGGATGCTTCTTCATAAGTGGTTGGTTTTGAATCAATGATGTTACTCATCAGTGCTACATAACTAGAGAACCTCTGACGTATTTTGCTTTCTCTGAAAGCACCATGTGGAGCTTCATGCCCCTCTGCACCCTGCAAAGTTTGTTGTGCCCATCTAGGTCTTTTTCGACCTGCTGCAACATCTCTGGGGATATCAACTGGATCAATAGGATCGATGGGTTCATCCTTTTCTGCTAACTCCCCCTGAACTGGAGGGGTAGATGATCTCATCTCCTTTGGTTCTAGCATTTCTTCATCATCGATCTCCATGTCTGATCCTTTGCCTTTCCTGACAGCCATCTCTTCTTCAAAGGTCACATCCCTGTTGACTTCAATATGTCTGGATCGTGGGATATAGATTCTATAAGCCTTTGAAGACTCACTGTATCCCACAAAGGTTCCCTTCTTGCCTGAAGGTTCTAAATTCGATCTTTTCACCTTGGGCACATATATATAGACCAATGTTATCAGAACCGGACCAGTCATCGAATCGGCGAAGCGCAAAATGTGAACCGGACTGGAACCGGAATAAAACCAGGAAAAAAACCAGTCGACTAAAACATACATAAAATATTCATATTTTGTAAAAAAACATATACATTCATGTGCATACATATGAATCCAAACCATTAATACACAAATATGCAAAGTTTCTCATATATATAGCAAGTATGGGTGCAAATAACCAAAACAACACCTAATGCAATACATCTTTGAGGTTCTGAACCAAAGTACATCAACAAAGAGGCTTGAAATGGCAACCATAGTACTAATGAATAAAAATAAACTGATCATAGAAGCAGAGAAAACTTGTTTTTTGTTTTTTTTTTTGAAATTTCAGTTTCATGGGTCCACTGTACGGATCGGCCGGTTCGGGCCGCTTTTGACCGGTTTCGGCCTATTTTGACCGGTTCTGGCCGGTTCCAGCCAGTTCAGAAAAAAAATCCGGTTCAACCGGTTTTGGTCCCTGACCGGACCGGTTACCTTTGTAAACCGGTCGGACCGACCGATTTTGCCAGTTCCGATAACACTGATATAGACTAGATAGCCAAAGATCCGGAGGTGGCCCACTTCTGGTTTCACTCCTATGAACGCTTCTTCCGGAGTCATATTCTCCAATATCTTATGTGGGCATCTATTTTGTACATATACAACTGTTTTGGATGCTTCTTCCCATAAGAACATTTGAAGATTCTGATCATGTAGCATGGCTTTGGATGCCTCCACAATTGTTCTATTTTTTCTTTCCACAACCCCATTTTGTTGAGGGTTGTAAGGAACTGTGAGCTCTCTCTTAATTCCTACTTCCTTGCAGAAGTCATTAAATTATGTAGAGGTGTATTCTCCACAATTATCGGATCTCAAAATCTTGATCCTCTTTCCCGACAGATTCTCGACTTGTGCTTTGAATTCTTTGAATTTGCTGAGTACTTCCTAGGATTCCTTAGACTTGAGAAAGTATATCCAAGTCTTCCGTGAGTAGTCATCAATTAATGTTATATAGTAATGATATCCACCCAATGAAGCAACTGTCATGGGTCCACACAAGTTAGAGTGTACTAGATCCAAAATCCCTTTTGATCTACTCTCACTATCTGGAAAAGATCTCTTGGTATTCTTGCCAAGTCCACATCCTCTACATGTTCCATCATGGTCTACCTGAAGTACTAGTAAACCTGTCACTATATTCTTTAGTGCTAGGAGAGCTCGATAGTTTAGATGAGCTACTCTTCTGTGCCATAATTCACCCATACTTGAAGAATCATGTACTAGGGCTTGGACTGGTGGAGTGTTTGGACGATACAAGCTCTCCTCTCTTACACCAATAACCTTGGTTGTATTCATACTTGAGTTCTTGTGCCAAGCAAGTACTTTCCCTTCGGAGAAGGCCACTTTATATCCCTTGTCCTCCAAGGCTGAGATGGGGACAAGATTTCTTTTCATACCAGGTATATAGAGCACATCACTCAAGCGTAGTGTATCACTTGATTCTAGTTGAAGGGAGGTGGCCCAGACCCCTTCATAGTGTAGTTAGCATCATCTCCAAGTACAACACGGAGATGAGAATCTTTCTCAACTAATTCTGAAAGATTTTCTCTATAACCTGTCATGTGTCTAGAGGCACCACTATCTATGAGCCAAGTATCACTAGTGGTGGGAATAGTACCTGATAATGCTGATATGAAGAGAAATTTTGTATGATCTTCATTCCTTTGATTCTTGTGATGATGATCGTCTTCTATATCAGCAATTGATGCTCCATGCTTTCTTTTACTTGAGCTTCGATAGCTACTAGCGTAATGGTCATATTTCTTGCATTGATAGCATTGAATCTGAGATATGTCCTTCTTCTTCTTATGATCTAGGCGAGGACTTGATCTCCTATCTTGGTGCTTGTGTTTGTGGAACTTCTTTCCCTTACCTTTCTTGGCATGGGATATGAATGCTTGATTCTCCTCAGGTTGAGTGCTGTTACCCCCCATATTGGCAGGGGTGTCCACAGAGCCCAGAACTTCTTCAATTGCCAATTCTGCTCATCAGTTTGCAGTCAGTTCTACAGAATAGTTTAGATGGTCAGAATCGAAGGCCTTACGGTAAGGATAATTCCATCCTAGAAAATTTTCCTGTCGTCGCATGTGGTGATGAGAGAAAGACAGACTGCTCATTGGTGTCTCAGTCAGAATTTTCTGAACTACAAATCATTTATAAGTCTGGCTGTAGTTCGGGACTGTTACAAATCATTTACAAATCATTCCCTTCAAATTGGGAAAAGGCCACCAAGTATAATTGGTCACCACTCAAAAAGAAGAGATTCAAGTGAATGAATATTGTTTTTCTTTCCAAGCCGCAATACTTGCCAGCAAAGGTAGTGCAGTAGGATCTCATTATACACTGAGAAGTGACTTGGGACATGGTCCAGTGCATGTTCCATATAGCTATGTCAAAAGTCTGCATATTTGAAGGAGCGTGGAAACAAACATGGGGTCAACCAGCTAGTTGTTACCGCATGTATCAAAGCCCATCTTTCTGAGGTGGTGATAGCTGAAAGCAGCTTGTTTGCTTCCAGAATCCAGTGTTTTGATCCGTCTTTTCATCTCAGACAAAGTTCTCTCTCCTGTTTGCTATATTTCCAGCAGTAGAGCGGATATGGAATTATATAACACGGAGTGTTGTACCAGATGCGGCTGCAACAACAGTAACTCTTTTTGCCAGGATGAACGGAAGTATCTGTCGTGGCTCTCTCTCTCACATGTTTTGTTGACAACTGCGATTTGCTGAAGCCACACGATGTATTTTTGAAGTCGTATAACAAAATTCGACAACATCGGAAGGCAGAGCTTAGTCCACGCGATTATTCAACAGCTTGATATTTGTTCCACAACGCCAGGCGCCACGGGTTTCAAACGAGGGCTCGATGTTCAGCGTTTTAATCAACTCGATGGAGGTTTAAACTCACAGTTCCATTCATAGCCGAATTTGATGCAGAATTAAAGTCAAGTGCCGGGACTCGGATTTCAAACAGGTCACAACCCCAACGAATTACTTTCAAAGCTCCGTGCTCAATCAATTGATCAACGTGCCATCGAGGATCGGGAGTTGGCAGTTCAATATCCCACGCAGTTTGTATTTTTTTACTTGGCCACCATTTCAACAATCAACTGACAACAAATTCGCGATTTTGGCGTTTATTCACGAAAGCCGCCAGTAACAGGTGGTCGTGGAGGATTTGTTAAGGGTCTTTATAAAAGACAGCGCGAGGACCCGTGTTAACATTAGATATCGCTTGCATAGAAGCTCACCCACCCAAGGTCATTCCACGGTTAGTTTTAATGCTAATTCATCAGGTGCAAACAGCCGATTTTTATGAACTCAGGCTTCAACGAGTAAATCACGCCACTTTCCATCAAGGCGTATTGACATCACCGTGGATTTTCTTGAGAACTCGGGAGGAAATCACTTCAGTACGAATTTGGTCGTTTTACTGAAGACTGCTATCACCTACCTTAACTAGTTTCAACACACAGCTAATTCTAAATGTGAGCAGAGGATCCAGTGACACTGGTGGTCAGTGATATCCACTTAGGGCAAATCGCAGTCATAAATCATGTGGAAATTCCGAACAAAGTCTTAAAGGTCTTCTCGTCTCCTATCGGCTGCCAATACATAAAAGATTAACATTGGATGAAGCGACTTCATGGCTTGGACTTCCAGTTGGTTATGCGAACTGCCTCATATTTACGGGAGAACCGGTGAAAATTTTGGGGTATCTTTTCATACGTAGAGTGCATCTTTTATGCCATTTGCACAGGACCAAAACTTTGGTAAAGTCGACTTTGTTAGCAGACAGTTTTTTGGTGATGTGGCAGCAGAAAGCAGCCGGTCAGTTCGTGCAGCCACAGGTGGCGGTCCAGCAGGTTTCGGTTAGGTGGGATTTGGAGCAATGAGTGTGTCCACCGGGTTCAAACGCCAAGCTACAGAGCGTTTATGCATTGCCATGCTTTCTATTTTCATTGATACGTGGAGATTTGAAGCAGCCAGCTTAGCTACCTGTTGACCCATGCGTCATATTCATTGACAGCCAGCTTTGGAGCAGTCGACTTTATGATGGGTTTTTCACCTTGAAAGGAGGAAAAATCAGCTAGAACAGGTGTTCTATTAAATAATCAGTGGGGTCATGCTTCCGATCAAGAGAAAAAAAAGTGGATCTCACTTACCTTTTCTTCATATTTTATTATTATCTTATTTCTTTCTCAGTTTTGAAAAAAAAAGACCTTTTGGCCTATAAAAGGAGCCAGCTCCTTCATTGTGATGGATGGAGAATTTTTGGGTGTTCTTCCCCAGACCTTAATAGAAAAATATCATGATGGGATTCTTTGGATAAATGGGGAATTCTTTCGCTCTTTGTTTGCCATTTTTATTTGTATGCCATCTTTCATTTTGTCTAAGGCAATACCTCTCTTAGCTCTCTACTTTCGATTCTTAAGCTGGGATCATCTGAATAGAAGGCTAACAATCTAGCACAACTTTATTTGACCCATGTTTTTCTCTTAAGTTTTGCGGTTTTAAGGTATGCTCTAGTGCAAGAGCTCTTAGTTGGTTACTACATTCATCTGGCAGCAAGGTCATGTTATCACACCATAGTAGCAGGGCTACTATTCTTGCTTAGCAGATATCTGCACATTCCAGAGCTTCCATTATTCAGAGCATGGCTATGATGATTGTATATTTTGGATCACTCATGATCAGAGCAGTATATTATTTAGACCTGGTGTCAAGGCTGAGCCTTGAGAGTTCAGATTTGATGACTGATGTGACCCTTTATCCCATACAGTTTCAGTTCAGTGCTTAGAGATGTATTGCAGCAGTGTTTCAGATGGTACATGATGTTTGTTATTATGATGATGTTGTATGATCTATGGATATGTTATCACTGACTGTGGATTATTATCTTGTTGATTTAGTCATGATCACAGCATGTGCTTGGTATATAATTCCTGATGTGGCAAACTGTTTAAAATGAACTATAAATCATAAAATGGACAATTGCTTGCACATTTAGGTCATTTAACAAAACCCACTGGTTTTCCACCTTACATAGATATGGTTTTTCCTGACACCAGTTGTCTGCTAGTGTAGGTTTCATATTCACTTGACTCCATCCATACATGACCTTCCTATTTGACTCTAAACCTTGACTTGTCTCATTTGACTTTCTGATACCGAGGAATTCCCCATTTTTCTACCTCTGTGTTTGGACCGCATCCCTGTATATTCAGTGTCTCGACTCTAAGTTGGTGACAAAACTTGCCTTTGGTGAGTTGGATTGTAGGCCTAAATCATTCTGGTCGGTTGTCCCGATGTTTGGCATTGGCTCGAACTCCCCCTAGTCACTTGAGATGTTGTTGGCTAAAACTAAAAGCTCATGTTCTACCTATGGAAACTTATAAATTCGCCCATGGAAACAAAAAAAAAAGGGTAAGAGCGATGAAAAGCTAAAAATACTCCTCGAAGAGTATAAGAAAGGTCCAAAAAAGCAATGGTTCTTAAAAGCTATATCTAAACAATTGCTGACCTTATATGTATTGAAAAAAACATGCCCTGGATGAAAGCTGCAACTAGTTGTGTTTATCAGCACACCTGAGATCCGAAGGGTTATGTAGGCCAAAAAGGCCCTGGAATAAAATTGAATGATCCTAATGAACCTGGGTCAACTTGATGTAGACATGATGCCTAAGTTGAATAAGCACTCTCAGAACAACTTATCCATTTGTGAGGCACAGCCATTCCCCGTGTTATTTTGTCCAGCACAGAGTTTGTAGCTTTTCCCCTTTTTCTCCCAGTCCAAAGTATTTTTGAGTTGAGTTAGACAGGTCAACCCCTTTGCCCAACCTTGTTCCTAGCCTTCGTCCTTCACTAGTAGTTTGACCATGTCCAATGGGTGAGTTTGTCATTTGAACTATTGTGCAAGTAATTTTATATAACAAAGGAATATGCTAACTTGATTAATGCCACTGAATGGATCTTATACTTTGAGCTAGGCTGTGAAAATGATTAGAGAAGCATGTCTTAGTCTACTGATGTGATTTATCCTTGGTTGTATATTATTGGGATCTATGATGATGTGGGCCATGTATAGATGCATATTGATGATGATTGATGGTCCCACATACTTGATGATGATATCATATGATGGACATATGATGCAGATGATGATTGATGCAGTTCAGCAGGTTTATTTATTATTTCAGATCAGCAGTTTGTACATTGTCCATATATGGTGGACCCTACAGCTGGCCCATTAGGGCAACCCATGGTGTATGAGTACACATTTCTAATGGATTTGGGTCTTCTGGATCCAATGAGACACTTATCTTTCAGTTCCGGGCACTTTTGACAGTGATTGATGCAGTTTTACACTTGTTGACAAGATTTGGGGTTGATTTCCCAGCCTGAGCAGCAGGGGCCCCGAGAGGCCAGTTCACCTAGGGCGCTGATGATGAAGGGGGTGGTCCAGCCACTTGTTTTTACCATTTAACCCCCTTTTGGAGAGCCTGGTGGGCTCAGATGGACAGCGCAGATGCCCTAGGAGGCAGTTTTGGCACTTTCACAGTTACCGAGGCGGTTAAAAAAATGGGATAAAGTGGTCACTGAGGAAATCGATTTGGGCAATTGAGGCAAGGTTTTGGCATTTGGTTTTCACAGAGGTCTTCCAGGGTGATCTCACTATCTTCCAGCCAGTTTTCACCATGTGGGTATGCCCACATTGATCACAGGAGGTCTTTTACTGCTAGTCTGTCACAGATTATGAGGACAGATTTGATCATTTATATTATCTTGGACATATTTTATTATTTTATTGTGCCTTGGGGATGAGCTAGTAAGGATTGATGCCTCCTAGCCCCACCATGTGCTTATATTGTCATGTCCTAGTCACTATGAGGTGGATTTTGGTACTTATACTTCTCTAGTGGATGACGTCACCCCCTTTTTGTACCATTTAGTGGGGGTGCTATCATTATATTGGGTGATCCATGTGATGTATTATTATAATTTATTGTTAGCCGTTGATTAGATCTTTTGATCTTTTAATCTTAGCCACTCGTGTAAAAAGTGGTTAGGATTGTACTCTCTCCCCATCCTATTTAAGGAGGGAGCCTCTCATTGTAAGATTCATCTAGAGATTTTTGGCTCTTGGCTCTTGGAATAAAATTTCTATCTTTTGGAGTACATGCTTGGATTGGAGTGGATGTTGGTTGTTTCGATTGTAAATGCTTTTGTCCATTGCACTGGAGGATCTATCGTAGCTATCTTGCATATTTGCCATATCTTATTTACAGGTTAAGAGGACGTTTTTGACAAGTGCGAATTGGTGGGGAGGCTTGCCCTTCAAGCTTGGAAGAAGACGTTTTGGTTTGACAGGGAGTGGTTTTGCCTTTGTGTCAACTATTCTTTGTTTATCTCTCTCTTGCTTGTATCTACCTTCAACATGTTAAACTGATTGATGCTTTGCTCCTTGGTTTGACAGGTTAGAGGGAATCACATGTGGCTTGGGAAAATCGATTTGGCAAGAGGGCTTCAACAATTCTCCATTTGATCTTTGGCAAAGTAATCCTCGTCTCAACTAGCATTCATCTCTTCATCCAGGTATGTTCCAAGAGGTATGATCTTCTTCTTCCTTGAATCGTCCATAATTTCTAGATCACAAAAAACCCTAATTGATTAAAACCCTTGTTTTTGGTATTTCTTAGATCTACTTAGATCTAGCCTTGCTTTTGAAGAGATATTGAAAACCCACCTCTATAGCATCCACCCCTAGTTGGATCTATAGTTTGGTGGTGATTGGCTTAGAATTGACACACTTTTCAAGGCAAAAAGCCCTCTTGAACCCAAATCGCACTTCCTAGTGAGAGGCTTGTTTGGTTAGATCTAGCACATTGGTAGGTGAGATCCCACTTGATTTGCAATCTAGACACTTGATAACCTACCCCCAGATTGTTACTTTGGTGAATTCTACCTTGTGGACATCATTCCATGTTTTAAGGGGTTAAAACCCCCTTTTGAATTTCTTGGCATCTCAAAACTCAGATCTACTAAGATCTAGCCCTTGGATTGACTTGATTTTTGGGATCCACATAGATCGGGGCATGAGCCACTTGGATCTATAGTTTGGTGGCCATTGGACTTGATTTGGTCCACTTAACCCTCATTTTAGCCCTCCTTGAGCAAGTCGCACTCCCTTGGGAAGGTGAGTTTGCCCACTTCGAGAAGGTGGGTGGTTGAGATTTTTGGAGATTTGGAAAGGCCATACCTTGAAACCTAGGTCTAGAGTATCTTTTTGTGACGATCTGCCTTGGGGGTAGCATTCCTTGTTTCAAGGGATTGTGGTCCATTTAGGGTCATTTCTTGAAAACCTAGATCTAGCAAGATCCAACCATTAGATCTCATTTAACCCACTTGACTTGGCTTCTAGGTGTCCCGATCTACACTTTGACATTTTTTTTGACCCCATTAGCCCATTTAACAAGGCACTAGTCTTCCTCAAAGCAAGTCGCACTCCTTGGGATTTGTGTCAAACCCTAGATCTAGTACGTGGGTACTTTTAAAATCAACTTAGATCTATAGATCTACTAATAACATAACATCTAGTACCAATTTCATCTCTAGCTTCACCTTGTGGGTCCACTTAAAGCCATTTCACACATCCCAAGAAAATAAGACCCACTTGTGTAAACATAGGGTATTACACCTTGTCATCATACCCAATCATGTGGCCTAAACCATACGTAGGTTGAAACACTAACAATCTCTTACACCACCTTCAACCATACCTCAACTCCTAGGTCCACTTAGCCTTGCATCGGTTTCCGTAACTCATCATTTACTCGTCCTTAGAAACCTTTGTTTAGGTCCAATCAACTGTGATTGGTTACAGGGTCTCCCCCTAGGTCTTGTTACACCTTGACCTAAAGCGAAGAGTGCCTCGGTTGACGTGACTCCCACCTTGCATTGGGAACCGTGGCATCTCTTGGGTCACCTCTTTAGTTGCCTGTCTCCTCTACCGTCCCGGATGGGATACCACTAGGGGCAACTACAAGTTGTGTGATAACACTTTTGGCGCCATTGTCAGGGAGGTAGACGCCTACCTTGGTTCAACACACCTTTGTGTCTCATTCTCTCCCTGCATTTCAAACGACATACATCTTGGTAGTAGAGCTTAAAAATCTACCTGGCGACTCCTAATCGTGACTCCGCTGAGGAGCGAACTCATAATCATCCTTACAACACTCGAAGTAAATCAAATCAATTGGAAGGAACCCCACTAAAGAGATCCTAAAGCCCAATCATCTAACTTCTTTTGGAAACTTGTTAACTCCGATTCTCCAAACCGTGTCTTGGGATCCCCTTTGTTCAATTCGGTTCCTCCTTCGTCACCTAATCATAACCCTATTTCAGCTCCAGTCAATCCAATGGCTGGGCAGGGTCAATCTAACTCCGGTAACAACAACCAAAACAATACTCCTGTTGCTCGTGCTTTCGGACACAAGGCTAGGGCCTCTCCCTTAGATTTCTCTCAGATCTTGGGTGCTCCCCATAGCATGCGAGACAAGTATTTTGAAAAGATCCCAAAATTCAATGGCAACTGTGCCACCTCCATTGAGGACCACATAGACAATGTCTGGGCTCATATGGAAGCTTATGGGGCTGAGGAAGAAGATGTGTTTATAAGGGGTCTCTTTGCATCCTTGGAGGGTGATGCTCGCAAATGGTTTGACCGATTACCTGCATCATCAATCAATGGATATGATGTATTCACCGATAAACTTAAGCAAGAGTGGTCAGTCAAGTTAGATGGGCGCTTCCTTTTACACCAACTTTTTGACATCAAAAAGAAGGAGAATGAGTCTGTCCATGAGTTTAACCAACGCTTCGATAAGACTGTTTCCAACATCCCAAGTAACATAAGGCCCCTTGATCAAGCCATCTTGATTCATTACCTCAATGCATATGAAGGTTATTTGGGTTACCATCTAAAAGACAAAGACCCTAGTAGTTTGAAGATAGCCCAAGATAATGCTAAGAAAGTTGAGGCAAACGCTGCCTCCATGGGAAAACAAAACTTCTTTGACCTAATCAGTGGACCTTCCTCCTCCAGATCTGAGCCTAAGTTTAAGAAGAGTAAGGAACCTAGCAAAGATCCCAATGAAATGATGGAGAGCATGCATGAAATGATGAAAAACTTAACTCTCCTAACTAGGGACCTAGCTAAGAACAAAGAGGGGGATAGATATAGGCAGCCCTACGGCCCTAAACCTTATTGGAATCAACAAAAGAAGCCTAATGAAGGTGATAGAAGAAACCCTGTGAACCAAGAACCTCCTATCATAAACTGGTCTGAAGAGCAAAAGTTGGAAGATCCTGAGTATGCCATCCATGGTGATGATATTCCAGATTCTCCAAAGAACATTAATTGGGTTGATGACTTAAAACTTGACAAGGACTTCGGAAGGATTTTGGTTGATCATGAGGAAGAGTCCATAGAAGAACCCAACCCTAGTGGTCCCATCTATGCTACTGAGCAAGTTAGTAGTAGTCAAGTTCCCCATAAAACCTATCAACGAAGAAAGGATGGCCAAAAGCCTATACCTTTTAGTGAAAAGAGAAGCAATGAGTTGCCTTGTCCAGTGAATGAGCCTTTCCCTCTACCTGAGTATGACTTAGATATCAACATCGAGAGAGAGTTGGACAAAGTCATGCATAACATTCCACTCACTGACTCCATTCGCCCCTCTCTGATACTGGCACTGGTCTTTCCCTGAGGATTGATCTTCCTTTCCTTTCCATCACCCATCTAAAACTATCTTTTGTTACATCCGTTTCTCTAAGGCAGCCTCTTCCATTCACCTTGCCCATTACTGCATATGCCTTAGCGATCCTATTTTAGGGATACCCCCCTAGTGTTGGAGAAGAGCCAACCTAAAGCGAAGAGGAGAGGAGTGTGGTGACATTGGCCTCTCTCCTAAGAGAGTTGTCATTCCAACTGGCGTTGCACATTTTGGGCTTTCAAACGACACACATGCCATTTCGGAGGACAACAAGTGCCATGAAGTCTTTGTCGTGCAGCAATTCTTGTTTCTTCCTGAGTGTAATCTGCCCATAGTTTATCAAACTTGGGTAGTTTGGATCGACCACTTATGCTTTGGATGAAAGACTCCCAAGATGGTGGAAGACCATTCAGAGTGTTGATAACAAGCTCCTTATCATCAATGGGATCTCCACTGGTACTAGGATTGTCCCTTAGTACTGTGAACCTCATGAAGTATGAGGCAATGGATTCTGACTTGGACATCTTCATATTTGAAAGTTGGTTCCTCAATGTAATGGATACATTGATACTAGTGTGTTCAAACAACTTCTTTATGGTCTTGAACATTTTCCTAGCAGTCTTCTTCCCTGAGATCTGTGGAACTAAGTGATCTCTAACTGAGTCCACCAGAATCCATTGCTCTGGCATCATTCTTCCTCCAGCGGGATTTGTCTTCTTAGGCTTTTGGTTCTAGGACCTTCTCATTTACATATTGTAAGAGATCATTCTCTTCTAGTAGTAGAAGAACCCTCGACTTCCAAGAGATAAAATTGGAAGCTCCTTCCAGACGATCTTCAACCTTCATTCTAATCATCTTGACTGCAGATCTGGTTCAAAAACCCTAGCAAGAGCTAGGTCAAAAATGAAAGTTGGAATTTTGGAAAACTGATTTCACAGGTAGATGCACCCTAGCAAGGCGAGTTGAGATGAGGTAGGGCTGATCCAAAACTGTGGAGAAAGTGGGTAAAACCTGAAACCCTAATTTCTGTTGCAGCTGCAAAATTAGGTCAAAAATTGAAAGTTCTCGGAATTGAGTCTGTCTTCACCAAAAGATGCGCCTCCCTTAAAGCGAAATTCTCAATGCTCTTTTTCCTCCAAAAAGTTGAGTGAAGACTTCAAAAGATGAACCCTAGTTCTGGCAGGGTTCTGACAATGTTCTGGCAATGGCTTCTTCTAGAACTGCTCTGATACCATGTTTGTTTTTCATACATTCATAATATAACAATTCAAATGCATAAACAAGATCACTAGAAGAGAGACAACACAAAACAATAACACAAGAATTTATCCTGGGAAACCCAAACGGGAGAAAACCCAGCAACCTTCATATAGAGATGATAATTCCGAGATCAGAGTACAATCATAAAAGAGAAAAGATGGAAATGCTTTCCAAAGGTAGAAACCCCAAAAATAGTCTTCTCCTATTGCAGTGCGAACTTCTCTCTCTGGGCAATGCGAACTTGTGTGAAGTGGATGAGTGAATAATGAGGTGACTTTTCCCTCTTATTTATACAAGTGCCAAATTGACTTTTACCCTAGCTGAGCCGACTTCTCTATTTAACTGCGCCGACTTCACTTGGGGGCCAATTAATAATTTAATTTTAATCTTTTCTTTGGCTTCTTTTCACCCCAAGGTTTACATTGATTCTTTCAAGGGTTTACAAAATTAATTACATCAAATTCATCTCCCTTAGTAGGTACAATCAAGTACAATAAAAATACAATAAATAATATCTTCCAAAGTTGCACAAAATTCAACAATTCCAACCTCATCGGACTTCATATGCAAAATGTAGAATTTTAGATCCCATTCAGAATTCAACAGACTTAATAGTTTTCAGGATTTCAGGATTGCAACATTTCCACTAGATTCTATCATGTATGAGGGCATGGGACTGACATTTAATCAAGCACATCAACCCCTCTATGTACCTTGATGTTATTGTTGAATTCCTCTAACATGACCTTAATAAAAATGTACCCTTCACTCAAGCAAAATCACTTATTAAGCTTGAGAAGCCTTTTCTATCGTATTTTAACGATTGGATTAGGAAGTTTAATCAAAATTGTGGGGTGTTGAGTCTGTTGACTAATGTCCTTGGAGGATCAACTTCAAGTTTCAAGGTAGCAGCAAGGGCAAGAGTCTAGAGGAGGGGGGCATAGGGTGATATCGATGAATAAGATCCCGATATAGATAATGATTTTGATGATATGTAGTTATGGGAGGAGACAGCTCACATTGGTTTCCACCTCAGTCCCATTACCTTCCACCATAGCCCGAGCAATTGGAGCTTCCCTTTCCACCCCAGGCTCATCTAGAGCACCTACATGACCACATACTGCTTCCAGAGGAATTTGGTGCCCCTTGCCCATAAAAAGGGCAGAGGCAATCGATGATTCATATTATTTATCATTGTACTATGTAGTATCTAGATGCCTCATGAGTCATGATGATTGATCTCATGAGATACATTTATTTTGATCATTTGAGGTATTTTGAATCATTCTTGAATCATTCTATCAAGAACATATTTCAATATTTCCAGTTTATTGTTGATATGTGATCATGATCCATAATTTGGCATCTTATACATCTTATATATTAGTTGTATTTTCATATTTATGTAGCAACATGTTTATTTGATGTTGTTATTGCTTTAGATGTTAAAAAAATTGAAAAAAAAAGTTGTTTTGTATTTTTTAGGTTTTACGACATTTGCCGATATTTTTGTTGATGATGTCGATAAGTTACATTCCGGACCCTTGGCAATATATTCGTCGACACGATATATGTAACTTTGCTTTCAACTACACCATTTTGTCGTGGTGTATATGGAACAATGTGTTGTTGTTAGATGCCCTATGCAATACAGAAAGTAGAGAACTTCTTGTTAATATATTCTCCTCCATTATCAGATCTTAACTTAAGAATTTGATGACCATATTGTTTTGCAACAAGGGCCTTGTAGGCTAAGAACATGTCAAATACTTCACTATTAAGTTTTAGGAAATAAACCCAAGTGCGTCTAAAATAATCATCAATAAAAGTTAAGAAATATGTGAAACCAGAAAAGGAAGAAGATGGAAAAGGACCACACAAGTCACTATGCACAAGCTGCAAGGGGGCTAAAGCGTGACAAGAGGCACGTTTGTCAAATCAGTCCCAATGATATTTTTCGAGTTCACAACCGAAAAAAACACCATCCATGCAAGATACCATCGAAAGACCTATCACCATATTTTCTGTACATAGTTGTTGCAATGAGCAATAATTTAAGTGACCAAATCGCTCATGCCAAAGTCTGCTCAAGTCATTGCTATGAGTAACAAAAACTAAGAGAAAAGGTGATGACCCAAAGATAAATTTGTACAACTTAGTAATATCATCAACAAATACAATGGCTAGGACATGCTTAAAATCTTTAAAATCCTTGATTACAACTTGGTGAGGTGTACACATTACAGCCTTACCTTCACTAGAATTAGTGATTTGATAGACTAACAACAAATTGCAGGAAATATATCATAGAAGTTACATGCACTTTTTAGAAAAGTAACTAACAAAGAGAAGACTTCAACCCAAGACTTCTTATTTGAGAAAGCAACTTTTAACAAAGTGAGCTAATATTAAAAGATATGTAAAAGTTGGAAAAGAGGAAGGGGTGGTTTTCGCATGCTTCCACTTCGAAGTGCGAGCTAACCCCAAAAACCTTGTTTTTGGCCTACAAAACACTTACAAAAAACAAAACAAAATATTGCTAAAACTAGAATGGCTCGGATTTAGGGTTAGTCCTCGTTAGCTTCCCCGATAAATGTATGTTTTCTCATTGTTTATGGTTTGTTGAATTCACACAAAGCACACGGAAAAGAGAATACGCAGTTAAAAAAAACCTTACCACATTGTTTATGATTTGTCGAGTTTGCATTGAGTGCACGACAAAGAGCATACGCAAAATGAAAAAGTAACAAACCGGAACTAAAATGCAAACCAAACTAAAACTAAAAGAATATGCGTAAAAAATTTAAATATGTAATTATAACAGTGTACATCCAAATCTGGTAAAATGCTTGTATCTTGGGCAAATGGAAACTTTTTTCAATGAAACAAAAAGTGTTTCCAACTGGAAACGGCACTCTAGACACAATGAAACACCTCTCACAACCCAGAAATGCACAAAAATATCAGAACCAAAAATAATTTGACGGTCTCTGCAACATCGATTCAAGATCTAGATCACCAATGGAAGCAGAACTTCATAAGAGCTCTAATACCTTGTTCGACTACACGGGATATTTCCAAAAGATCAAACACCTTCAGCAGCCGCTAACACAAACAGATCGCAGATCAACACACTAATGTTTTTACGTGTTTTAAACCCTCGAAGAGGAAAACACTCCATGACCCCAACCAAATAGCTACTTGAGGCAATATTATTATGCAAAAAAAATTGCTACAAATGAGCTTCTTGTAATCGAACAACAAGCAAATGACCCTCCATGCTCTTTAAATAGAGATCATGGACCAATTGAGTGTTAAGCCACGGATCAATAGTCGTTAAGATCGAGGAGAAGATGAATCGTCGGATCACTCTATGTCAAGAGCATATCGTGACCATCGGATTACATATACACAAATGCATACTAATTGTTGAAAAGTTACCTAGGAGATGTTGTTCACCTTGTGGTGCCTTGGGGTGGACATAAAAACATTAAATGAGGTCCCTAGTACTTTATAAAGTGAGATGTACTTTATTTTTATAAAGTCACTTTATAAAGTGAGTGTGATATTATATTTTTAATTTGACTTTATGAAACTAAAGTGAACATTAAATAAAAGGGGTCACTTACATAAGTGAATGGAAAAAGTGTTTTCAATTATTTAATAAGACATTAATGAGCAATTAAAGTGGGCCCTAGATCTCATCAAGTCAAGATTAAATCCTAGCCATGGATTTGGTGAGTGTTGGTTACCTCATATAAATGTTAGTTTTTCTTACTTGTTTAGCATAATAACATTAAACAATCTAATCATTGAAAGAAAAACAAGCACAACATACACAATGAACACAATATTTCTCTCGGGAAACCACAAGGGAGAAAACCCCGGCAAAACTTCCTCGATATAGAATTCACAAAGTACAAGATAAACCCCAAGAAAAAATCAGCTTCTCTCCTTCTCTTGTGCGAACTTCTCTCTCTCCTATGCGAACTTGAGTGAGTGAGATGAGTATTGCAAATGAGCAACTCAATCTCCTATTTATACTTTACATTTGACTTGACCTTTTACTAATTAGGTCAGCTCTAACTCACCTAACTAGGCCGACCTGTACTCTTTACAATAAAATATTCTTTCTAGATCTATCCAAGCCGACCTAGTTTACATTGACTCTTTCAATGACTCTTACATTATCAATTACAGCAATGACATCTCCCGAAGGAGGAACACAATAGTACAATAGACAAATACATTTAGAATATCTTCCGCAGTTACATTTCTTTAACAATAAAACTAGGGAAAAGGCACAAAACCTAATTCATTGTTACCCAAGAGATTTGAAGAGCAAGAGAAGAAGAGAAAAGGAGAAGAGAAGCTGGGGTTTTGAAGAGAATTAGACCTAGGGAGAAAGAAGACTGAAACTGGCACGATTCCCAAGGAATTTGTGAGTCACAATTCCCAAGACAGTGGCACAGTTTTCAAGGCACTTTCAGTTGCATTTATTTTGGCACAAAAATCGACAAGCAGGCCATACAGTACAGCATTTTTTTCAGACCATACTGGCACAGAAATTGAGGCAAATTTCTGACAGGTCCGTACAGCCATTAATGAGACCGTACAGCAATTAATTCAGCCCTGACAGGCACAGTTTTCGAGGCAGAAATTTCCTGTAGCAGCTGGCATGAATTTCGAGGTCTGTATATCATTTAATGAAGCCGTACAGCTCTGAATTTATTGCAGTCCGTACAGAAGGCATTTAATGTGATTCTGGCACGTTTTTTGAGATGAAATAAGGAGATAAGTACTGCTGTAATTTTCTCTGTGATTTCTCTGAAAGAATAAAATTTCTCTCCTATCAGGTTTTCCCTTCGGGGTTTTTCCTGAGCCAATTTGGCTAAAAAATTTCTGAGTTAAATTTATGGTTTGGCTGTCATAATTTTTTGAGTTTGAAAAGAAAGAAATATTTTCCATGTGTTTCAAGAAAAATCTATTTTTCATGCATGTAATGTGATTTTACATTTGATGGGGTTTGGGCATTAAACTTCACATGAAAAACCAAACTTGAAACCGGGTTGGGAATGCAAAATTTTCACTAATGCATACTAAAGAAACACACTTTACCTAACGGATATATTATAACAAGTTGATCTTAACTAATTCCCAAGTGTAATATCCTAACAGTCCCATCAACTAACATTGTAAAGTTAATCCACACTGAGGGCACTAAGTAACACCTGGGTTTCCATCCCCATCTTCCCCTTGACCAGCCCTCCAAGGGTGTCCTTTCAATGTTCTTGCCCGAGTCAATTTGAGGATCAACAATTTCCATTTACTCATAGGAAGTGACATGATCTCTTTGGCAATTTTAGTGCAATAATAATGTATAGAATAAATTTAGCTTCTGCATTATCCCTGTAGATTGCCAACTCCATCCAATAAACTTGTATATTAATCTCACCTGAAAAAATGTACAAAAACAAGGCCTGCAATTAAGGCTGAAAGGCAAAGAACAAGGAATTTTGTTCTCTCTTCCCTAAATGACTGACAGAGTACCGCTACTTTACTTAAATTGAAATGCACAGGTGCCATGGCTACTGCAGAAGCAAGCCCAAAATACAGAATCTGTGCGAAGTGGGGAGACACCACATGTGCCTCTTTTGCTCCTGCATTAATTGCAAACATCCTTAATTTAGCCCAAAAAGCAAGATTAGAAAGAATATCTCCACTTCTCATGGAAGTCTTACAAATTTTCTGGAATTATAAAAACAAAATGTGAATGAATCACCAAAAATCCCCACACTCTATATGATAAATATTGAATCCAGATATGTTAGATATGGCAAAATGCATACCCACAACTATGCTGCCATTGTATATCACAAAAGAAAGAAAGCCAAAGGCCACAAGAAGAAAAGGAAAAAAGGTAATTAAGATGCCCCATTTTTTGCACCATAATCTGTATGCTAGAACCTCCAACTCCCCAAGGACCCCTGTTCCACAAAACAAGGACTAGTTAGACAGGAAACAGAGCTTTCATGATGTAAACAACCAAATTAATACATGAAAGGTAAGTGAAAAACATTGCATTCATTCTTCTCAAGGCACAATTAAAACAGAAATATCAAGCAGGTAAAAGGAAAATAATAGGTAGTGGGGAGATGGCAAAAAACGAAAGGAAGCATTATCAAAAGGTTTTCATGAATTTCCCATCAGCAAATGGCATAGCAAACCAATACTGAACTGGGAAAAATTAGAGAAGACTTTTTCTGGTCAATGCTTTCTTAATTTGGGCTTTGTGACTTGAAAAGGTCTCTTTACGTGTAATGGCCTTTATATCTTTGATGTTAATCAGTAAATTAGTCTTGATCTTTTTTATTAACATCTAGCATAAGCATCCAACATAAACACAGAATAAGGTTCTCCCTGTACCATGCAGTGTAATTTGAAAGAACTTGGAAATGTGTTAATTTCTCACACATACAATGAGAAATTTGGTGATAGAAAGATGGGAAAATATTTGCATTTGCTCAACTGCATGGCAATAATGAGGCCTATTCAACAAATTTTACAGGCCACCAATCGATAGAAATAATATAATGGTCACATCATGGACTTTATTAGATGTTAGTGTAATGCTATTATGACTTGTGACCCTTTAGTGGCCAACTTGTGTTCCCATTGGGAAATGTTAGTGTCCCTCTCGTGGCCAATCTGTGGTCCAGGTTCCCAATGGGTTGATAGTTGGTAACCCTAGTGGTTCCACATATATAAATACACATATCAACCACAATGTAAATCACCGTGTACAATCACTCATTCATCTATGATACATTGGATATGTGGGTAACAAGGTTACTTTCCTACATCAATTGTTATGGAATTTTTGTTGTTTGTTGTGTGGAATCTCATATTGATCCTCACATCATTTTTCTAAATGTCAATATGTTATCAAACCTGAGAAATTAGAATCCCCAGGCCCGACCAGTTGTCCAAAGGCTCACTTGTGGAACTTTGTCGTTTCCAAAGAGGTCGGTGTAGAGAGTTTGGGTTTCCTGTAGTCTGCATTCTGAAAATATATAAACATTTCTATTAAGTGCTTGTCTGCACTCTTGTTCAAGGTCAGGTCAGCCTTTTTTGGTTCGTGCTATGGTCCATGCAAAGAGAAATATCAGTTTGCATTTCTTTAAATATCAGTGTGTATGTAATCACATTTAACAAATTTCTTCCAAAAATATTAAAACTCACCAAATGTGAAAGAAAGCCAATTAAATTCACCAGATTCAATGAATTAATTTGTCCAGAATCCAGATCAAATTTTGAATTTAATCTAATTAAATTTCATATTTTTGGCAAATTTCAAATAATTTTAAAGAAACTAAATGTCAATTAGTTAACCATAGGGCAAATATTTGACATATTTTTATGGCGCTAAGGTAGGGTATGCACAGCTCCACAGACTAAGCAGTCAAATCACTGCATGGAGAGGGTCCCTTGTCCCACATACAAGGGGGTCTCATACGTCAATTTGGCCTCTGGCTAGGCCATGACCTTAAATTAGATTATTATTTATCTTTCTCAAATTCAAACTTATATTGGCATAGAGGCACGCTTAGCCACCAATGGATCTATGAGCCACTACAGCAGCTTGTAAAGGGGACACCAACCTTGTGTAGAGGCTAGTTCCTTCATGTTATCCCTAACTGCCTTCACAAGCTGCTATGCAACCCTTGCAACTGTTAGACATAAAAAGAGAGGAATAAATAATAAACTATAATATAACCATAAAAGTAAAAGATAAATAATAATAATAAACCATAAAGACAAATAATAAATAATAAGAATTACTAAATAAATATTAAATATATATTAACATAAAGAAGAGGGTATATATATAGTGACACAACCCTACGTTGAAGAGACACGAGCTTCTTCAGAATATATTTATACCAAATCTTATTCTTGTAAAGATCATCATACTCATTTTTATTACTACTTTGTATACAGTTATATTTTTCTAAGTTATTATTTTATTGGCAAACGGGGTGTGTGTACTCGTGACAATGGTATCAGCGCAAGAAATTCTTTTTACCAACCTGGTGAAAGGTTACCAACCGATAAAAAAAATTTACTAGATTTGGTAAATATTTTTTACTGGACCCTTTAAAAAAATTACCAACACGGTTAAATTCTCTACTACACTTGATAGATATTACTTTAAAAAATCCAGTCAAAGAAAAATTACCACATGGTAAAAGCATTTTTACTAGACTCAATAAAAAAATCAGAAGACTGTAAAAATTTTTACTAAAGCCAGTCAAGCTTCAGTTGAAATTCAGCCAAAATTGGTTCGAAGTACACCCCTCCAGTTACAAGAAAAATGTCGAGATAAATTCCCAGATGGATAAATTAGAACGAGATTTCAATAAACACGAAAATCTAGACAGAAAATTCGATAAATGGAAGAAAATCTACAGAGAGATTGAAACAAAAAATATTAAGCTAAACGATGAGTTAACGCACAGTCTTAGGCAGGACATTGTTATCACATCCATGTTAGCTGAAGCTACCATGCTGCAGATTGTGTGGTCGAGGACCATACTATACTTTTTTTCCAGATCAGAGATCAGATGCCTTCAGAGGAGGCACATAGTTTTGTTAAGAGTACCCCGAGCAGATATATCAATGCGGACAAATGGTTTTGGTATTGGTCCAGACATGTATACATTATTGCCTACAGAGGCACCCTTCTTTGCCAGGCTTTGCATAAGCCCATTGAAACAGTTGCCTAGCCATATTTTGATAGAGTGCTACAGAGTATTGCTGGTTTACCACTTATTGCCCGGATTCAGTTGAGATCCAGTTTTAGAGTCAGCTTCAGCAGCAGGTATATGGTGCAGCAGATATAGCATTTGATGTTCTATTGCTTATGTTGTTGATTAGACTTGTTTATACATGATAGTACACTGACTTTACATATTATGCTGATATGGTGATGTAGTTGTTATTATGATGTGTTTGGCCCTTGGTGATGTAGTTGTTATTATGATGCGTTTGGCCCTTCCAGTAGGCTCCTGTCTATGCACACTGGATCACATTCCCACTATTGGTATAGACTTGGTCACTTAGTCCCCTTAGGCAGCTGACTTTGGATCCACCTTCACTTCCTCCACCCATCTGACTCATCCATGATTGATCTTTCCCGACTTGGATTCTGATTTGTGACCTTGAGGATCCCCTTCCCCACTGATCTCTGAGTATGCCATGATTCCCCATCTTTTGTGTCTCGGCTCTTTAGTGTGTGAGATGCACTTTCAAACCTGGGATTTGCTCCTGTCGGTTGCCCCCGATGTTGCAATGCAGTATAGGATTGTGTAGCCTCACCGGGTGTTCCCCATTGGTCATCGAAGCATTTATTGCTCACCCCCATTACTTTGCAGTATGAGCACCTTGATTATATCTATTGAGATATGTATGTAGCCCAAAAGGGCCTTGATTGTAAAAAGAAATGAAGAAATGTAAAGCAAGCCAAAAGGGCTATTGTAAATGTCAAATCTAGCCAAAAAGGCTAAGTATGAAATTCATTGTAAGATCCATGCAATGTGTTTGTAAACAAATGGACACAGGTCAGCCGTACATATCAGCTTTGTAGTGGTTATTTCCTCACCTAGTCCTGCGGGGCAAGGAGGTGAGAGGGAGCAAGGGACAAGCTCAAGATTGTCCCCTAGAGTCTCAAGATACGGTTTGTCGAACACCCAGTTTGGCGGCTCTAGAAAAGATCCTCGCGGAGTCTTATTAAGGCACGGATATGAGTTGTGAGGTACTTGTTAGATGACCAATGGCGGTTTCCCTGCACTATACCCATTTGTGAGGTACCGCCCTTCCCCATGTTTTGTCATGGTATGCTTATCTCAGTGGACCCCGCTTTCCCGAGTTATCCAAAGGGTCACATGATCTTTGTCCTTGTCATCCCTCATCCTTCACCTTGTATCCCACATCACCCAAAGTCAGCTAGGTGGTCAAGTCTATAGGTTGTGCATAGCAGTTTGGGTCTTTTGGATGTGGTGGACCCACCTCACCAGGGGCCTCCTGTTTTTGAGATTTTATGTATTTTTTATCACCATATTGACATTTTATTGTTTAGTAATGTACTAACATGTATAAGGAAGCCTATCACTTCATATTGCATATAGGTATTCAGCTAGCACCATGTTGACCAGATTTGATTTGGTCAAACTAGGTTGACTAGGCCAAAAATGGGCCCGAAAAAATATTGTGACCGAGATTTCGATTTTGGTCATTTGTATTCTCTTGGGTCCCATATGAACCTCCAAGCATCAGAATTTGAAAAGATTGAGGCAGCGATGAAATTTTTAATTAATATTGGTCATTAATGACCTATTTTAATTAAAAAACATGGATTTTGGGTAAACAGTGCCTAAGTGATGGATCATGGTCGTTCAAGTGACCATGTCTATTATTTTTGGGGTCCACGATCGCATTGCAACAGACGGTTCGACAATCCGGGCACTATAAGTGGGTCAAAAGCCCAATTTACACCTTCAGCAATAAAAACCAGCATTTAATTAAAGGAAAAATCAAAAATTGGCAAAGGCAACTATGGCAAATAGCAAAATCAAAGGTTGGCTAATACAAGGGTGATCTCTAAGCTAATTTTGGTAATGTTGGACAGTATATTTTTGGTTGTGGGTCCCTCCATTGGACCAGCTCACTATAGGAGGTCGAATTTGCCCATGGGGGGCATTTTTCCTCACTTGGCACAATTTGATTTTGATGTATATTGTGGTGGGACCTTGTTGTATTAGCTAAGGGGGATAAAACATGTTATAGACACCCCCTAGCTTGTGTCTTATGTATTGTATGGGCCCCACAAGGGGACCCTCACTCCGCTTGTGCGCTATAGTTGGGCAATTCGCACCCCCTCTTGGAGCTCCCTCCACCCTTCGATTTGGTTGATTGGGAGTTGATCCCAGCCCTTCATTTTGGAGGGAATAGGGTTTGAGGAGTGGCCTTTCTCTATAAGAGAAGGCACTCACCCATTGTACACTTCTTCTTGGCATTTTCGACTTGCACTTGATAGAGAGAGAGACATTCCATTTGTGTCTTGTTACTTGGTGTTGTGGAGTAATCTTGTGGTGATTGATAGCTAGTTTATGGATGCATTATTGAGATAGTTTGCGTTGTGTTCCTATTTTCCTTGCTGGTTCGAATTGCAGATTTGGTGGCCATTTGAAGGGAGGCGGTACATTTGGAGTGGGAGCTCCACTCTAGCGAATTTCTTCGAAATTATTCACAAGGGAGTTGTCATTTGCTTTCAACTATTCATTTCTTTTACTTTCAGCCATTCATTTGCTGTTCTTACTTGGTTATTTGCTGCATTTATTGATTGTCTCTTGTTTGTGGTAGGTACCCAGGTCGCACTTGGTATCCAGCTGCCTCCCACGCTCAAGGAAACACGCAGGTCTCTCCATACTTGATCTTCCGAGCTAGTCCTCGCTCAAAGTACTCCATTTCTCCGTAGTTTCAGGTATTCTTCATCTCCTTGTCTCCTCATTGTCATTTTCACTGTCTTGCTAAGCTGAAAAATCACTAAATAAACCCATAAAATACAAAACTTAAGATTTCACCGTTAGAATTTGTTTTACTTCAAAACCCGCTAATGAAATACTCCTAAAAGCCTAAATCCAAAGTTTCATTTCTTTTGGACTCCATTTGCCCATAGAATCAGCACTAGTCTACTTGGCAAAAACACCCCCTTGGGGCGTTTTTCTCCTTCTGCTTGGTTGGGTTGTTTTGGGGTTTTGGGTAGTCTTGATTTGAGTTTTTATCGTCATTTCATCAGTAGATATCAAGCTATCAATTGCTAGAAGTGCTCTAAATCTCGTATTTGTTGATGCCCTATGTCTATTATTTCAATGCTTAACTAGTTTCCTTGGGCAACATCACTTCTTCTCTTCACTTCCAGCTTACTGCATGTCCCTTGCCTATTTTCAGCCATTAAACCACTAATCTAATCAGTTTATCTCGCTACATCTGGTTGTTGGTCACTTCTACATCACTCCCATTTTACTGCTTGTGTCCAACTATTGGCTAGAATTAGACTTAGGACTTAATTATCACTCATTTCCTGTCTTTACTTCTATCCATCTTTGGGATTTTGGTGTGTTTTGTCTCTCAACCATCACTGGTTGAGCGGGGTCTCCCCCTTGACTTGGCTACTTTCCTTGTCTAAAGTGACAGTAGCCTTGTCCGGTGTGACTTCCGTTCCTTGAACGGAGGACCTGGCTATTGCTGGTTACACCTTCCTAGTTGTTCACCCTCTACCATCCCTGTTGGGACGCCTTACTTCAGCAGCTAGAGATAGTGTGATAACATTTTTGGCACCATTGCCGGGGAGGTAGAGGCCTACCTGTGTTTTGTTTGAGTTTTGAGTCTTTTTGCTTGTTTTTCCCTTTCATCGTCACATCAGAACTTAAAACTCTATTGGCTGATTTCTATTCACATAATTTTTACAGCCAACACTATTTTGTCTCACTCACCATTTCCCCCTTCACGACATTCCACCTTCAGTGAACAAGGTTCCCAAGTTCACCTGGCGACTCCACCCCGCGACTCCACTGGAGGCCGAACCCATCCATATAACCTTCGCAGCCATGATCGTTCTGACACGTTGCATAGTACACCTATCACATATATCAGACGAAACCTTAGTGAGCACTCCCCCAGTTCTTTTTGGCAAGCAGTCAACTCTGCAGCCTCACCTAGCGTAGTAGTGCCACCCCTCTCCACAACTCCCAACCCAACTCCGAACACCAACCAGATGGCTAATGCCAACCCTGGTCTGCGTGCCTTTGGCCACATGGCTAGGGCCTCACCCCTCGATTTCGCTCAGGTTCAGGGTGGTCCCCATGATATGCTCGAGAAATATTTTGAAAAGATCCCTAAGTTTAGTGGGAGCACCGCCATCACCGTTGAAGATCATATCGAATCCATGTGGCAACACATGGAAGCTTCTGTGGCCACCCATGAGGATGTCTTCATGAGAGGATTGTTTATGTCACTTGAGGGCGATGCTCGCAAGTGGTTTGACCGATTGCCTGTCGGGTTTATCAATGGTTATGATAACTTTGTGACCAAACTTAATGAGCAATGGTCGGTCAAACTGGATGGCAAGTACTTACTTATCCAACTAGCAGGAATTAAGAAGAAAGAGAATGAGTCCACTCCAATGTTATAAAAACCGACCCAGTTCCGGTTAAACCGGCCGGTCCAACCGGTTCCAAGGCTCAACCGTCCAACCGCCTGTTCAAACCTGTTTTTGACTGGTTCGATTCTGAACCGGTCGGTTTCCACGAGGAACCGCCGAGTTCTGTATGGAACCGGCTAGCTTTTCAAACCGGTCGGATTCCGTACGGAACCGGCCAGTTCCATACAGTTTTTTTAAGGGGCAAAAACCCACGTTCTAAAATTTTATGGGGCAAAAAACCCACGTTCTAATTTTTTTTTAATTAAAAAATAAGAAAAAACTGGCAACGTCGGCCACATTTGCCAACGTAATTACCATTTCATCGCTATATAATGACGTACACGGATACCCTCCATTGCAATCACAATTCGTTTGACAATCGTTTGGATTTTGTTGGGTTCAGTGGTGCGAATTACGGAGTCACAGGCTACAGCAGCAGGGCGTTTGGGAGTCTGAGCTTCGAGCTGCTCATCACGTGGAACATCCGGATCTGCTCAGCCATGGCACAGTCATAGTTTGGAGCTTCTCGTGGGTCGTGGCACAGCCAAAGTATCTCTGTCTTACCGTAAGTATCTCAGCCGGATTTATATTTTTATACTACAGGCTGGTGGCTCCGAGGTCGACATTCGAAATATGTTGGGGGCTGGGGCTATGACATCCAAATGACGACCTGATTCAAATTTCAGATTCATGGTTTTCTTTTTCTTCAAGATTCGAATTTCAGATTCACGGGCTCCAGCTATCACGATTTTCGGTTTTTAGTATTTTACAGTGTATAGTTAATACGTAATAATAAATTAGATGCTAGGATATCTAATCGAAGTGGTAAGTGTATTATTAATAAATTAGATGCTAGTCTATTAGGATTATTAATAATGTAATACGTAATGTTATCATGATTTTCCGTTTTTACAATGTATAGTTAATACTTAATAATAATGTAACAATGTAATACATAATAATGTAACTATTTTAATTTTTAGTATTTTACTAACTTTTTAACTTTGTATTGTAATTTGTGACTATTTTACTAACTTTAATATTTTAACTTTATATTAATTTTAATTTGTGACTATTTTACTAACTTCAATATTTTAACTTTGTATTGTAATGTAACTATTTTAATTTAATCTAACTAGTTATATACATGAGAAACTTTGCATATTTGTGTATAATGGATTGAATTCACATGGACGCACATGAATATATATTTTTTTTTGAAAATATGAATATTTTATGTATTTTTGCTCAACCGGTTTTTTGATCCGGGTTTTTTCCCGGTTCTGATCCGATTCCGAGTCCTGGTGTCGGCCAATTCGACCACCGGTCCGGTTCTGATAACATTGGTCCACTCATGAATTTAACATTAGATTTGATAAGGTGGTGGCACAGATACCTGAGACGATTCGCCCCAAAGATCCTGCCATTTTGATCCATTACTTAGACTCCTTCAAAGATGGCTTGGATACCAACTCTTGGACAAAGAGCCCGCCACCTTAAAGGTTGCCCAGGACAATGCACGAAAAGCCGAAGCGAACGCTGCATCCATGGGGAAGCAGAACTTCACCACCATTCTCCGTCAACCTCCCGCACCGAGTCCTGCGCCCGCATGGGCAAAGAGCTTGAAAAATAAGACACAGAGTTAGGGACGAATGAAAACATGAAGGAGATGATTAAAACCCTAACTCTCCTCACAAGGGACTTAGCCAAGAATAGGGAACCAGATAGGTACAAGGCCACATACGCCCCTAAACCTTACTGGAACCAAAATAGGAGGCCTACTACTGAAGAAAACAAGAAGCCTCCTGTTGCCCCTGAGGTCCAAGACACAAGGGCTATATATTGGTGCGATAAATGCGAGTTTGAGCATCCTGAAAATGAATGCCATTTTGTTGAACCAGAACAACATATGGGAAACATAAACTTTATCGAGGACTTACCTTTCGATCTAGACTTCGGCCAGGTCCTCATCGAGGAGGAAGAAGAAGAAGTCGAAGAAGAAGTTGGCCCCTCTTGTCTATCGGTCTACCATGTGGTTGATGAGCCTCAACGAATTAAGATCTATAGAAGGCACAAGGAGGAACCGAGGCCTACGCCTGTCATGGAGAGGCACGAGGCTCCCTAGCCGGACCTCGATACCCGCCTCCACTCAACCGACGAGGTTTTTGGGCAAGGCATCGAGTTGGAGAAGGAACTAGCCAAAATCATGCAAAACGTTCCCTTGTCCGAATTAGCGCAGCTCCCTTCAGTCCGAGACCAGATTTCTGAGTTCCTTTACAACATTCCCACTGAGGGGGAGTCATTCACCACCTCCGCAAACGTCCCTAGCTCTGCTACCATAGCCCCCGAGGGTGAGAGGGAGTCAGAGGATCCCCCAGTCACAATACACACCGCCATATACGAGCGGAAGAATGGAGGGCACCAGCCCTTCTATCTCACCCTTCGTATTCAGGACATGCTACTCCACAACTGCATGCTCGACTCGGGGGCCTCTATGAACGTCATGCCATTACAAATCATGAAGGCTTTGGGCCTGGAGGTGACCCACCCTTACGGGAATGTTTGTGGAATAGATTCCAAACAAGTTCTGGCTCATGGCCTGATCAAGAACTTGAGGGCGGATCTTTTCTCATGCCTAGATATCCCCATGCTTATGGACGTGGTGGTGATTGATCTTCCACCTGTCTACGGTATGCTTCTGTGCAGAAAGTGGGTCGCCGATCTAGGAGGGCATCTTCAGATGGACTTATCTTACGCCTCCATCCCTGACCCTAATGGGGTCTTGGTGAGAGTGTACCGGGAGCCCTTTTACAAGGGTCACATTGAGGGCATGGAGGATGCCATGCGGAGGACCTACGGAGGATGTTAACCTGACCACGACGGGATGTTCATGGCCTTTGGGGACGACAGGGAAGACTTTGACGATCACGCTAGCCCAGGGCATCAGTTTGAGCGGTGGCTTTCTAGCCCCGGGTTACACTCGTCGGAGGATGGCTCCGAGGAAGAATGTCCACACCAGCTCGACCATGGTGACCTGATGAGTGAGTCAGCCACACCTCCTGAGAGGCATGAGCCCATGGACATACGAGATGGAGCCCCTAGCGGCCACCCTCATCTTTCACCCCCCCTCGGATCAGTTGGCTCTGCTACACATAGACGACCATATTACCTCTGCAGTTGAGGAGGTGGACCCTACTCTACCAACCGAGCTTCGGGCACTCATGCGTTGGATGCCCGCATATAGGGAGGAGGATCATCACCCGGAGGGACTTGGGGATGACACTCCCCCACCTTTCGCAGACTGGGAGATCAATGGGATCCCGCCCCCGGAGGAGAGAGCCCTCAGGAAGGTCCCTAAGATATTGGCCATCATGAATGAGGATCTTGCTAGACGAGCCAGAGGGTTTCCCCCAGGCTACCAGGAGGAGGAGCCTCCTTTAAAGGATTTACATGAGGAGGAGAGTGATTCATCTGATCAAACCTTTTTCCCCCTTCCCACGGTTGCCAGGAGTGATGTTAAGAGCGTTGGATCCGATCAAGTTTTCCTTGAGGAGTTTTCTCTTCCCATGGACATCACTGGAGAATTCGAGCCGTTACCGATAGATACCCCACCTCCCTCCCCTCATCCGCATACGTTTCCAAGTTTCCTACTGCCACCAGAGATCCCTATCCCATCGGGAGAAGGGTCTAGCACTCACGCCGCCTTTTCACCTTCCACTCATCCTTCCACTCATTCGTCCACCCGGAGCCTGTCTGCCCAACCTCCAGTTTTCTGGACCATCGGTGAAACTGAAATACGCATGACACACCCAAGATCCCTTAGTCCCCGAGCCGGCCCTCTCCTTGAGAGAGAAATGACTCGAGAAGTTTTGATAGGAGAGGTGGCGATCCCTCTCGACAGTGGATCTCATAGATTCGTATACCGCATTGTCCGTAGGGACCACCACCACGACCATGGCGGAAATGCCGAGTTATCGTTATTCCAGGACATAGGTATTGACCCGACCTCGATCAATAGGAGGAGCTTTGCCACGGGTGACCAGGTAGTCATACCCAGTCACGTCTTTCACCATATGATCGGCAACCACAGCGGGCTCATGGTTGGTCCCTTCAGAGTTGAGGTCCGCGACTGGGACGTGTGCTTTTTGTCCACCAAGGATGGACATTATTTCTCCATCACGGTGAGTGCCCACCACCTGCAGGGATATGTTCCCGGGGCCACCCGGGGAGACATCCCTTGATTTTGGACCTTGTCCTTTACCTCCTTTTTGCGGCTAATAAGATCTCGAGAGTAGCAGCCGGTTGTCTTTTACCTTTACCTTGACTGCCCCACCTTGCTTGATGACCGGTTGCCCCCCCTTTTGTTTTATTCTCATTTCCTTTTCTCACTTTTTGACACCATTTTCCCTTCTTTTCAGTTTTCTTTTGTACCATAGTTTCCTTTCGTTTGTTTTTCACCTAGTTACACATTGTGTGTCGGCTTAGTATAAAAAAATAATAATAATAATAAGTATGACATAATGTTGTAGAGTACTTTAGTTGTTGATATTTTCCTTTCAGCATTGTAATTTTGTTTATTTCTGCTAGATTATACTATATATATTGTATGTCCTTACGAGCGGTATCCAGAGATTGGTATAGCGTCTGCATTTTACAGGAATAGGTACACATATGATGATGATGCAGATAGCATGTACGTGCATGCGCTTTGATGATGATGAGAGGGGTGCTACGGACCAGAGATTCTATGGTTCTCAAGCACTCTATCCCTTAGAGCACTTGTCCCAGCGGGAGCCAGATGTTATCACATCCATGTTAGTTGGAGCTACCATGCTGCAGATTGTGTGGTCGAGGACCATACTATACCTTTTTTCCAGATCAGAGATCGGATGCCTTCAGAGGAGGCACACAGTTTTGTTCAGAGTACCCCAAGCAGATATATCAGTGGGGACAGATGGTTTTGGTATTGGTCCAGACATGTATACATTATTGCCTACAGAGGCACCCTTCTTTGCCAGGCTTTGCATAAGCCCATTGAGTGCTACAAAGTATTGCTGGTTTACCACTTATTGCCCGAATTTAGTTGAGATCCAGTTTCAGAGTCAGCTTCAGCAGCAGGTATATGGTGCAGCAGGTATAGCATTTGATGTTCTATTGCTTATGTTGTTGTTTAGACTTGTTTATACATGATAGTACACTGACTTTACATATTATGCTGATCTGGTGATCTAGTTGTTATTATGATGTGTTTGGCCCTTGGTGATGTCAATCCACCCCTTTCAGTAGGCTCCTGTCTATGCACACTGGATCACATTCCCACTATTGGTATAGACTTGGTCACTTAGTCCCCTTAGGCAGTTGACTTTGGATCCACCTTCACTTCCTCCACCCATCCGACTCATCCATGATTGATCTTTCTCGACTTGGATTCTGATTTGTGACCTTGAGGATCCCCTTCCCCACTAATCTCTAAGTATGCCATGATTCCCCATCTTTTGTGCCTCGGCTCTTTAGTGTGTGAGATGCACTCTCAAACCTGGGATTTGCTCCTGTTGGTTGCCCCCAATGTTGCAATGCAGTATAGGATTGTGTAGCCTCACCGGGTGTTCCCCATTAGTCATCGAAGCATTTATTGCTCACCCCCCATTACTTTGCAGTATGAGCACCTTGATTATATCTATTGAGATATGTATGTAGCCCAAAAGGGCCTTGATTGTAAAAAGAAATGAAGAAATGTAAAGCAAGCCAAAAGGGCTATTGTAAATGTCAAATCTAGCCAAAAAGGCTAAGTATGAAATTCATTGTAAGATCCATGCAATATGTTTGTAAACACACATGGACACAAGTCAGTCGTACATATCAGCTTTGTAGTGGTTATTTCCTCACCTAGTCCTGCGGGGCACGGAGGTGAGAGAGAGCAGGGGACAAGTTCAAGATTGTCCCTTAGAGTCTCAAATTACGGTTTGTCGGACACCCAGTTTGGCGGCTCTAGAAAAGATCCTCATGGAGTCTTATTAAGGCACGGATGTGAGTTGTGAGGTACTTGTTAGATGACAAGTGACGGTTTCCCTGCACTATACCCATTTGTGAGGCGCCACCCTTTTCCGTGTTTTGTCATGGTATGCTTATCTCAGTGGACCCTACTTTCCCGAGTTATCCAAAGGGTCGCATGATCTTTGTCCTTGTCATCCCTCATCCTTCACCTTGTATCCCACATCACCCAAAGTCAGCTAGGTGGTCAAGTCTATAGGTTGTGCATAGCAGTTTGAGTCTTTTGGATGTGGTGGGCCCACCTCACCAAGGGCCTCGTGTTTTTGAGATATTATGTATTTTTTATCACCATATTGACATTTTATTGTTTAGTAATGTACTAACATGTATAAGGAAGCCTATCACTTCATATTGCATACAGGTATTCAGCCAGCACCATGTTGACCAGATTTGACTTGGTCAAACTAGGTTGACTAGGCCAAAAATATTCTCGAAAAAATATTGCGACCGAGATTTCGATTTTGGTCATTTGTATTCTCTTGGGGTCCCATATGAACCTCCAAGCATCATAATTTGAAAAGATTGAGGCAGCGATGAAATTTTTAATTATTATTGGTCATTAATGACCTGTTTTAATTAAAAATCATGGATTTTGGGTAAACAGTGCCTAAGTGATGGATCATGGTCGTTCAAGTGACCATGTCTACTATTTTTGGGGTCCACGATCGCATTGCAACAAACGGTTCGACAATTCGGGCACTATAAGTGGGTCAAAATCCCAATTTACACCTTCAGCAATAAAAACCAGCATTTAATTAAAGGAAAGATCAAAAATTGGCAAAGGAAACTATGGCAAATGGCAAAATCAAAGGTTGGCTAATACAAGGGTGATCTCTAAGCTCATTTTGGTAATGTTGGACATTATATTTTTGGTTGTGGGTCCCTCCATTGGACCAGCTCACTATAGGAAGTCGAATTTGCCCATGGGGGGCGTTTTTCCTCACTTGGCACAATTCGATTTTGATGTATATTGTGGTGGGACCTTGATGTATTAGCTAAGGGGGATAAAACATGTTATAGACACCCCCTAGCTTGTGTCTTATGTATTGTATGGGCCCCACAAGGGGACCCTCACTCCGCTTGTGCGCTATAGTTGGGCAATTCGCACCCCCTCTTGGAGCTCCCTCCACCCTTCGATTTGGTTGATTGGGAGTTGATCCCAGCCCTTCATTTTGGAGGGAATAGGGTTTGAGGAGTGGCCTTTCTCTATAAGAGAAGACACTCACCCATTGTACACTTCTTCTTGGCATTTTCGACTTGCACTTGATAGAGAGAGAGACATTCCATTTGTGTCTTGTTACTTGGTGTTGTGGAGTAATCTTGTGGTGATTGATAGCTAGTTTATGGATGCATTATTGAGATAGTTAGCGTTGTGTTCCTATTTTCCTTGTTGGTTCGAATTGCAGATTTGGTGGCCATTTGAAGGGAGGCGGTACATTTGGAGTGGGAGCTCCACTCTAGCGAATTTCTTCGAAATTATTCACAAGGGAGTTGTCATTTGCTTTCAACTATTCATTTCTTTTACTTTCAGCCATTCATTTGCTGTTCTTACTTGGTTATTTGCTGCATTTACTGATTGTCTCTTGTTTGTGGTAGGTACCCAGGTCGCACTTGGTATCCAGCTGCCTCCCACGCTCAAGGAAACACACAGGTCTCTCCATACTTGATCTTCCGAGCTAGTCCTCGCTCAAAGTACTCCATTTCTCCGTAGTTTCAGGTATTCTTCATCTCCTTGTCTCCTCATTGTCATTTTCACTGTCTTGCTAAGACGGAAAATCACTAAATAAACCATAAAAATACAAAACTTAAGATTTCACCGTTAGAATTTGTTTTATTTCAAAACCCGCTAATGAAATACTCCTAAAAGCCGAAATCTAAAGTTTCATTTCTTTTGGACTCCATTTGCCCATAGAACCAGCACTAGTCTACTTGGCAAAAACGCCCCCTTGGTTGGGTTGTTTTGGGGTTCTGGGTAGTCTTGATTTGAGTTTTTATCGTCATTTCATCAATTGATATCAAGTTATCAATTGCTAGAAGCGCTCTAAATCTCGTATTTGTTGATGCCCTAGGTCTATTATTTCAATGCTTAACTAGTTTCCTTGGGCAACATCACTTCTTCTCTTCACTTCTAGCTTCCTGCATGTCCCTTGCCTATTTTCAGCCATTAAACCACTAATCTAATCCGTTTATCTCGCTACATCTGATTGCTGGTCACTTCTACATCACTCCCATTTTACTACTTGTTTCCATCTATTGGCTGGAATTAGACTTGGGACTTAATTATCACTCATTTCCTGTCTTTACTTCTGTCCATCTTTGGGATTTGGGTGTGTTTTGTCTCTCAACCATCACTGGTTGAGCAGGGTCTCCCCCCTGACTTGGCTACTTCCCTTGTCTAAAGTGACAGTAGCCTTGTCCGGTGTGACTTCCGTTCCTTGAACAGAGGACCTGGCTATTGCTGGTGTGACTTCCATTCCGTTCCATTCATAGATGAAAAGGTGGATGAAATTCACGTAGACAAGTACTTCTCAAAGTTAAACTTGAGATCAAGATACTATCAAATTAGGGTAAGGTTAGAAGATGTGAAAGAAACAGCTTTTTGAACCCATGAAAGCCATTACGAATTCAAGGTAATGCCTTTTGGGTTAACTAACACCCCAGCCACCTTTCAAGCAATCATGAACGATCTATTCCATCCCTATCTAAGGAAGTTTGTAAAAGTTCTTTTCGATGACATTCTCGCATATAGTAAGACTTGGAATGAACATCTCAAACATTTGGAAGTGCTATCTCTTTTAAAGGAAAATCAATTCTACACAAAGATGTCAAAATGCATGTTTGTAAAAGAAGTAAATTATCTTGGGCACGTGATATCTAAGGAAGGAGCCAAGGTAGATCCAAAACAAATCAAGGCAATCACAGATTGGCCTAAACCCATAAACATATCCAAGCTAAGGGGATTTCTAGGGTTAACAGGGTGTACTATCGAAGATTCATCCGATATTATGCTCATATAACCGCCTCCTTAACAAATCTCTTAAAAAAAATCATCCGAATGGAATGAGGAAGGAAAAAAGTGTTTCATATTGAATAAAATTATGTCCGCAATACCAGTATTGGCAACCCCAGATTTTTTGAAACCTTTTGTGATTGAATGCAATGCTTCAGGATTTGGGATAGGGGCAGTCTTGATGCAAGAAAACCACCCAATAGCATATGAAAGTCAAAAACTCAATAAGGAGTGTTTGAGTCTTTGAGATCTACTTAGCAGAATGGTGACAATACCTTCTACGAAGCAAATTTTTTATACGTACTAATCACAATAGTCTTCAATATCTTTTACAACAAAAAATATTATCAACAAAACAAGAAATGGATAGAAAAAACTGCCACATTTGATATGGACATAATACATAAAAAGGGGAAGGGCAATGTAGTGGTTGATGCTCTTTCATGAAATGATGAAGAAGTAATGTCATATGTAGCTTCTATAATTCCTGAATGGCTAAATGAAATCTGAAGCGAGTATGCCAAAGACCCTGAAACATGTGCCATAATCAATAATCCAAGTCAAAATCCCAAATTCAAGTGGAAGAATGATATCCTTTGGTATAAAGGAAGAATTTAACTAAGCCCAACTTCAAATTTTAAGTTGAAGGTTTTAAAGGAGTCCCATCACTCACTAGCTGTGGGTCATGTAGGCTCTTTCAAAACTTACTAATTACTATAACGCAAGAAAGTCATTCTTTTGGAAAGGAATGAATAGGGATATTCAACAATATGTAGTTGAATCTGAAAAATGCCAAAGAAACAAAAGTGAGAATGTTGCCACTACAGGGTTACTCCATCCTCTCCACATTCCAAACCAAAAGTGGGAAGAAATTTCCATGGATTTTATTAAGGCTTACCCATGTCATATGGGGAAGATAAAGTCTTGGTAGTAGTTGACCAATTAACTAAGTATGCACATTTTATGGGTGTGAAGAAAACCGAGTCGACAAAAAATATCGCCAGGTATCCTACAAAACTATCTAAAAGTTACATGGCTTTCCGAAGTTACAAGTTACTAATCTGACCTCACAATAACTAATACACTAAAATGAATGAGGGTTAGGGACTTAATAGATCATACAGAATTGTAATGTGTCTTACACGCATATTTAGTGTCATCATAGTCACCCACAAGAACCATTGTCACAACCCAGGCGTCCCCACGTCAACCTTAGGCTTCCAAGTAAGCAACCAAGTACACCCATGCTATCTAGGGCTCCAATCCCTCCTCTAGAATGCAAAATACTTCATATCCCTTGTAGGGCGTTCTCCCACCAAGTGAATCCACCATGTCGCTACAATGAAGGGCGCCCATTGTACCATTTTGAAGTCAAGCATCCACTGAGCAAACTATCTCAACTATGCATATCCATCATAGACCATCTCTCATGATACAATCCATTTCGGACCATCCAAGGGCTGGACATACACCATGTACCCCAAATCTCATAATGCACTCCCAAAATCTAACAAGAGTTTACTCAAACTCATGAAGAACTTGCGACTTGACGCGAGAAATTAAAATACACAAAATTTCATAAAAATGAGTAGAATGATTGCTTCTTTATGTTTTGTGGTATATTTTATAGATAGAGGACCAACTCTGATTTGTAAGACTTGTGGTATATTTTATAGACAGAGGACCAACTCTGATTTGTGGGACTTGTGAGTTAAACCCATCAAGTCAATTTAACTCGCGAGTCAAACTTACAGTGTCAATCTAACTCACATTTTGACATGCAAATCAAAATCACAAGTACAACTCAAGGTCTAGTTAGACTTAAAATAGGCAACATGAGTTAGTTTCCTCAAAGAGTAGAGTCAAACTTGAGAATCAAATTTCCGGCCAAAATTTTGACAGCGTTTGTAATTTGTTGATTGAGTGACAACAAAAGTTAACAAATCTAGGAAAGATTGGCTCCAAGCCAAAAAACCATCTCATTGAAGTTAAGTAGCAACAACATTGTTGGGGATATGATAAAATTCCAGAAGAGGGCACTCAAAAAACAATGCAGTGGAAGCAAGAAGGGAAGAAATCAAAAAAGAAACCCTATGGGTACTACGGCAAACCATGGCATCCTAGGTATCAATGCTTCAAAAAGTTGAAGGACATTTCTATGCAAGCTAGGAGGCAAACATAATTCAGTTGGCAACAACAGCAAAATCACCCCCAAAATGGCAATAACGCCTTTTCAGCAACTTCAGCAGCCTTTCCATAATTATACTTTTCCAATGATTGGAATTTCAATTATGGTTTTACTCATCATATGGCTAGGGATGCTTACCTTTTTTTTCTCTAGATCATAACAAGAATTGTGAGTGCAAGTTCATATTCGGGATAATACTGCACTATTTGTTTGTGGTACTAATAACGCTGAAGTTGAGAATAGTGTTGCTATTGTTAATGTTGTTTATCATGAACCAAGTCTAAGTGCAAATATGCTCTTTGTTTGCCAAATGACTCAAACTGGGAAGAAAGTTAAATTTTGGCCTAACATATTTGTTCTGAAAGATATTAACTATTAAGTTTCAACTAGTGACTTCTACATCTCTTAATGATGATGCAAAACTTTATAAGTTTTCCAAGTTTATTGCATCTAATTCCCACCGAGGTTCTCATGCTTGCATTGCTCAAAATTGATGATGTCAGTCATTTATGGAATGAAAGACTAGGTCAGTTGAAATTCAAAAGTATGCAACTTATAACATGTTGATAATAATAGTTCATGGATTACCTTATGGGACTCCCAAGGATGGACTTTGTGAAGGTTCCCTCCTCAGCAAGCAACATAGAGAGAAGTTTGAGAAGTGCAAATCATGACATTTGATGACTCAATTGCAAATTGTTCACAGTGACTTGTGTGGATGACATTTGATGACTCAATTGCAAATTGTTCACAGTGACTTGTGTGGTCCCATGGACAAGCCCTCTCTTTTATGTGCAAAATTCTAAGCTTCATTGATGATCTCTCTAGGCATATTCTAGTATATTTTCTGCAATAGAATAGTCAAGTTCTAGATAAATTTAAGGATTTTATAGACTCTTGCTGAAAATCAATGTAATCAATCTAAAAAATTAAAACTTTTCACACTAATGATGGTGGAGAGTATGTTAATATCCCCTTGAGGATTTTTGCACAATGTTTGGCACTTCTTGTTAGCGCATTGTGCCTTATACTCCTCGATAGAATGGTGTTGCTGAGAGGAAAAATAGAATTATTGTTGAGATGGCCAAGTGCATGCTCCATGCTAAGGAGAAGTACCAAGGTTGCCAAAGCATGGAACAAGAGCAGGAGCACCATTTCCCAAAAAACCCTAGGAGTGTTTTTTATATAACGCATATTTTTATACATTATAATGCATTTACATTCGAATAAAACATGCAAAATGCTAAAATGGTTGCAAAATATATATACATATTTGTGCTAGTTGTAGATGAATACTACATTATTATGAAGTTAAAAATGTCATCCATAGTAGATTGATTATTAATCATTCAAGAATCAACCATCTAGTAGTTACAAAAATACAAATTTAATACCATATAATAAGTAGATCATTCATTTATGGAATGACATAGGCTATTCACCAACTACCAGCATGACCAATCACCAACAACCAACATGACCAGTCGCCAACTATCAACATGACCAAAGAGTTATGTTTAAAAAATAGGTCATGTATATAAGTTCTAAAATGATAATTTAACTGAAGTATGAAGACTTAAAGATCTGAAACACTAAATTGAGCAAAAGTCTATGAGAAGTAGTGAAAAAGGAGAAACAATTATTTCCTCTTTGCACCACCATGATTTCCTTGTGAATCTCCATGTGTTTGGAGTTGAAGTGAAGCCAAAGGTAAGTATGCAAATGAGACTAGACATGAAGCTCCTGTTGTCGGAGTCCTAGTTAGGGTGATCATGGCAATAGATGGGCCTAGCATCTCACCATGATCATCATTAACAAAAAGAGCACTCTCCAACTGCTCCAAAACCAATGCTCCATCCTCCATATCATCCTCATATGGATTGTTGTCCCAAGTCTTATCTGCTTTATCCATCTTTGACTCCTCACAAAAATGGGATAACAATTGCACGTTGGAATGCACAGTAAACCAAGCTCCCTAACTAATTTGCATTCTAACATGTTTATTTTCACAATGTGGAAGGAAGTGTAGTTGCTTCAACACCTCCCTGCAATAGAAGTGTTCAACACCTGTTAAAGCACCCATGTCGCCAAATGTTGTAGGTGCAAGGTAGAACCACAATGCATGTTCCACCACTCGAATGGGGGAGACTAAGAGTCGGCAAATATAAGAAAACATGTTTTGGTTGACTAGAAAACAATCTACCACACTAGCCCCACCAATATGGCGAAAACATATGAAACTATTAGATGTGAAGAAGAAAGGGAAGCCATTCAAGATCAGTAGCTCATGGGATTCACCAAGGTGTAAGAGATGTTTTCATAAGTTGAAAGGGGTCCAAGTATATCGTCCAATACTCTATGAAGATCAACTGAAACAAAATCTCTCTCCTAAATACATAGACCATCTTTGGAATTGCCATGAGGTGGAATCTAACTGTCTCTAGTGCAAGCATTGAAATCTCCTAAGAGGATGACCTCCCCCATAGTAAAAAAAACTAGATGATATCCTTGTATAAATCCAGGTAAGGATCCTTATCTACATCTCTATGTAGCACAAAGTTTGACGACATGGAGGGGAAATAGCAAACTACAATGAAAATATCACATGAAAAGGGGCTCATACCACTGCTTTTTCAATTTATTCAAGTTGTGGTTGAGAGAGAAAATATTTGATGGAGAGAGAAGTGACTTTTCTCATCCATTGATGAGAAAACACGAGATTAAATGTGGGCCCTTGATCTAGTGTCCTTTCAGCTACCCCAGGAAGGTGAAATGAAAAGACAAGGGAAAAACAATAAATAAGGCACTCCATTCCTCATTTATTCACACATCCCAAGAGAGTTGGAGAAGTGGAGATATGCCAAGAGAATTGGAGAGGAGGTCGACCATCTGAGATAGAGAAGTCGAGTTCATGAGAGAGAAAGAAGCAGTCTGATATAGTTAGCACGAGTTCCAAGAAGTTGGACCTAGCACATATTCCCAGACCGTACAGCAGGTACAAGGGCACGAGTTTCCAGAACAGAATCAACACAGAATTAGAGGAAGATTCTGAGCACATATCCTGAGAAGTGAAGCACGAATTTCGAGGGGATAATTTCTGCATCAAATGTCTACACAGGTCGTACTACAAGCTGGCCATACTCTAATTTTTTTGGTAGTCCGTACTCAACAGCATTGGCACGATTTTCAAGGCTAGAAATTGCTGGCTGATATTCATCCAAGCACGAAAACTGAGGTGTTCTGAGATGGCAGTCTAAGCTGTTCTTTCTGTACAGTTTCAGTGAAATTCGAGCAGGGAATTTCTGCACTAGCTGAGCACGTTTTCCAATGTGGATGAAGTAGAGCAGAACTTGAGATAAGTCTGTATTTTTCTGCTGAGATAAATTTTCTATTGTACTGTCTGTGCTTGAAGAAATAATAAGAACCTCTCTCTCACAGGTTTTCCCCAGTTGGGGTTTTTCCTCGACAGTTTTGCCATAAATTTCTGATGCAAGGCGCCTCAACGAGGTTCTTGCTTACCAGTTAACACACAAAGCAAACACACAAAGGGCTCACACAGATATTATGCGAACTGGAAATGTCGTGAAGTCGGCTTCTTCTATTAAATTGAATGAATATTACAATGTGCAGATACAAAGTAAATTATCAAACAAGTCGGCCTTAGCCTGTTACAATATACAGAAATGATCTGTCTTCAGTGTGTTTCTTCTCACTGTGTGTGATCCTCTCCTCCTCTCAGACTTCTGCAACATGCACGAACGAATGAGCTATGAGCGATGAGCGATCCCTTCCCCTGTGCCTTCGCACTGCTCTTCTACCCTACTATTGCGCATCCCGATGTCTACTCCAACACCCGAGACACTCTTCCTCTCTGTCCGCCGATCTTCCCCGATCACGCAAATCTGCAACTCTACGGCTGTCAGTGCCCTCAGGCCGTGCTGTACAACCTTCTCTCGTGGTGACATCTGGCATGTCTTCAACCACCCTCATAATTGCCTTTAATTTCCTCAACAACCACGAACAGTTGTTAAGTACTTTACTTGACTTCCACGCGTCCTCCTGACAAGCTACAGTAAACCATCACGTCGACCATACTGTCCTTTGTCAGCTTCAACTCCTCTGTCGGTTTGCTCTGCTTCCTGCAGTTCGCCAGTCCTCTCCTTCCTCCGCGCTTGGCTCCGCCAAACCATGTCGATGTCGCGGTCCGACAACATGTCGACCTTATTGCGACCCTCTCTTCCTGTCGACGCACCTTGACAGCTTTCGCCTGCCTACCTGGCTTCAACTCACCAGTCTCTGCAGCTTCTTCACAACCACCTCTATCGGCATCCCCTTCGACTAGAGTGCTCATTATACTTCGCCCATCCGTCGGAATTCCTGTCGATTGGACTGAACTCTGTGCAGCCTGCGCCTTTGGTTTCTCGTCTTCATCCGTCGGAATTCTCATCAACTGGACTACTCTCAAACCTCCATCAATCCTCGGCTTTGGTCTTGACTCCGTTCATCTGTCGGTATCCCCTTCGACTAGACTGAACACTGAATTGTTTTGCACCAACGGCCATATCGACTATCTCCTGGTCGATCTTCTCTTGTTGGTTCAACCCACCAACTTATCGCCCTGATTCCAGTCGCCCTGCTCCGACTGTTCATTCACTTGTTGGCCCAATCTGTCGCCGTCCACTCCGACTCATCCTCTGCTGTTAGTCGGTTTTGTGTTGAACAATCTCTACACTCTGGCATGTCGCCTCCCCTCAGCCAACTACTCGATTATACTTTCGACACTTCTTCTGCGACTTTAGCTTTCATTTCTTTTCTACCGCCTTCTGTCTTTGCCAGTTCTGTGACTCAACTATTGATCCATCTGATCTCTTCTGGTCTTTCGTCGTCTTCATCCTTCTCGACCACTTTGATGTAGTCGGCTTCTTCACGTCGGCATCACCTCCGACTCGCCTAGTTCTACGACTAGCCTCAGCTTCTACTGCGACTTGGCCCTCCGACCGAAGTCTGCTCTTGGTCATTCATCGACCATCTGGACTAACTGTCCCTTTCTTCAATCAGAAGGAAACCACCCTCTGTATGTGACTCCTACGGTCACCCTAATTGGCTTCTGGCGCGACCAATCTTTATCGACTATCTGCTGTCGACTGCTCTTCAGGTCTTCCAACCGTCTTCGCCGATGTCAACTCCCAACTGCTTTCCACGTCCTTGGTCAATATCACCTCCGACCATTCTCCACTATGTCGATTGTTGGCCATCAATCACCTCTGGACCGGAAACCTCGCAACTCCACTACTCGTGTCGACTGTCATCGCCCTTATCCTAGAGGTTGTCAACTATCCTCTGGGAGTCTTCTATCGGTCATGCCTGACTGCTTCTCTTGGGCTTGGATGCCCCTGCATCAGACTCCCGGGGTACGAAAAGAACTACGTCCTTGATTCTGAACTCCCGTCTGGACTTTCCCTTTCTCCATTTGCGTCGGCTTCGATGCCAGACTTGGTACCAAAAACAAGTTTGTCCATCCCCATCTACTCTCGACTCTGTCGAACTCATGTCCGATTCTTCCAAAAGTTGTTCGTTCTGTTCCATCCTGGCGGTTGAAATTGTCTGTCGCGACAACTCGTTCCGCAAACCCACTCCTTGTGTTGACTTGTTCGGGGTGTTGCTACTCCTCAGCAACTCTGTCGAAATGTCCTCGACTTTCTAAACCTTATCTCGGGATTTTCTTCCCACTTCACCTGTCGCATCAGACTCGGTGGCTTGCATCTCCTCTGCAAGTTCCTTCTCCATCCGCAGCAGACTCACTACTACCATCATGGAATCACCTTCCACCGCAAGTTGCCCCCCGACTTGCATCACCTCTTCCGACCATGGATGTCGACTCACATGCATGTCGACTGCTTCCTTGCCCAGGTCCTTCATGGCACACTCGCCAACTCTTTCCTCTACACCCACGCATAGGGATTCTTCCGACTTATCAGTCGAAGCCCTTTCCTCTACGCGGCTCACTGGCAGACTTTCTGTCCTACCTTTCTCCACAGCGGCTGCTCCACTGTCTTCGTCGAAGTCGGCAGCAACACTTCTACCGCTTCCTGCCTCATCCATGTCGGGATTCTCTTCGACAGCTTCGTCGGTAGATTTGATGTCCGCTTCATATCCACTCGCGTTAAGGTCGCCTACCTTCACCTCATCAATCGCTTCTTCGACCGAAATCGTGGCCTCCTTGACAGTCCTCACACTCAACTGTCCTTCCAGCTCATTGGCGTTCTTCTCGTCCGATGGTTCTTCCACAATCCCCGCAAGTGACTGCTCCTGGAGTTCTCAACTGGCTCCCTTTGTGCGACACTCTCCTCGCACTTGTCGGCTTCCCGCACGTCCGACTCCTTCGCAGCTCTTACGTAAGACTGCTCTTGCACTTCCTTGAGTGCTTGCACCTTCAGCTCGATCAGTGCATTTATAGCCCTCACCTCCTCGACTGTGAGGTGTTTCTTCTTCAGGAGTTTCTTCAGAGATATGTCCTGGTGGATGGGTTCTGCACACCCTTGGGCCAGTTCCATGGCTCCAACTTCCCTTACCAATTTCCTCAGGTTCTTCACAAACCCTTCAGGAAGTGTCCCTTCCTAAGATCTCTGCGTCGGTTCACATCGGACCGTTCTACACAACCTCCTGGAGGACTCCATCTACCCGTCCACGCTGTCTGCAACTCTACCCACAACCACAGCTATGGAGCTACAACGTTCGCGTGCTTTGACAGTTTGTCTCTGCAACCCTTTCAGGAAACTCTACCTGACCTCCTGTCGGAGTTATCCCCTCACTGATCTTCACTGATCTTCAGCTCTACCCAACCGCAGCTGGAGCTATTCTCCTTCGCCCAATCGCAACCGGACTTTCACAGGTCGTGCACAACTGTACCCAACCGCAGCTGGAGTTGTTTTACGCACTCAACCACAACACTGGATTCTCAACCAGCTCTGATACCGACGCAAATCATGTTGGTATAGGCATCTTCGCCCAACCGAACTGGCCTCTGGGCTCTGATACCAACTGACGCAAGTCAGGTTGGTATAGTCTTCCTCAACCGGACTCGCCTCCGGGCTCTGATACCAACTGACGCAAGTCAAGTTGGTATAGTCTTCTTCTCCAACCGGACTTGCCTCCGAGCTCTGATACCAACTGACGCAAGTCAGGTTGATATAGTCTTCTTCTCCAACCGGACTCGCCTCCGGGCTCTGATACCAACTGACGCAAGTCAGGTTGGTATAGGCGTCTTCGCCCAATCGGACTCGCTTCTGGGCTCTGATACCAACTAACGCAAGTCAGGTTGGTATAGGCGTCTTCGCCCAACCGGACTCGATTCCGGGCTCTGATACCAACTGACGCAAGTCAGGTTGGTATAGGCGTCTTCGCCCAACTGGACTTGATTCCAGGCTCTGATACCAACTGACGCAAGTCAGGTTGGTATAGTCTTCCTCAACCGGACTCGCTTCCAGGCTCTGATACCAACTAACACAAGTCAGATTGGTATAGTCTTCTTCTCCAACCGGACTCGCCTCCGAGCTCTGATACCAACTGACGCAAGGCGCCTTGACGAGGTTCTTGCTTACCCGTTAACACACAAAGCAAACACACAAAGGGCTCACACAGATATTATGCGAACTGGAAATGCTGTGAAGTCGGCTTCTTCTATTAAACTGAATGAATATTACAATGTGCAGATACAAAGTAAACTATCAAACAAGTCGGCCTTAGCCTGTTACAATATACAGAAATGATCTGTCTTCAGTGTGTTTCTTCTCACTGTGTGTGATCCTCTCCTCCTCTCAAACTTCTGCAACATGCAGGAACGAATGAGCTATGAGCGATGAGAGATCCCTTCCCATGTGCCTTCGCACTGCTCTTCTACCCTACTGTTGTGCATCCCGATGTCTACTCCAACACTCGAGACACTCTTCCTCTCTGTCCGCCGATCTTCCCCGATCACGCAGATCTGCAACTTTGCGGCTGTCAGCGCCCTCAGGTCGTGCTGTACAACCTTCTCCCGTGGCGACATCTAGCATGTCTTCAACCACCCTCATAACTGCCTTTAATTTCCTCAACAACCACGAACAGTTGTTAAGTACTTTACTTGACTTCCACGCGTCCTCCTGACAAGCTACAGTAAACCATCACGTCAACCATACTTTCCTCTGTCAGCTTCGACTCCTGTCGGTTTGCTCTGCTTCCTGCAGTTCGCCAGTCCTCTCCTTCCTCCGCACTTGGGTCCGCCAAACCATGTCGATGTCGCGGTCCGACAACATGTCGACCTTATCGCGACCCTCTCTTCCTGTCGATGCACCCCGACAGCTTTCGCCTTCCTACTTGGCTTCAACTCGCCAGTCTCCGCAGCTTCTTCACAACCACCTCTGTCGGCATCCCCTTCGACTAGAGTGCTCATTATACTTCGCCCATCCGTCGGAATTCACGTCGATCGGACTGAACTCTGTGCAGCCTGCACCTTCAGTTTCTCGTCTTCATCCATCGGAATTCTCATCGACCAGACTACTCTCAAACCTCCAACAATCCTCGGCTTTGGTCCTGACTCCGTTCATCTGTCGGTATCCCCTTCGACTAAACTGAACACAGAATTGTTTTGCACCAACGGCCATATCGACTATCTCCTGGTCGATCTTCTCTTGTTGGTTCAACCCACCAACTTATCGCCCTGATTCCAGTCGCCCTGCTCCGACTGTTCATTCACTTGTTGGCCCGATCTGTCGTCGTCCACTCCAACTCATCCTCTGCTGTCAGTCGGTTTTGTGTCGATCGATCTCTACACTCTGGCCTGTCGCCTCTCCTCAGCCAACTGCGTTGATTATACTTTCGACACTTCTTCTGCGACTTCAGCTTTCGTTTCTTTTCTGCTACCTTCTGTCTTTGCTAGTTCTGTGACTCAACTATTGATCCATCTGATCTCTTCTGGTCTTTCGTCGTCTTCATCCTTCTCGACCACTTTGATGTAGTCAGTTTCTTCACGTCAGCGTCACCTCCGACTCGCCTAGTTCTACGACTAGCCTCAGCTTCTACTACGACTTGGCCCTCCGACTGAAGTCTGCTCTTGGTCATTCATCGACCATCTGGACTAACTGTCCCTTTCTTCAATCAAAAGGAAACCACCCTCTGTATGTGACTCCTACGGTCACCCTAATTGGCTTCTGGCGGGACCAATCTTTGTCGACCATCTGTTGTCGACTGCTCTTCAGGTCTTCCAACCGTCTTCGCCGATGTCAACTCCCGACTGCTTTCCACGTCCTTGGTCGGTATCACCTCCGACCATTCTCCACTATGTCGATTGTTGGCCATCAGTCGCCTCTGGACCGGAAACCTCGCAACTCCACTACTTGTGTCGACTGCCATCGCCCTTATCCTAGAGGTCGTCGACTATCCTCTGGGCGTCTTCTGTAAGTCATGCCCAACTGCTTCTCTTGGCTTGGATGCCCCTGCATCAATTTCTGTGTCTGAAATGTGAATTGAAGAATGTGTTATCTGCTCAGATTTAATGTGGTAGAGCTTTTCTTTGGGCTTTAGGTCCAGATTGTTCATGAGTAATTCTTTATTGCAGCAGCTAGTAAACAAGAATTTAAATATTGAACTGATATCTGTGCATAACCGAAAGTCTGTTAGAGAAGTGAAATTTCTCTAATTTGTGGTAATTCGATGGATTTACAATGCAATTGTGACCAAGATCTATTATTTGATAAGAAAATGACAAAATCAGACTTCCGTAACACATAAATTTGTCAAACACTTCCAGTACCTCTGATATCAGACTAAAATTAGTATTCTTCACAATAAATAAACAACTTAATGTATATATGAACACAGTAATTTTGGTCAAAAATATAGACCCTGGAAAAACCCCACACCTTGGGGAAAACCAGTGGCAGAGAAGATATTTTATTATGAAGGAAAAAACTCAGAAATTTCTCTTTCAACCACAGAAATTTCTCTTGCACAATTTACAATGTATGAATCTCAGCTTAAAACCAACAATACTTATCTCATTCTCAGACCACAACCAGAATCTTGTGCTCACACATGCTGAAAACATTCCCAGTAATAAATATCAGCATTTATTACTGTTCATAGCCTCGGAAAATGCGTCCAGTATCAGCCTTGAACTCTGTGCAAACTCCAGTAATAAATATCAGCATCTATAAATTATTACTGTACTGTTCCTTGAAAAACATGCCCAGAATCTGCCTTGAACTCTGCTTTTTCCAGCAATAAATATCAGTATTTATTGCTGTACCTTTCCTTGGAAAACATGCTCAGAATCTGCCTTGGTAACAGCACCCTCCTCAAGTATTTATCTCAGCAGTATGGCCCAACATTAATGGTTGCTTGCTACCTTGGTTTTCGTGCCCTAGACTCCTCTTGAAAATCGTGCCCTTCATTAATGTCTGAAACTTGTCTCAGTCTTCATCTTCCACTTCTCTCTCTTCTCTACAAGCTGCTCCTTGGAAATCGAGCCCTCCTCTTGAAAATCGTGCCTCACCAAAAACTCTCTTCTTGGATGATAAAAAATGAAGTCTCAAAGCTCTTTTATTTACCTCATTAGGGTAACTCCCATGACTTTTCAAATTCTATGGCTGAGATTAAATCTTGACCTCAAGATCCATCGCTGGGATCTAATCTCAAGTTCACTTAAATTTCCTAAGTGAACTATATACTAAATCTTTTCTTTTCGAAAAGTCACTTCTCCCTAAATATTATAAAAGTTCACTTTATAACTTAAAGTCTCTTTATAATCACTATAAAGTACATCTCACTTTTAAATTAAAAGTCACATCATAAATAACTTTAATAAAACTCATAAAGTCACTTATGAATTATTTAATGAGACTTCATAAGTTCTAGGACCCCTGCACCTAGGCACCTGATGCAGGAGTGCCTCCGAGCTACAAAATGTTACCATTATTTATTTCTCCTTGTAGCAACGAAATCTTCTTTTCTTCAAACTGATCTCTTTGGGCCAAAGGTGTAATCTTGGACAAAGTCCTAGTCTTCAGAGAAACTCTGTAAATGATGGCCAAACGCCAAGTTAGACAAAGTCTAAAAATGATGGCCAAAGGACAGATCAGACAATGAGGCTCGGATACCAATGTTGTGAACCAACCCAGTATCCGAAGGACAGGTAAGAATAATCCATAATTGGATAAATATAAATGAGTAATATGAAAGATAATGATATACATTACAATATGTGGGTCATATATATAGCCCATCGTGCCTTTTTCAAATATGAAGGACACACCTTTTGACTTTTAATTAATTATTACTTTATTTATTATTTATTATTATTAATATTATGTTATTTAAGTTCATAACAGTTAACACTATGGGTGAAATCACAATCACCGACCATTATATCCACATACCCCTTTAAGTCATCAATAGAAAGATCAATTGTCAACCACACCAAAACACACTTGGTGGGTCACAACACAAAAATCTCTCACTGGTTGAAACCTATGAATTTCCCTAAAGAACAAATTTAGCATTCAAGAACTGTCATAAGAGCAAGGGGAGACCTAGAAATTCAATCTATACTGGGCAACAGACTTGGCTGATTTATTGGCTGAAAATGATTTACCCCAAAAGGAGAAATATATCTCGAGTTTTTGCAGCATAGTGATTGGCTATTTTTTTGCAGCATAGTGATTGGTTTCTGCAGCATAGTGACTTGGCTCTCCTCTAGTGGTCTCTGCCTACAAAGTAGTTTACTCTATAGTCAATAAGGCATGCTTCTATAGCTAGATGACAGATAAAGCAGAATCATACAGAGAAAAAAATATCAGGGCTGGATTCAAACGACGGAAGTTCGGAATCAAAGTCTGATGCATTACCTCCTGGTAAATCTTTGTGGCAAACCTTCAAATGTTTAAGGCACCATCTCCTTTACAAACTACATTAACAATTGGTAGGTTCAAATATTCCACATTGGCTATTTAAGGCTGTCACTTTTTAGCAGATTGACCTGCCAAAAGGCAAAAACACAAAATCAAAGCTGATACCAGGAACCCTTAGTGGTTACGGTCTCCAAGGGCCAGAAAATGAGCCAACTTTGCAGACTCAAATAATTCACAGCGTAGACTTTAAGTTGGCTACTGTTTCCCCAGTTCAACTTGTTCAACTTCAGTGTTGAACATCATGAATGAACCAAGACTCCACCTTTACATCAAACAGAACACAATTATAGATTCAAAACATCTTCCAGGTTGTCTGGAACTTTACTAAGTCAACTAGCTGGAGAGATGGCAGGTGTAGGTTCCACAAGTTGCTTCCACTTAGCAATCACCTTAGATAAATCCCAAAAGTTTGTTCAACTCTATTAGTATTTATTTATTCAGAAAATGTATGGCAAATCCCTACTGGAGTTAAAGAAAGCAGTACCTGAGCATTCGCTGTCTTTTGACTGGTGCAAATTTTCTTCTGGAACTGTCTTGTTAGCAATCTTGTTGGAATTAACATTCCTTCGGTTCTTCAAACTTGCCTGAACAATCTTTTTGTTTAGAACACAGGAATCAGTTATGGATTCTACCAGTGTATCAGTTTTCATCAATAAATTAGTTTTTCCGCCAAACTTGTCCAAATAATCCAGCACTCCCATACATGCAACGAATGCCATCCATACAATATTTGTTTGCCGAAAGACAATTGCAAGGCACCCAAGCTGTGAAATAGAAGGAAATGAAACAACAGTCAAAGGTTGTCAAAGTAAGTAGATTCGTAACACAATTAGAATTGATACTGCAATAACCATGAAAAACATGTACCAAACATACATAAAACTTACAGCAAGTTCATGAAAGAGCATAAGTTATCACATGACAGTGAATGCGTTATGAGAAGAAGAAAGCAGTGAGGTAAGCAATGCCCATTATTTAATAAGACCAAACAACAATGTTATGTCCCTAAACATTCCAATTTTGACTCTTGTAGAAGTAATATAATGCAATGTACACCCCCCCTAAACTGTGCCATATCATTTCCATTTAGAATAGCCTTGGGTTCTACATACCAGGGCACTGAGCCAATAGGATTTTTTAATGCAAGCCAGATACATTGCCATGACTGCAGTTGTTGAACCTACATCTGTATAGAAAAGGAAAGTAAAGAACCAGTGTAATGGGTAAAGAGATAAAACAAAGGCCTGTCTGATTGCACTTTTGGCATTTGCCTCTGGCCTTAATTCAATAATAATATTGTAGAAGAGAAGCGCGCAAATAATGGCTAAAGGGATATTGACAGAGCGAAGAATAGCAGTAGAGCACGCCTCTTGGAAAGACCCAGCTTTTCCTATCCACTGCATTCCTGGAAATAGAGGAGCAATATATACGAGTGACACATAGTACCTGCACCGAGATAGGATGGGATATCAAACATCATTGCATGACATTATTTATCAATATAAAAAAAAAAACAAATTAAACCAAGGCAAATAAAACAATATAGGAACAAGTAGTTATGACATAATGTTGAATCCATGAAACGTCGAAAAGAAATTAACAAATAAACACGAGGGGATGTATATATAGATAAGGAGCATAACTCTGACCTAAAGAATTAAAATTCTCCACAGCCAAACAGGATATCAGTAGCAGGTCACAGCATCCTCATGGAGACACTCTCTCTTAGAGTCTATATATAGAAAATTATGGCAGCATTGAGGAAAAAACACATGTGGATGACAGTGGCATCCTACTCAACGACTTTGTCTCTGCCATCCTCCATATAGATGATGTTGTCCTCCTAACTTCCAACCTCAAATTACAGAACAGACAATTTCATTTCTAAGCTCTTTCTTGCAATAGCAGTAGCAAGCAACTGAAGTCATCCTTTGTAAAACTAATCCCATGGATTTGTACATATAGAAAGATGCCTTACAAAGCATCCATTTCACATTCAGACTCTGAAGGATGGCTTCATGCAACAAATTCTAATACCTACCATGGTGTCTAGTTTGCAGGTTTAACCTTCAGCATTAGATCTGTATCTCAAGGAAACAATGTGCCTCCCTTGGACTTTTGAAGATTTTGACCTCCACTTTCAGCAGGATGTATAGAGCTCTTTGGTGTTGAATTTTTGTACCTAGGAAAGTGTTTCCCAAGGTGACTTTTGCCTTAGTCACTTAAAAGGGGGAAATAAAGTGACCCTTGCATTAAATGACTTGAGATGAGCATTTAATTTAACTTTAGAGATTAAAGTTACTTTTGATAAATTTAAGTGAGGAAAGTGAAATTAATTTTTCATTAGAATTAAAAGTGCATTTATTCTCAAGTTCTCAACCCCACATCTAATTCAATCTGGGCCCTTGGATTAGATGGCTTTTCACTCACCCTAGGTTTTCACTCAAAAAGGCAAGGGAAGGCATTCTTCATTTCACTTTTGGTGAAGAAAGGAGGAGAGCAGCAGAGGGCACGAATTTCTAGACAGCTTTCTGAGCAATTAATGAGCAGCACAGAAATCGAGGCAGTGAGAGATTCAGCACAAGCACAAATCCCGAGGCTGTACAGCACCGAATCTGGGCACAGTTTTCGAGGGGAGTTTCTGGGCGTGATTACCGAGACAGTGGGCAAGATTTCCCAGGCAAAATTTCTGTGTGTGAATCCCGAGACAGCAGGCACAGAAATCGAGGCCATACACAGCACAGAAATCGAGAAAAGTACAGGCACAGAATTCGAGGACCGTACTGTCCGTACTGTCCTTCCTGGCATGATTTTCGAGGTCCTGTTTTGCACGAAATTCAAGGCAGCAGTCAGCACTAATTTCGAGGAAGCTTCTGGGTGAATTTTGCGGTGGAGATAAGTTTTCTTTTGACTGTAAAATTGCTGTACTGAACTCATCTGAAGAAATAAAATCATCCTCACTCTCTCTGACAGGTTTTCCCCTTGTGGTTTTTTCCTGGGCAATTTGCCAAAAAATTCTGAGTCTGAAATTTTTCATGGTGTGCATTTAAATTTTAATTTCGGCCTGTAAATGTGAGTTTCAGCCGTGTTTTCTAAGTCTGAAAATTAAATGTAATTTCCAGCCATGATGAAAAACTGGGTTGGGCATTAAACTATGGAACTTTGACTTGAAAACCGGGTTGGGTTGATTCTCAGAAAACTTTCATTTGGTACTACTGTGAGACCAGCAGTGCTCTATGACTATAGTGTTTGGGGACTAAATACTCAAAAAATGAGCAAAGATTATGCGAGTGCAAATGGTCAGGCCCCAGTAGATTTACTTACAAGAAAGAAAACCTTTACTGCTTTGCTTTGATAGAGAATTCAGCTTTGAATGCTGATATTTCCCCGAAGTGTAACTTTAAGGAATTATCTTCCAAAATTGCCCTGAAAAACCCTTTACACAGGAGAAAAAGACGAATAGTCAAAAGGTATTCCAAAACCCTCTTACCATGTGTGATCATCCAATTGTCAACAAGTGTCAAGAATTATTCCTTTGGTCAAAGAAGCCTCACAAAAAGCTCCAATTTGTCTGTTGTAATGGACTCCCAAAAGGTCCAAGCCATATTGCAACTCCAAAAGCTATGCTTCAGAGTATTCTCATTGCACCAAGAGTAGCAAGGTGTTCTACAGTCCAGTATGGGGGAGATGTTGTAACGTTATAACATAACATTACCAAAAATGAAAAAGAATTAAAAATATTCATGTCGGCTCATAAAATAAAAAAACTAAAACCAGCATAGATCCTGTTATTGCACAACCTAGCAGCCCCAAGATTGGCAAGTGGATCAACTGCTAAACCAGCACAACTACGAATTCCCTGCTAAACCGGCAAAACTGCGAATTCCCAACCCAATGTGTCACTACCAGAAGGGAATCCACTTCTAGGTTTCCCAGGCCCAAAAGTAAATGAGCCTAGACTAACCAAGGGATGACCCTAGCCAAGCTTTTTTTAAGGCTAGTAGAAGACCTATCTAGCCCCAAATACCGGCCTAGTTATATTTTTATGTTAATGTACCTACCTAAGATAGTCAATGAAATATAAAAGACACAATTCAGTATCCAGTGATCAATGCTACAAACAAATAAATAAATGATACCATGTGAAATGAAAGTACTTGCAATAAAATAGACAATATGAACTTTACAAGGTAGATATCCCAAACCAAGGCTTATAATCAATCAAGATTATCTAACTGCTATTGCCCTTCTAATCACCTGTGGAATCCAACAGTGACGCTCAGCCCAATCTTTCATAGCACTAACCAGAGAGGCTCGATCGTACCCCTAGCTACATCACTCGACCCATTAGATGCGTGAAGAGTAATCTCCCTGGATGTTGTTTTCTGTGCACTATAGCGATTAGACGACCAAGAGGTTGGTTCCAGGATTCCCACAGGGTCCCTGATATACGCAAGGTATGTGGGGTCCAAATCTGTCCTTAGTGGTGTCTAATGCAGTACTACTCGACTAGGGGTACTAGACCGGAGTCAGAGGGGATGTCCAATATCTTGCACCTAACGAAGATGCAAGGAGCCGTGTCCCAGCACTGGTCACTATACTAGTAGAGTTCCCCTAGACCGCAGTTTTACCTACCTAACGACAGCTCCTGAATATCTTTATAGACATTGAAACATGTCTTCTACTCCCGAAACCCAATTGTCGATTTGAGCATAAAAAAGACAGATTCTATTATCTCAAATAAAAAAAATCCCAATAATATTCGTCTGTAATGAGACTTTCACAATGTACCAGTAAGCATTCATTATTATCAATAGCATTGGAATAAAAGATTCATCATCAATATATTGCATTTAAAAGATAACTTCAATGTTGTAACAATGCTTCCAATAAAGCCAATGATGAGCTTTAGCCATTACAAAAACAAATTCTAGCTTTCAAAAGCACCCACTTCACTATGATCAATTATACTGAAAAAAGGCAATGACCTCTATATACTAAACATCAAGTTGACACCATTCATGATCAAGGTTAGAGACTAATTAATTTGCAATATCCCTATGTCATCACTTGCTAACGATTAATATATGTCAATCACCATAAACTTAATTCAATAACAAGCATTTCGTACTAATTCCTCCTATGATTTTCTCAATGACAAGTAGTTTCAACTAATCAAACCACATATACACATCATTCACTTGAGATAGCAAGAAGATAAATAAGAACAAAGCTCTTTTAGCATTTTATTGTTAATCACCTACTTAGTGATTCATCTAAACCATAAGCCAATTAGTTAGGTGAGAAAATGTGAGTAAGTTCATTCTTAGCTTGAGGTACTTTCATAGCAACAAGATCTTAGGATCCAATTCCAATTCTTTCACTTAGCAATTCATCCACTTAAGCATTGTTTATCATATGGCAGCATATAAGTTAAGGAAATTAACAATGTGAATAGTATACCATCCAGTTAATCTTATAGTTTATAGTTCATCAAGTAACTTCTTCACCCAGGTATTCATGAGGTCTAACAGTAAACATGCAAAACTTGCAATAGCAGTAAGAATAGTGATCTAGATAAGTGAATGAAGAGTATCATACCACATAACTTGAAAATAGGAAATAAGGCATTCAAAACCCAAATGATGAGTAAAATGACCAGATTTGAAACAAGGATCAGATCTGGCCCTTAAACAGTAAACTGAGGGCAGCAAACAAAAGTTTCCAAATGGTAGTTAGATCAGACTTTGATAGAAGCCACTTCAACAGTAAACAAGGGCTTCAAAGTGATATCACAAGGCTAAGTAAATCAGCTCTGAAATAGAGATGGTGGTTATACTCCGGATCCTTAATGGTTTAGTGTAAAATAAGAAGTTTTAAAAGAGGCCGAATGCTCCTTGTGTGTGTGGACTTGAGGCTTAGTTTTGAGTGTTATCTCCAACAAATACACATGTGCTAAGAAGACAACCAAGTTCCAACGCAATTCACTGTTTTAAACATAACCAATAATGAAACCGAATTTGAATATAGCAGAGGTTCATTTACTTAGCCAAAGGTCACTTGGGAAAATTAAAAGATACTTGGAAAGTATTAAGGTTTGAAAATTGTTATATGAGCAAAACGTTTCCCCCTTTTGGAAGCCTCATTCACAAGATTTTTTAAAGTACCTACAAAAATGAGAGAATATTAGAAATATTTTAAATCAAGAAAAATTAGCTAGACAAAAATAAAAAATTGAACCCCTAGACTAGTGCCTTCACAAGATTTTTTTAAGTACCTACAAAAATGAGAGAGACAAGCAATATTTTAAATCGAAAAAAATTTGCTAGACAAAAATAAATAAAATTTAAACCCTAGACTAGTGCCTTGTGAGATTAATGTTTGGGCATATGGAATCATTTAAGCACAAAAATCAAATATTGGTTGATGACGCTTCAAGGGAGGGTGTGGATACCCAAACCCCCTCCTTGTCTACATGAGACAATCCAAAAATCCCTTGCACCAACTCTTTCTTGGCCACCTGTAAATTCAAGAAAATAGTCTAGACCCTACAAGAAGCTCAAGAAATTGTTAGTAAAAACCATGGTGATCAAAATCCTAACTTAAATAACTGTCGTTACAGTAAACAAATGAAATAAAGAAGAATATTGAACAAACTAGGCAAGGTTGCAGCAATCACCTAGCTCTTTACCATGATTAAGCAATACCAAATCAAAGTACATGTTCATCCAGTAGCATAACATCCTATTATCACACATTTTGTAGAGGAGACTTACTCTCCAATTTTGTTAGAGCGGACCACAGTTTTAGATTTATTATGGATGCGTTGATTACGGGAAGGGGGGTTCCGATATACCGTGAGGTACGAGGAACCAAGTCTGGATTTGCCAAGTGTGATTTCACAAGAGAAGAAGGGCTAGATCGGAGTCGCGGGGGTGTGTCCAACACTGACACCAAATGAGGGTGTAGCCTGACGGATCCCCATGGTCACTACCTAGTTATTCCCCTTTCTCTATGAAATTTTCCCACAAAAGTCAAGGCGAGACGCCGGATTTTCGTCCTTCAAGGGAGATTAGTTTTAATTAAACGTGAGTATAAGCATCGATTTGCAAAAGTAATGAAATGTTTTACTAATTACTACGGGATGAGAATCTCTTTTATGATTATCTACCGATTACTTGGGCAAGCCCTTTCAAAGATGGCGAGAGCATACTTCAGGAATACACATCCGGGTTCATTACTTTGCAAATGATAAATAAAACTTACAAGAAAATTAAACTAAGGTGAACTAATTAATCCTAAAGCTGAGAATCTATTTTCCCTTACTAGAACAAGCTCTTTCGGTACTTCGGGAATACACAGCCAAATTGATTTATTGCGATTGTTACTTGCAAAAGAAAAAGTACAATTTGTAACAGAAAAGTAAACTAATTAAAAAGCAAATCTAATGCACTAGTTAGCATGTAAAATAAAAGAGACAGAAAGCAAGAACATGTTCACGCCATGAAAATGACGCAGGACCCCCAGGGGGGAAAGAGGTGTGGGCGCTGAGTAGCCCACTTGCTTTATTATTATTTTAGAATATTTTAAAGGTGGAGGCCTTTGGTCCTTATAAATTTGGATCCAAAGACTTTACAAGGTTATGAGATGAAGTAAGATCAAGGCTTGTTGCTCCGGGAGGCCCTGGATGGCTCGAATCTGAGAATTTTCGGCAACACTTCCTCTTGTCCTGGCGAAAAAAATGTAAAACCAGTCACCTATTATACACCAAATGTGTCAAATAAAACGTTAAAAGCATAAAATAATTGAGTACTGAAAGATGGGAAATAATTGCAAGTACTCAAACATAAACTAGATCTATAAATATAAGCTTTAAGACTTAGATCTAGCAACATACTCAAATAAATCAGCCTTTAGATATTCTTTAAAAGCAAACTAATTTACTTAAGCATGTTAGTAACCGTAACCAAAAGAAAGTTTAAGAAGAATTGAAGGAGAGAGAGAGAGAAAGAGCTGGAAGCCTGGGAAATTTGGGCCGTGGAGTCTGCTTTCGTGGAACACCGAGGGACTATGTCCTTGATAAGAGCTTGACGATGAGGAAGATGCAACCTAGCTCAACCCCTTCTCCAAGTGAGATCACCTGCAACTTAGAAATCCTTGCACAAACAGATGATTAAAACAAAGGTGTCGTTCGAAAGAGAAACTTAGAAAGCATGCAATTAAACAAAAAATACATGCGAGCTAAGAGATCTAAAACAAGCAAACAATAAGAGCATGAATCAAGCTAGAACAATCTCTTACCCTGCTGAGAGATACCTCCCCTTGCAAGCCTACAGCTAACCAACAGAAAGCAAAGAAAATAAGACAGATTATACCTCATAAGCACATGAAAAGCATTACACCATAGATCTGCCTCCAAAGCCTTCTTTTATTCCAAATGATAATACGAATTACAATCAAGCCTTAACTGAGCAACCTTTCGGCCCTCTGACCATGAGAAAATGAGAGGCCAAGCCATGCTTAAATAGGAAAAGAGACCACAAAACCCCAATGGGGCAAATTTTTCAAGTGTAGAAAAGATTGAGTGAAAGGGGGGCGAATTTGAGTTAACTGAGCTTGATTTGGAGTGTCCAGAGCTGATTGGAGTTGATTCCCACCTTAAAATGTTAATGTTTCATACAATTATAGCATAATAATTCAATTGCATAAACTCAATAGGATCACTAGAAGAAAGACAAAGCACATAAACAAAGAACACAAGAATTTATCCTGCGAAACCCAATCGAGAGAAAACCCAACAACCTTCGTATAGAGATGAATAATTCCAAGAACAGAGTACAATGATGAGAGAGAAAAGATGGAAGTACTTTCCAACTAGAAACCCCAAAAATGTCTTCTCCTAGCTGCAGGTGTGAATCTCTCTCCAAGTGATGCAAACTTGTCTTGAGTGAATGAGTGAATAATGAGGTGAACTTTCCCTCTATTTATACAAGTGCCAAACTGGCTTTTTCCTCAACAAGGCCGACTTCTCTAACTTGACTGGGCCGACCTAACTTGGGGGAATATAAAAATGCATTTAATAATTAATTTCTTTACTTGATTTTCTCCCCAAGGTTTACATTGTTCTTTCTAGGGTTTACATGATTAATTACATCAAGTTCAACTCCCTTAGGAGGTACAATCAATTATAATAAAATACAATAAGAATAACTTCTGAAGTTGCAAAATTCCAACACTCCCTCTCAACAAGGAAGGTATTCTTTGGTCATCATCAGCATCACGATCATCTGGGTTTCATCTGTACATCTATATTGTCTCAATCATCTCTATACATACTGAAGGTTGTCAACATAGTCCAAGTCCTTCAAGAAGTGTCATCATGCATCAAATCCACCAGTCCACCAGTCGTTCAGTGAGTTCAAGAGTAGTCTCTCCATCCTACCTGGATGTCCGAGAGATAAGCTTTACCATTTGCTCCCTGTCTGTCTCATCTGCCGATGGGATCCTCCCATACCTGGCTAAGAACCTGGACGAGCAGTGGTGCACGACCATCTACTAGCTGTTCATCTCATCTACAGATGGGATACTCCCATACCTGGCTGAGAACCTGATCGAGTAGAGGTACCTGTGCAATCATCACACGACCATCTACTACTTGTCTATCTCATCTGTCGATGGGATTACTCCCATACCTGGCTGAGAAGCTAAACGAGCAGAGGCACCTATGTGTAACCCAACCATCTACTACCTATCTGTCTCATCTGCCGATGGGATTTCTCCCATACCTGGCTGAGAACCTGGACGAGTAGAGGCACCTGGGTGAAAGTAGGGTAAACATCTCTATGTCATCTCTCCCTCTCAAGGAGGGACACGTTCTCTTCCACTCCAAGTCTTCCACGAAAGCATTCAAACGTTATCTTGGGAAGAGGCTTGGTGAGAACATCTGCAGTTTGGTCATCTGTCTGAACATATTGTAACTCGACCGCACCTTTCTGCACCATATCACAAATGAAGTGATATTGAATCTCTATATGCTTCGACCTGTCGTGGAATACAGGATTCACTGACATCTGCACACAGCTCTTGTTATCACAGTGAATCATGGTTGGCTCTGGAATCTATCCAAACAATCCTGGAAGGAGTTTTAGAAGCCATACTGCTTCTCGGGTTGCTGTACTAGCAGCCATATACTTGGCCTCTGCAGTATTGAGTGCTACTAAGTTATGTTTCCTGCTGCACCAGGGAATCACTGCAGAATCCAAACTGAAGCAACATCCGGAAGTACTCTTCCTATCTGCAGCACATCCGACCCGATCTGAGTCTGTAAACCCCTGCAATCTCAAATCACACTCTGAAGCATATCTCAAGCCATATCCCACAATGCCACGCAAGTATCTAAGCACATGTTTTGCAGCTATCCAGTGAATCTGCCTCGGTTCACACATGAACTGACTGAGGGCATTCACAACAAAACATATATCTGGTCTGGTGTTCGTCAAATACATCAAGGACGCAATCAGCCGATGATACATAGTGGGATCAATCAAATTTGAATCTGAGCAGAATCCCTCAGCTTCTTCAAATTGGCATCCATCGGAGTGGCCATGGACTTGCAGTACAACATCCCGAATCTCTTCAAAATATCTAAGGTGTATTTTCCTTGACCTAGGAAAATATCCTTCTACCTCTGCCATACTTCTAATCCCAAAAAGTAATGCATCAATCCAAGATCCTTCATTTCAAACTCAGAGGCAAGTTACTTCTTACACAATGCGATAAGTTTCTCATTTCCAATGAGAAACAAGTTATCAACATATAGTACCAAAATCAGTGGCTCATCATCTGCAATCTTGTAGTAAAGGTTGGGGTTTGCATCACTCTGATGCAACTTCCACCCCATGGCTGAAGCAATAGTAATGATTGATCTAATGGAAGTATATCAAGCCACAGGAGCAAATGTCTTATCATAATCGACTCCCTCTTTCTGAGAGAACCCTATGGCAACAAATCTAGCCTTGTGTTTTACAACACTCCCATCTACTCCATGCTTGATTTTGTATAACCACTTGGAAGTCACTATTGACTTCCCCTCATGTCTCGGCACAACCTTCCACACATCATTCTTCATGATGGATTGGTATTCTTTCACCATGGCATCCTTCCAAACTTGTTGTCTGGATGCTTCTTCATAAGTGGTAGGTTCTGAGTCAATGATGTGACTCATCAATGCTACATAACCGGAGAACCTCTAAGGTCTTTTACTTTCTCGGAAAGTACCATGTAGAGCTTCATGCCCCTCTGCATCCTGCAAAGTTTGTTGTGACCATCTAGGCCTCTTCCGACCTACTGCAATATCTCTGGGAACATCAACTGGCTCAACTGGATCAATGGAATCGATGGGTTCATCCTCTTCTGCTAACTCCCTCTGAACCGGAGGAGGGGGATATGATCTCTTCTCCTTTGGGTCTAGCATTTCTTCATCATCGATATCCATGTCTGATCCTTTGTATTTCTTGACGGCCATCTCTTCTTCAAAGTACACATCCCTGTTGACTTCAATCTGTCTGAATCCTGGGATGTAGATTCTATACGCCTTTGAAGACTCATTGTATCCCACGAAGGTTCCCTTCTTGCCTGAAGGTTCTAACTTCGTCCTCTTCTCCTTGGGCACATGTATGTAGACTGGACAGCCAAAGATCCGGAGGTGGCCCACTTGTAGTTTCACTCTTGTGAAAGCTTCCTTCTAAGCTGAAAGCCATACTCCTAGAAGCTTCCTGCTGAACATCAACGGCATTCATGTGTCCACCACTTGTTCATCGAAACAAGTCTCATCATCCTTCTCTTGTAGGCCATATCACATGATCTTTTCCCTACAATTCAAATCTCGTCTGATGATTAGTGACATTGCATAATCAAATTTAACCAATTTCTATTTCTATGCAATGATAATAGTTTACACTAGGCATCTTGGACAAAACTTTAGTGTAACAATCATAAACATGTCTTCCAAACACATATGGTACTATCTAGATGTTTGTTATCTCCACTAGAACATGCCATCAAGAGTGTGCACTACTCTAAGCATGAAAGAAAGAGATATCATCTAAACTAGCTTCATCAGGTGTGCATAACAAATACAACAAGAGCCTATGGTACATCAAAAAGTAAACTATATCAACTGCTCAACACACTTCCTGATAGATCTGCATATAATGGTTATGAAGACATATAAGACAAAACAGATCTATGTAAGCAAGAAAACCAAATACTTATCTCTTATTGTTTTTGTGTGTGGGCTCCCACTGCCTTCGTGTGGGAACCATGAGAGACCTCTGTTCTTGCATTCTGGATCTTCATATCACCTCAACATAGGGAGAACTAGAAAAAGAACTCCGAACGATCATCATTCCTTGACTTCTTGTGAGGAGTATCTTCATCAACATCAGCAGTTGAGGCTTCATGCTTCCTTTTGTCTGAACTTCGACAATTACTGGCGTAATGACCATATGCCTTTGCACCTGTAGCATTGTATCTGAGATAAATCCTTCTTCTTCTTCTTCTTCTTCTTGTTCTTGTTCTTCTTCTTCTTCTTCTAATCTGGAAAAGGACTTGATCTCCTACCTTGGTGCTTGTGATTGTAAAACTTTCTTCCCTTTCCCTTGCGTTTCTTGGCATGGGACAAGAATGCTTGATTCTCCTCAGGTTGAGTGCCATGAAGTCTCTGCCTTGATGCTATTCTTGTCTCTTCCCGAGTGCAATCTACCCATAGCTTATCAAATTTGGGTAGCTTGGATCTACTGCTTATACTTTGAATGAATGACTCCCAAGATGGTGGGAGACCATTTAGAGTAGCAAATGACAAGCTCCTTATTATCAATGGGATCTCCACTGGTACGAAGCTTGTCCCTTAGTTCCGTGATCCTATGAAATATGAGGCAATGGATTCTAACTTGGACATCTTCATATTTGATAGTTGATTCCTCAATGTGAGTGTCACATTGATACTACTATGTTCAAATAGCTTCTTTATGGTTTTGAACATCTTTCTAGCAGTCTTCTTTCCTGAGATTTGAGGAACCAAGTGATCTCTAAGTGAGTCCACCAAAATCCTTCTTGCTCTAGCATCATTCTTCCTCCAACGAGATTTGTCTTCTTTGGCTTCTAGTTCTGGGACCTTCTCATTGACAAACTGCAAGAGATCATTTTCTTCTAGTAAGAGAAGAACTCTAGACTTCCAAGAGATGAAGTTGGAAGCCCTTTCCAGACGATCTCCAACCTTCATTCCAATCATCCTGACTGCAAATCTGAAGCAGAAATCGTAGCAGGAGCTAGGTCAAAAATGAAAGTTGGATTCTTGGAAAATTGACTCCACAGGGAGATGCGCCCTAGCAAGGCGAGTTGAGAAAAAGTGGGGCCGAGCCAAAGCTGTGGAGCAAGTAGGTAAAAAACTGAAACCCCAATTTCTACTACAGCCGCAGAATTAGGTCAAAAATTGAAAATTCTCAGAATTGGATTCTGCCTTCACCAAAAGATGCGCCCTCCTTAGAGCGAAATTCCCAAGGCACTTTTTCTGCCAAAATGTTGAGTGAAGGCCTTGAAAGATGAAACACTGGTTTCGGCAATGGCTTCTTCTAGTACCGCTCTGATACCATGTTAATGTTTCATACAATTATAGCATAATAATTCAAGTGCATAAACTCAATAGGATCACTAGAAGAAAGACAAAGCATAGAAACAAAGAACACAAGAATTTATCCTGGGAAACCCAATTGGGAAAAAACCCAACAACCTTTGTATAGAGATGAATAATTCCGAGAACAGAGTACAATGATGAGAGAGAAAAGATGGAAGTACTTTCCAAGTAGAAAGCCCAAAATGTCTTCTCCTAGTTGCAGGTGCGAATCTCTCTCCAAGTGATACAAACTTGTCTTGAGTGAATGAGTGAATAATGAGGTGAACTTTCCTCTATTTATACAAGTGCCAAACTGACCTTTTCCTCAACAAGGCCAACTTGTCTAACTTGACTGGGCCGACCTAACTTGGGGGAATATAAACATGCATTTGATAATTAATTTCTTTACTTGATTTTCTCCCCAAGGTTTACATTGTTCTTTCTAGGGTTTACATGATTAATTGCATCAAGTTCAACTCCCTTAGGAGGTACAATCAATTATAATAAAATACAATAAGAATAACTTCTGAAGTTGCACAATTCCAACAAAAAAATGCGCCCCCACTCCAATGGTGACATGTCCCCATCAATTTATGCGCCCTCCTTTAGATGAATTCGCCTTCTCTAGATTGGGATCTCAATCCAATCAATCGGATGCCAAAACAAAGATTTGGCTCCCTTTGTAACTCGCCTTTAACTGCCACATGAGATGCCACCACTCCGGATGATCAAAACATGTTTCCCAAAAAAGTGGGATGCTGATTTTTGCCTTTATCTTCTAATTTTTTGGCATTTTTATTCACTTTTTCAAGAGAAATAACATTAAGTAATTAAAAATTACTAATTTCACTCTCAAAGTGGGTTTAGGGGGTATGGTGGGTGCTTCGGGTTAGAAAACAAGCACCTCCATAGCAAATTTGACCTCCTAACCACTGTTTTATGACCTTTTATTTTTATAATTAAAACATTGAAATATTGACCCATTTTACGAGAAAAAAAATTATTTGCGAAAATCAAAATAAAACCTAGGGGGACCTAGTACATGTTCATATTGACTCAAAAATTATGACTAGCATGGTAATATACATTTGACACTTAGACTTTAATAACCTCCCACGGTTTAACCACCAAGGCGGATACTCCAGCTTTAGAGGTGTGAGTGAAAAACTCAGAAATTATGTGCCGCTGAAAAGCAATGCATAATTACCAAGGAAAAAACATTGTAGAGTAACACATTGATGTCTAAGTCTTAAGCAAGCCAAGTCTTTTACAAAACTCATCATGCTATGCCAACTTATTACAATTCCCTGTAAGGTATGAACATGCAAATTTATTAAAAAAGGACCAAGCTAGCCTGTTAGTGTTGATGTATATGTAACTTCGGAATGTATTTCACATATATGTATATTGTATTCCTATAGAGATTCCTCTATACGGAAGTGGTTGTATTCCTATAGAGATGTTATTATTCCTCTATACGGAAGTGTCGTCATTTATAATGTAAGTGTCGTAACTTATACTTGATGGGTTATTAGACCACCTTGTTGGGGTCGGCACTGTATAAGTCATGTGGGTCAAAGGGTTATTAGACCACCCTGTTGGGGGTCGGCCATGTGGGTCAAAGGGTTATTATACCACCCTAGTGGAGGTCAGCCCAGTCAGCATTATGTTAAGTGGTTAAGTTGAGGCCGACCTAATTGAGTAAAGGTCAAGTCAAGTTAGTGTATAAATAGAGAGTGTGTCTCTCTCATTTTACACATTCTATTCTCTCACTCACACCTTGGAGAGTGGCGCACTTGTGGAGGAGGAGGCTCTGCTGCTAGGAGAAGACTATCTCTTGTATTCTGGTTGTATCATTGCTCTATCTATCTTTGAGGAAGTTATTGGGGTTTTTCACCTTTATGGTTTTCCCCAAGTAAACTCTGTGTCTCTTGTGTGCTTGCATTATTGTGTCCATGATTGATATGCTGTAGATTTTTGTACATGTTGTTCTCTCAATTAAGATCCTAGATCAGATTGAAGTAAATTCTGAAAATTTAACATGGTATCAGAGCTAGCCTGAAAGAAGGCATGATATGGCATCTATGACACCTGTTGCACTTACGATGCTAGGGCTTGATATAGAAAAAAACCAGTCATCGTAGCACTTTCGCTATAAATCCATTTTGGAGAAGTTTTCGGATCTAAAACTTTTACAGGTCGCAGATCAGATCCCCATGTACCTTGTGTCCAAAGGACAACCTCTAATTCGTTGTACTTTCTGATTTATGATCTTTACAATATAGGGTTTCTGCCTCTTCCAGATCTGAGTCAAAAACAGGTGACCTTGGTAAAAAGGTCATAACTTGGGCTAGGAAGCTCCAAATGAAATTTCGTAAAACGTGACAGGTATTACACAGACTATACTATCTCAGGAAACGTTTCAGAGGCAGAAGTTTAACCAGTGACACGTGCCACGACGTACAATTTCGCTCTCCTGTATTATCCCATAAACAGGTCACGTTGCGACACTTGGCATAACCCTCTCTCAGAGAATCCAATTGAGGTCAAACCTGTCGGGATGGAAAGATGACAGGTCGGGCTATCTCAGGAAAAAATTTCAGACCCTGTGGATCAAAAAGTTCGGAGTTACACCAGAAACAATCAGGTACATATTTCTGTCCAAACAGAATTATTTTTTAGCACCTTCATTCATGGCTTCCGGAATTTAGAGTTTCGGATAAAGTTGGAATTTTTGTAATCGGAGACCACGGTTGATTGCTACTCATCAAAATCGAAATTTAGAGACCAAGATCGGAATTTTTGGTTGGGCAGAAGGCCGGGCTCGATCAAACCCTAGTTCGGGACTTTGATCAGAAAAGTGGAAAATTAAGGCTTCTGCAAAAATGGGAATTTTTGAAATCTGTGACCACGGCTGAGAGCTCCTCATAAAAATAGAAGCTTAGAGCTTTGGATCAAACCTTTTGATTGGGCAGAAGAGTGGGCTTCATGAAACCCTAGTTCGGGGTCACATCCAGTGAATCCGAAAGTTTCAAAGACAAAATTGAGGAGTGAAACTTTGCAGTTTTCAAATTCTGAATATACCAGCTTGATCAGCTCATCAAGGCGCATATTTCTATCCTTTCGGAAGTTTGAAATTCAAAGTTTGAATTTTTGAGGTTTCTCTGACAAACCCTATTACAGCTCCAGATCCAGTTCCTGCAAATCAAGTGGATTGGGTTAATCCTAGAAGAGGATGGATTGGTCACCTGCATAAGTGAAGAAGTTCCTGTTTCAGAGGGAGATGAGGCTAAGGCCTTCCATAAGAAGATTACAAGCAATCTTGACAGGTATGGCTTACAGGTATGTTTCATGGTTAAGTTTATCATATGTTTGTCTTCATATCATTACAGTACAATCTTGATTAATTAATAGACTTGTCGTATCACCTTAATAGAAGATATTCATTGATTAAGGTTTTGACACTTATGAATGTACTAATGCATTGTGATGTTGTATGAGGTTTATGTTGTTCACTAACATAAAAGGTACACCAAGAAAGACAAGTCATGTTCTACTTCAAGAACATATGATCATGGTGACATGAAGACAAAGATTCATCCATTGTCATGGATCACATAGAAGATCTACTTACGAGGTATGTATAACTTGGTTCTACAATGGTTAACTTATGAGACATGCAAGTTACTAGCACAAGTCACTGAAGAGAACCAGAAGACATTATGCAGGTATGTTAGACATAACTAGCTAGCATGCTAATCCAGGTATGTTTTCCTATATCAAGCTAGAATCCTACCTTGTGTTAGGATCTTATACTTTTGTGTTGTTGATAATGATTATTCATGAAGTCATAGGTTTGGATAGTCATGGTTGTATGCATATTATGTTTCTTACCATAATTGATGATATGACTAACCAAAAGAATCATGAAGGTATAGGTTTGAGTAATGACGAGTTTATGCATTGATGATTTAACTAATCAGAAGAGTCCTATGATCAAATAAGAATATGCATGAGTAAAAGAAGACTTCCCTCAAACCTTGAATACTAATGTTTATTATCTGTGAATGATCATGACTATACATGTTTAAGATTATGGTGTTTTGATAGTATTAAGATTATACTAATAAATGTGTGATTATGTATGAGACCTCAAGGATAACACAATGATGATACTAATAAGCATGCATAGTGATTAAGGATGGATGTAAGTTCAAGGACAGGTAATCTAGGAAGCAAAGATCAAGAGGGAGCACACTCCAGTTGTTCCTGCAAGAAAGCAAAGGAGCACACTTCAGTAGTTTCTGCAAGGATGCATATATTCAGAGGGAGTTGACCACTTCTCACAATCCACATCAGAATGGAGTTGCAAAGATTCAAAGGGAGTCCACCCAGCAACCAACAAAGATAAGTATTTGAATTGTCATTTCTTACATAATGTTATTCAATGATGTATATGCTTATGTTCCTAGAATTAGGTTGTGTATTATGCATATTAGAATAGTTGCATTGATGAACAGTATACTACTAATATACATGGGTAAGTGGCGTATGGCACTGTACAACATTCCATTGCTACTTATTTAGAATGAAACCTCTTTGCTGACATGTTAGGAGTTGTGCACACTCTTAACAATGTTCTGGTAGAGATTGGAAGGCATCTAGAAAGTTACGGAATATGGATAAATGTTGTATTGAAGCATTGGCTAAGATAATTGCATGACTGTATGACATATTTCTTTATGTGTAAGAATTTGTTCTGAAAACTATGAGAGATATTTTCTAATCATGCAATTTAACTTGTTGTGTAGAAAAGATCGTATACCATCACCTACAAAAGAAGCAGTACAACATTTGTTCAGCAACAAAGTTATCTATTGAAAATATTGAAGATATTGAAGTTCCCAGGATCTAGGAAGAATGCCATGATCGAGGAGTACCAGTCGATCACGAAGATGTTTGGGATGCAGTCCCAAGACCTGAAGGGGAGTCTGTAGTGACTTCCAAGAGAAGCTACAATATCAAGCATGTTGCAGGTGGTAGCATAGAGACTTTTGCTCCTGTAGCCAGATACACTTCCATTAGATCAGTACTTGCTCCGGCTGCAGTGATGATAGGGAAGATACACCATATGGATTTCAAGACAGCTTTCTGTAGTTGAAGAAGAAGTGTATGTGGAGCAGCCACTTGGTTCTGAGACACATGACAAGGAGTCATATATGTGCAGAACTTGGTATGGTAGGATACACAGCTTTCTATCCAGTTTGAGCTTTACCAAGAGTAAAGTGGATTCCAACCTTTTCTATAAGGTTGAGGAAGGCAATCCAGTGACACTACTTTTGTATGCGGATGACGTGTTTATCACAGGTGAAGATAGATTGATTGCCGACATGCAATGGAAGCTTGCTGCCGAGTTCGAGTTGAAGAACTTGGGGATGATGCACTATTTGTTTTTGGCATGGAGGTGTGGCAGAGTGCAGATGGAAGCTTCCTTGGACAAGGGAAGTATGCAGTAGAGATCCTGAAGAGGTTCGGGATGATGGGCTGCAAGGCCATGGCCACACCTATGGCATCGAACCTGAAGTTTCTGTGTGATGCTTCATCTGATCCGGTTGATGTCACTGTGTATCGTCAGATGATTGGGTCCTTCATGTACCTGACGAACACGAGACCAGATATTTGCTTTGTGGTGAACACATTGAGCCAGTTCCTGACGGATCCGAGGAGTGTTCACCTGGTTGCTGTAAAGCATGTTCTGAGGTACCTGAAGGGTACAGTGGATTATGGGCTCAAGTATGAAACGAATCAAAAGTTTAACCTGCAGGGTTATGTTGATTCAGATTGGGATGGCAGTGCTGCAGATAGAAAGAGCACATCTGGATGCTGCTTCAGTATGGGATCAAGTGTGATCTCTTGGTTTAGCAGGAAGCAGTCCTGCATAGCACTGAGTACAGTTGAGGCAGAGTATGTTGCAGCCTGTTCAGCTAGTTGTGAGGCAGTATGGCTATGGAAGCTACTATCTGAGTTATTTGATCTCCCGTTGGATGCTACCGGTATCTTTTGTGATAACCAGCGTTGTGTGAAGCTGTCCGAGAACCCTGTGTTTCATGACAGGTCGAAGCACATAGAGATCAAATATCACTATATCAGGGATATGATGCAGAGAGGAGCTGTGAAGCTCCTGTATGTTGCGACGGACGAGCAGATTGCAGATGTGCTGATAAAGCCACTAGCCAGGGTGAAGTTCGAGTACTTCAGGGAGAGGCTTGGTGTTCCTCAGATCGAGGACACTTCGAGGAAGAAGTGATGGACACATTTGTTGAAGCCATTCCAAGCATGTTGGAAGGAGGATCCTTCACATGGCTGTGGATGTAAGCGCTGGACGATGAGCATCAGGATGATGTTCTAGTTTTTGCTTTGTATGATCAGTTGGATCATTTATATGTATGTATGTATGCATCATGTTGGATGCTGGATATGATCAGTTGGATCATTTATATGTATGTACGCATCATGTTGGATGCTGGATATGATCGGTTGGATCATTTGTATGTATTTTGTATATGCATCATGTTGGATGCTTGGACCATGTATCTGTATATGTATCAGGTGGATACATTGTATGATCAGGTAAATCATGTATGTTGATATGTATCAGGTATGATCAGGTAGATCATGTATGTTGATGGATACATTGTGTGGATCATGTATCTATGTATCAGGTGGATACACTGTGTATGATGATATGTATCAGGTAGATACTTGGTGTGCATCAGGTGGATGCATTGTATGATAAGGTTGATCATGATGATGAGCTTCAAGATGTTGCTCCAGATGATATGTACCAGGATGGTACAAGTGATGATGATCAGTATGATCATGGGCATCAAGATGATGCCTCGTGCGATGATGATCTGTTGGATCATGAGTATCAGGTTGATACTTGGAGGTCAGAGATGATATGTGGCAGGTTGTGCAAATAGCATGTAATCAATCCTGGGAGATCTTGCCGGTCGTGCTGCGACACATAAATGTTCCTGGGGTACTCTTTCCGATATTGCTATGTAGCATGTAATCAGTCCTCAGATATCCGATAGGTTGAGCTGTGTGCTCGTAATCAGTCCTGGGATGAGGTATTACTACGGAGACATGTAATCAGTCCTGGAGATCCGAGAGGTTGAGCTGTGTGCTCGTAATTAGTCCTGGAATGCTCTTTGGAGATCTTGCCGGTCGTTCTGCAACATATAAATGTTCATGAGATGCTCTTTAAAGGTTTTGTCTATCCACATGTAATCAGTCCTGGAGATCCGAGAGGTTGAGCTGTGTGCTCGTAATAAGTCCTGGGATGCTCTTTAGAGATCTTGTCGATTGTGCTGCGGCACATAAATGTTCCTGGGATGCTCTTTAAAGGTATTGTGGAGGAGATGCATGTAATCAATCCTGGGAGATCTTGTCGGTCGTGCTTAGGCACATAAATGTTCCTGGGATACTCTTTCCGGTATTGCATCCGCACATAAAATTAGCCTGAGAGGCCACCTCTATCAGACCATTCGCACAGATGATGAAGACCTGCAGGTGGTGGGCCTACATCCAGTATGAAAAAGGACTGGCTCTGTAGAACTTCTTATGACGAGTAGATTCAGAGATTGATTGAGATAGCAGCAGCAGTGACGATGATGATGACTCGATGACGATTATCCAGTGACGATGATCCAGAGAAGATGACTTGTGCTAGAAGACCTGTGTCGAGAAATACCTTCCTAGTTAAGAGGGAGTGTTGATGTATATGTAACTTCGGAATGTATTTCACATATATGTATATTGTATTCCTATAGAGATGTTATTATTCCTCTATACGAAAGTGGTTGTATTCCTATAGAGATGTTATTATTCCTCTATACGGAAGTGTCGTCATTTATATTGTAAGTGTCGTAACTTATACTTGATGGGTTATTAGACCACCTTGTTGGGGTCGGCCCTATATAAGTCATGTGGGTCAAAGGGTTATTAGACCACCCTATTGGGGGTCGGCCATGTGGGTCAAAGGGTTATTATACCACCCTAGTGGGGGTCGGCCCAGTCAGCATTATGTTAAGTGGTTAAGTTGAGGCCGACCTAGTTGGGTAAAGGTCAAGTCAAGTTAGTGTATAAATAGAGAGTGTGTCTCTCTCATTTTACACATTCTATTCTCTCACTCACACTTTGGAGAGTGGCGCACTTGTGGAGGAGGAGGCTCTGCTACTAGGAGAAGACTATCTCTTGTATTTTGGTTGTATCATTGCTCTATCTATCTCTGAGGAAGTTATTGGGGTTTTTCACCTTTATGGTTTTCCCCAAGTAAACTCTGTGTCTCTTGTGTGCTTGCATTATTGTGTCCATGATTGATATGCTGTAGATTTCTTGTACATGTTGTTCTCTTAGTTAAGATCCTAGATCAGATTGAAGTAAATTCTGAAAATTTAACAGTTAGGACTTCTGATCTTCTGAATATGAACAAGTATACTTGCTCAATCTTTGCAGGCTCACTTGACATCCAACTAAGTGCAACTTAAGTAGATATCAAAAGCATAGGAAGAAAATAAATTCAATGTTAGTCAAGGTAAAGGAGGCATAATCAGAGCTCAAGAACAACTCCGAAACTCCATAATTTTGGCAAAATTTATAGGCAAACAAATGGGCACACCCGAAGCAAGCAATACAGTCACATCCAAGGAAGTGAAAAGCAATCAAAACAATAATTGTAAAGGCATAAAAGAAGTGACTAGCAAAGACCCTTCAGAGATGGGCAGAAGCTTCCTTAAAGAGTTAATAAAGTGACCAGGATCCCTAAAGAGCAGAAAGAACTGAAAAGAAACAAGAGCAACGGGACAAAGAGCACCCCTCAAAAATCACCTTCTTGGGTGCCCAAGATAGAAACCATGTGCTGAGAGTGAGGGACCAGCTGAAGGGGACAAAATGGTTTTTGGATGAGGACTTGACTCGCACTCAACAAGAAGAGAGACGAAAAGAATGTGAGAAGGAAAAGGAAGCGAGACAGCAAGGGAAATCAGCGATTCTGTGGAACAGAAGGACCTGTTATAACTTAACTTGTAGTTGCCCCAAGATGGGACCTTATCTAGGATGATAGAGGGGTCAAGCAGCTAAAGAAGTAATCTGAGAAGATCACGCTCACCAAGATATGATCGGTTGCCACACCGGGTGAGACCTCTTCGCTTTAAGCCTCACTAAGAATGGGCTAAGGGGGAGACCCTGATCAATCCTTGTAGGAGAGATCTATTACCAGGAAACCAAATCTCAATCGTTGACAATCTAGCGTAAGGTAACCCGAATAAAACCCTAGACCAAAAAGGTTATTAATTTATTGTTCAAGATCTAGGTAGAGTGTTAGGGCAAAAGATTTAAAAGGTTTTAGACACACCCTCGATTAAATGCCTTGTTATTTAAGAACAAGCAATTAACGTGAGCAAGCTAGTAAGCAACTTCGTGTATAGATGGCTTCAAACCTTGCGGGCAAACAAACTATGTGTGAAATCGGTGTCTTTTGATGGGCATATGGGGTCTATGGTATAAGATAAAGAGATTAAACATCCAACCACAAACGAGACCCACAACTTTGAGAAAAATAGCCAAATGAGTAATAGCTTCAATATCTTAGATAGAACGCACTTAGGAGAAAGACTTCAATAAGAAGTGATGTGATAGTAAAGTTGTCTTGAATTTCAAATGACCTCCTTGACAATTACACCTTGAGAGCGAAATGATTTAAAGGAGAGTCAAGTTTAGTGATAGAAATCAAACTTTCAAGTGTTAAAATCTCGTAGAAAATGACTTCGAGGCTTACTTGAATGATACGTAAAAAATTCCACCAGGCAAGAAGTTAATGTAAATGACTGGACTGGCCCGAACAGCTATAGAAATAATACCAAATTTAATCCCAACGATTTGCTAACTGAAGCTTTAAATTTATCACACCAAAAATAAAACTGTAAAAGAAAAAGTTTTTAGGCTTAACAACAATTCTGTTTCTCCAAGACAGACAACGATATCTATAATGAAAGACAATCGGATCGTGGTTCAAACTCAGTTGTTTGGTTATTCAAGTTAACGTTGAGATCTCATAATAAATGCAAACATTTCAAAGCGGAATTCATGTGATGAGAACCGATTCAATTTTCCCCATAACTCTCAAAAAATAGCAAATGTTTGAAAACTACGATTTGCAATGAGAAATGCAAACACATCTTGGTGTTACAATCGGTGTAACGGACTGTTATGATAAAGACAAATCGTTTTTTATTTTTTTATAATAAAACGTGCTCACACCGGTCGATAAGTTTACAGTAGTAACAACTAGGGTAAATGATAATCTCACAAACTCGACCCAACTTCAAGATAAATCAAACCCTTCTTTTGATACAACAGCTCGAGGAATCAAGAATCCGTCTTAATAGATTAAGTCGTATTATCTTGCGAGGAAAATCGTGGGTGACCAGAATGCCACCTAGGGTAAAAAATTTCAGGAGAAAGGTGTTGCGATTTGAGCATTCAGAGCTCGAATCAATTCTAAGATGCAAATAACACGGAACTTGAAATGCGATAATACCCTAACTTTAACTTCTGGAAATCGATAAATTTGTTTGGCAGTTCATGCGAGATTTCAAGACGCCCAGGGTTTAGTCGTTGCCCAACAAAGAAAATAAGACTGCCCAAATAAAGAAATTGACCTTCCATACACAGAGTGCAAAGATAAATTTGATCTTTGAAATTTATTATTTTAGTGACTTGTGGAACGAAAGATCCAGGAAAGAAAGTTTGAACTTTGGACTTACCCGTTTCAAGAAATGCCAAGTAAATGTAGATGATCCCACACCTCTACAAAATAGCAGGTGTGTCTTCACATTCCATCTTGTCCTTTAAACCCTTAAATGTGCCCTTCTTGCCATGCAAAGATAGTGAATCAAATCACAAAATGATTGAATAGCAAGAAAGGTAATCCTGCATACAAGGATGATAAAAGGAAAATTCTTTTCAAATGATAAACAAAATTGTAAAAGATGTTAATGTAATTGTAACTTCGGAAGATATTCACTTGTATTTTATATTGTATTATTATTGTATTTTATTTGTACCTCCGACGGAGATGTTTATTCCTCCAGTTGGGGATGTCATTATTACATTTGGTCATGTAAAGTCATTGAGGTAAATCCTGCATTGTAAGTCGGGGCAATAGATCCCCCAACAGTCAGTGAGAATAGGGTTATTGAGTCCCCTAGAGAAGTCGGCCCAGTCAGGTACAACTAGTAAGTGAAAAGGTCAAGTGAAAGATAAAGTATAAATAGAGAGTAGAGCTCTCTCATTTGGACATCACACTCACTCACAAGTTTGCATTAGTGAGAGAGAGGACAAGTTCGAATAGGAGGAAAAGAAGAGGTGTTGTAGAAGACCTCTTTGTTTTGGGGTTTTACTTTTGTGATATTGTATTGGTGACGATTCTATCTCTGAGGAAGTTGCGGGGTTTTCTCCTTTATGGTTTTCTCGAGGAAATTCTTTGTGTCTATTGTGTTATGTTGTGCATGTTATTCTTTCAGTAAGATCCTAGATAAATATTGATTAAAAATAGAAAATCTAACATGGTATCAGAGCTAACCTGAAAAGAAGACATTGTGCAGCTACTGAAGCTAGGGCTTCTTAATTTTTGGACTTCTCTCCACAGATCATCAACGAAAAGAGGCTAGGCTAACTCGCCCTAGGAGGGCGCATCTTTATGTCCAAGCAGAAGTTGATTCTGAGAATTTTCATTTTTTGGCCTGTCACTACTGCCGAAGGAAAACTAGGGCATCATATATTTTGGGTTTTTGTTCACTGATTTGGAAGAGTGAGTACATTGGGAAACTCGCCTTGAAGAGGCGCATCTATTTGTCCAATCAGAAGTTTCAAATTCCAAGTTTGAAAAATTAGGGTTTCTCTGACAAACCCTAGGGTCAGCCAGCTCCATAACCAGTTTTGGGCATCTAAAAGTGGTAAGACCTAAAAGCTTTTATATTTCCATTTGAAGTTCTCATTAAAAATGTCTCACCACACCAAGCTTAAGGATAAGCTTGAAGGCGCTGATAACTTCCGAGCATGGAAGTATAGGATTGCACTTGTCCTTGAAGAGAATGAATTGGACAAATATGTAAATGAGGAGATTCTAGCACCATAGGGAGATGAGGCTAAAGCCTTACACAAGAAGAACTTGGTTAAGGCCAAGAGGATCATTGCAGATTCCATTAAGGATCATCTCATCCCACATGTGTCATCTTTGAAGACACCCAAAGAGATGTTTGATGCCTTGACCAAGCTGTTTGAAGGGAAAAATATAAACCGAAAGATGACCTTGAGAAACCAGTTGAAGAATGTGAAGATACAAAATGCAAAGACCATGCAGTCTTACTTGACAAGGGTCTCTCAGATCAAGGAGCAACTTGAAGATGTAGGAGAACATGTAGAAGATGGAGAAATTATGATGACCACCTTGAATGGTCTCCCTAGATCACGGGACTCTTTCATTCAAGGGATTTGTGCTAGGAAGAAGTTAATCACATTCAGTAGGCTATGGGAGGAATGCTCACAAGAAGAAGCTCGACTTGTAGCTCGAGAAGAGAAGATGGGAGCAAACGACGATCAAGCTCTCACAGCACACTCCAGGAGAAATAATAACAAGAGGGAGCACCATCACAGTAAGAGGGAGAAACACCACCAAAGTCAAAGGAATAACTTTAGAAGATTCGGGAGAGATCTATCTATTGTTAGATGTTATACATGTGATGAGAAGGGACACTACTCCAAAGATTGTCCCAGAAACAAAAGTGGCTCCCACAACAAAAAGAACAACAAGAAAAGGCACCATGCTCACAATGCAAAAGATGATGAACCTCCAAGGAAGAGAGCCAAAGAAGAAAGTGATGAAGAGTATGTCCTGATATCAGCACTCACAGGCACTATCACACATGGAAGTAATGATTGGCTTGTAGACAGTGGAGCTTCCAAGCATATGACAGGATATAAAGAATCCTTCATGAACCTGTCTAAACATGAGTCACCTCACAAGGTGAAACTTGGGGATGATTACCAATACCCCATAAAAGGAAGTGGAGAAGCTTCTTACAAGCTAGACTCTGGCAAATCTCTGAAGATGAAGGATGTCCTCTATGTTCCAAGACCAAAAGAAAAACCTTGTCTCTGTATCAGCACTAGATGCAAAAGGTATGAGGGTTGCATTTGTTGATGGCCAAGTCCTAATGTGGCCAAAGGGAAAGACTACAGTTTTGATTGGAGAGCAAGAGGGAGGTTTATACAAATTGAAGGGCCAACCTAAACAAGCCTTGGTCCATGACTCCATGGAGCCAAGTGAATTATGGCATAGAAGGCTTGCACATGTGCACTATAGGCACTACCCATTGCAAGCAAAGCAGTTGAAGGACTTCCAGAAATCCAGTCGAAGCATAAAGGCATTTGCAAAGGATGTGCAAAGGGAAAGAATGTGAAGAAGGCATTTCCAAGTAGCGAGAGCAAAGCAAAAGGAATATTGGAAATCATCCACTCTGATGTATGCGGTCCTATGTCATCCAGTTCATTGAGTGGGTATGTATATTATGTTTCATTTATTGATGACTTTTCTCGTAAGACTTGGATATACTTCTTGAAGAGCAAAGATGAAGTATTCAACAAGTTCAAGGAATTCAAAGCCTTGATCGAGAATCACATTGAGAAAAGAATAAAGACTTCGATCAGATAATGGTGGAGAGTTCACATCGAAAGATTTCAAGAACCTATGCAGAGAATCTGGGATTAAGAGGGAGTTGACCACCCCATACAATCCACAACAGAATGAGTTGCAAAAAGAAAGAACAGAACAATAATGGAAGCAACAAGAGCAATGCTTCATGACCATGATCTTCCGATGCACCTATGGGCAAAAGCTACGAGGACAGTTGTGTATGTACAAAACCGTACTCCTCATAGAGTACTAGAAAACAAGACTCCAGAAGAAGTGTTCTCCAACGAGAAACCAAAAGTCAGCCATCTCAAGATATTTGGCTGCCCAGTGTACATACACATTCCGAAGGAGAAGAGGACGAAGCTAGATCCTTCAGGAAAGAAGGGTATATTCGTAGGGTACAGTGAAAGTTCGAAGGCCTATCGAATATACCTCCCAGGATTCAAGAAGATCGACATCAACACAGACGTAACATTTGACGAAGACTCAACCTACATCAAATCCAGAAAGTTACATGTTGAAGACACTGAAGAAGGATTAGAGATACAGCAATGGAAGAAGCGATTCCAGAAGATAATGAAGATCGCGAGATGGAAGAACCACAAAAACCTGTAGATCCACCTCGTGAGAAGAACTCCCATAAGAGGAATCCAGCATGGGTACGAGAGGCAATACAAGGTGTAGAGAAGAATGGCGCTCCATAGGGAATGCACAGAGAAAGCAAGAGACCCAGGCCATGCTCCAGTTATGTAGCCCTGTTGTGCGACATCATTGACAAGGAACCTGCCAACTATGAGGAAGCAGCAGAGAAGAAAGAATGGAAGGATGCCATGATCGAGGAGTACCAGTCGATCATGAAGAATGATGTCTGGGATGTAGTTTCGAGACCAGAAGGGAAGTCTGTTGTGACTTCCAAGTGGATCTACAAGATCAAGCATGCTGCAGATGGCAGCATAGAGAAACACAAGGCAAGGTTTGTGGCATGTGGCTTCTCCCAGGAGGAAGGCATAGATTATGAGGAGACATTTGCACCTGTAGCCAAATACATTTCCATTAGATCAATACTTGCAATGGCTGCAGTGATGAAATGGAAGGTACACCAAATGGATGTCAAGACAGCGTTCTTGAATGGTGTAGTAGAGGAGGAAGTGTCCGTGGAGCAGCCACTCGGCTTTGAGACACATGACAGGCAGACTCGTGTGCAAATTGAAGAAGGCCTTGTACGGATTAAAACAGGCACCCAGGACGTGGTACGGCAGGATGGATAGTTTCTTGATGAGCTTGGGCTTTACCAAGAGTACAGCAAATCCCAACCTTTACTACAAGGTTGAGGTAGGAAATCCAGTGATACTTCTACTCTATGTAGATGACATGTTTGTAATAGGGGAGGATGGGCTCATTGCAAATACGAAGAGGAAACTTGTCACAGAGTTCGAGATGAAGGACCTGGGTATGATGCACTATTTCCTAGGCATGGAGGTGTGGCAGAATGCGGATGGGATCTTCCTTGGACTACAAGGCTATGGCCACACCTATGGCATCGAACTTGAAGCTACTATGTGATGCTTCATCGGAGTCAGTTGATGCCACGATGTATCATCAGATGATTGGTTCATTGATGTACCTGACAAATACAAGACCAGACATATGCTTTGTTGTGAACACATTGAGCCAGTTCCTGACGGATCCGAGACAAGTTCACCCGGTTGCTGCAAAGCATATATTGAGGTACCTTAAGGGTACAGTTGATTATGGGCTCAAGTATGACACGAATCATAAGATTAACCTACATGGTTATGTTGATTCGAATTGGGCAGGCAGTGCTACCAATAGGAAGAGCACTTTGGGATGTTGCTTCAGTATGGGATCCGGTATGATCTCCTGGTTTAGCAGGAAGCAGTCGTGCGTGGCACTGAGTACAGCCGAAGCAGAGTATGTTGCAGCTTGTTCAGCTAGTTGTGAGGCAGTATGGCTCAGGAAGCTACTGTTTGATTTGTTTGATCTCCAGTTAGAGGCGACTTGTATATTCTATGACAACCAGAGTTGTGTGAAGTTGTCCGAGAACCCGGTGTTCCATGACAAGTCGAAGCATATTGAGATCAAGTACCACTATATTAGGGATATAGTGCAGAGAGGAGCAGTGAAGCTCCAGTATATTGCGACGGAAGAGCAGATAGCCGATGTGTTGACCAAGCTGCTAGCCAGAGTGAAGTTCGAGTACTTCAAAGAGAAGCTTGGTGTTCTTCAGATCGAGGTTCCATCCAAAAGGAAGTGATGAGTCGGGAAGATGCAGATGCACATGGGCCATTCTCGAATAGTGGTAGGAAAGTCCTCCTATGTTGGTAGATGTAAGGGTCGGGCCATTCTCGCATAGTGGTAGGAAAGTCCTCCTATGTTGGTAGATGTAAGTGCCAAGCCTTTCCCGAATGGTGGTAGGAAAGTCCTCCCATGTCGGTAGATGTAAGTGTTGAGCCTTTCTCGAATGGTGGTAGGAAAGTCCTCCCATGTTGGTTGATGTAAGTGTTGTGTCTCACATGCTGGTAGGAAAGTCCTCGCATGTTGGTAGACAAGGTCTCGTATGGTGGTAGGTTCGTGCCTCCCATACTAGAGACGTCCACCGGTCATAAGACATTGTGTGTGCGCGTAGGCAGGGTCTCGTTTGTGCCTCCCATGCTGGTAGACGCGGGTTGACCGTTGTGGGACATGTGATGTGCATCTGAGCTGTGCTTCGTGTGATGATGAGATGATCTGAAGACGATGAGGCGACAGTAGGAGACGCAAGTGTTTGCAGAGGCAATGTAATGACAGGTCCTGGGTTGTACCTACTTGATGGCTTGCTCGCAGAGATGATGAAGACCTACATGAGGGCTAGGCCTACATCCAGCATGAAAAAGGGTTGGCTCTGTAGAACTTTCTATGACGAGTAGATTCGAGAGATGTCACCAATCGATGATCGACATGATGAGGATTGCAGCAGCAACGACGATGATGATCCAATGTTGATGATGATGTTCCAGCATTGAAGATGATCCAGCAATGAAGACTTGTGTCCCGATGTGTCAATGATTGTGGCAAGAGAATACCTTCCTAGTTAAGAGGGAGTGTTAATGTAATTGTAACTTCGGAAGATATTCACTTGTATTTTATATTGTATTTTATTTGTAACTCCGACGGAGATGTTTTCCTCCGGTCAAGAATGTCATTATTACATTTGGTCATGTAAAGTCATTGAGGTAAATCCTTCATTGTAAGTCGGGGAAATAGATCCCCCAAGAGTCAGTTAGAATAGGGTTATTGAGTCCCCTAAAGAAGTCGGCCCAGTTAGGTACAACTAGTAAGTGAAAAGGTCAAGTGAAAGATAAAGTATATATAGAGAGTGGAGTTCTCTCATTTGGACATCACACTCACTCACAAGTTCGCATTAGTGAGAGAGAGGACAAGTTCGAATAGGAGGAAAAGAAGAGGAGCTACAGAAGACCATCTTTGTTTTGGGGTTTTACTTTTGTGATATTGTATTGGTGACGATTCTATCTCTGAGGAAGTTGCGGGGTTTTCTCCTTTATGGTTTCCCCGAGGAAATTCTTTGTGTCTATTGTGTTATGATGTGCATGTTATTCTTTCAGTAAGATCCTAGATAAATATTGATTAAAAGTAGAAAATCTAACAAAAGAAACCCCCTCTATCGGATCAATTCAAGTAGGAAAAGAAGGCGTTTTATCCAAATCGCTGCCCCACCAAATTGAGCATAATCCTTGCACAAAAATGTGTTAAGCAAATAGATACCAAGATGCAAAGAAGTAATGACTAATACAAAGACAAGATTTCATCCACATCCACAAGATACATCCACAAATGAGACGAGTTTAAAGCCAAAACAAATTTCTTCTCTTATTCTCTTGCAAGAGCCAAAAGTTCTTTACATTGGAGGGCCATCACTCTTAAATAGGGAGAGTGATGTCCACTTTCTAACTAACTTGATCCACCGGTTGAGATATAAAGATCATCAATGGTGGAGATTGACCTTTTTTAAATAATACATGGATCACTAATCATGAGGGGGGCGAGTTGCCTCATAACACTCAAATATAGATATAAAGTGATATTACATGAGATTACATTAAAAGGGGTCACCTAGGGGCCACAACTTAGCCACCTAGGGACATAATACATCATTTTGATATCGTACAAGGTACAATAATGATAAACCCATGAAAATTAACCCTTGACCAAGGTAAAAACATGCAATATGACCCATGAAGCCATAGCACATCAAAATAATTCATCCCATATCATTCCTTAGCCAAACATTAGCCAAATTGATTTCTTTAGAGTAGCCATGGTCACTTTAAATGGATAAATTGTTGATATCAATGCTGGAAGATAACCTTGTTTGTCACTTGCTTCCCTTCCCAAGATCACAAACTAAGCAATATGCACAAGGGGTAAGTGATGCTCTCTTATTCATATTATTAGCCAACTTAAGACATGAATAGCATGACAATGGTGATAGATCAATCAATCAATAAAAATAAAATAACTTGTGTTAGAGTAGGATACATGATCTATCACAAAGCCCTTTACATATGCCCACTTACAAACTTAACCAAGTTGCTATAATGGGTGAGGTGAACAAAATAAGGCTAGGAGAAGGGAATTTGACTTGGTAAACCTTGACACTGTGATCTCTAGAAAAGAAGGTAAAAAGGGAAACCACTCAGACATATGTGGGATAGATAACACTAGGGAATGGCGATGTCTCACATATCGGTAGAGTGCTTAGAAGGTCCCCAGTAGTTTCCAATAAGCATACTTTATAACATTCATTTAGCATAGACTTTGCAATATTTCACATTTAACATTTAATCTTTCTTTCACTAGCCAGTCTCCAAGGGCAGGTGCCCTGGATAGCCTTACGGGCCCCAGATAATGACTCGAAGTTACCTACATTGCCCACCACCATCCATAGGTGCAATGTAGTGACCACCCCGTTGCCTTGTAGGGGCAAATGGCCTTACATCATACAAAGGATGAGTGTTCATCCATTGGCCACTAACCAGCTACAAAAGACTTTATTTGATTTCATTTAGGTCTAGTGTTTAAAAACACAACTGATCGCAACTGGCCTTGCATCCTTTAGAAATAGCATTTATGTGATCCGATGCATTTTTTAGGATAACTAGGTTAAAAGAGACAATCTGATGACACTGGCCACACATTCAATCCACAAGGCATCATACAAGCAGACGAGAAGGGACCAGGACACACACTACAAAGCCAAGACACAAAACAAACATGGAGCCTATCCAACATAGAGGTCTAAGTGGGGGAAAAGGTCCTCGATCGCACAAGTCCAGGTCCAAGTCAAGGGTCAAATTAAAACTGGAAGAGATGAATGGATGGAAAGAAGTAAAAAGGTAATGCCATGGATAGCAAAGGCAAGGATAATTCTGCAAAAGGTAAGCAACCAGTGAGCATATGAAAAGGTCTTAACATTCTGGATCATAAATTCACTCTTAGTAACAAGTTCATTATCACATCCCACAACATATAATCACCAATGTCAGTCACCATGTCAAGTTAAAGCTAATAATATGAGCAAGACAGACAAAGAACAATACCCAAGTATGTAAATTTTCTGTGTTTTGCAGCTTGCTGGTTTATGTCAAGTTTTTATGGTTTTCATCCCCAACCGGTTTTGCATTGGCTGGAAATTACTTATATAAATTTCAGACAATTAAACACACTATAAAAACACTTCTAATAGGCAGAAAAATCCTGGAAAAACCCCCACGAGGAAAACCAGTCAGAGAGAGAGAGTTTTATTTCTTCAGCAAAATATAGAACAGCATTACAGTAGAAAATACAACTTATCTCCACCGCAATAAATACACCCAGAGGCTTCCTCGATTTCTGTGCCAAGCCTTCTCGATTTCTGCGCTTGATGCAAAAACTCATTTCTGTGCCTGCGACCGATTTCTGTGCCTACTGCCCGATTTTTGTGTCAACTACAGAAATTCGTTTCTGTGCCTGCTGCAGAAATTCGTTTTTGTGCCTGCGACCGATTTCTGTGCGTGCTACCCGATTTCTGTGTCAACTACAGAAACTCGTTTCTGTGCCTACTTCAAAAATTCATTTCTGTGCCTGCAACCGATTTCTATGCATGCTGCCCAATTTCTGTGTCAACTACAGAAACTCGTTTTTGCTGATTCTAAATCTCTTTGCCTTGAAAACTGAGCTCTCTCGAAATTCGTGCTGCAGAAAATAAACTTGTTGCCTGGAAATCCGTGCTCCTCTCCCTGCTCTCTCTTTCACTCTCTTCTCAAAAGTGACTCTCTTTTGCCTCCCTTTTCCTTTCTGACAAAACCCTAGGTAGGTTTCTCATCCAACGGTGGAGATTAGATTAAATCCAACGGTTGAGATGAGATGAGAATAAAATGTCTCATTTAATTCTCATAAAATTAATTTCACTCACCCACTTAAATTTATCAAAAGTGACTTTATGTTATAAAGTCACATTAAATGCTTTTCTCAAGTCATTTAATGCAAGGATCACTTTTTCCCCCTTTCTAAGTGACTTAGGCAAAAAATCACTAGGTGAACACTTCCCTAGGTACAAAAAATAACACTCCCTCTTACCGAGGAAGGTGTTCTGCACCACTCCCAACTTGTCTCTAAAGAAGACAAACTTGCCCCTCCCCAAAGATTTCATCAGGATATTTACTACCTACTCATCAGTGGATGTACTGCAACTCAACTGCTCCTCTCTGAATGTAGTCACGGATGAAATGGTACCTGATCTCAATATGCTTTGACCTGTCATGGAACACTGGATTCTCAGAGAGCTGAATGCAACTCTGATTGTCACAATAGATCACCGTAGGCCTAAGCTCCTGATCAAATAAGTCTACCAACAGCTTGCGAAGCCACAGTGCTTCACAAGCAGCCTAATTGGATGCCATATACTCAGCCTCGACGGAACTCAATGCAACGGACTTATGTTTCCAACTGAACCACGACACTGCTGTCGAGCCCAAACTGAAACAACAACCGGAACTGCTCTTCCGATCCCTCACACTGCTTGCCCAGTCTGAATCTGTGAAACCAACCAAACTTACTCCACCCGAACCCCTGTAATCCAAACCATAGTCCACTGTACCTACAAGATATCTCAGCACATGTTTTGCGGCAGTCCAATGTACACTCCTAGGCTCAACCATGAACTGGCTAAGAGTGTTCACTGCAAAACACAAGTCTGGCCTGGTGTTGACCAGATACATCAACAACCCAATGAGCTGACGGTAAAATGTAGGATCCACCAACTTACCCTCAGAAGCATAAAGTTGCTTCCAGTTGGTGATCATAGGTGTAGACATCGGCCTGCAATCCTCCATCCGAAATCTCTTCAGAATATCAACTGCATACTTCCCCTGTCCCAGGAAAATATGTCCAGGCTCCTGCCAAACCTCCATCCCCAGATAATAATGCATCAACCCAATGTCAGTCATCTCATACTCAGTAGCAAGGTCTCTCTTGCAATGTGCAATGAGACGCTCCTCTCCAGTGATAAACAAGTCATCAACATATAACAAAAGAATGAGAGAATCTCCACCAAACACAATGTAGTAAAGGTTGGGATCAGCCTCACTCTTCTGAAAACCCATCGAAGTCAAGTACGCATCGATCCTGGAGTACCAAGCTCTAGGAGCTTGCTTCAGTCTATACAAAGCTTTCCTCAGCCTACACACATGAGAATCTCTCCCATGAATCTCGAATCCCTATGGCTGCTCTAAATACACCTCCTCCTGCAGAAGACCATTGAGAAATGCAGTCTTCACATCCATCTGGTGGATCTTCCAACCCATCTTTGCTGCTATAGAAATCACTGCTCTGATGGAAGAATACCGAGCAACTGGCACAAAAGTCTCATCATTGTCAACTCCATCAACCTGTGAAAACCCCCGTGCCACAAACCGAGCCTTGTACTTCTCCACACTGCCATCCGCAGCATGCTTCACCTTGTAGATCCACTTGGAAGTCACAACAGACTTCCCCTCTGGTCTCGACACTATCTCCCAAGCATCATTCTTCATGATGGAATGGTACTCTTCCATCATGGCATCTCTCCAAACCTGATGCTGAGAAGCCTCCTCAAATGTGGAAGGCTCTGAATCACGAAGACTCGCAACAAGAGCCATACCCAGTCTGTCCGGCATCACTACTGTCCTGATCTCCTCCTAGGGTCTACCAAATGCCTCTACTTCCTTCAAGGTGTCTTGAAGCCATTTAGGCTTCCTCTTCCTTAAAGGCTCCTCCCATACTAGTCTATCCTCATCTGAAGAACTCCCAAAAGCAGAAGGTCCAACACCCCGAGGACCAGTGACTGATGAACCAGTCCCTGAAGAACCTGTAACTTGAGAACCAGAACCTGAACCTATCCCTGAAGTACCTATCACCTGAACCACTGAACCTGTAGAAGCTGTGCCTGTACCCTGTGATCCAGTCACTCCGGAAACCTATGGACCTTAAATTTGTATCAAAGAAGCCTGAGTCACCTGAGGTGTGGAAGCCGGTAGCTCCCCCTGCTCTATCTCTCTGGACTTCCTGAAGGCTCTCTCCTCATCAAACTTCACCTCCCGCCTAACAACAACTCTCTTCTGGCCAGGAAGGTAAAGCCGATAGGCCTTCGAAGTCTCATCATATCCCACAAAGATGCCTCTCTGCAGTGGGATCAAACTTCGTCCTCTTCTCAGAAGGGACGTGAGAGTAAGTCAAAGAACCAAATATACGAAAGTGGCTCACCTCAGGCTTCTTGCCTATGTACATCTCCTCAAGAGTCTTCCTCCCCAAAGCACGGTGAGGACTCCTGTTCTGCAGATAAACTGCAGTGCTGCATGCCTCTTCCCATAGAAAGAACGATAAACCCTGATCATAGAGCATCGCTCTCGCTGCTCCCACAATCGACCTGTTCTTCCTCTCTGCTACTCCATTCTGCTCAAGAGTGTAGGGAACTGTCAGCTGTCTCTGTATACCCTCTTGTGTGCAAAATGCATCGAACTCCTTAGAGGTATACTCACCCCCATTGTCCGATCTCAACATCCGAATCTTCCTCCCTGTCTGCTTCTCCACAAGGGCTTTGAACCCTTGGAAGACACTAAATACTAAGGGTGACTTCTTGCTCCTCAAGAAGTAGATCCAGGTCTTCCTGGAGTAGTCATCAATGAAGGTGATATAGTACTCAAATCCAATCAAAGAGACTGATGACATAGGACCACAAATATCAGAATGGATCAAGTCAAGTACTCGTGCTGCCCTGGTGGCACTGCTTGGAAAAGCAGTCTTGGTGTACTTTCCCAAAGCACACCCCCTGCACACATCACTCTGCTCAGTGCTGAACTCAGGTAAACCTGTAACCATGCTCCTCAGCAATCTCAGAGCTGGGTGATGTAAGTGGGCCATCCTCCGATGCCATAGCTCACATAGCTCACTGCTGCTGCTGTGTGCTAGAGCGTGCTGCGGCTGAAACAAGAGCTTGTACAGCTTTCCACATCTAACCCCAATGTCCATGGGGGTAGATACTCCTGTAGTCCTGGGGAATACCTGCACTCTCCCATCCAAGAAACATACCCCAAGACCCCTGTCCTCAATGGTGGAAACTGATACAAGGTTCTTCGTCAGCCTAGGGACATATAACACATCCCTCAGAGTCATGGGGCTCATAGACTCCCTCTGAAATGTAATGGTCCCCCGACCAACTACTCTAACAATGGTGTCGTCGCCTAATACAACCTCCACATCTGTACCTGTCTGTGATAGCTCGGAGAACATCTCTTAAGCACCTGTCATGTGGCTCGAGGCTCCACTGTTAATATACCAAGTGCCAGTGGTGGTTGCACTCATCTGGTGCCTTGTCAATAAGGAATACTCCATCTCCATATCCACATCAATGCTGGTAACTAAAGAGGCTCTCTCTCTCTCAATCTGTCCAGCACACAGAGAAAACTCTCTCTGAAATCTGTCTCCAAAGTCATCAACCTCCGCTGAAGCTGCAGTCTGTTGTCCCTTCCTCTTCTTGTTTGGACACTATGAAGCATAGTGCCCAAATGTCTGACAACCATAGCACTTGATTTTACTCAAGTCCTTCTTCTGCCCACCCTGCTGCTGCTTGGCCCCACCCTTCTTGGGACCCTTCTTCTTCTTCCCCTTTGCTTCCAAAGCCACGTTCTCCTCATCTTCCCTACCCAGTAATGAACTGCCCTGTACGAGACCTCTCCTGGTCTCCTCCTGCATAAAGTCATCCCACAGTCTCTCCCATGAAGGTAGGTTCTCTCTGCCCACTATAGCCTGCACAAATGCACCCCAGGGCTTGGAAGCCCCATTCACTATTGTACGCACAAGCTCAGTAGCAGTGACCACCTCCCCAACTGTTGCTAGCTCATCTCTAACTGCAGATATTCTGGTAAGGTAAGCTGTCACTCCCTCTCCGCCATTCATCTTTATACTTTTCAGTTTCTCCTTGAGAACCATCTTTCGGTTCTCATTGGTACTCTCGTACAAACTAGTCAAAGCACTCCACATCAAATGTGCCCTAGCTTTGCCTGAAATGTGAGGGATGATATGATCTTTAACTACATCAAGGATTATTCTTCTAGCTTTACAGTCCTTCTTGTTGAAGGCTGATAATGCTGCTGCATCTGTAGCAACGGGAATTTGAACGGAGTTTGCTGTAGTGTTTCTAACCACATCCTCCCATAGTTCATTCTCCTCTAATATCAGCAAAATCCTATCCTTCCAAGGCACAAAGTTACCTATCCCATCCAGCCTATCCTCCAACCTAAGTCCTGTAGCCATCTCTACTTCAACCCAACAAGGTGTTGTTCACTAACAGAAGAAAAAATACCCAAATCTGGAAATTTTTGTCGCAAATTTTACTGTTTTCTGCCCCCAAGCTCTGATACCATGTAAATTTTTTGTGTTTTGCAGCTTGCTGGTTTATGTCAAGTTTTTATGGTTTTCATCCCCAACCGGTTTTGCATTGGCTGGAAATTACTTATATAAATTTCAGACAATTAAACACGCTGTAAAAACACTTCTAACAGGCAAAAAAATAATTTAACCATGCACGCCATAAAATAAATCAGACTCGGGAATTTTGGCCAATAGCCCTGGAAAAACCCCCACGAGGAAAACCAGTCAAAGAGAGAGAGTTTTATTTCTTCAGCAAAATATAGAACAGCATTACAGTAGAAAATACAACTTATCTCCACCACAATAAATACACCCAGAGGCTTTCTCGATTTTTGTGCCAAGCCTTCTCGATTTCTGTGCTTGTTGCAGAAACTCGTTTCTGTGCCTGCAACCGATTTCTGTGCCTGGTGCCCAATTTTTGTGTCAACTGCAGAAATTAGTTTCTGTGCCTGCTGCAGAAATTCGTTTCTATGCCTGTGACCAATTTCTGTGCATGCTACCCGATTTCTGTGTCAGCTACAGAAACTTGTTTCTGTGCCTGCTGCAGAAATTCGTTTCTGTGCCTACGACCGATTTCTATGCATGCTGCCCGATTTCTGTGTCAACTATAGAAACTCGTTTTTGATGATTCTAAATATCTTTGCCTTGAAAACTGAGCTCTCTCGAAATTCGTGCTGCAGAAAATAAACTTGTTGCCTGGAAATTCGTGCTCCTTCTCTCCCTGCTCTCTCTTTCACTCTCTTCTCAAAAGTGACTCTCTTTTGCCTCCCTTTTCCTTTCTGACAAAACCCTAAGTAGGTTTCTCATCCAACGGTGGAGATTAGATTAAATACAATGGTTGAGATGAGATGAGAATAAAATGTCTCATTTAATTCTCATAAAATTAATTTCACTCACCCACTTAAATTTATCAAAAGTGACTTTATGTTATAAAGTCACATTAAATGCTTTTCTCAAGTCATTTAATGCAAGGGTCACTTTTTCCCCCTTTCTAAGTGACTTAGGAAAAAAATCACTAGGGGAACACTTCCCTAGGTACAAAAACTAACAAAGTACACATGTATACCTGCTCAGCCATATACTTGCCTCTGAATATAAGCATGAAGACCACCTCTGACTGCTCATGGGCAAGGGAGAACATATCAGCCACCTGCTCTGCTAAGTGAACCATAGCTACACCAAGTCCTCTCAATGGGGTCATGCAATACCAAGTCATGAGATGGAATACTGCTGGACTGCTCTGTATGCTCTAACAAATGATCCACCACTGTATGAAAAATGTGCTCAACTCAACCGAAGGACTGGCTCATGCCTCTGACAAGCCTGATCTGCATCACGGTCGCCCTGCTACTATGGATGTGACAACAGGACCAAGATATATGAATTCAGAAGTGCAGCAAGAAATAGGGAAGCCCGGTCCCCATGACCCAAGGCAGCCTCAAGATAGAAATGTGGAACTGCACAGGGTACCCATGGACAAGAGGTCACTGGTTAGGACCCATAGCGGAAATCCGAGATGCTATCATACTGTGAGAGACACATGAACGAGATGCTATCATACTGTGAGAGACCCATGAACACAATGGATGTAGTATCCTGGACTTCTGGAATATAAAAAATGGTTAATATGGGACCCAAAAGAATCACAAAGGTCATGGAGGGATCACATCCCTACTTAAAGACTCATGGTAGGAATGCATGAATATGCCGAAAGTGACCCACCCAACTAATATGCATGAATAGAAATAAGAAAAACAGATGCAGAAACACCTTTTTGGCAGCGTGCTACTTCGCTTCACATAAATCTGAAGTTTACAGAAGAAATGGCCTAAACAGGGAGGAACCCTTCCAACACCTTATGAATAATATTATGGAATTTAAATCCAAGGGTATTATCCTGTTGATGCAGGCCTTTAATGGCAGGGCAGGGAACCTACGAGTGGCCAAGTACATAGAAAATGAGCTCCCTTTATCATTGGATGAGGATGAAGAGGCTCAGAGGAGGAAATAGACAAACGGAGACAATGAAACAAAGCATTTTGGAGAAGAGTTGTTAAATGTATGTAACACACACAAATTAGTAGTATGTAATGGATTAGAGTCATTAGACAGATGGAAAGACTAAGGTGGCACCACTTGCTATACACACAACAGACAAAGCATGGTAGACCTGATATGCACAGAAGACAAACTGGAGAGAATCTGCCACTTTAAAAATCAACAATTGTCATGGCAAGCTATCATCAGATCATAAACCAATCTTCAAGAAGCTCAGCCATGAAAGCACAGCAAAGAAGAAGCAAAATCCAGAAAGTTCAGCGGGGGGTGAAACAAAGCAAGAATCAGTGACTTTAATGCAAAAAATCAGCAAGAGATGGAGAAGATCACCACTCATCCAGACTTCATCGAGGATGGAATGACAGCGAAAGAAAAGTGTGAAAAAATTATGGCAGCAATAAAAAAATAGCTTCGTAAAATGTGAAGATCCAAACAAAAGACTGAAAAAACAAACAGATAGCTTTCTAGTAAATCCTTGGTACAATGACAAATGCAAAGAAGCAAGAGAGAGATAGAAAACAGAACCAATCAGTGAGAAACTAAGGAAATGCAAACAGACAGTGAGGTTCCAGACAGCCAAATTCATCAAAAGCAGGCAAGAAAAGCTGCTAGACACGTTTAAAAGAACTTGAAAAAATTCTGGAAGAACTGCAGGTGAAAAAACAAGTCCCTGGAAACTGCCAGTGATAAAGAAATATTTTCAAAAAATGATATTGAAGAAAGCATCAAATGGTTGGCCCCAAGCAAGGCAAGGATATTGAAGGTCTCCAAGCAGAACACCTCAAGTAGGGGTAGAAATACTTAAGCCAGAATATTGTGCCAGTAATGAATCAAATGGTGACAGAAAGATTACCAAAAGATTAGACAACCAGACTCATTCGCCCCATATTTAAGGGAGGAGAAAAGAACAATCCAGGCAACTACAGAACAACAATGATCAAGCTGTTCTTCACTAAGCTGATTGGAGGGATACTAGAAATTTAAATCAGCAATGGACCGAAGAGAAGGGAAAGCAAACCAAAACAAGTATATTGTGCCAGTAATGAATCAAATGGTGACAGAAAGATTACCAAAAGATTAGACAACCAAACTCATTCTCCCCATATTTAAGGAAGGAGAAAAGAACAATCCGGGCAACTACAGAACAACAATGATCAAGCCTATCTTCACTAAGCTGATTGGAGGGATACTAAAAGTTTAAATCAGCAATGGGCCGAAGAGAAGTGAAAGAAAACCAAAACAAGAACTGCAGGTGAAAAAACAAGTCCCTGGAAACTGCCACTGATAAAGAAATATTTTTAAAAAATGATATTGAAGAAAGCATCAAACGCTTAGCCCCAAGCAAGGAAAGGATATTGAAGGTCTCCAAGCAGAACACCTCAAGTGGGGCTAGAAGTACTTAAGCCAGCATATTGTGCCAGTAATGAATCAAATGGTGACAGAAAGATTACGAAAAGGTTAGACAACCAGACTCATTCTCCCCATATTTAAGGGAGGAGAAAATAACAATCCGGGCAACTACAGAACAACAATGATCAAGCCGATCTTCACTAAGCTGATTGGAGGGATAATAAAAGTTTAAATCAGCAATGGGCTGAAGAGAAGGGAAAGGCAAACCAAAGGGCTAGCAGGGTTTAGACCAAAACACCCCACCATCGATTATTGCCTAAACCTAGGGAACATGAAGGAGAAAACCTGGGACAGCAAAAACGAAGACCTGTGGTGTTTCTTTGTGGACTTCAAAAAGCATTTGATAGTCCTGCGAGATAAATTGTGGGAGAGGTTTATGGAGCTAGAAATCCCACCACAGTGGACAGTGGCAGTGCACAGATTATATGAAAAGGTTAGCACCTGTTAACAACTAGTTTTGCTTGCACTACTGGAGGTTAAGATCCAGCAAGATTCCATCAGGCTGGTCATGTTTGTTCGTTGATCCATGACATGCATGCTTCATTGATAAAATAATCCTGTATTTTTGAGGAATTCTTCTCCAGTCCAACAGACATAAAAGAAATTTTAAATGCTGCAGGAGTGGTTTAAGTATTGACTGCTTTGGATTGGCTCCACACTATCATGTATATGCCAATATGATATTTCTTTTTAGTTGGATGTCTCCATTTACTTAGACAGTGGTAACTTTGGTGACCTTCCCTGCATAAACGTTAGGCAGAGGCCTCTGTTTAAACTTTATTTTGTCACTAATTGTGAATGGAATGGGAAATTTCTGAACTAGAAGACAAATATTAGCAGGATCAATGCTGGAAAGAGATTTTTATACTGTGGGGTTTCCTATGTTTTCTTTCAATCAATTGTAAAAGTTTGGCACGGCCAATTTAGGAATGAAGTCAAGAGGACAAAAAAGTTAAAAACACATACTCATCCATATATCTAATGAAGGCAAGCCTCAGAATTACAAGAGAAATGGTGTTCATGGGGCTAGTTTTGAACAGACTGATGTCACTCGTAAATTAGTGCTGCATGACGGTTTTTCAAATGAACTAGGAGAACATGTGATTTCCAAGGACATTGGTCTTCCATAAGCTTCCATTGAAGAAATCTCTAAGAAACGAGATGGTCTATTGGAGGATCTGATTATTTGCCAATTTCACGACCAAGCCCGAACAAAAGAACTTCATAAACAAGATTGCAAAATGTGGCTAACATCAATACAATTCTCCATGATGGCAAAGATGACAGGGTCAAAGACAGCACTTGAATAATATGAAACAAAGAAAGTTGTTTAAAGGGTTTGCTACTTTGCGAAGTTCCTTGCAAGAACTCAACGGAATCTGTACCAATAAACCAGTGGTTGTCAAGCTATACAGTCATCAATTCAAGTGATGCCAAGGGACTTTTCCATGCAACTGTTACAACTCAACGTGTAGATTTAAAACTTTCAGAACAAGGAACAATTTTTATGGTGACAGGGCATGACTTCAACCTCAATAAAATAAAACTTTTGACTCCACTTGCATGCAGGTGCTTATATAAATAGAACAAAGGGCCACCACCCACCTTTAATGATTTCACACCACAGGGATAAGTCTAATGCTGACAGTGGTAGCTACAGTGACATTTGCAGAGCTGTCATGGAGTCTGTTGCAAATCATCACACATGCTTTCCGATCCACTTTTTGGACTGATTTTTGGAGAAACGCTCAGCCATTGAAGAGCCATGATTTGCCCAACACTGTTCCCATCTACCTACACGTGACAGGTATCTCACTTTCTTGACATCTCAACATAAAAAGGAATAAACTCAGCAGTCAACATGGAAGCTACACTTGAGTTGATACATACCCAACCGATGATTTAAGTTGGCAGCCATATATCATGGCATGCAACTGAGGGTGAGTGCACAGGAGATCTCTAAGGCACTTTCCAAGTTTCCATCATTTAATACAAACATGCTGATAACAAGGAATTAGCATACGATGGATTGTTAAACTAAACATGGGGACTATGGGTCATTGCATGCACGATAAACTATAAATAGAACAAAGGGTGAATTATATATGCCTTAAAACATGTGATTAAAGTTTAAACACATGTGGACCCAGTGCAGGCTGTGTGGGAGACTAAGTATTAGTTTTCAAGGGGTTAATTACTAGTTAAGAAGAGGCACAGCCAAAGAAAACTCTGGTGCTGATTTCAGAACAGCAGATAAAGATTGGAGTTATTTTGAAGTATTAGTCACACAGGAGGTGCACTGCTTAAACTCATTTGCAAATCCATGCGTGAGTAGGATTGACCCGCGGTGACACTGAGCTTGGAGCGATTTGGTAGCCCATTGGCAGTATGGAATTGGAGTTGAGGTTTAATGGCAACGGTGGGATCTAGCGTCCAGAACTCGACTTGCATGAGGTTTCTTTTAGAGGCTTATACCTGCAGTGACAGTGAGCTTGGAGCGATTTGGCAGCCCATTGGCAGTATTGAATTGGAGTTGAGGTTTAATGACAACAGTGGGATCTAGCGTCCAGAACTTGACTTGCATGAGGTTACTTTTAGAGGCTTATATATTCAAGTTTGGACAGAAAGGAAAGGTCAGATCTTTGGCAGCGGCAGCATATATACATTTTCTATCTCTCTTCTCTCATTCTTCTTCTATTAGACTAGCAAATCTTTCTTTGGGTGAAAAGAATCATAGTGCCGGTTCTTGTGCTTGTTGATGTGGTGCAATCAGCCCTTTGGCGGCCATTAATAAAGAAGTGTTGTGCTTATTTTTGAGCTTTCACTCCTGTCAGTATTGTGTTCTCTCTTTATGCATTCAATTAGTAGTTCAATATCCATTTATTGTGACAAATTCTCTATATTTTAAGTGGTTTTCTCCTCTATTTCTTCCATCTTTCTCACGCTAACACTGCACGGTCCTTCCAAGCAAATTAAAACTATCTTTTCCTAACATCTTGGCAGGGTGTTTACATGCTGTCCAAGACAAATTTGCTGTTATTCTTTGTGTGCTTTTGCAGAAAATCAGATCCAAGATCAGCAGCCCGGTACCTAGGGACTCCCCCCTGAGGTTGGCACGCACCAGCCCGAATGGAGAGGAGGTTTGCCCGTGACAATTTGGGGCAACCATTTCTTGAATTAGCCACTTTTCCATCGCTGATTTAGACCTATAACAGATATGATTGAAGGGTGAAAAAGTGTGCTAAAAGCACCAAAATCAGGACTAACGTGGACTAAGACAAGTATGTCTAGAAGTTTTAGCAGTGACATCGGGGTGAAACTGTTGAATTTTAATCTATTTTCAGATCTTGACAATTATTTCACAATGATTTCAAGCATTCATTTCCTTCCACAGTTTTCATTGAATAATTGCACACTGAAAATATCGACTTAAATTGCAGCAGAAAGTTGAAACAAAGGATCATAGAAAGATAACCATGCACAAGAGACACAAAGATGTTATCCTGTGAAACCCAATAGGGAGAAAACCCAGCCAACTTTTCTTAGAAGAAATCAATCCAATTCAAGTACAATACCATTCATGAAGAGAAACCCTAGCAAATAAGAGGTTCGCCCACCTTCACAAGAAACCCTAGCAAGGGTGGCAAACTTCTAGAAGCTGATAAGAACCCAAAATATTCGCTCCTTGCGTTTTGATAGGCCTTCCTTTGAAAGTGCGCACAAGTGGAGAAGAGAAGAAGAGATGTGTGATGATGAAAATGAAGTGTGTGAGCAGTTTATTTATATTCTTATGTTCACTTGAATTTTTCCTCTTCGGGCCAACTTGTCTTCTTTGCTGGGGCAGACTTGTTCTTTCTCCTAGGCCGACTTGTCTTCTTGCCTTCAATCTTCTCTGGAACTTCTTCAATGCTTTTTGGGACTTCTTCAATGGTTGACATGACTTCTTGGTTATTTATTCGTCGTAGAAAAGGTGTCCCTGTTGATGTTCAACTCCTCACATGCACGTCTATTCACTCATAGAGCTCTAATGTTGATTTGACCCCACTCTAAGAAGTCCTGAACACTTCTTAGAGCCTATGTCAAATTCAACATTAGATTAGACTTTGTATATTTCTCAAGGGGATGAAATCCCCTATCAAATAAACAAGCCAACTCACTCTAATATAGAATAGATCACTCCTTCTTGGAGCACTCCTTCTCAGAGCATGCAATGTGACCTCTAGCTTTATTCACTCTTAGCCACTTCTCATGACTAATTAAGGCTAAGCACCTCAAGCCTTATTAACTCTTAGTCACTTCTCATGACTAATCAAGGCTACGTCGGGGCCATCATCCACTGGCCTTTGGTCAATTCTCATGACCCCTCTGGGAGAATGTGTGCAGAATGTTGTCCGATGCTGCAACCTGGAATGCTAATGATCTTACAGGATCACCTGTTGCCATTGGAAACATTTTGCAAAGAGGAGGGTATGGAAGTCAATAATGGGAAAACTAAAGTGGCCATCTTCTCCCTCAAATGGAGATCAATTCAACCTCAAATCTAATTAAAGAATGACCCACTACAGATCATCCAGAATTACAAATACTTAGGCATCGAGCTCAGTGAGAAACTCAATTTGGAACAATGCTGCAGAAAGAGACTCCATGGAGAATGGAATGCGGCATTCCTCTTGCCGAACAAATGCAGGGCAGCAGAGATGTGGGGCTGGAAAATAATCTGCTCATTGTTTCAAATGCTCATCCTGCTTAACGGATTTGAAGTTTGGGGCCCAAGTAAATCTAATAACAAATGGAGTAGGTGTAAAGGGTTCAAAAACACATGGCAACCTCCTCCTTCAGATTCAAAGCTAGCACGCCCTCTGAAACAGGTCTATACCCAATAGAACTGGAAGCAATACAGAGGTTGTTATATCAAAAGAAAGTGGGAAGGAATGGGCAGCAAAAAGATATCCAATCAAATCAGCAAACGGGTTGTACAAAGGAGAAAGAACACTTGGAAGTTTCAATGCAAAAAATTGCTGAAAATTTGGGACATATCAGAAGAGGAATGCCCAATGAACGGAAAAGCAATGAAGGACCACATACAGATATGCTACAGAAAGAGCAGATGAAGGAGAAAAGCACAAAAAAACAGCAATACTACATAGAGCCTAGAGCACTTCAACTACAAATTCACGGTCAAGATACAAAATTACCTGATCAAGATACAAAATTACCTCAAGATTAAGATACTATGAAAAGAGAAACATACATTGGCCCAACTTAGGACAAGTTCCCATTGGTTGAGATGTGAAACAGGTCTATGGAACGAGCCCAATGGGGAACAGAACCACAAGACCTGAAAGTCTGTGGAACAGAGGACTAAAGAGATGGAAACAGAGCAGCACTTCCTTCCCCATGGTGAGGTGTAGAGCCATATCAGAAGGGGACCATCCCTAGAGGGATCCACTTGGGCAGTACTATTCCGTGACAACCAAATAGAAGACACTGCAAGGAATGCAACAAGGATGATGTTCTTGAGAACCAAAACTATGGAATCCGAGCAACAAGAGGACTCAGCACACCCCATGGTGACAACCCACATGAGTACATATATGACAGGGGATGGAATTTAAAATTTTCCACCCACACTTAGCACTGGCACTTTCCTTTTATATTTACTCTCATTCTTGTAGAAATCAGCAAAATAAAGATGTACCACTCCATCTCATGGGCTGATTTAGTCTCGTAGACGTTTAATAAAACCCACATCTATCTATCTATCTCTCCTTTTGTGTGTTGTGTGTGTAAATATCAGGGACACTTTTGTTCTCTCCCACACAAAAATAAGAGAAAAGACAGTAATCAATTGAAGGGGCTGTGTTTATTATTCTCAGGGATCAATTTCTAGCCAAAATTGAACAACACTTTTTTGCATTCCTTTCACAGAAATCGTAAGGTAGCTAAAATTAGAATATAAGCAACTTAGGGATGTTATAAATGTTACTAAATATAAAAGGGAAAGAAGAAGGTTTTCAGGGAACAAATGTCAATCCAAAATTAAGATAAACATATTTTTTAAAGTTACTGAAAGATTTAACTCCAACTAACAAATCATGGCTTGGATAACTCACAGTCCAGGAAGAGTGGTAATCATTGGATCCCAAGTGTTAAAATCTCCTTTGCAATATCTTTGTGCCTGTGGCACGTGAAATATTTCATCCTGCCATGAAACAAGTGTTATCTTTTCAATTACATTTTCCCCCATTCCACCATGGCATGAGCACTTTTAAAAAACTCACTAAGACAATATTAAAAAATATCATCACTATAGTGCCTGCTTTTGTGAAGCACTGTATACAAAATACTGAATTCCAATGACATGCATATTGAGGAAACAAAGACAATCCAATGCTTCAGAAAATGAATCAGTATTGTGAGAGAGTACCATGTATGGATCTGGGACAACATAATTTAGAAGGGTGGAGATAGGCAAAGCGCAAGCAACAACCATGAGTGCAAGGACTAGACGGCCCATTTTCCTCTTCCTGTCAGTTGATTGACAGGTTGCAGGGAAAAGTGTTGAACTGTTTAACTTCTGTCACGTTATCTGTTTGAGTCAACAAGGATCATTAAATGTAAATCTTAATCATTTCGCCAAAAGAAGAAGATGTGTAAAGTTAATCATTTCACCAATAAAGAAGATATCTGTGTGTGCTTGTGGAAATTCATGTTTTATGTTCAATTAGTACAAGCATTGAGGATATTCATTTACTATATAAGATGTCCCAAAAAAGGCATGCCTTTGTCTAAGTATTGTTTGTTTCACACATTGAGGCGTATGGTAGAAAGGGAAGTGATATGCATAGATCAGAATCAAACTAGTGACTTATGCCATGGGTGCTTAGACTCAGAGACATTTGGCCATAGGGTTAATCCTCTTTCTGAGTTCTCAAAGCTTTTGACTTTATAGAAGTAGGAGAGTTCATTGACCACTTTAAGTATCATCTTCGCATTGAAGCTTTAAGTATCATTTGTTTGGATTTAAATCTAATTCCCCCATTTTATAAAAAATGCAATATGTATATCCTTTGTATAAGACAAGCATATACTAAAGGAAGCCAAATTTTAGTACTGTTTACAACAGAATAAATTATCACACAATGGTAATTTATTATCCCAGATCACATTGGTGGGGTCACAGATGCTTCCTGATCATCAAAATTATTGGTTTTGTTCATAGTTGCACTCGACAACATACAATCAATGCTGACAAATGAGTCACTCATTTTTTTCAAGGAAACAATCCCTCCGGGAAACCCAAGGATGCTTACCCACATTTTTTGAGGATGGCATCGGTGGTAAACATGTCAGCGTAGACTGGTACGCCTTACCCTTCGGGGTCCTGCACCAGACTTGCATCCCTACCACCTGCTGCCACTGAACCCATCAACACTTACCAGAGGAATCGAACCCAGGTCGCCAATAGGACAGCACAGTAATTAAACCAGCTGAGCTACCCCACAGAGCTAAATGAGGCACTCATTTACATAACAAAATATGTGTTTCTATTGTGCACTATTGATTTGGATTTGTCAAGGATGGCTTATCTTGCCTGTAATCACCGCAAGAAAAATGGCAGTTATTAGTCACCCAATAACATAGTAGCATCCTCTGTCCTCTAACTATTATTCAGTCTGTAATGTTTCATATTTTGGAAAATCATCAATATGTTATAAGCATTTTTTCTATGCCATTGTATTTATCTGTAAGTTGACAAGATCAAATTTACTGCTAGCAATCTCAAACATTTGTGATACGAAGAAATTGTAATGCCAAAAAAATGCCACAGGTAGAGATCTGCATGAGTGATAGTTTTGTAAGCAAAATTGTTGGAGATGTCCCTATGAAATACTCATTTATTCCCATCAAATAAGTAGATTAGAAGAGGGAAATACCACTTGAAACAGTTGAGGTTCAGGTCATCTGTTGGAAGACAAGATATATGCAGCAGAAGCACCAAGAGAAAAAGAAACAAGTTTAAACCAGCCCACAATCTCCATTAATGATCTAATAAATACATGAATATATAGGCCAAGCAAGCTCCTCTTTCCCATTCAAAACATACATTTACTTAACATGGAAGGAATTAGGGGTAGCTGTTCCATGTGTCTAACTATCTACCTAACTAATCATTCAACTAATTATGATGAGACATAAGATATATTAAACATATGAATTATAGGGAAGTGAAAAGATGAAAGGTCCCCCTAACATCTCACACCACACAAAACATGCTTTGTCCTCTAAGAAAATATAATTCCTAGATCTCAACTCCACAGTACGAACTAGAACGCTTAGGAAACCAACCTCACCAACTGCTATGCTCAAGAACTAAAGTATCCGCATAGTACAACTTCCATTTGTTGTTTTGCCTGCGTAACAAGCCACAACAACAGCCTATTCTCTAGGCCAATGCACTATATACAAGTTCATTGTAATTCATACTCTTCAAAGATGCATGATAAAACTTTAGGTGAGTAAGTACATCGTCAATCCAAGTGACAAATACACTAATCCACTTTCTCTATATGTTGACCCATCATGTAAAACAACACTGTCCACTCTAGTTGCTCCTTGTCCACACCCTTCAATCTCATATTTTACCAAAGAATTTTGGTTGACGCAAATTTTATATCCTAGGTAATTAAATTCCTTATTTGAGGGTGTATAGGTTGATTATCGATATACATGTCACCATGATTATATTAAGTACATTTTATATGACTAAAAGAAAACTTTGGCCTAAAAGATTGGGTTGTGGACGAAAAAATTCAGTGTATATAAATGATGTGAGAGAGAGAGAGAGAGGAGAGAAATGTGTCTTCTATCTACAAGTCAATGTGTTGGTGAAAAATTAGCTTCCAACATGCCCAACAAATCTTAAAGTGATGAAAAAAGCATTCTTGATTTCTTCAATTAATCTTCAACAAAGGTCATTGGTAAGATTTTCAACAAACTCTATAACAATTTCAATGAAATTTGCAGAATATAAAGAAACAACTAACCTATGCTCACAAGACTTCTATACTCCTCCAAATGTCTTGAACGCCACAACTAACTTTAATCGACAAGTAGTTGACTAACACAATGACTTCATAAGATCATCCATACAAGATCAAATTTAAAATTTACCACTTGACTTTATTTGAGAATGATGTTAATTTTCAGATCCAAATCCAAACTTCGTTCACGATAATTAACTAATTAATTATAAACGAAAATACACTGAATATTAACACAAATTATGGAACAGGAAAACACAGGAAATCATACACATTTGAGACTTAGATTTACCTTGGAAAAGCCCAACTGGGGAAAAACCAGCAAACAGTTGATTTTATTGATGATAAAATCCTGGGCTCCCGTCCTGGTAAAATGGCCCACTGAGGAATACAATACAGCAAAATAGCCTAGCCTATTACTCGGTTGCTATTCCTTTGTTGACCCTTGCTCCTTTCCTCTGACCCTGCCCCTACACCTACACACTTGGCTGAAAGTTCGTCTTTGTTGTCTCTCAAAACTGGCATGCATGTGTTGAAGCCCAAAATGTAACACACCAGCTGGATGACAACTCTGGGGAGAGAGGCCAATGTCACCACACTCCTCTCCTCTTCGCTTCAGGTTGGCTCTTCTCCAACTCAAGGGGGGTATCCCTAGGATAGGATCGCTAAGGCAGGTACAGTAAACGGGCAAGGTGAATTGAAGAGGCCGCCTTAGAGAAACAAATGTCACAAAAGATGTATTTTAAATGAATGATGGGAAAGTTGGGAGGATCAATCCTCAAGGGAAGGCCAGTGCCAGTATGTCAGAGGGGCGAATGGAGTCAAAAGAGAGATCAAAGGGCCTTGTGTCATATGTGACTGAGGGGGAAAGATCGCATCATTGAGCAAGCCCTGCTCAGTCTAGTGTTTGGCAATCAGAAAGAGTACTTCTTCTTCTCTAGCTGCGGGAGGTGCGCTATGCAAACCAAAAATCAAGATTGCACAATCAAACTAGATTAAATACAAACATCAATACCTGTGTATGCACGCTCACAAAGGGAAGAAGAAAGCGGAATGCCAAGAGTTCTTCGCCAAAGGGAAGAAGAAGGCAGCTGCTAAGAGTTCTTCACCTTCCAATGTGGTGGATTGTCACCCTTCTATGGCCTCTTACACGAAGAAAATAGGAAGCAGAAACTGGAACGCTCACACTCATGCAAAAAATCACAAGCTCACGCCACAAAAATACTCAGATTATCCAAAGAGGCCCATGACATTTTTCATTAAGTTCTAGGGAAAGAAACTCCCAAAAGTTTTTCCATCCTTACAATGAAAGAGGCCATCCTCTTTATAGGCCAAAAAGGCTCTCTTTAAAATTTAAAAGAAAATAAAATAATAAGAAGAAATTGAGGAAAGGTGGGTGAGATCCACTTTTCTCTCCATCGAAAATCCAAAAGCTTCTAACTCCCACTAATCTAGACCTGCCGAATGCCACCTGTTGCTACATGAACTGATTTTTCTGCTGCCACATCACAAAAAGTGTCCCTAATCAAAAGTTGACCTCACCAAAGCTTGATCCTGTGCAAAAATGCACATCACATAAATCGGAGGTCAGGTGAGACTGTGAGTTTAACACCACATATCTGCTAAACATGAAATGGATTTCTACTTGGCTGCCAAAGAAAAAACTCAGCTTCAGTGAGACAGTTGTTCATTAAATGATACGTGGGTCGATATATGATTTCTCAGACCTCCACGCATATCCCCAGATAGTCGTATTGCAATCAGTTAAACTGTATCAGTCTACGTTTCAACTCGGGATTGCGTATACATGATGATGGGGTCCAGAACTGAGATCGTTGGCTGCCACGAAAACGCAGGACACCTCCACGTATCCAGTATGACACCCAAGTGGCTGCTCGAAGTGGGACTCATTTCATGACTCAGCTACACTCAACTACCCGATACGAAAGTCCAGTGCTAGATATGATCATCAATCCTCCTTACTGTCGCGTCAAACACTCCGATTTACCGTGAAAATAGCCCCTGGACGCGGTTTCCGTTCAGCTGTAAGCTCGGCGTGATTTACATTTTGCTGAACCCCGAGCCAAGGAAATTATTAATCGTGGAGTTAACCCGATACTCGGGTGCCAAGTACTGAGTGATTGAGATGTGATCTCTGATAATAAAAAATTTACAAATTCCACTTGCTAACAGTCCAGTTGAAACGCGAACTCTGCATCAGAGACATTGGCCGCCAATGAAGTGTGGATCCGAGCTCCATGTGAGAGAGACGAGCTCCATGTGAAAGAGACACGCCCAGGCAAGGGTATGTATGGGCATTGAAATATGAAATGACCAACGCCATCGTGGATCGATGTATTATCTCTACAATCGGCTCCCAACAAACCCAACGAACTGATGACCCGTTGAAAACCCGCTGCGAAGTTCAGATGCATGTGCTGCATGTATAATCGTTGAAGCTTTGGCGGTGACAGCAATGGATGGTTTAAACAAGTCGCGATTTCAACACAACTGTCAAATGGCTGCCTTGAAAACAATGGTCATCTCTCCCGTCGTCATATCTAGCTATGTCTTCGAATGATCATCACACTTCGATTCTATACTTATCGTCTGTCTGCAAGGTTGCCTATGGCTCGATACCGAAGTTATACTCGTCACTTGCCTATATCCTGTCAGCTCACTTCGTGCAGTGCGGGATCCAGATCTTTCAGGAATACAGATCGGATAGTGGCATACAAGTGTATCTTTCTGAAACCATGGCTATTTCTGATTTCTTTGGCTGCCTGACGATGGACATCCGTAATTGGCTGCCAAAGAAGCGCAGGTCCAACCCACAAACAACCCCTGGAACCTGAGCCTTTTGGACAGTAATTCCATTTATTTGCAAGCCCAGCTGTGTATCAGGTTGCTGCAGTCTTTGCATTCTGTCTAACCTTTGTAGCAGCTGCTCCCGATAGGTTCATGAGTTTGAAACCCTCACCATTTTATTCACCACATATACCAGATCCATTACAAGCTTCACATATTTTGGCTTTGGTATTTTAGTTGTACTTCCGTTCATCCTGGCAAGAGCAGTTACTGCTGCTGCACTGGATTCCACCGAGAAAATTCATTTCTATATCGCTAGTAACATTCTCAGAAAACTCATGTTTCTTTCTCTCGTCTTTTTTTTAACAGAAGAACTACCATCAAAATATGCATTGAACACAGCGAATTGATTCACCTGCCTGAGTATTCAACATTCACGCTGCCTCAAAGCCTTTCTTGTAATCTTCATAATCATTCAGAAGTCTGAAATTTTCAAAGTACTGAACAACTTCATCACAATCTCTCTTACTGAAGATAAACAAATAGTTGGAAGCATATCCCTGGCCCTAAGATGCATCAAGGTATCTCTTACAAGTGGAACTTGTGATCGACGAATACCATGTATCTCTTTTTCTGATAACTCTGCATGTTATCCATAGCTCAAATTCTTGATACTGTATCTCCTTTTATCACCATCCCTACTTCTGCTCCTTTTGATCCCATCTTCCCTGTACGAAGGGATGACACTGCTTTCCTGTAAAAAATCCAGTAATTGATACCTTCCTTGTTTCATCAGGAATATTTGGCTCAGAAAAGAAAAATGAAACCCTTTACCGCTCCAGCCTGCTGAAGGATGTGAGAGCACTTTCACATGCGTATACCCCTGCCAAAAATGGGGGTAACACAACTAATCAATGAGATCCCACTCACTCTATGTGACTCTTATGTCTCCTCCTCTCCTTAGGCTTCCTTTTATATCTTCTCAATGACCAAAACCCTAACCCTAGATCTCCAAAGTGATCAATGGTTGAGATTAGATCTCAAGCCTCACTTAAGATCAACGGTTGTGACTTAATCTTAGGTTCAATTTTTTGTCTTTAGCCAACATTAAGTTAATAATGTGCTTTTCCTAAGTTAGACTTAGGAAAGAGATACAATAGTCTCTTGCTTTCTCAAGCAAGCTCCTAGAGAGAAAATATGGACAACTCCTGCATGGTAGACACTTGGCCTATGCAAATGCACCTGTCCGATGATACAAAAATCAACACTCCCTCTTAGCGAGGAAGGTACTTCTCCAAGAGCCACCTGTAACTAGGTTTCCCTCTGACCCTGGCACACTGTTGCTCACATCATCCTACACAATGGCATTCCTCCAACCCTTTTGGTTAGTTGCTCCCTATTTACTGGAAGACACGGAATCAATGAATCTACACATGCTACACATCAGTGCAAGAAGTTCGAAAACTTCGTCAAAGGTCTGCTCTCCTTCAATGTGCTCCTAGAAGCCTGCTCCTACTCCTGAGCATCCATCAATGTCATCTCGTACCAACTAGGTCTCCTGGAAGGAGTAGAAGGGGTTAACTCCCTCTTCCCCTCTGAAGGTTTACTCCACACTAGAAGTTTGTGAACTCTGCTCACCCTTCGTAGTCTTATGTTCTTTCCTCTATCACTGACATCGATCCATGATCCAAGATCCCCTTGGATCCAACTACATGTTTTCCCTACAACCTGTATACTCTACCCTCTCTGACACCAAGTACTCGTGCTAAGTCCATGCCAGATCCCTTCAGTCGAATGAAAAGCCATCCATTCTCAAAAGAGATGGCATACCCACTGTCCTCCAATGCCGATACTGAGGCCAAATTCATCCTAAGCTCCGATACAAACAACACATGTCACCTATATAGATCCTCCTAACTCTTGTTGGAACCTTACTGTCCCAACTCCCTTCACAGCACACTTGGCATGGGTACTATTATCACATTTTATGTCAGTAGCAACTTCCATACTACAGACTGTGCGGCCGAGGACCGCACAGTACTTTTTTTCCAGATCAGGAGATCAGCTACCTCCAGAGGAGGCATTTTTGCTCAGATTGCCCCTAGCAGATATATCAGAGAGGACAGACAGTTGGACCTACCATCTACCACAAGGTTACCTTTCCTTGCCAGGCTTTGACACAAGCCCATTTGAGACAGTGCCTAGTCTTATTCTGATCGAGTTTATCACGGTACAGTGCTGGTTTGTTATATGCCCAGATTCAGCAGAGATCCAGCTCAGATACAGGTTCACTAGCAGCAGGTATTGCATATATTGATTATTGCTTATGTTGTAGATTAGACTCCTTTATACTTGCTAGTACACTAACTTTGCATGAGATGATATATTTGGTGATCTAGCTAATGATATGATGTGTTTGGGCCCTTGGTGATGTCAATCCACCCCTCCGGTTAGACTTATGTATATGCACGCTTAAGTCATGTCCTATATACTTGGCATAGACTCGATCACTGAGCCCCCTCGGTAGTTGACTTTAGCACCATTATCACTTTCTCCACTCATCCGACTCATTCATGACACTTCTTCCCCGACTTGGATTCTGATTTGTGATCCCGAGGACCCCTTTCCCCACTGATCTCTGAGTTTTCCATGACTCCCTGTTTATTGTGCCTCGGCTCTTTAGTGTGTGAGATACACAGTTAGACCTGGGATTTGCTCCTGTCGGTTGCCCCCGATGTTGCAATGCAGTTAGGATTGTGTAGCCTCACCGGGTGCTCCCCACTTGTCGTCGAAGCATGTATTACCCACCCCCATTATGATACGAACCATTACACCAAAACCCCGAGGTGTTAGTGAAGGCCGCCCACTAGGATCTTAACATCCCACCACACTCTGCAGTCCAGACTCTGGGCTGGATGTGCGCCCGTACGATGGTGTCCCCCTTTGAGCCGTACGAGCCCCGGACGAACACTGCAATGCCGACGTTGCCACCCGCTTTGTGACTTGAACCTGGGTGGAGGCTCTGATACCAAATGATACGAACCATTACACCAAAACCCCGAGGTGTTAGTGAAGGCCGCCCACTAGGATCTTAACACATTACCTTTGCAATATGAGCGCCATGTTTATATCTTTTGAGATATGTATGTAGCCCAGGAGGGCCATGAAGAAATGAAATGTAAATCAGGCTAAAAAGGCCTCTATGTTGTAAATGTAAAATCTAGCCAAAAAAAAGGGCTAAGTATGAAACTCATTGTAAAATCCAAGCAATGTGTTTATAAACACACATGGATTCTGGTCAGCTATACATGTCAGCATTTGTAGTGGTTATTCCTCACCTAGTCCCGCGGGACAAGGAGGTGAGAGGGAGCAAGGGACAAGCTCAAGATTGCCCCCTAGAGTGTCAAGTTACAGTTTGTCGGACACCCAGTTTGGCAGCTCTAGAAAAGAACCTCACGGAGTCTTCGGATACGGATGTGAGTTGTGGGATACTTGTTAGATGACTAGTGGTGGTTTCCCTGCACTATACCCATTTGTGAGACACCGCCCTTCCCCGTGTTCTGTCATGGCATACTTACCTCAGTGGACCCCGGTTTCCCGAGATGTCTAAAGGGTCACATGATCTTCATCCTTGTCTTCCCATGTCCTTTGCCTTGTTGTCCACATCACCTAGAGTCAGCAAAATGGTCAATTCTATAGAGATGCATAGCATCTTAGTCTTTTGGAGGTGGTGGGCCCACTTCACCAAGGCCTTGTACTATTTCGAGATTTAATGAATTTTTGATCACCATGTTATCATTTATTGCTTAGTAATGTACTAACTTGTTTAATTGAGCCTTGTCACTTCATGCTTGCATACAGGTTTCAGCTAGCACTATGGTTGACCAGATTTGACTTGGTCAAACTGGGTTGACTAGGCCAAAAATGGGCCCGAAAAAATGTTGCGATCGGAATTTCGATTTCGATCATTTATTATCTACAGGGGTCCCATATGAGCATGCAACTGACGGAATTGCAAAATATTGAACCATTTGAGAAATTTTTAATTATTATTGGTCAACTTTGACCTATTTTAATTAAAAATTATGGATTTGGGGCAAATAATGCCAAAGTGATGGATCGAGGTCGTTCAAGTGGTCATCCCTACTACTTTTGGGGTCCACGATCGCATTGCAACAGACGGTTCGGCAATCCGAGCACTAAAAGTGGGTCAAAAGCCCAAATTTCATCTTCAGCCATATAAACCAGTAGAAAATACATGGAAATCAGAATTTGACTAAGGCAACTATAGGTGAATGGCAAAATTAAAGGTTGGCAGTGGTAAAGGTAATCTCTAAGATATTTTTGGTAATGTTTGATGTAATATTTGGGCATTGTGGGGCCCTCCATGTGACAACTCACCATTGAGCTCGATTTGGCCCATAGGGGAGTTTTTCTCCTTAGGGGGGAATTCGATTTCCTTGTTTTTTTTATGGTGGGACCCTTGTTGTATATGGTTGGGGGGATAAAACCCCATATAGACACCCCCCAACCCCTTTGTTTGATGTATGGCCCCCACATGGGCCCCTCTCCTCCTCTAGTGCGCTTCTCTTGGGGCAATTCGCACCCCCCTCTAGGGAGCAATCTCCACCATTTGATTTTGATGGTTGGGGATTGATCTCCACCCTCCGTTTTGGGGAGAGACCTATTTGGAAAGTGAGCCATCTCTATAAAAGAATGGACTCACTCCATTTGTGATCTCTTGGACATTTTTTGTAAACACTTGGAGCTCTAATAGAGCAAAACTTGGAGAGTTCTTGAGACTTTGTGCTTGGATGAATATTGATGTGATTGATATCTACTTATTGATGTATTGTTGAGTTAGTTAGTGCATTTTCCCACCATCTAGAGCTGAAGCGATTTGCAGTTTGAAAGATCACTTGAGGAAGGGCGCATTTCTTGGAGTGGGAGCTCCACACTTGGGTTCTTCTTCAAGATTTTAACAAGGGCGTTGGATTTGCTATTTGTCTTTCAATTTCCTCATCATTTATCTTTCATTTTGTTGTGCTAACTTGCTATTTTGTTTCAGATATCTGATTTCTCCATTTCTGTGGCAGGTAGCAGGGGCGCATTGGGTCTTTGGCTGGCTCAAACGCTCAGGGAAAACGTTGGTAGCTCATCACTTGGATTCGGCAATTAGTCTTCACCAATATTCAGCCATTCATCATCGTTTCGGGTATTTCTCTATTGTCCAACTCTCTATTTAGATTTCTGATCTGTTTGTTGAGCTGAAAATACATATAAAACCAAGGGAAATCAAAAACTAAAAATTCAACCATTAAAATCCTTAGTTCTTTAAAACCCGCTAATGAAATATAATTAAATAGCCATATCTCAAGTTTCATTGCATTCCGACTCCATTTACCCATATTATAGGCACTGGTCACCTTGCCAAAAACGCCCCTCTAGGGCGTTTTTCTCTTTCAGCCTGTTGGGTGTATTTTGGGGTTATGGGTACTTGTTAATCTGCTCCGTAACGTCTTTTTACCTTCGAATACCCATTATCAGCAGCTGGAAGTGCTTATAAACTCTCTTTTTTTATTGCCCTAGGGCCATTTTTCCACCGTTTAACCCATTCCCCTAGGGCTGTTCAATTCACTTCTTGCTCGTCCAATTTTTCTGCACTAAATCATTCACTTAATCACTCTAAAATCACTAGAAGAAGTGTTTAAATTACTTGATTCAATTCAGCCATGCTTAAGTAGTCATCATATACTTCATTCCCCCATAGGCAGAATTTCCAGCCACTCTTCTAGTCATCTTTCATTTTCTGATTTAGTTTCCAGCCTTTAGATCTTTCATTTATTCATCATAAATCACTTGTATCGGATCTGATTTCACCTTTCATAAATTATCTTCTCATTTCAAGATCTTGATCCTGTTAGGCTGGAAGAAATCTCACCTTTGATCATCCATTTTGTTTACTACTATGATCATCTTTTTGGGGTTTAGGGTGTCTGATTGCTGAGTCTCGACCTTCACCGGTTAAGTGGGTCTCCCCCTTGACTAGGCCAAGTGCCTTGTCTAAAGTGACTGCAGCCTTGTCCGGTGTGACTTCTGTCCCTTGGACAGAGGACCTGGCTGCTGTTGATTACACTTTCCTGGTTGTTCTCCTCTACCATCCCTATTGGGATAACTACCACAAGCAACTAGAGTTTGTGTGATAACAGGTACCAAGCTCCACATGAAAATCTGAGTTTGTCCCTGACAAACTGGTGAACAATTCACTATCCCCGTCTTGTGACAAGAAGCCCCACTATCCACGAACCAGACACTACCGAAATATGTGCCAAAAAGACAAGAAATTAACGAGAAATCCTTCTCAAACTTCTCAACAAACTCTTTCACTTAAGCTTCTGCAGATGCTGCTATCTACTAAGCCTTACTCTTCCCTTTCTTCCGTTATAGACACTATGAAGAATAGTGGCCACACATGTGGCACGCAAAGCATTTCACTTTGCTCATGTCTTTCTTCTTCTTTCCAACCTGTGAAGTTGACTCTCCACTTGTATTTCCCTTATTTCTCCCTACCTGAATGGTAAGGGCTACATTATCCTCATCACCATCCTTCCGTTGGCCACCTCGCAAAGACTCCTCTTGAGTCTCCACCTAGGTGAAGTCATCCCATAACCTCTCCCACTTGGGTAGATTTTCTCGTGCCACAATCCCTTTAACAAAGGAATCCCATTACTCAGTGAAGCCATTCAAGGCTACTCTCACTAGTTCGGGTTCACCTATTGCCTCCCCAATTGCTACCAACTCATCAAAAAATTGTGTGATCTTGGTGATATACGATGAGACTGTATCTGATTTGGTCATCTTGGTGTTCCTGAGTTTATCAATCAACACCATCTTTCGATTCTCGTTACTACTCTGATATAACTTTATCAAAGCCTCCCACATTTCCCTGGTTGAACTTTTCCAAGATATGTGAGGGATCACATAATCCTTTACACCATCCATAATAATTCTCCTAGCCTTCACGTCTTTCTTATTTTGCTAAGCCAACTAGGTAGCATCAGAAGGAGCAACAATTTGGGTGCTTGCAAACTCCCAAATCCCATTCTCCATCAACACTAATGTTATCCTCTCTCTCCCGGGAACGAAGTTAGATGCACCTGCCAACCGGTCCTCGTATGTACCTCAAACCAACTACTCCCATCTTCCCAAATCAAAAATTACAAGAAAATACAAAGTGTTGTTGTTGCTGCTTGGACTCGTTGCCCACTACCCGGATCCTTTTATGTTGCCCAGATTCCTTTTTGGGCTGCCCAAGCCCTTTTATGGGTTGCTCGATCCTTTTATGCTCGCTGGCCAGCCACTTACTAGGCTTCCTGAGCCTTCTTGGGTGTTGCCCAAACCCTGTTCTAGGTTGCCCAACTTTTCTACAGTATGTCTGACAACTGCCCGAATTAATCTGGGCCTTTGCCCTAGGTTGGCCAGTTGTTCTAGCGACTACCTGATGGTTTGGCAGCTGTAAATTTCTAGCAACTGAATCTTTGTCTGGCGGCTAGCTGCTCTAGCGGCCCACACCATATCACAGCTGTGTTGGGGGCTGCTGCAGCAACTACCCCGCTGACTCACTCCCGCGTCCCTGTTGTAGTCGTCCATCGCCACTTATAGCTTTGTCCACGTTGTTTCCACCCTATTTCACCAACTTGCAAACGTCTCTACCACTGCCAATCCCAATGTCCCAGCTTCTCCACCGACGGCTTACTCCTCTGCCTTTCTGCCATCTTGTTCCCCCATCGGCATGTGCTGCCCGAATCCTATTCAATCGTCCGCCTCCGCATCTGCTTCCTCACGACAGCAGTCCATCCAATCCACCCACAGCTTCTCACATCTACACTCCACCTATCGGCTCGAGACCTCCCAGTGTTGTTGCTTCCATACCCGTTGGTCCCACGTCATGCCGACTAATCCACATCCTAGCACCTCCACGAACCACCCCTGCTTTGCCCTCACATGCTCTGCCTATGAACCACCGCCTTTCTCCTATGGCAGCCCGCACCCGACTGCTACAGTCGTTGTGGCTGCAACTTGCTGACCATGGCCTATCCTTTCACGTACCGACTGGCAACACCCTCAACTGGCACTTCTTCCGTTGCCCAACTCACAACTTTGGCACATAGCTCCTTTACTAACAACCAAATCCCAACCCAATCTGACACATTCTCAACAATCAGTTCTTCAACACACGTGGCCCTACAATGTTGCTACAATTCGTACGTCCATACGACTGCCCCCTTCTTTTTGCCTTTTTTTCTTTTTTTTAATTTCTCACTAAATTTCACTAAACAATTTCCTAATTAGAGCAAAACTGGTTTTTGACACCATGTCAATTTTCAAATCCAGATCTGATCTTCGTTCACCATAATTAACTGATTAATTATAAAGGAAAATACACTAAATCTTAACACAAATTACGCAGTGGAAAAACACAGGAAATCATAAACATTTAAACACTTAGATTTACCCTAGAAAACCCCTACTGGGAAAAACCAACAAACAGTTGATTTTATTAATGATAAAATCTTGGGCTCCCATCCTGGGAAAATGGCCCACTAGGATATAATACAGCAAAATAGCCTAGCCTATAACCTGGTTGCTACTCCTTTGCTAACCCTCGCTCATTTCCTCTAACCCTACCCCTGCACCTACACACTTGGTTGAAAGTTTGTCTTCAACCAATCAATGAGATCTCACTCACTCTATGTGACTCTTGTATCTCCTCCTCTCCTTAGGATTCCTTTTATATCTTCTCAATGACCAAAACCTTGACCCTAGATCTCCAAAGTGATCGATGGCTGAGATTAGATCTCAAGCCTCACTTAAGAGCAACGACTATGACATAATCTTAAGTTCATTTTTTAGTCCTTAGCCAGCATTCAATTAATAATGTGCTTTTCCTTAGTTAGACTTAGTAAAGAGATACAATAGTCTCTTGCTTTCTCAAGCAAGCTCCTAGAGAGGAAATCTGGACGACTCCTGCATGCCAGACACTTGGCCTATGCAGAAAAACTTGTCTGATGCTACAAAAATCAACAAATGATTCAATAAATAAAACATATCAACAAGGTTCAACTTACACATGTTAGGCCTTAACTCAGCTTGTGATCAAAGCCCGACTTAAAATGTAACTTTAGTAAAATGCTTATTGGACTTACATGTCTATAACTGACTGAAAAATACAAACATTCTTCATAAATCAACTTGACTAACTTATATTTCCAATTAAACTTAAAATATAATGGTCACTTTAATACATCATATTCACAAGCCAAAGCTCTCTCAATTACTTCAGTTAGTAGCCATCTCTCCACTCCCCTTTCAGGTACTCCCTAAACACACCAAGCAAGATCCAAACCAAGAAATCAAAGAGAACATTTATAGACACTATACACATGCAGACACTTAATGGATGCCCTCAAGATACCCCTGTATCAATTTCAGGTGGGCTCCAACAAAGTCAAGATTGAGGCAATGTGGAAAATGTTGAGTGATAAACCTGTGAAAGAGTTGACAGATTCTTTAAAAAAGCAAGAAAAACAATAGAACATACATAGTATAGAAGAGATTTACGTTGGAAACCTTAAACCAAGAAAAACAATAAAAGCAAAGTCACACCTCTTTCTCATCGCATTAACAAAACAGTTCACAATACACTACATAGGTATTTCAAAGCATCATTCAACCATAATCTGCTAAACGGTATTAGAATACAATGGGAATAAAACCATGGGTTGAAAACCAACCACAACCCATAAAAGACCCACAACGAACCTTGCCATTGTATCAGGATGCACAGTCTACCTACATGCAAAGCATACAACACATATCCAATACACAAATCACCACCATTCATAATTAGATAGGGTTTGCTAATTATGCCACTTACAAGAGCCAAATATGAAGGAGTCTCATTTTTCATTCCCCATCTGCTATGAGATCAAAGGGATATACCATTGCCTCTTTTGGGACTTGAAGAGCTCTCATTCCACTTTTTTCACTACCCCCCACCAAAGATGTCTTTCCCTCTTCATGAGGGAAGTATTCAAATGCAGATCTCAGTCTCTACATCTCCCATCCCAACCAAATCCCTTCAAGAGGATCTTCAATCACCTCATACTTCTTGATTGTCCCATCAGATAAGGGAAATAAGCAACAAACAAAAATTCATGAGACTTCAAGTTCCGAATCAAATCAACCTCATGTTACCTCTTGACCCTCCACTCCTAAGAGGTTGACCAACCGCCTAGAGACCCATAAGGAGCAATAACTCTAGAACACGAGCATACACCAATGCATTGGCCCCTTCACCATTATTGATGATTCTGATGAGGAGCCATATCACGATCCTCTCACTCATCCTCAACATCCAACTCCCACTCGAGCTATAGCTAGCCTTGACATCCTAGCATCTATTTAGCTTAGAGACTTTCTTGTATTTGCACCCTCTTTTATATCTTTTCTTCGTAGGATTGCTAATTTTTAGCTTTTAGCTAGACAATTAGTTCTTTGGTAGGCTTATCATGATAATATCAACTTGATTTAATATTTGTAGACTTTGATACCTTTGAATGCACATGACTTAAACATATTAATTGGATCAACATCTCAACCTAGTTTGAAATTGCCAACTTAAAACATAATAGACTTTGTGTTGCACAAGTTTCCAAAACAAGGGGGATGATTTTCGAGGCCCACCAAATGTTCCCTCCAAATTTCTATCAAAAAATATAACAAAACTACCAAGGAATTTTAATAATTAAGCACGATACATCATACATCATTCATATATGATACATCATATATGTTGTCAACTGGATCTAGCCCATATGGTTGTGCCGAATGGAATGTTATCCTCCCCTCCCAAGTTCTATTCCCGTAAGTGACATGTTGAACTTATAATGAGTATATTGTTGTAACGGTTTTTGTGCCCCGTTGTTGACTTGGCCTTGCGCCACGAAGAACCTAGGGTTTAGCTTGGGTACCATCCTCGAAATGAGGGTAAGTGCCTGAGGCTTTGCCCCAGGATAATTACCTAGGGAAAAAAATGATACATCATACCTACCATTCATGATAACATAAATAATAATATAAAAAACCAAAGCATAAAATGATAAGCGAGCATAGGCATTGTCCAAAATGGAAAAATGCCTAAAATAGTACATTGTCCAAACTAGCTAACCACTTTAAATCTCCAATGCAGCAATCTCCAAAGCTTCGGAATGGTTGTTATGGACTTTCCAAATAACCAAATAATTAGTGTTTGATCACTTATTGGTTCATTTATGTGCTTAGCAAACCAACTTAAACTCTCTTATTGCCTTCAAAACATGTCAAATGGTTGGAAAAAATGGTTTGGTGGGTGGGTTGGTTTCTATTGTTGGGGTCACAGTTAGGTTCTTTTTCTTCATTTTTTTGTTGGTTTTATTGCTTTTTTCTTCATTTGCTAAGTGGTTGTGTTGAAATTTTGGAAATCTGATTTTTATTGCAAATTCAAAATTTCACCTTGTTGACCACCAAAACCAACAAGGTGGACAACGACTTACCATGCACATGTTGAATGTGCCTTGAAGACGAAGATGATGTACTTAATGATTTATTCAAGTGAGGCAGCTCTTTTTCTTGTCTTCTCTCCATGAAATTTTCGCACCCCTACGGGGGATTTTGTAAGGATATGTCAGCGTGAAGGTCTAGTTTTGTGTAACTTAGTCACCTAGGACTTTATCATTAGGGAAGTCCTTTCATCGAGTGTTTTTCCACTTGGATAATTAAAATTTATTTTTAGAGATTTTAATTATTTGAGTTTTTCACTCAAAAATACCTCCAAAGTGGTGAAAGGTGTTCTAGTGATCGAGTCTATGGGGTGATTGAGGCCTAGGAATGTTCTATATTACCATGCTAGACATTATCTCGAGTCTTGCGGAATTTCATTTAGTTTTGCATAGGTTTTTTTAATTTTTGGTCATTAAAAATTGTCACTCGGGACAATTTGTTGTAATGTAAAAAAGGGTTACTTGGTCCTTTTTGATGTTGTGTAGGGGTATGGGTACTCAAAGTAAATGGCATGAGACCCCCTACACCCTTGGGCCAAGTTTGAAGTCATTCGGACAAGTATTACTATGGTTTTGGTCACTTTTTCCCAGGTCAGTCATGAAAATCAGGAAATTGGGCATTTAATTAGAGAGCCAAATTTTGTAAAAGTGACTATAGTCACTTGAGGTGGCCAAGTAATGTTTCTAAAGCTTACATAATGTCCCTAAGGTAAAAACTAAAGCATATTGGGGCCCCCATGAGTGTTTTTCATGTGTTTGGAGTTGTCCCCTAGGGGATGTGCCCTCCCTCACCATGGGCATGTGAAATATTTGGATTTTGGCCAAAGTGTGGGCCCTTACCTTGGTGGACCCCCCTTTGGACCTAGGCTTGGAGATTTAAAACATTAGAGGGGGGTTTCCCCCCCCTCATTCCATTGCTCTCTCCTAGCAAGTGCGCCCCCCTCTCTTGGGCCCCCCTCTCCACTTCTTGACACTTGGAAAACATGCAGTTGGGGTCTCCTTCCCCTCTTGAGCTATTTAAGGAGGGCATTCCTCCTCATTTGGGTTATGCTCTTGCTTCATTCTTGCTCTCTTGCTCCCATTCTTGTCCAAGAGGAGCCATTGTACTTTCAAGTTTTAATGTTAATGAAGAAATATTTGGAGGAAGTACTGTCCATGCTTTGTGTTTGAGGTGATCTTGTTCCACTCTTTGTTCCATTTTGCATTTTGGATCTCAAGCAAAGTTTTTTGCTTGAGAATAACATTGTAATAGTTTTGTTGCATGCTATGTGGGTTATTTGCTTAGTATTTGAGAAGTTAATAAATCTTTAGTTTAGATATTTTGTTTCTCAAGTCTTTGTGGATCTCTCACCCTATTTTGCATTGTTGAGTTAGCTTGTCACAGGTTGCCCAAGTTTGAAGAGTGGGATTTCCGGGTGGAATACCCCACTGTTCAACAATCTTCAAAGGACTTGGCATCTCAATACTAACTTTCTTCTTGTTGCAGATTTCTACAAGCCTTTCTTGCACTCCTTATTCATCTTTTTTCAAGTTTTACATGCAATATTTGCCTTAGAAAAATTTCCGGTTTTTACATGCAAAGTTACAAGTTAATTTAAATCTAATTTCACCACATTTGTACTATAATAGCTTGTTGTTTTGTGCAGGTTTTTGATCTTACAGGGGAAGGGAATGCCCAAATTTGGCCACTAGCAAGCACCACCAACACCCAAGAGGAGCTACTTCACCCAAAAATGGTCAAAAATCACTCTCTCTCTCTTTTTTCAATAATAATAAGTGTTGAAATCTAAATCATTGTAACAAGCCCAAGGGAGTCTCTTGGGCTTGAGTTTTTTGTGTTTTGTTTCAAGCATTTACTTCCTAGATTAGTTTACTCTTAGTTGCATGCAAGAGAAGAGGCTTTGTCCATCCTTGCATGGTTTTGTTAAGTAGTTTTGCTTACAAGTTGCATTTACTTCAAGTTATTTGTTTTTGCACGCATCTCACAAGTGAAGTGGCTCTGCCACTCCTGTGATATCGCGCTTGGCTTGCTTTTTTTTATTTCCAGTAATTTGCTTTAAGTCGTTTAATTTGTCCACACCTCACTAGTGAAGTGGCTCTGCCACTCCTATGATATCGCTTGCAATTTACTTCTGTAATTTTATTTCAAGTAATTTCATTTCGCCCACACTTCATACGTGAGAGGCTCTATCTCTCCTGTGATATCGCGCTTGGCTCGCATTGTTTTAGTTTAGTTTTGCTTAGAGAATAAAATTTAACTTAAGCCCCATTTTTGCCTCGTATCCTCTCCCCTCACCGATTCGACCGATCTTGGGTGACAAGAAAGGGCAAAGATTAGTGTTGGCTAGTTTAATAGGCACCCAGATACATATCTTCACTAGAACGGAGAAAAAGAGGCTTGACCTCTGGAGCTAGTGGGGTAGAGGCCATGGGGAGTCTCGTGGCACTTTGTGTCCTCCAGTTGAGCACCCAACAAATTTCGGGATTGACCCGTGGAGCTAGTTGGGAATCTTGTGTTCTCAGGCTGAGCACCCGGCATTCTCTCTTTAATCGAAGGAGATAGTCTCTTGGGGTAGACATCTAGTTTAGTTCTTTTCTTTGCAACAAACACCTTAATCCCCTAAGTTGAAGTGAGACTTACAATCTATTAAAACTTACAGGACCATTCACACAACATTGTTACAATAGTTTACATTTCTCTACTTCGCAAGTATTTCACATTATTTTCTTGTTCACAATTTTTGCTTCAAGTACTTTATTTTCAACTCAATATTGTTATATGTGTACTTGATTCCTTAAGTTGTTAATAATCCACATTTCAATGCTTTACGTGATATCTTGATTATCTATCTACAAGCATTTATCATTCATTTGTTCATTTACTGGAAGTTGTGATTTCATGATATATTTTGTTAGTGAATGAATTATTACTTTGGAAAAGTACTTGTTTAAGTTGATTATTGTGACTCCATAGCCTGAGTAATGACGACACTGGTCTTTAGATTAATTGATAATTTTCTCTCACGTTTATCATTGGTTGATTGCCAAAGGGTTCTGCTTGTCATTGAAAGATTTGCATCATTGCACGTTGACTGTCATTTTCATTTTTTGTAACTTACAACTCCCAAAATCAAAAGAAACTTAGTAATTAGGGACTACCCGCTTGGCCTTTAGGAGTTGTGGTCTAAACATAGGAACACACACAGTGGTTGGGAGACTTACCTGTGTGCAAGTGTGTTTTAGGCGGCTACACACCTCAACCTTGAGGTTTCTTAGATCTGTTTCCTATGAACTTTCAGCTTTAAGGCTGAATCTGAAATATGAAGTTACAACAGCAATATTTCACTTCTCTTAAACCCAATTTCACAAGGCATCCCAAAAAAAAATATACAGTTCAAGTGTACTTCAATACCACAAAGATAAAGTGCTTAAGTCACACTTACCAAGCATATAACAGATCTGAAATGTCTTATAACAACAAATTATAACAGCAATAAATCTGTCTTCTTATCTTCCAAATATGTGTTAAACCACTTAACCAACTTAGCTCTATGTTATGTCAAATTAGCATGAATAACCAGGGTTAGAATCTACTCAATCATGAAGATAGCATAAGCTGAAAATTAAATCTACAAGTACACAAAATTTGGACAACTGGAAAAATTCATAACACATGTATATATAAAAGATGAAGAACAAGTACATACCACAGCCTTATCACAAAACCTGGTACAAGTCAAGCTTTCAAAACCCTAGCTAGTGAAATCATAAGAAAGCCCTAGCCACCAACTCTACTCCTAGCTAGGAGTCAGTCCCAACCAAAGCTAGTTACTCAACCAAAGACCCTCAGCAAGCTAGCATACACTGGCAAATCCTTCTTGTCCTTTCACCAAGTTTGTATCACACAAGTTCTCCACACTAACATTCTTGTCTTCCTTAGGCTTTACAAACCCTAGCCATGTTGCATCACATATGTACATGCCAAGAAAACTCTAGTGCTAACCTCTTAATCTACATGTCCATCCTAGCGTTTGATTCCTCAAACCCTAGGTCTTTAACTCTTGCATCAACACAAGCACTAAGACCTCCAAGGTACATCAAGGGTACAATAAACAAATCTTCTTCCAAGCAAGGTATCAGACCAAGCTCAAGACTCATCAAGCTAGGCTCTCCATGATCTTTGCCCTAGCCTCCATGCATCACACAAGAACATGGCTGCAATATTATCCAAGGCGTTAGCTCTACAAGACAAATCACACTTCCTCTAACATAATATTCTCCTCTAGGGTTTACTTGCATCACACAAACCCTAGCATCTCACAAGAGCAAACACTCCAAGAACATCCAAGATATCTCTCTCTACTTCATGTCTTCTCATAGGGTTTACATCACAAAACCTAATGTCTTGCTCCCTACAAGACTTCTCCAAGACAAAGATAGAAAAAGAGTATAATGATGATGTATTATAACAAAAGCTCTCTCCTCCCTTTATATATACAATAGGTGAGGGAATTTAACATAAACAAGGACTTATGTCCATACAAGTAACCAACAAGGCTACCCCACATGGAGCACTCTACAATACAAGGATGAACAAGTGTCATACTAGGGTTTCCCCAAAGATGAAACACCCTCCAAGAATGATTCTCCAAGAGCTCAAAGCCCCCCCTCCAAGATGGTGTGTTGTCCAACAAGTTGTAAGTCCAAGTCTACCTCTTACATGGCAGTTCCAAGTGTCCTCATGCAAGGCATTCCTCTAACTTTGTGCCACATGTCCTCTCGTGTGCCTGTGATTACCATGAACCAACGCTTCTCCTCAACATATGTGTGCAGGTCCATAACCATCCTCCACAAGGTATGCTCCTCAACCCAAGCGTCAACAAGTCAAGTGTCTAACCTCTAAGGTGTGTGTCACATGGTCCCATGCCCTTAGGGCTAAGTGCCCTCCTGCAAGTGCCTAGCACTCCTCCTATGTAGGTGCCTTTATAATTGAGCAACCAACTCCCCCATTGTGTGCACCCAATGGATTGGTCATCATGCTAATTACAATAACAACCTCCTAGAAAAAGGTGCCATGCTACCACTCTAACCAAGGTCAAGCATCAATATGTCCATGGCATAAACAAGGAGCTAGGAAACCTAGTGCTTTCCTAGCAAGGTGAAAAGACTTTTGGAGTAACCTCGAAAGCTTGAGAATGGTTGCCATGGACATTCCAAAGACCAAATAATAAGTGTGGATCGCTTGTTGGTTCATTTAAGTGCTTAGAAAACCAACTAAAACTCACTTGATGTTTTTAAAACATGTCAAATAGTTGAAAATTTTTAAAAATGGTTTAGTGAGAGGGATTGGTGTCTATTCTTGGGCTCAAAGTTAGGTTTTTTCTCTTCATTTTTTTGTTGTTTTCATTTTTTTCTTCAATTGCCAAGTTGGTTGCATAAAGGCCCACCCTTGGTTGTTTATGTGCCAAAAGAAGGATGTTACAGGGTTGTTTTGTGCCTACATGGGCTCAACAAATAGGGAAATGCCTACACTTCCCTAATTCTATTGGGGGGACTACCTCAAGAACATTGAGGATGTCCCCAATGTAATCTAGGCCATCCACAACCAAAAGTGGACATCCTCCACCCATCCCCAATCACCTTAGGATGCAGGAACATCAAGGACAGGTTCCCATGCTACATAGAATACACCGAAACATAGATTTTTAATAGATGACTTGACTCAATGCTCTTATGTTTTATCATGATAAATAGCTTCATTGAAATCAACGAGACTTCTCATCTTATCTCATTTTTAAGTTGGACATAAATAGTTAATGACTAAACTCAACAATTTGAATGTACATATAAACAATCATCAACAATCCTACTATATATTAATGTTAGCTTTAAGCCCAAGGGGTTAGCTCAACTAGGTGTTGGGCATTTTGCCTAGTTCCATGGCAACAAGTGTCCAATTCAAATCCCCTTGGGTGAGGCACACTAGTCTACGCAAATAGGGGTAATAGGGATGCCATCCATGAATGTAAGAAAGCATCCCTTGATTTCCCCGCAAGGTTTTCCTTGGAAAAGATAGGCCCGCAAGGTTAGCTCAACCATTTGTCACTAATGTTGCGACGCATTTGATGGTTTCATGCCAGCAAGTTCTCAATTTGAATCCCCCTGGGTGCGGTGCACTAGTCTACGCCAATAGGTTTACTAGGGATGCCATCCACAAATGTGGGGAAGCACCCATTAGGTTTCTCTGCGATGTTTTCCTTGGGAAAAGAAAATATAAAAGCTAACTTTGAATAGTACATGATATTAATGACTTATTGTCTTAGTTGTCTACTGGAATGAAGAATTGTTTAGAATGACCGAAAATTCACAATGATACAAGAACCTATATGAGTCACTCAACTCAAATAGCCTAACCCAACTTGAATGGCTTTATTCCTATGTACCTCGAGTGTCAAAAATGAAAAACAAAAGGAAATGGGATTCCAAAACAAGTACAGCAAGGATCCAAAATGTATCAACAACTTGAGTAGACTTCTTCAAGTGCTACAAGAAATAGGGGAGATGTCAAGAAACAATTTTGAAACAAGAAGAATAGTTTCTAACTTTCTAAGTAAATTTCATAATATCTATCAAATTTACAATTTCATTTAGACATGAAACAAAAAATTATTCTATGAGAGCTTTTCCTAGAGCCATCGAGACACCTTGAGGTAGTGCTAAACATGGGGTTACAACTAGAACGATTATATTAAATTATCTCGTGACTTGTGCACACATAAGTGGATTAAAGACCACCCCCATGTCCTTCAAATTGCAAGACCAAAGAGATAGCTTGGTTGGTTTGACCCTTTTCATTAAGGCGTAGTGCCCAAGGAGGTCACGGGAAGCATTGTCATTGAGTCCGATGGGGTTACCACCCGTTATTGTTGTCAATGGTTGATACCACTGTCCATCTAGAAAACTAGGGAAGAGGGGGGGAAATCCGCAGGGCACTAGCAAGGTACTAGTGTCCTCACTTGGAACGCTTAATTCACAAGCGAGTGAGGGGAACTTATTTTTCCAAGATTAAGATATAAAACACAATTTACAACTTGAATATAAATGCATAAACAAGAAAAAGAATTTAAAAAATTAAATTTCAATTTTAAATTAAATAAAAATTCATTATCAAATTATAATTTGAACTCGATATTCAATATTGACAATTCATAATAAATGTATTTATAGATTCAGTTAAGAAAATCATAAATGTCAAAATGCCTAATGGAAACATCATGGCTCAATCTAAATAGCTGGGCTACTCTTAGGTTGTGCATCAAGATCATCATCATCATCATCATCATCATCATCATCATCTAGTGGCACTATACTTCCTCCACTATTGATACGTGAATAATGTCAAACAATCCATCTCCATTTTCCTCAACCTCATCCTCCTCATTAAGTTGATATGCATGCTCTACATCGACACCTCAATGAACTATTAGACCCTACAAATAAGTTGGCTTCATATATCCAAGTAGTTGTAGGTTAATGACATGTCTAGTAAACCAACTTTTATGCCCTCTATGCAACTCACATGTTCCTCTTTGCTGAGGGAATAAAGGAGTACGTGTTGCAATTCTTTTCACTTGTAGAGGAGCAAACAAAGAAGTTGTGTTTTAACTAGAGTAGCCTATCTGAAAGATACATCATCGGCAAAGCTTCCATGAATCCATACCCTTGCATCTTCTATAGGTAGGACTCTACCAGGCTTATCTTCATACCATTTAGAATCCAAAGTTTTATGGCTGCAAAGAAAGATTTATTTTATGCCACCTCTCATGAAAAATAGCATTGCTCTTATGATGAAATTCTACATTGGTATCTTTAGGCCCTTCAATTGCACTTCTAGTTTTCTTTAACATGCTATCCATTGTTTCATAAAGCTCTCCCAAAGAAGAGGAATAGATGTCTAAATATCCAATGGGCATCACCATATGTTGTGTGACGGTCGTCATATATTCTAGGCCCTCACCTCGTCAATGCTTTTCTAGAGAAATAAATTGCCCTTACCCACCTGCACTTAAGTGTTCAAAATAAGGAAACCAATACCTTGCCAACACCCCACAAACTCCCTCCTCTTCCCTCATTTTTTTGAATGGAGGGTGGTCTTAAGTTTTAATCGCCAATGCAATAGCGATTGGTAAGTTGGTAACCCCACAAGACTTGGTGGGAACTGGTCTTGCAACCTTCTTATGAATTACGCCTTAAGAGAAAGAGTCGAAACAACCAAGCTATTCATTGGGGTTCCCCTCATCAGATATCAAGCACATTTTCTTGGAATTTTTGCCTTCTTCTAATTTGAACCTTACTTTATTACCTTCTTCCATTTTGGACCTACTCCATCTCTCTCAATTGTTATAGATAAATGTTGCATGTATCTATCTTGCCAAAATCAAGAATCCTAAAACAAAAAATAAAACAAGTATAGTACAGGAAACAAAAATTCTCAAGGTTTTGCCACAAATAAAGTTGTATGGATTTTAAAGGTTTTTTAATATATATGCAAATATAATTAAAACATAAAATCTAAGTTGCCATGGTACTTAGGTTTGGGGACAGAGATAGGGACTCGAACAAAACTTTTTGAAATAGGGCACTTATATGAAATTATTTTCAACAAGTAACACACTAACATACTAACTAAAAGTCTAAAACATATACATTGCTTCGTTGATATAAACATAATGATATTCATATGATATATGTCCAATGTCATACTACATCCAAAATTTGCCTAATGGCATTTCCAAATATGAAATAGAAAATTCATAAAACATTGAACAATGAATAACATAGTTGATTTGGCTTCCTTGAGCCATGTCTGCTAGGCCAGCTACATCCACATCATCATTGTCATCAACCTCACTATGGTCCCTCGGTCAACAAGCTCTAAGAATCACTCTAGTGGAGGCTCCTTATCCATAGCCACTAGAGGTATCTCGATAAGGCCATCTAGTTCTATCTCGTCGTCCACACATATAGCATCATCTATGTATCGGTACCATCTCTTGAAAGGACCCTCTTTGTACCCTAGGTTTTTCTGAGATATGAGATGAAGTGTGCTATGAATGTGGACTAAATTCTTTGCCTTCTTCAATCCCAACCTGTTTCTCTTTAATGAATGGATGAAACCACAAGTGCTCAAATTCCTCTCACAAGATGAGGAACTAGCTACATGCCCAAGTAATCATATGGCAAATTGTTGAAACTCAGGAGCATCGATACCATGAAGCCACCAACTATCAATTGGATCCCTTTTCTTGCACCTATCAATCTTAAAAGCATGTGAACTAAAGGCACCTCACCTAAGTGAAAATTAGGCAAATTGAGAACGTATCTTAGAGGCCTCTTCTGTCAAACCATACATTTTCTTAACAGTCATCAACCCTTTCACCACCTCTCTCTCTTGGGAAGGAGGCCTCCTTCCTGTCAAGGGATCATACCATTTTGGATTAAAAAACATAGACTGTCATATGAAGTGGGGTGTTCAATTTATTCCACCATCCATGTATGAATGTTTTCAGCCATAAATTAAGATCTTTTCTCTCTGTGATGGATTTAATCCTCTCACACATGTAGTCCATGTTCTCATAAATCTCACCTAAACATGGCCCCTCTATGTTTGCATAGCGAAACATATCACGTATTGGCTCTACAAATTCCACAACAAATTTGACATCAGCCCAAAAGTGATCATCCAAAATCAACCACTTCACCACCATAGCATCATCTGAGCTAGATTACTTCCACTGGTCTCACATATCATTGATAAGTTATAACTGTGGCGACTAGAGCCCCCTTCATCTCTACAAGCAGCCTAAGCAGAATGTCATAAGTTGCAAATCTGGTATCAGTTGGTTTAAGAAGCTCCATTTTGGCATGCCTATAGTAAAGGGCTTGTGAATGGTGGTAGTTGTATATGAACATCCAAATATTGCAGCCATTTTCTATCTTGAAGTCTGTTCAATTGGATGAATTGAAAATGGCTGGATGAATTTTCAATTGTTCGGACAAACTTGACTCCAAACCCTTTTTTGGCTAGCAATTCCATTTTTGTATAGCTGCCTTGAAACTCTTTGTGCAAAAATTACACCTATACAAGTGACTGCCTTTATATTTTTGGCTCTTTTGCTCACCACAGTTACAAATTTTATCAATGGAGTTCATGGATCCACACCTTTTTCTACAGAATTGGAGCTGAAACTGATGCATTTGATCCTCCAAGACTTTGTTGAGATGATTATGCCATTTTCCTCCTTTTGATGTAAACAACCTGCCCACAAATCCTTGATGAGTGCTCCGTTCTATGCTGATCTGCTGCCTTCTTTTGTAAATCAGAAACCTGTCTCCTTTTTTAGTTTTTTTAGTTACAAGGCTTTTATTTTGATGGCTTAGGATTTGTGGGGCATTTTACAATTACGGTAGATGTGTTTTTCCTTTTCTAAATGAATTTTAATAAAGCTGTACATAAATTCACTAAAAATGACCAAACTGCCGAGCCATTTTCTGGCATGTCCTGAAAACGTTTCTGGGCAATTTCTTGAGTCTGGCAACAATTCCAGTACCGGAAACACAATCAGGACCACTAGAAGCTGCCTAAGGGATTCACAGATTTATCCTTAGAGGCTTTGATCCATATCTATGCCAATCCTTCATCATCCTCTATTTCATACATCTTATGTTAACTGTCATCACATAATGTGCGACAACATTTATAGTTTATACTTTATACAACTGTTGCATTTACTATTTGCTCTTCTCGCTATCCTACTTATGCTTATTCCCTTTCCACTTGCCTTCAGTGCTCTTTAACCATTACTGTATATATGCTCACGACCATTTCCACTCAAAGCCTTCATGTCTTCATAACTAGCTTAAGTATGCCCCTTACTTTCTTAAACCACCTATTCCCAATTCCCAACTCACCACAACATTAAGGAAAATTTAACTCGCTTCTGAACTCTATACTTATCACTTGTAGTCTTCTTTACTCATTGTTTTTAGTCATTCTCGGCCTACAATTGTCCTTCTTTAAGTCCAATTGTTGCAGGATTGCATCTTTTAGACGGAAATCCAGTCACTCCACATATTGAACCTTCAAGCCAATCAAACTAGTTTTCCAACTATTAATATTGCAGTCTGGTTCCATTGTTATTAAACCCCTGTTAGCACTCTGTTCTAAAATTTCCACTCTTCTTGGTATTTTACCAGTTGCATGAATAAATGCAATGACACTTTGCCCTTACACTGCCATGGCAGCATTGTAACGATTCCTGCCTCGGATTTTTAATCATGTTAACCACCTTCATCGGACAAAAATTTCACGTTATAATTTCATCGTCACATCTGCATTCATCCAAATCTCAAATCTCGTGATCTTAAAGGAGAGGAGTTTTGATTGTCTTAGAAATCATTCCAAGATGCACACAATGGGCATAGCCGACTTATAACAGCACAGGCACACAATGGGCATTATCCGATTATTAACCGTGCACGCACACAAAGGATATATCCGACTTTTAACCACACATTTCGCACAGCCCATGGGACAGCGGGGATGGAACTACGAAAGTCGATATAATTAATGTTTCCTTGCAGAATTCTGAAAATCTGATATGTTAAAACTACTCAACTCGACCTTGTTAGACTATTCAGTTTCCAGTTTTCGAATATTTACAGACCGATAACAGAACTTTCAGCGATTTACTGACTAATTCAACAAATGCCTGAGGACTGGGCCGCAATTCTAAATATTAGACCTGATTAGGGATTCCAGAATGTTATAATTAGGTCAATGTAAAGAGGGATTCAAAGGCATACCAGACATGGGAAATTTCCATTTCCCTTGAAACCAGTGATGGATATCCATTGGAGATCAGAGAGTCTCTGCATCGAATCAGACAAACTAAATTTAAAAAAAATTTAAAAAAATGAAATAAACTAGGGTTGGTAAGACAACAAACCATGAAAATTTCATATAAACGCGGCTCATTTACGTGTCACGTGTGATCTCTGATAGGGTGGGTAAGTTAGTTGGGCCTCGGCTTGGAATTTGACGGGCATTTTGCCCGTCCAATACTGCAAAAAAATTTAACAAACCGTCTCATATAACGGCCAAACAATTGCCTAGCACGTATTTTGACGTTTAATTTTAAACCGTCATTAATTTTTATTAGCGAGCATGTCAAAACATGTGTAAGCCTCGATGCTGTTCCGAATCCCGAATCCCTAATCCTCTAATCTCTAAGCCTATTACTTTGAATCCCAAGTTGTACTTACCAAGCGGAATTCACCACGTTGTACTTTGAAGCCAAGTATTATCTCCGAAAATTTCCAAGCATCAGCTGCGGAATTTCAGACCTGTTATGGACTTCAGAAGTTAGAATCAACTGCTGATTTTATCTCCTCTGGCTAGCGGCTTGCAGTTATGAATTCTGAATAGTTGAGCAACCGAGGTGCCAAGAGATTCTGATAGTTGAGCAACCGAGGTGCCGAGAGATAGAAGATATTGCTCCCGCCCTATGCACCAAGCAGCAGACCAGCCAGCAGATATTGCGCATTTAATCCAGGGCCTGCCGTTTATATAAGTAGGAGAGCCAATAAAGCAATACTCGTGGGAAGGGTAGTCATTTGAAGTATTGAGTGGAGGGAAGCCGTAGCAAATGTGCCCAGTGATTCCAGAATCCAGACTGCAGAGTCCACCAGCATTGGAATTTCATGGACTTGCAGTTATTAGTTCTTGTAAGACGTTATTTTCAATTTTTTATAATATTAAAAGAACAATGAAATCAGTTTTGCTTTTAATATTGAGTTGGGATCCTGGAATGTGCTTTAACCAGTGTAGATCCATCTCAAACCCAGATCTATCAAGCGGGATCCAATTTTTTGAGGTGTAATTTTTTTTGTTTTATCTTACATTTTTTACACATTAAGAAAAAAATTATCCCCCCCATATTGGGTTGTAACGTAACGTGACAAATGTGACAAACATGACAACATCTCCCCCATACTGGGTTGTAACGTAATGTGACAAACGTGACAAATGTGACATGTGACATGTGACATGTGACATCCGTTAACTATTACTTTTTACATTTTATTACTTTTGAAAATGTTACATGTGACATGTGACATCCGTTACAGGATCTCCCCCATACTGGGTTGTAAGCACCTTGTTTACACTCGGTGCAAAAAGGTTAATAATGTGCCTAAAACGTAGACTTCCCATCCAACTTCGAACATCTCCATAGGACTCTAGGAGTTCCAAGTTACAAATTATAATTCTTTCCAAAAAAATTGTTGCTAAAAGCTTTTAAGTATTTTAAGGTTATTCACAATTTTTTTTTATGGAGTTCCAAGTTACAAATTATAATTCTTTCCCAAAAATTGTTACTAAAAGCTTTTTAAGTATTTTAAGGTTTTTCTCCACGGCGGGTGCTTACATCATTGACAAACAAATGGGAATGAGTGATGGGTGTATGGCCTGCCAAGCCCGTCCATGCAAAGAAACGTGTGGCATTCAAGGCGAGGGTGCCATTAAAACTTGACGGTTCATCATCATCCTAGGACATGTTGTGGGGTACGTTTTCAGGGACAGTGAAGGATCCCAAGGCTTGCTCTCTGTACTTCCTCTTGTGCGAGACTTCATGGCCACCCTAGCTAGCTCTTATGATGATTTTGGAAGGATAACCAAAACAATGCAAGGCTCCCGGCAGTTATATCATTGTTGCATGCTACTTCTTGTCAAGGTGATCTGGGAGAGATTACCTGCCATTGTAGGGAAGCGAATAGGAGGTTCGTTGGTGTATTGATCCACTCTCAGGAAGCTTGAAGTGCAGTGTGGATCTCTCCCCCTTGGGGCGGGCAGCATGGTTCGAACAAAATCAACTAGCAAGCGAATTGTTAATGGCCCCAAGGGAACACACATGTCGCGGACTCTTAAGGAATTGGGGAAGGTGCAGGGTTTCTTTTAGCAAGAGCTCCCACCTGCGGCAAGGGCTAGCGTGGAACACCTAGAGAGGAGGTTGCAGAGAGGCATTAGGCATCCAAAAGCGAGTCAGTTGGCTCAAAGCTTTGGGGGGTTGGCGGAGGACTTAGGGTCCACCCCACCCGGGAAACTCGCCACACCAAAACTCTGACTATGTTTTGGACTGTTAAATCCCTTATGAACATGGCGATGGAGGATTGCGTTCAGGGAAATTTGAATAATGGCTCGAGCGGAACCTCTTTGTCTGGTCGGATTACAAGTTTGGAGGACGGGCTTAGAGCGTTGGCGAGGGATCAATGAATGGAGATGGCTCGATTTAATGTGAAATTGGATGCCCTCGCCTGAGCTTTGACGGGGAAGACCTTCAGTCGGCCCTAGCCTAGCAAGCAGGCTGACACTCAGCTTGTGTTTCAGCGCTGCTAGGAGACTGTTCAGCAAGCAGCCAAACCGGAAATTCAAGTGTTGGTCTTTCGCATGTTTTAATTTCTGATGATGATTAATTGTTGCCTTTGCTTGGAGAGGTCTCGGAAAACATGGTGCTATGTAGAGAACACTATCATTCTAAAACCAAAAGTTTTGTGGTCATAACCCCCGGACTATGGGGGATTCAAACTCAAACTCTCTTAGGTTGAAAATCTTAAGCCATGGGTTGATAAAAGGGGGGACTTCTTTTAGCCAGCAGGGGGGTGTTTTTCCTAGTAGTATTTGGTCTTGAACTTTCATCATGGTGGGGACATCAATGGCAAGGCTTTGTAACTCTTTTTGGTTTTTGAATTAATGCAATTTACGAAGTCTACAAAAAAAAAGTATTTTAAGGTTATTCACATTTTTTTAAATGATTTATTAATTGACTTATGTTTTTTTTAACAGAAACTGAAAACTAAATTTGTATTAAAAAGGTTGTGCACATCCATCCAGATACATATGAAACCACAGCTTGATAACTATTACTGCCTATGTAGGAAAAACTAAAGCATGGACTTCCTTAAATTTACAAAAATTCCAGGCAAGCTTTCCTATTTTTTTCCATATTATGGCAGGGATATACCCTTACAAATTGTTTGCACAAAAAAACATTCAAACATTCAGGAGTAGCAAAACCATTATGATATTGATTCTTGCTTCGGAGGCCATAGACAGGTTGCAACACTGAAGCTTCTTCCATTGGACGAACCCCATAAGTTGGAGACTCTTGGCGGTGGTTGCACTGGTTCATACTGGCCATTTTGAGGATTTCCTCCTTGATAATGTCAACGATGCCCATAAGCTCTCTCATATTCCCCTCCAAATCTTCAATTCTTGAATCCAGACAGGTTAACTGAACCATAATGTACTTGACGTCCTCTAAGACCACTAAGGTTCCCTGAACTCATTTGCAAATAGCTTCATAAACTCGGTGCGGGTTATTTTTAAAGTCCTACATGCTTCCTTTCACAAATGCGTATACCTTGGACCAACCCGCCATGTCCTCTACCGTAGAAAACGAGGCTAACCTCTTATTGTATTCCTAGGAGTGGCTATGGGCCACAGTTACTGAATTCTAGAAAGGAAGTGATTGGAATAACTCGCAAATTTCTCACTATTCACAACAGTTCTTCGGATGCCCTAACATCCCCAAGACCTCCACTGGTTGTTTAAGAAGCTACCTCAATTCTTCCTCCATATTTCTCGAGGCTGCCATCTGAAAATCATAAATGTCACATGTGCGAACTCGCTCCGTAAATGCCAAAAGTATTGTCAACACATAGGTAATAATTCCTCAAGGGTTCGACCTTTCGAGAAGGGAGGAGCTAGCCCCTTCATGCATCAAGCCACGCGTCCCCCATTGAGGAGAATAGGGGAGTGGCCCCAATAACCTAATGACAAATTTGTCCTCCACTTTGAGTTGGTCTAGGTTCATATTGCAATGGATTTTTATGGGACACTTTACACTTTGCTCCCATGTTGTCATATACTACAATTCCTTGTTTATTCCTAGATCCTCGGTTTGCTAATTTATCAGCAAAACCATTATTTTCCCTCATTATGTGGTAATAAGAAATGGAAGACAACTTATTGATATGCGTTATGCGCTCATGAATCCTTCTGCATCTTAAGGATCTTGTTTCATATCCATGTCTCATCTTTTGGATTACCTGCCTGGATTCCCCAAAGACCATCCATCTTGGAATTTTCAATGAGAAATTAAGTCTAGGCCAAGGAGAGGTGCCAACCACTCAGCTACATTGTTGGTTTTTGTTCTTAGCTCCCATGCAAAGGAATTGACTATTTTTCCTCCTGGATAAACAATGATTCCTCTCGCAACTTCCTCCCTTGGTTTGCATTTAGAAGCCCCATCAAAAAACACAGAGAAACATTATTGCTTGTTCCACCAGAGTTTGAATTCCTTTTTGCTTTTCTTGATTTCCCATTATGAGGACTTCCCTGCATTCGATTTGGACTAAAGCGAGCTCACCTGTAGAAAACCTTTTGCCCAACTTGCCTCACTGAGCAAAAGAGGTTCAAAGGAAGGGATAGCTAGACCAAGAGAAGCCAAACCTTCAACTATTAGGTTTACAGCTCTATAAGCTACCATGTTGTAGTCGGCTCTCTTGTCTTCAAAAATCATTTTGTTCCTCGCTATCCAGATTTTCTAGCATATGTTCTTTGGGAGAGCATTCCAGATTCTCTTAAGGGTTGGTTTCTTTCGGATCGAACCCAGATAAGTTCTTTTCCAGCTCCCAATTAACTCCTGAACTTGTCCTGGCATTGGTAAATTCACATATAAGTTCCCCAACACTTTCTCCCAAACCTTCTTGGAAAATTCATACTCGAGGAAGAGGTGACTAGAGTCCTCTTCAGAAGACTTACAAAGAACACACCAAGATGGACCTTCTATACCTTTTTTTTGGAGGTTATCAGCTGTAAGAAGTTGATTGTGCATTAGAAGCCAAATGAGGGAGTTGATTTCCGGAAGGAAATCTGGATTCCATACCTATTATAGCCAAATTTGGCACTTCTTCGTCTGTAACGACACTTACATCTTTTGGTTGCATGACGACTTTCACATGATGACATTTCAGGAGATTATTGTGAGTCACACAAAAGGACATTTGGGATGGAAGGGCCATATTTTGGACTTTAGAAGGGTGCCATTACTTAATTCATGGTCCATTTGATAGGTAGGAACCTTAGGAACAATTTTGGAGACCAAAACTTCTCCTGAAAACCCCCATAAAAGGTTGTTTTTTACCATTTTTCCCTAACAACGCAGGTTGCACATGGTAAACTCACAGGTCACCCGCTTGTTGTCCATTGTAGAGTCGTGAATACCTCAGAAATACTAAAAAATATATAAAATCTTGAAAAATGGGTGGTTTGGGTGGTTTTGGAACCATCTCTTCGGTTGTAACTACTTCCTCCTCGAGCCTATCGTCGTCACTTGCTATATAAGAGAGGGAGAGGGGACCATGAAGAAGACTCAAACCCATTGTAATGTTATGTTGGAGGAATTGGAACTCACATCCCCCTCACTTGTTCCCTAGTTGCCTATAAGCCTAGCACATCTGATCAGAGGTTGGGATCCACAGAGAAGAGGAGCAGGAGACCTTGAATCTCAATTTCATGAAGTGCCATGCTTGAAGGAAGGTAATTTGATGTACTTGCTTCATTTATTAATAAAGATTGGACATTATTCCATTTCCAAATAGATTTGTTCATGTATGTTTCATATCTTATTACAATTTGATGTTTGATTCTCTTTTAAATGTCAATCTTTTATTTGTAGTCAAATTGGTTTGAGGAAGGTTCTTTTGAATGTTTTTGCAAGTTGTTGCATTGGAGAACAAGAGAAAGACTTGCGAAGAAGCTTGGATCAACCTTTTGAATAAGGTACACATCCTCTTAAACCCTCAATCTTTTGCTTCTTTATTGTATTTGCAGAACCATATATGTCTATCTTTCACCCTAGTACATTGGTAATCTCACCCCAACTATAGGAAGTTTTCCCTAACAACAGAACTGGCGACTCCATTGGGGACGGTCGCAGGTCTCTAGTGGAGTCGCCAACTTTATAGAGAGGGTCCGGGAGGAGAGTTGTAGGTCAAATAAATGTGCATGGGCAGGTTAACAAAGCCCGAAACTCAGAAGCACCAAAGGCACTAATGAATATCTATACGTGCACCAATCTTGGTAGATGCTCAATTGAATATCGAAGGGGTATCTCCTCTACTCAACCTCGCACAACCTCATGCTTGACTCCGATGTTAGTGGAGCTTCCCGGTTCACCCTTTACAAAGATGGATTTTCTCTCTAAAAGAATGACACTTATGTTTTGACAAGTATGGGTGATCATGGAGGAGTTAACTCACAACTCCCTACCTCCACAATCCTACTTAAGCTACTAGGTGTGTTTCTAAACTAGAAGAAAACCTAAGATCATATCCAAGTTATGGATTGCTTGCTTGCTTTAAAATGTACTTTCAAAACTTCCAAAAGAAGTAAAACAAGTGTAACTAAAGAAAGATATTATTTAACTAAAATATGAAGCACTTTAATCACCACAAATATGCACTTCTCACTCTCAATTTGTTTCCAATGCAAGTCCTAACGAGATGATTCAGGATGCATATGCAAAAAAAACAAATTGTATCTAAATTTTTTTGCTTTTTCAAATGCAAAAGGTAAAAATTTAAAGTCTAATGTGCAAAATCAAACTTAAAACCTAAGCATGCAACTACTCAAGCAACTAGCTATGCAAAAAAAAAAATTCTTGTTTTTTGTGCAAAGCACTCCTAATCTTTTAAGCCACTTGCAAAGTATTCTACCAACACCAACTTATAAAATGAACCAACTTTTTATGCTTTTCCAAGATGAGAACAAAACTGAAACTCAAAGTAACACACTACCAAAGCAAATGCAAAAGCTTTCAAATTTCCTTATTAAACAATGAAAACAACCATAAACCCTAAGCTTCTCATTCACGTAAGCATGCCAAAATTGGGAAAATCATACACCAAGGACTTTTAGACCCAATCAAAGCAAATGACCTACTAAGAAATATGGTTTGGTAAAGCTAGGTGTGCACACAAATAGTGCAATCAAGGTCCTAAACCACATAAAAGACACTTGAACTTTCACTACAAAAGAGAGACCAAAAGCATAATGAAGGACAAGAAACCAATCTAAAGATAAATTTTCACTCAAATAGATATAAATAGGGTAAAATAGACTGAATAGTTCCAAATCCAGTCAAATTGGAGCAAGTAGATTCAATTAGACTCAAATTAGGGTCAAAAACACCAAACTAGTTCACCAACCCCCAACTTGGGTCAACGAACCCCAAATCTTTCCAAAAAAGCCCAAATTGATTCAAAAAGATCCTAAACATCAAAATAAGATCAATCACAAGGCAAGAGACTACTTCCCAGGGGTCTTATACAGACCTAGGATTAGCAAGGACTCCAAAAATTGCAATCAAAACCCCCAAAAGAGCTCCAAAAGTGAAAAAATCATGTACAGGGGGTACCCACTAGTGTAAAAGGGTATAAGCATGAGGGACCCACAGGTGAAGAGCCTTACACTTGCGAATATGTAGCAGACTTGCTACTGTAAGTACCAAAACTAGCGAGTATGTAGAAAAGTCCAAAAAATTGCAAAATCCAACTCAAAACTGAGCTAGGAAGGGTCTAATGAAGCTTAATGACTGCTCCTAACATGAAATCAAACTCATACCTTCAAATATACTTGAAAAATGGCCTTGGATACCCCAAAGTAGATGGGCTTCTCCCTAGTGGAGTCACCAGTTCTATTGTTAGGGGAAAATGGATGTTTTCAGGAGAAGTTTCGGTCTCCAAAATTGTTCCCAAGGTTCCTACCTATCAAATGGGCCATGAATTAGGTAATTCCACCCTTCTAAAGTCCAAAATATGGCCCTTCCATCCCAAATTTCCTTTTGTTTGACTCACATTAATCTCATCAAATGTCGTCATGTGACCAAAATATGTAAGTGTTGTCACAGACGGAGAAGTGCCAAATTTGGCTATAACAATACCTTAGTCCACAAGCTGGATGAGGGTGTTAGAAGGGGGTGAACCACCAATTTCCTATATCCTTATTTGACCAAGTAAGCTCCACTTGACCCCCAGCCTCTCACCAGCCTCTACGATCCTTCTCCCTTAAATGGATGGGCGCCTTCCCATGCAAAAGGAAAGGAAAGAAATAAATTCTTGTTGAAGGTGAGAAGGAGGGTTTATGGATTTCCATTCTTTTCAAGCTCCATTACTCGACCAAATAGAGATATCATAAAGACTGATATATCCATTCTCTTACAACCAAGTGTGAATACCTTTAAGGACTAGGATTGTTCCCAAGGGAGGCTTCCCAAGAATACTATTAGTCCATATTTTAATCCTTTTCCCATTACCCGGGATCCAATGAAGAGAATCTCTTATTAGACCGATAAAGAATTTACAAAGTTCCTAGATGGGTGACCTTGAACCTGCTAAACCATAATACAAACATATCAAGCGAGGTTTCCTTATATATTTTTTCCTTATGGCTTCCTTCCACCATTCTTTTTCCCCGAGATCATCCTACATAGAAATTTGGCTCCCATAGTTATGTTCATTTGCCTTGGTTCTCTCAATCCAAGCCCTCCTTTTTCTTTGGGTTCCTTAACAGTATTCCTCACTCCTAAGGAATTTTTTTGTGGAGGTCTTTCCCCGCTGCCAAAGAAATTTTCTTATCTTAAGACTGATATTATTCGTGACACTGTTGGGGGATAGAAGCAAGGTGTTGGTATATAAAGGATATGAAGACAAAATAGACTTGATGAGAGTTACTTTCCCTGCTAGATTGAACCACCTCATTCCTAGGACTGCATATTGTCTTTTATTTTTTTAACAATAGGATTCCAAATAGCATAATTGACTTTTTTTAAGGGGATAAGCACCCCTAAGTATTTGAAAGACGTCCATTCCATCTGCGTTTGAATCCCATGACTTGAGAGATGTCATTTAAGACCCTAGGGATGCAATTTCATCCATATAAACAATTTTTGGTTATATTATCTAATCCTTCAGAGGCCTTCAAAAAAAGATCCAACGAGCTCTCAAATCTTCTAGCTATTTGTACCGAAGCACTGCCCAACATGATCGTATCAACTACAAAGTGCGGATGGTTCACAAGATGAACTCCTCTTGCTATAATGACACCTGGGATATTCCCTTCCAGTAAGAGCATGTTTAGTCTTATGCTCAAAGAATCAACAATCAATATATAGAGGAAAGGGGACATGGGACAACCCTGTCGAAGACCGCGAGTTATACTGAAAAATTAGTGGGGTGCCCATTCACCAGAGGAGCTATCCAACGCATACTTATGGATGCTTTAACCCATCTAATGAAGGATGTGGAGAAACCAAACTTACCGAGAACCAAATATATGAATTCATGGTGAACTCTCTCTAAGGCGTTGGCTAGGTCTAGCTTGATAGCCATTCCAACTTCTTTCATTTTTTTGCTTGAATGTATTGCCTCTTGAACCAATAAGATTTCGTCATAGATATGTTTCCCAGCAATGAAACCTCCTTGATTGGCAAATATGAACTTAGGAATGACCTTCGTTATCCTATTGGACGTGATTTTAGTTGGGATTTTGTAGGACCAGTTACAAAGAGAGATAGGCCTGAATCTTTTGATGGAGGAAGGGTTCCTTTATTTGGGGACAAGGGAAAGAAAGGAAGAGTTGGTAGCACCTCCAATTTTGTCCCAATTTCTTTTCAAATTGAGCATTCGGATAAGATCTTTTTTAATGATGTTCCAACACCTTCTATAGAAACTAATAGAGAAGCCATCTGACTCAGGTGCTTTGTCAGGATGAAGAGACCACACAACCTTGAAGGCTTCCTCATAAATTGGAAGGCACAAGAGAGAATTTTCTTCCTCGGAAATTGAGGGATTATATTCACACATATGCTCCATTTCTCTGAGTTCATCCCCTTCCTCCTCACTGTAAAGATCCTCAAAAAAAGTTTTAATTTCCTCCTGTATTTCTTGTTGGTCTGATATCTTTTCTCCGTTGTCCTTACTTAATTCCAAGATGGTGTTCTTCCTCTGCCTCTCTTTACCTTGGTTATGAAAAAAAATAGTGTTTCTGTCCCCTCCGTTTAACCATTGGATTCTGGAAGGCAAACGCTATTCCTCTTCCTCTTTTCTTGCCAAAACATGAATTCTTCTATCCAACTCTTTTTCCTTAATCATAACTTCCTTTGTCACTAGAAACGCTTCAATTTTCCCTTGCAGCTGCTCTAATTCCTCTTGGACTTCTCTCTTATCTGCACCTGGGTCCTTATAGTTTGAGGTAACCCATTTCTTAAGGGCCAACTTGACATTTCTGAATTTGGTTTCCTCAATGTAACTTAGAGATCCCACTACATATAGGTTCCAAGCTTCTTATATCACTTCAAAAATTCCCTTTGATTTTATCCATACTAGATTAAATCTAAAGGGAATAGGACCAAGATTACTAATTATTGTGAAATAGAGAGCTATAGGTCTATGGTCAGAGACCGCATAAGCCATAATTTTTGTTTCAGGAAGGGATGGCTTGGTTAGGAAGGAAGTAATTACCAAGAATATGTCTAGTCTTGCCACGATGTGCCCCGGACACTCTCACTTATTGTTCCAAGTGAATTTCCCTTTTTGGTTTGATGTCAATCAAGTTCCAAGTGGCTATAAGATCTCTCTTACCTTTGTCCCTCCTCTTCTCTCCTCGGTCGAAATTGTAACATTGAAATCCCTTACGATTATAAACAGACTTTGAATCCTTCCTTCACGCAGTTGATCTAAAGAGTTCCAAAATCCTTCCTTGGACCTAAATTGAATAGGTCCATAAACATCTCCCACCCAGATTACTTCCTTTCTTACTAGATCTTCTAATTCTACAAAGAGTCAATTTTTATTTTCTGAGAATGATCTTAATCCATAATTATTTTTATCCAACCAAGTTAAGATTCCATCTAATGCTCCTGTTCCACTAACTACTTTACCTTCTGTTAAATTTTGAGCATTAATTCACAATACTCTTGGATCTTTACTGAGAGAATAACATATACAATATATCAATGCATAACAATCACAATAAGCATGACAAGCATCACAAGAATCAAAAGCATGAGAGACAAGAGACACAGAGTTTCCGTGGGGAAAACCCTAAGGTGAAAAACCCCACAACTTCCTCAGAGATAGAGAGAGCAATGGCTCAACCAAAGTACAACCAAAATACACTTGAGATAGTCTCCTAGAGCAGATGATCCTCCTCCTCACTAGTGCGCCACTTTCTGAGTGAGAGAAGTGTGTCTTTCCGAATGATAAAAATAGAGATCTCCCGATCTCTATTTATACTAACCTGTTTTCCCAATTACACTATGGGGCCGACTTGTCTATCTAGATACATCCACAATATAATATATATTTCAGGGCCGACCCCACACATGGTGGTCTAATAACCCATCGGCAAATACACACACTTGCGACACTTGTCAATCCACATGACGACACTTCCTTATAGAGGAATAACACATCTCTTATAAGGGTACAATAAATATATATGAAATACATTCTGAAGTTACATATACATCAACACTCCCTCTTAACTAGGAAGGTATTTCTCGACACAGTTCTGCTAGACAAGTCTTCTTCTTGGGATCATCGTCATCATCATCGTCACTGCTGCTGCTATCTCAACCAATCTTTGACTTTACTCGTCATAGGAAGTTCTACAGATCCAATCCTTTTTCACGCTGGATGTAGGCCCACCATCTGCAAGTCTTCATCATCTGTGCGAACGGTCTGATAGAGGTGGCCTCTTAGGACTAATTTTATGTGCGGATGCAATACCGGAAAGAGTATCCCAGGAACATTTATGTGCCTAAGCACGACCGGCAAGATCTCCCAGGACTGATTACATGCATCTCCTCCATAATACCTTTAAAGAGCATCCCAGGAACATTTATGTGCCGCAGCACGACCGGCAAGATCTCTAAAGAGCATCCCAGGACTTATTACGAGCACACAGCTCAACCTCTCGGATCTCCAGGACTGATTACATGTGGATAGACAAAACCTTTAAAGAGTATCCCAGGAACATTTATGTGCCGCAGCACGACCGACAAGATCTCTAAAGAGCATCCCAGGACTAATTACGAGCACACAGCTCAACCTCTCGGATCTCTAGGACTGATTACATGTCTCCGTAGTAATACCTCATCCCAGGACTGATTACGAGCACACAGCTCAACCTATCAGATATTTGAGGACTGATTACATACTACATAGCAATACCGGAAAGAGTACCCCAGGAACATTTATGTGCCGCAGCACGGCCGGCAAGATCTCCCAGGACTGATTACATGCTATTTGCACAACCTGCCACATATCATCTCTGACCTCCAAGTATCAACCTGATACTCATGATCCAACGGATCATCATCGCACGAGGCATCATCCTGATGCCCATGATCATACTGATCATCATCACTTGTACCATCCTGGTACATATCATCTAGAGCAACATCCTGAAGCTCATCATCATGATCAACCTAATCATACAATGCATCCACCTGATGCACACCAAGTATCTACCTGATACATATCATCATACATGATCCATCTGATCATACAGTGTATCCACCTGATAAAAATACAAATACATGATACATATCCACATACATGATCTACCTGATACATATACAGATACATGGTCCAAGCATCCAACATGATGCATATACAAATACATACAAATGATCCAACCGATCATATCTAGCATCCAACATGATGCGTACATACACATAAATATAAATGATCCAACTAATCATATCCAACATCCAACATGATGCATATATAGAGCAGTAACTGGAGCATCGTCCTGATGCTCATCACCCAGCGCTTACATCCACAGCCATGTGAAGGATCCTCCTTCCAACATGCTTGGAATGGCTTCAGCAAATGTGTCCATCACTTCTTCCTCGAAGTGTCGTCGATCTGAAGAACACCAAGCCTCTCCTTGAAGTATTCGAACTTCACCCTGGCTAGTGGTTTCGTCAGCACATCTGCAATCTGCTCATCCGTCGCAACATATAGGAGCTTCACGGCTCCTCTCTGCACCATATCCCTGATATAGTGATATTTGATCTCTATGTGTTTCGACCTGTCATGAAACACTGGGTTCTCGAATAGCTTCACACAACTCTGGCTATCACAAAATATACCAGTAGCATCCAACGGAAGATCAAATAACTCATACGGTAGCTTCCGTAGCCATACTGCCTCATAGCTAGCTGAACATGCTGCAACATACTCTGCCTCAGTTATACTTAGTGCTACGTAGGACTGTTTCCTGCTAAACCAAGAAATCACACCTGATCCGATACTGAAGCAGCACCCAGATGTGTTCTTCCTATCTGCAGCACTGCCAGCCCAATCTGAATCAACATAACCCTGCAAGTTAAACTTTTGATTCGCTTCATACTTGAGCCCATAATCCACTGTACCCTTCAGGTACCTCAAAATATGCTTTACAGCAACCAGGTGAACACTCCTTGGATCCGTCAGGAACTGGTTCAATGTGTTCACTGCAAAGCAAATGTCTGGTCTCGTGTTCGTCAGGTACATCAAGGACCCAATCATCTGATGATACATAGAGACATCAACCGGCTCAAATGAAGCATCACATAGAAGCTTCAGATTCGATGCCATGGGTGTGGCCATGGCCTTGCAATCCATCATCTCGAATCTCTTCAGGATATCTACTGTGTACTTCCCTTGACCAAGGAAGATCCCACCTAAATTCTGCCACACCTACATACCTAGGAGATAATGCATCATTCCCAAAGTTCTTCATATCGAATTCGGCAGCAAGCTTCCTCTTTGTATCATACCAAGTTCTGGGAGCTTGCTACAAGCCATACAAGGCTTTCTTCAATCTGCACACATGTGACTCCCTGTCAAGTCTTGGGACTGCATCCCAAACATCTTCTTCATGATCGACGGATCATGGCATTCCATTTCTTCATCCCAGATCCTGGGAACTTCAATATCTTCAATATATTCAATAGATATCTTTGTTGCTGGAACAAATGTTGTAGTCCTTTTGTAGGTGAAGATATACGGTTTTTCCTACAAAACAAGTTAAATTGCATGATTAGAAACATCTCATAATTTTCAGAACAAATTCTTTACACATAAAGAAATATGTCATGCAATCATGCAGTTATCTTAGCCAATGCTTCAATACAACATTTATCCATGTTCCACAACTTTCTATATGCCTTCCAGTCTCTACCAGAACATTGTTAAGAGTTTGCACTACTCCCAACATGTCAGCAAAGAGGTTTCATTCTAGATAAGTAGCACTGGAATGTTGTACAGTGCCATAGTCCACTTACCCATCACATGCATATTAGTAGTATACTGTTCATTAATGCAATCATTCTAATATGCACAATACATCTCCTAAGTCTAGGAACATAAGCATAATATTATTTAAACAAACAAAATAGGCAAGTAATGGTAATTTAAATACTTATCTTTATTTGTTTGTTGGGTGGACTCCCTCTGAGTCTTTGCTTCCTGGCAGGAGCTGCTGAAGTAGCTTCTTCTACACCTTTCTATTGTGGAATGTAGGAAGATGGTCAATTCCCTCTGAAAATCTGCATCCTTGCAGGAGCTGCTGGAGTGTGCTCCCTCTTGATCTTTGCTTCCTGGATTACCTATCCTTGAACTTATATTCATCCTTGCTGACATCAATCTTCTTGAACCCTGGAAAGTATATTCTGTAAGCCTTCAAGCTTTCACTGTAACCCACAAAGATACCCTTCTTTCATGAAGGATCTAGTTTAGTCCTCTTTTCCTTTGGGACATGAGTGTATATTGGACAACCAAATATTCTGAGATGGCTGACTTCAGGTTTCTTACCAGAAAAGACCTCTTCTGGTGTCTTGTTGTCCAATATCTTGTGGGGTGTTCTGTTCTGCACATATACAACTGTTCTAGCTGCTTCTGCCCATAGATGCATACGTAGATCTTGGTCATGCAGCATTGCCCTTACTGCTTCCATGATTGTTCTGTTCTTCCTTTCTGCAACTCCATTCTGTTGAGGATTGTAAGGAGCAGTCAACTCCCTCTTAATCCCCAAATCACTGCAAATCTTCTTGAAGTCACCTGAGCTGAATTCTCCACCATTGTCGGATCTGGATGTTTTGATCTTCTTGTCAGTTTGATTCTCCATCAAGGTTTTGAATTCCTTGAACTTATCAAACACCTCATCTTTGTTTTTCAAGAAGTATACCCAAGTCTTCCTGGAGAAGTCATCAGTAAATGAGACATAGTAAACATACCCACTCAGAGAACTAGATGACATAGGACCACATACATCTGAGTGGATGATTTCGAGGATACCTTTTGCCTTGCTTTCACTGCTTGGAAATGCCTTCTTAATGTTCTTTCCTTTTGCACATCCTTTGCAAACACCTTCGTGTTTGGTTTTGATTTTAGGAAGACCCTCTACAGCCTTGCTTGCAATTGGAAGTGCCCTATAGTGCATATGAGCAAGTCTTCTATGCCAAAGTTCACTTGACTCCATGGATTCATGCACCATGGCATGTTCAAGTTGTCCTTTTATTTTATACAAACCTCCCTCTTGCTCTCCAATCACAACTGCATCATCTATGGTCTTTCCCTTTGGCCACATTAGGACTTGGCCATCCACAAATGCAACCCTCGTACCTTTTGCATCCAATGCAGAGATGGAGAGTAAGTTCTTCTTGAGCCCAGGTACATAAAGGACTTCTTTCATCTTCAAAGATTTTCCAGAATCTAGGTTGTAGGAGGCTTCACCACTTCCTTTGATGGGATATTGATAATCATCCCCAAGTTTCACTTTATGGGGTGATTCATGTTCAGACAGATTTACAAAGGATTCTTTAAACCCAGTCATGTGTTTGGAAGCCCCACTGTCAATTAACCAATCATTACAACCATGGGAGATAGTACCTGTGAGAGCAGAGATTAGAACATACTCTTCTTCACTTGATGAGTCATCATTACTATCATCACTTTCTGCCCTAGCCTTCTTCTTTGGAGGTTCATCATCTTCGGCAGCACGAGCATGGTACCTTCTTTTGTTACCCTTCTTCTTATTGCTAGAGTTGTTTTTGTTGTGGTTGTCCCTTTTGTTCTTGGGACATTCTGAAGCAAAGTGACCCTTCTCATTACAAGTGAAACACCTTAGATCTTTCTTGTCTTTGTGAAAATGATGAGAAGATTTCTTCTTGTGATGGGATGTCTCCCTATTGAACTTGCCCTTCTTAGTGTGAGCTGTGAGAGCTTGATCTTCATTCCCCATCTTCTCTTCTCTTGCCACAAGCCTTGCTTCTTCTTGAGAACATTCCTCCCACAATCTGCTGAAGGAGATTAATTTCTTTCTGGCACAGATCCCCTGGATAAAAGAGTCCCATGACCTAGGTAGGCCATTTAAAGTGGTCATAACAATTTCACCATTCTCCACCATTTCATCTACAGCTTCAAGTTGTTCCTTGATCTGAGAGACCTTGGAGAAATAAGATTGAATGGTTTCTCCATTTGACATCTTGACCCCTTTCAATTGATTCCACAAGGTCATCTTCCGATTTATGTTCTTCCCTTCAAATAGCTTGGTCAAAGAGTCAAACATAGCCTTGGGTGTCTTTAGAGAAGACACATGGGGTATGAGATGGTCTTTGATAGAATCAGCAATGATTCTCTTTGCCTTGACCAAGTTCTTCTTATGCAATACCTTAGCCTCTTCATCCTCTGGGATAGGGATGTCTTCTTTTATATATGAGTCCAACTCATTCTCTTCCAGGATTAACCCAATCCTATACTTCCAAGCTCAGAGGTTATCAGCCCCTTCAAGCTTATCCTCAAGCTTGGTGTGGTGAGACATTTTTAAAGAGTACTTCAAATGGAAATAGAAAAGATTTAGGTCTTACCACTTGAAATGCTGAAAACTGGATCTGGTCCTGGATTAGGGTTTGTCGGAAAAACCCTAAAAATTCAAAATGTGAATTTCAACTTTCTGAAAGGATAGAAAGATGTGCCTTGATGAGCTGATCAGCCTGGTGTATTCAGAATTTGAGATCAGCAAAGCTTTACCCTTCAGAGTTGCCTTTTTGTCCTCCCGGGTTCACTGGGGAGAGCCCTGAATTAGGGTTTGAGTTTCCCAGAGATCTACCCAGCCAAAAATATCGATCCAAAGCTATAAACTTTGATTTTTGCAAGGAGCTTCCAGCTATGTCTTCAGATTTCAGAAATTCCTATTTTTGTGGAAACCCTAATTTTTAGGGCCAAATCTAAAAATGCTCAGAATTGAATTCTGATTGGACAGATAGATTCTCCTCGATGAGTAGAGTCAATCTACTATACTGCTTTTCCAAAATCTGTGGAGAGAAACCCAATAAACAAGAAACTCAAGTTTCCGTCACTGCAAAATGTCTTCTTCTCAGGTTAGCTCTGATACCATGTTAAATTTTGAGCATTAATTCACAATACTCTTGGATCTTTACTGAGAGAATAACATATACAGTATATCAATGCATAACAATCACAATAAGCATGACAAGCATCACAAGAATCAAAAGCATGAGAGACAAGAGACACAGAGTTTCCATGGGGAAAACCCTAAGGTGAAAAACCCCACAACTTCCTCAGAGATAGAGAGAGCAATGGCTCAACCAAAGTACAACCAAAATACACTTGAGATAGTCTCCTAGAGCAGATGATCCTCCTCCTCACTAGTGCGCCACTTTCTGAGTGAGAGAAGTGTGTCTTTCTGAATGATAAAAATAGAGATCTCCCAATCTCTATTTATACTAACGTGTTTGCCCAGTTACATTATGGGTCCGACTTGTCTATCTAGATACATCCACAATATAATATATATTTTAGGGCCGACCCCACACATGGTGGTCTAAGAACCCATCGACAAGTACACACACTTGCGACACTTGTCAATCCACATGACGACACTTCCTTATAGAGGAATAACACATCTCTTATAAGGGTACAATAAATATATATGAAATACATTCCGAAGTTACATATACATCAACACCTTCACCATTTGCCCATATTCTACTCATAACCCTTTTTCTATCTTCTTCATGCATTTTTGTCTCCTGGATCATGATGATTGTGGCGGATTCAAGTTTCTTTAATCTCTTCATTGTTTCTATTTTTTGATTTCCACCTAACCCTCTGCAATTCGAGGAGACAATTTTCATGATTTCTTTTGACTTTGAAGGGAAACCTTATCCTTCTTCTCCTCCATTGTCTCTTGAATTTGGTTTCCTGATGAAATTACTCTAATATGTTGATTTAAGCTGGTTTGCTTTCCTGCCACCTTTTCTCGAGTTGCCTCCAGATCTCTTAAATTTTTGTTTGGTTTTTTTCCTTTCTTTGTTTGTGGTTCTGCTTCTTCTTCCTTGTTTTCTGATTATTATTCCAGCCGATCCTTGGATCTTGAACTCGTTATAGAGACTCCTAAGCTAAGCGATGCATCATATCTGACCTCTATATAATCTTGCGAGGGGAGAGTTGGAACATAGCTTTCCTCTTATCCCACTTCAACCAGGATTGTTGCTGCTTCTAGCTCCTTAGTTTCTTCCCCTGTTTTTTCTTTTGGATTTTTCTTTCTTCTTCATCTTCGTCATTGGAGAGAACGTGGAAGCTATTCGAGGGAGCCTTCTTCTTTGAGGGCAACTAATGCTGGTTGGAATTTTCCCTATTTCCCCTTTTCGTTGAGACTTCATTCCATTCTTCCCTTAGGCTTCTTCAGTGTCTTGCTGCTTCCTTTTTGGGCATAACCTTGCAAAATGCCCATACTCATGACAAACTTTACACTTGAATGATATTTGTTCATAGTCCATTGTTTGAAGCTGATTCCAGCAGTCCATCATCAAGTTTATTACTTCAGGAAGACCCTTTTCCAAGTCCACCTCTACGCATATCCTTCCACAGGAAAACATCGAGGGCTTTGGCCCTGATTTGTCTATTTATTTCCCTAAAGAATTTCCAATAGCTCTGAGATCCTCATCATTTCAATAATGAAATGGTAGGTGAGCGAGATTTACCCACACCGGAACAACAAAAGGAATGTCCTTCTTCGGATCGAAGGAGAGATCCCATTTTTTGAGATACATGCCCCTCAAACCCATGAAATACGATCCATTCCTAAAGATTAAATCTCGGTCCTCCCTCTTTTCAAATAGAAATATGAAAAACCCTCTTTTGCAAAAGTTTTGTCGGACTTCACCCTGGATCAATGGCCACCAGTTCTTATTAAGCCATGTTTCAATGGCACGTGGTGGAGGCCATAACCCAATAAAATGGTTGACTAACCCTTTTTTGGTCAAGACGATGGCTTTGTATTTGGAATCCGTTGAAGACAACTTAACTTCCAGAATCGCAACCAGCTTCACAAAATTCGAAACAAAGGCAGGAGTCGTTTTGCTTGACGAGGGATGAGCCACCACTATTCTTCTGAAGTTGTCCTCAAGGAGGTTACACCGCTCCTCCGGTCCATGATCTGGAGGAGGATGAGGTTCCATTGAAACCCTAGCAGAACAAACACAACCATAAACGGTAGTAGCAGACCTATTCTATGGGGCGACGAAACATCTTTGTGTGCATGTGTAAAGATGTTTTTATTTGAATTATGTTAAAACTTAGTAACATTTTATTAATTTTATAGTTTTATAGTTTTAGTACTTTAGTGAAACAATTATTTTTAATAATGGCCAAAATGCTTCTAGACAAGTTTGAAGTTGAATGTAGCCTTTTCCTATCCACTTAAAGTTAAGGGAAAGTGAATGGCCCAAATAAGAAAGCAACAACTTGCTTGGTCCTATGAAATTCTGTAACACAGCATATCATTGAGCCCAAGAAAATCTTACAATGAAAGAATTAGAAAAGAAGAATAATTGTAGTGAATTTAGCAGTAAAATCAAACATGCAAAGAAAATCAGATGTGAGTAATAACTAATATCATATTCCATTAATTTGTATGGTAAAAGAATATACTACAATTGAGAGAATTCAATTATGTAGGAGGAGTTCGAATCCATGTCAGTCTAGCATAGGAAATATCACCACTACAATGCTTTGGAGGTTCCAAACTCCACTGATTTCCAGTGAACTAAAGCTACTGTCAGTTAACTGATCATGAAGTGCGCATCAATGAGTTTTGCATGCAAATCAGGCTAAAGAGGGTGCATTTAATCACAGTCAATTGCAATCGGAGCTCAACCCCCCCACTAGAGTCATGAACTCAAGTGGATTGAACTAGAGCACTGAGTTAGCTCCTAAAATGTAGGGAACTGACTCTGCATGGCCTAAATTGATGCATGCAGGGTGCATCAAGTGGATAATGTGTCCTAGATGACATCTGCACACCACTAGGGTGTCAACAACATCATCCAATACTAGGAAGAGGGAAATAATACTAAGGTGGACAAGGATTGGAGTATTAATTATCTTAACACCCCCCTTAATCCAGGCTTAGACAACCTGGGCCCTGGTGACTGAGACGAAAGGTCACCCATACAAAAATAATAAAAAATAACTACCCATGAAACTAATGAAATGGGGAAAACCTCATGGGAAAAACAAACCCCTAAAAAATGAACAGCAGGGAACTCAAGCAGCCTTCACACTAAGCAGAGATCTGAGATAGGGAAATATCTTTTGAGTGAAAGACTTTGTAAAAATGTTTGCAATTTTCTCTTCTGTAGGATAGTAATGCAATGTGTTGATCATGTTGTGCACTAGTTCCCTGATGTAGTGCATGTGAACCTCAGTTTTCCATCTTGGATCATGGCAAGCCTCTTTGAAGGGTTGTGGATCAGACCCCACCATCATGTAGCACCTCTCTGGGAGAAGGGGATTTGTATGGCATAGTGCAAGGTTTGCATCTTGATACTGAGATCTGGTTATTCTATGGTCAAATGGATCCCTAGCTATGTTTTTGGAAGCTTCAAGGACTTTGTGAGCCCATTTTGGCCTTGTCCATGGATTAGGATCAAGTGTTGGTTCTGGATCTGGATCTGCTTGACCTTCATTCTCAACATCAAAATCTAATTCAACTTGGTCCTCATCATAAGAGACATCATTTCGATCTTCATCTTGTGCAAATGGAGTAGGTAGATCAGATTTACCTTGGTCTTCAAACTGGCTGTAGATCTTGCAATGGGTCTTCATAGAACTCGACACTTCTTTCAATGAAGCATCTTTTGGTTGCAATCTCCATTAGCTTGTATGCTTTTGCATCTTCTGCATATCCCAGCAGAATGCATTCGCTACTTTTGGGTTGAAGAGCCTCTTTTTTTTGGATGGTATTATGCCTTGGATCCAAAAACCCTTAGGTGAGAGACATCATGTTTGTGTCCCTTCAGTGCTTCGAATGGAGTGATCCAATCCATAGATTTGTGGGGTACTGTATTATGAATGTATGTGGCACAGTTCATTGCTTCTTCCTAGATATATGGTGGAATATACCTTGCTTCAAGCAGAGAGGTAGCCATCTCTTTCCATGACCTATTCTTCCTCTCAGCTACACCATTTTGTTGTGGTGTGTATGGGACACAATGTTGCATTCAAAATGCCCTCAGAAGCACAAAACTGCTGCAACTCCTTTTTGATGTACTCCCATCCATTTTCTGATCTGAGTGCTTTGATATTCTTCCTAGTAGTGTTCTCAATCAAGGCCTTGAATACTTTGAAAGTCTTGAATTCCTCAGACTTATGCTTAAGAAAATAGATCCAATAGAACCTAGAGAAGTCATCTATGAAGGTCAGAAGGTATCTGGATCCATTCATAGAAGCTGTGGGAATTGGTCCCGAGACATCACTGTGTATCAAATCAAGTGTGGAGGAAGCTCTCTTTGCCTTCCCAACATCAAACTTTCACTCCTGATCCTTCCCTACCAAGCAGGCTTTGCAAATTCCTTGATAGAATTTTATGTCGAGCAATCCTTCAACCATCTCTTCCTTGTGCAATTGCTGCAAGTACTTGAAATTGAGATGTTTGAATCCCTCATGATAGAGCCTGCTAGTCTCATTTGCATGATTCAATAGGAAACTTTGATGTGAATATGGACAAAAATGAGAGAACTCATATGCCTTTGAGGCATGGTTTGCAACACCTTTATCTATTGGCTTCCTAGATGAGATCTCTATAATGTCAACTATGTCAAATCCAAAAACAACTTTCTTTGGTGAACTTGTGTTTGTCATATGATAAACAAATAACAAGTTTGCTTCCAGAGAAGGCACATACAAAACATTATTGAAATTTCCATGCTCTAGTTGTATTGTGCCCTTCCTTTCAGCAGAGATTTGTGAATTATCTCCCATATGAATACTAGGACCATCAGTGAGATCTAGAGAAGAAAATAATTCTATGGAGGAAACCATGTGGTTGGAGGCTCCGGAATCTATGAGGAAGGCTTGTGATTTTGAGAATCTAACCTTCGGTGCATGACATCTCTCATGATATCTGTTTCACTTCCAGAATCAGTCTTCCTTGCGCCTTCTGGGTGGGAAATCAAGAAGTTTGGTCATTTGATCTATCTTCTTCTTCATGGATGAACTCTCTGGATAGTTTCCTTTCTTGCAATAGGTACACTTGGTCTTCTCAAACCTCTTTTGCTCATCCTTGTTGGAGCTAGAGGATCCTTCTGATGGATTAGGCTTCTCCTTTAGCTTAGATTCAGATTGGTTCTTATCCTTTCCCTTATGCTTCCCTTTAGCATTCACACTTTTGGACTCCCCAACCATAAGAGCCTGATTCATGGAGGCTTTCATGGCTCCCATTTGAATCAATTTGTCTTGTTCTTGGATCAGGGATTCCATGAATGCATCTAAAGAAGGCAGTTTCCAATTGGGGATTAACAATCTCCCAGAGTGGAAGGTGGAAACAAATATTGAAAATTCAGGGCCAATCTTGCTTAGGATGGATAGCACCAGCTACTCATCCTTCTTACCAATTCCACATTTTTTGCACTGCATAAACAGGGACTTGAACTTTGAAAAGAACAGTTGTATGGTTTTGAAACTGTTGGGGTTAAGAGCAATTAATTCATTCTCCAAAATGTGACCTCTCAGCTCATCTTGCTTTCTAAAGAGAGTTTCAAGCTTATGCCAAACCTCCCTTGGGGTTTTCAATCCATCAAGATGGAAGAGAAAGTCTCTGGATATATGAATACACATAAAACCAAAGGCCTCATCTAATTTGTTCATGTACTTTGCTTTCTCAACAGTTGCTTGAGATTCGACCTCCTTTCCCATTGTGACCCTATGCAAACTCTTGTTGCGCAACACAATCTACATATATTCCCTCCAATCAAGATAATTGAAGGGTGTCAGGATTCTTGGAGTCAAAGGAGCATTTGAATTCTCCATATGTAATTGTTGGAGCGAATGCAAACTACTACTGTTGCTACTGCTACACTAAAAACTTCTCAAAATCCTGCAGAAAACTCTCAAAATGAAGATAAACCAGCTTTGTTGAACTTTGATACCATGTGAGATTATGTAACACAACAAATCATTGAGCCTAAGAAAATATCACAATGAAACAATTAACAAAGAAGAAGAATTGTAGTGAAAATTGCGGTGAATTGAGTAGTAAAATCAAACATGCAAAGAAACTCAGATGTAAGTAATAACTGGTATCATATTCCATTAATATGTATAGTAAAAGAATATAGTACAATTGAGAGAATTTGATTACCCAGGAGGAATTCAAATCCATGTCATTCTAGCATAGGAAATATCACCACTACAGTGCTCCAGAGGTTCCAAACTCACCTGATTGTCAGTGAATTGAAGCTACTGTCAGTTAACTGATCATGAAGGGTGCATCAATGACTTTTGTGTGCAAATCAGTATAGAGAGGGTGCATTTGATCACATTCGGTTGCAATTAGAGCTCAAACCCCCACTAGAGACATCATTCCAATCTTCATCTTGCGCAAATGGAGTAGGTAGACCAGATTTACCTTGGTCTTCAACTAGCTGTAGATCTTGCAATGGGTCTTCATAGAACTTGACACTTCTTTCAATGAAGCATCTTTTGGTTGCAATCTCCATCAGCTTGTATGCTTTTGCATCTTCTGCATATCCTAGCAGAATGCATTCGCTACTTTTGGGTTGAAGAGCCTCTTTTTTCCGGATGGTATTATACCTTGGATCCAAAAACCCTAAGGTGAGAGACATCAGGTTTGTGTCCTTTCAGTGCTTCGAATGGAGTGATCCAATCCATAGATTTGTGGGGTACCATATTATGAATGTATGTGGCACAGTTCACTGCTTCTTCCTAGATATATGGTGGAATATACCTTGCTTCAAGCAGAGAGGTAGCCATCTCTTTCCATGACCTATTCTTCCTCTCAGCTACACCATTTTGTTGTGGTGTGTATGGGACACAATGTTGCATTCAAAATGCCCTCAGAAGCACAAAACTGCTGCAACTCCTTTTTGATGTACTCCCATCCATTTTCTGATCTGAGTGCTTTGATATTCTTCCTAGTAGTGTTCTCAATCAAGGCCTTGAATACTTTGAAAGTCTTGAATACCTCAGACTTATGCTTAAGAAAATAGATCCAATAGAACCTAGAGAAGTCATCTATGAAGGTCAGAAGGTATCTGGATCCATTCATAGAAGCTGTGGGAATTGGTCCCGAGACATCACTGTGTATCAAATCAAGTGTGGAGGAAGCTCTCTTTGCCTTCCCAACATCAAACTTTCGCTCCTGATCCTTCCCTACCAAGCAGCTTTTGCAAATTCCTTGATAGAATTTTATGTCGAGCAATCCTTCAACCATCTCTTCCTTGTGCAATTGCTGCAAGTACTTGAAATTGAGATGTTTGAATCCCTCATGCTAGAGCCTCCTAGTCTCATTTGCATGATTCAATAGAAAACTTTGATGTGAATATGGACAAAAATGAGAGAACTCATATGCCTTTAAGGCATGGCTTGCAACACCTTTATCTATTAGCTTCCTAGATGAGATCTCTATAATGTCAACTATGTCAGATCCAAAAACAACTTTCTTTGGTGAACTTGTGTGTGTCATTTGATAAACAAATAACAAGTTTGCTTCCAGAGAAGGCACATACAAAACATTATTGAAATTTCCATTCTCTAGTTGTATTGTGCCCTTCCTTTCAGCAGAGATCTGTGAATCATCTCCCATATGAATACTAGGACCATCAGTGAGATCTAGAGAAGAAAATAATTCTATGGAGGAAACCATGTGGTTGGAGGCTCCAGAATCTACGAGGAAGGCTTGTGATTGTGAGAATCTAACCTTCGGTGCATGACATCTCTCATGATATCTATTTCACTTCCAGAATCAGTCTTCCTTGCGCCTTCTGGGTGGGAAATCAAGAAGTTTGGTCATTTGATCTATCTTCTTCTTCATGGATGAACTCTCTGGATAGTTTCCTTTCTTGCAATAGGTACACTTGGTCTTCTCAAACCTCTTTTGCTCATCCTTGTTGGAGCTAGAGGATCCTTCTGATGGATTAGGCTTCTCCTTTAGCTTAGATTCAGATTGGTTCTTATCCTTTCCCTTATGCTTCCCTTTAGCATTCACACTTTTGGAATCCCCAACCATAAGAGCCTGATTCATGGAGGCTTTCATGGCTCCCATTTGAATCAATTTGTCTTGTCCTTGGATCAGGGATTCTGTGAATGCATCTAAAGAAGGCAGTTTCCAATTGGGGATTGACAATCTCCCAGAGTGGAAGGTGGAAACAAATACTGAAAATTCAGGGCTAATCTTGCTTAGGATGGATAGCACCAGCTACTCATCCTTCTTACCAATTCCACATTTTTTGCACTGCATAACTAGGGACTTGAACTTTGAAAAGAACAGTTGTATGGTTTTGAAACTGTTGGGTTGAAGAGCAATTAATTCATTCTCCAAAATGTGACCGCTCAACTCATCTTGCTTTCTAAAGAGAGTTTCAAGCTTATGCCAAACCTCCCTTGGGGTTTTCAATCCATCAAGATGGAAGAGAAAGTCTCTGGATATATGAATAAACATAAAACCAAAGGCCTCATCTAATTTGTTCATGTACTTTGCTTTCTCAACAGTTGCTTGAGATTCGACCTCCTTTCCCATTGTGACCCTATACAAACTCTTGTTGCACAACACAATCTACATATATTCCCTCCAATCAAGATAATTGAAGGGTGTCAGGATTCTTAAAGTCAAAGGAGCATTTGAATTCTCCATATGTAATTGTTGGAGTGAATGCAAACTACTACTGTTGCTACTGCTACATTGAAAACTTCTCAAAATCCTGCAGAAAACTCTCAAAATGAAGATAAACTAGCTTTGTTGAGCTTTGATACCATGTGAGATTATGTAACACGACAAATCATTGAGCCTAAGAAAATCTCACAATGAAACAATTAACAAAGAAGAAGAATTGTAGTGAAAATTGCGGTGAATTGAGTAGCAAAATCAAACATGCAAAGAAACTCAGATGTAAGTAATAACTGGTATCATATTCCATTAATATGTATAGTAAAAGAATATAGTACAATTGAGAGAATTTGATTACCCAGGAGGAATTCAAATCGATGTCAGTCTAGCATAGGAAATATCACCACTACAATGCTCCAGAGGTTCCAAACTCACCTGATTGTCAGTGAATTGAAGCTACTGTCAGTTAACTGATCATGAAGGGTGCATCAATGACTTTTGTGTGCAAATCAGTCTAGAGAGGGCGCATTTGATCACATTCAATTGCAATCGGAGCTCAAACCCCCACTAGAGTCATGAACTCAGGTGGACTGAACTAGATCACTGAGTTAGCTCCTAAAATGTAGGGAACTAACTCTGCATGGCCTAAATTGATGCATGCAGGGCACATCAGGTGGATAATGTGTCCTAGATGACATATGCGCACCACTAGGGGTCAACAACATCATCCAATACTAGAAAGAGGGAAATAATACTAAGGTGGACAAGGATTGGAGTATTAATTATCCTAACAGGTCCTAATTATGACCCTTCCCCACAAAAACATATTGAGAATAAAATTAAACCCCATGGTTTCCAATTTGAATGGAAAAATTTCATCACATGACCCTTACATAAGTTTAAATTTGGTACGTTGCATTCCATCTAGCCTGACATTAACCTCTCGAAAGGGTTTCAGGTTCCACATTTTGTTTATTTTCTAACTTTATCATTTAATTCACTTCAGATGCATAACGATGCCGACACTTGTTGTTTTGTTCTATCCTGCATGTGTCAATTTCTATTTTCAAAATACATATTTTCATAATACACGATAAAATAAAAAATAATGGGTTATGAGTTTATTGTTATATTTTAATTGAAAATTAAACTCTTTGATAAAAACATCATAGTTGAAGGTTTTTTTTTGATAAAATATCATTGTGGAAGGGTTATTTTTGGACCAAAACGTTGTGTGACAGGGAAGATAAAAATTCAAAACGTCAACAAATTTTAGTCTGCAAGGGCGAAGATGAAATGCAATTCCAACACTGGTTAGAGGCACGTTAACATGCTCCTTCCTCTAATGTGTTTCTACAGTCTACGAGAATTGTTTATTTATGTAGGATGTCAAATGGGAGAAGTTGAAGTATATATGTGGGGGTGTGTTCAATGAAGTTTGCATCACAGTTTTAAACATTTATAATTGGGTGATTTTCACATAAAATTTTAATGAAGTGGATGGGATAGATAAGGTAATGATAATAAATTAAAATGACATAAAAGGGGTTGCAGTGTTGAAGGTCATTTTTTTTTCAAAGGATACATAGAACATAATTTGTATGGGAGATTGGGATTTCAATAAATAATGAACAAAAAAATTGGTTTTGTTTAAAGGTCTTCTAATATTAAAGGAATAAGGTAGTCGTTTAGCTACAGTGGTAAGAGAGACTTGGCAATAATCTTAATAATTTTCAAATGAAATAGTAACCCAGTGAATCCCAACCTTGCAATGTTGTTGCAAAGAATTAAAATAAATGGGGGGAATGTCACCCAACTCCCCCTATGGCGTGTTTAAGATCATTGCCAATTCCACTACATACATCCACTTGGTTCATCATGAATAATTGAAGAAATGGTAATGTAACTCAACAGCGTTAGTCAACTTATTGTCCCTTCCCATTGTATGTATAGATAATTATGAGCACCAAAACTATAGTTACTGTTATATGTGGGTTTGGTACCATGGATTCTTCGTTTAATATGCTTGGCATTGTGGTACGGTTTGTGACTCTTCTAGTGTTTAGCATGGTGAGTTCATTAAAGGGTGATTTCGCTTTGCTAGGAGTCAGAATGTATATCCATCCTCCTACCTCAAGCATCGTCTCCCTCTTTACCTATGAGTGTTGATTGAAAGAGTGCACACTATCAAGATTTGGATTTTAGATTGGTGTTCTAAGGTGGGTTCAGTCAACAAATGCAATTCCCATGGCACATTGTCATTGTCGAAGTGTATGTTGCATGCTGTGCAAGCTAGGGGAGGTCAAACATGGAGTTAAACAATGTGCTCGAGAAATTTTGAAGGCTCGGTGCAACATCATGAATTCTATGGTTGGGACAAGTGGAAGGCAGAATTAGAGTAGAAGGTGATGAGGAACAATGGTGCTTGGGACCCTTGTGCAATAGGCACTACTCAGTATGTGTTATAAAGAAAGGATTCACAAAAGGAAGTGAATGTGTTCATGTTATCCAAAATAGATAACTATATAATTTTTCATCTATGTTTGTACTTTATGGGTGAAAAAAATGGAGCTATTGGCTTGTAGGGCCTATCTTGGGGGTATGTCCCACTTTGGTGATTTGGGGTTCATAAACTTCAAGAGCATATTTGAGGCCTTAAACAAGCACTTTTAGGGTTAAAATTTTGCAAACAACGTTATCAACCTCTCGACGTTGTTCTACACATCAAGGGCCTTCCAATTGCACAAAGATCACCTAAATCATAGTTCGCATGAGGAAGTTACCTATCATGTTAACCACCATGATACTGATTGGATGGCATGTCAATTTCCATTACTCAAACACGTGGAGCTAGTCATGTGTGGACTTTCAATAAGATTGTATAGGGTCCAAAGCCCTAACCATAAATGAATATCAATCCATGTTAAATATTGGGCCACTACGAAAGGAAGGGGTTGTAATCCTAACCGTACCTCCTCATAGCTACCTATTGAGGTTGAAGGATATTGATTTGGCATGTATATCACTTTTCCACCTAGTTAATTAACTCTCAAGTTCCTTTAGGAGACTCAGTGAAGGGATAGAAACGACGAAACCAAAAAAATATGAATTATTTATCCTAAGAAGAGAGATAAGCATTATGTTAAGGGCCAAGCATGCAAATCACTTTTTATTTTCTAGACTAAAGATCAATAAGCATTAGTTTCAATAATAGTGTGTCAAATTTATTTATATCCATTGCCACAAATCAACGCTTCAATAAATTGCATGGATTAAGAAACAATATGTCAAATTGGCTCCCAACTTCATATTTGCAGTGATGGGAAATTGAAACATTTATGACACAATAACATAAATGAAGTGGCCTTCAACAATTAGTACAATAACACAAAAATATGAGTGAATATTGAAGGCAAGGCAACACATCCTTGTGAGATTGCAAGGAAGTTGGGACCTCACAAGCATAAAATATTTCTTTGTCCTTTGGAGGATTGCAAGCATCCAACACTCATTTTGATCAAGAAATCATTTTCAAATAAACTATTAGGGATTCTCAATTAGGATTAGACCGTCATAATGACTTATGTAGTAAATCCAGAAGACTAGGATTATTGGAAAAGGTTTTCAAAAAATATTATTGTGGACATTTATAGAAATGTGAACAGTTGATGCATATCCATTGTTGGAATATGTAATGATGACTCGTGTAGTATTGTAGGTTGTGTAATGATCTCATCTACCAAAAAAGGCATAATACTCTTCATAACTCTCTATATTATAAAAAGAAGTTATCATGCATGCATCGTGAAGTAAATTCTCTTATTACCATTCTTTATATAAGAAAGGTGGACAAATATTTATCCCACATGTATTATGGGATATGATCTATCCATACCTCTAGGTATATAATGGGAGCGAACGCGACCCTTTTGGGCATGCACATTATTGTGTGTCATTGTGACATGAAGTGAAGATGGAATGTGATGTATGGGTGCACAAGATTGTAAGGGTGGAAGTTTCCCGAAGAATAAGAAGATTAAGCCTTCCCATGGATGTTTCCCCATTTGGTGTTTTACCACATAAAATTGGTGTACTCTATTTTCTCTATTATTTCATCTCTTACTCATGCTATTGATTATATGATGCTTTTGTTGGTAGGAGATTAGGCTAGTAAGATTCGATTATTGATTTACATGTTAGTAATACATCATTGCATGTTAAAGCATATGAAGCAATACTCTACCACGATATCAAAGTTGGTTACTATGCTTGACCTCATTTAGTAATTTTTTTGTTAAAATGTTTATTTTCAAGCATAAAATATCATCAATAAATTATATCAGGTCCTCTTTCTCTTGCGGATTTGCAATCAAATCTGGACAACCACTTAAGGTTTATATTGGATTTATGCATTTCTCACATTTATGTGCATTTAAAAAAAATTTGACCTCACCATTGTCTTTGGAAAAATTTAGCTAAAATCGACAATTGGTTCATCAAATTTGGCTTATGTTTGCTCAAAACTGAATTAATTAGCCTAGCCTAGCATAGGAAATTTAATTTTTTCTTAACCTAAAGTGTTTGGACATTTTTAGGTTTGGTAATTTACCAAGCTTATTTTTTTACCAGACCTAATTTTTCTTCCGAACCTAATATATTTTTATCTGTGAGGTCTTTTGCATTGAATTTTTTTATGAGATCAATTTTTCCCAATCTAGTTATTGGGCTACTTCCCTTGCCTCTTCATGCCATGTATGGGCCTATATGAATATGTATGGCCATGCTTTTAACCCCTTTTCCTTTATTTGTTTTGTTTTTTCTTGGTGGGTTTCCTCTTCTGTTGAGCATATTTTCTCCTTACCAAATGAGGGTTTGCTATTTTTTCCCTCCTTGCAGTTGTATGAATGCATGTTTGTTGTTTTTTTACCTCTCTGCATGTTGAATTACCCTCCCCATAGCATATACAGACATTTATTCCCTCTCAGCTTATGTTTTCTCTTATGTTGTACAGATATGTATGTTGTACGGATGCATATTGCTCTATGTGTTTGAGGGTTTCATGAATTTCTTTGAAGTGAATCTCTGGTTAAATATTTTGATGGGTGTTGATCAATATTTATGTATTTTATATAAATGTTTTGTTATAAATAATTTCTTATAAATATTATATCTTATATAATATTGATCATTTTATGCCTAAGTTATATAAATATTTGCGTTAATTTTTTATAAATATTTATATTATATAAATAATTCTTTTAATCTTTATTTATATGATGTGATATACAAATATTTTAAAAGTATTTTACTGATAATTTTTTGACATCAATGTTTTTAATAAATATTTGTTTGTTTTATGAATATTTTGCCTCAATATTTATATGTTATATGTATCTTAATAATTTTTTATGTTTATTTTGCATCGCTTGGCCATATATTTATGCTCATGTAATCTTTTTTGTCAAAGCAATTTCTACAAATAAAGAAAAGTCATTTTTGCTTATTTTGTTCATCTTTTGCTCATTAGTTTTTTGTTTTTTATGCATTACTTTATAGTTTGTTACTTTTAATCATTATGTTTAGAGGTAGTTATGTTCACTTGTTAATCTATCTAACCTTCTTGTTTGGAAGATGTTTGACTTTTTCATGGGCTTGAATCTTTAACGTTTGGTGACAAATAGGAAACCAACCAACACCAAAGACCTAGTTGCTTGGTGGCAATATTTTTTCAATTTATAAGTGATATCAATTTTTTTACATGCATATTTTGCTCAATATCTATATGTTGTTGCTAACCCTTGTTTGTGTAAAAGCTCTATCATATTTCATGTTCCTCTATCTTTCATGTTTCACGTCTTGATTTTTCCTTGTCAGTATGGGCTTATCATGATGATTATATGCTAGACTCTTGGAAGTTCTTTTGTGCAGATTAGCTTTATGTTTACTTCACTTTATCCACAGGGGCATTTCTGAAGAGTTGTGGGACAACTTGGTTCTATCGGTCCTTCCTATCTTAAGGATATTGGTGTTGTTATCTCCAGTCATTTGACATTGTTCCTCTCTACAACTTATCCTTGACGACAACAGAGTTGAAACCTTTTGCCACTTTATCTGGGATATTTGAAGTTGTAATTAAGAAGGAATATAATGTAATAAAATACCATATAATGTCACCTCCTTCCAGTTATAATGTAATGCATAATGAAAGGCCATCTCCTTCCTATAAATTCATGATTATCTGTTCGGCACATTTATGATCTATAAGACCATTTGGGATTATTGTATTCACTATGAGGTCTATCACAAGGTGCATCTTCCAACTTGGTTAGGAAGACTGCTTGCGCAACACATTTCCGATGTATAGTCTGTTACACCCAAAATCTACTCATCATAAGATTCAGTGTATACACCCTTGAAGATATTTTGATTAAGTGATCAACCAGAGAGGATTTATACCCAATTGTGCTAGGTTTTGAAGGGTCGTCGCAGGCTGCACATGAGCAACATGCGACGTCGCACCTTGCCCTATTACAGGGTGCGACAAAGTCAGTCAGATGGAAAAAATAGCTTCTTCGAGGTCCTTCTCGAAGCTTGCTGACTTGGGACCCTATCCTTGACCTCTTGGAGGAGCTGGCACTCGGTTCCTAATACTTTGGAGAGATCCCTTAAGCCTCTCCTACCATCTCTCAACCTATCCTATCCATACCCTATCCACTTAGTCCTATATGAATGAAGCTCACTCCCATCCCAAAGGGAGGAAGTCTATGGTATCTACATGCTAGTGAAATCACCCTTGGATCATCTCCACTCACCTATTGGAGAACTCATACTTCCTTGGAAGGATATGGCAATCGACTTTGTCGGAGAAGGGCTGCAGCGTTAAGCCTTGGTTGTAGTTCTATATCTCTATTATGTACTTCCCTCTTTTTACAATAATACAAATGCTTTCCACCAATATTGTTCACGTGTGTAATGATATTGAGTAGTTTACCTGCTTAACTGTTTACTTAGATCTCTTATTGTATAGATGCCCTTTTACTTGTTTCTCTTGTTTATTGTCTTGACAGGTCTTGCAGCTTGGATCTGATGACCGTGGGACGTGGAGCAGCATTCAGGAGAAAGGATTGTGAAGTGAAAGGTAAGACATCTAATACTTGATCCTTAAGTAGATCTAGGAAATGCATTAGTAGTCTGTTCTATTTGTTCTAGACTCACTTTGAGCTAGGGAGATCTTGCTTGCGTCCGCTCGAGTGGATTGTCCAATAACAAATCTGGCGACCATATTGGGGAATGAAAATAGTTTTAGTTTTCAATTTGAATTCCATTTTCAGTTGATTTCTTTTGCCAGCCATCTAAATTGCCTCCTAAGTCTCTTTCACCATCAGATCTTCACTTTGAAGAGTCTGATTACCTTCCTTTGAGTTTGTACTCCTCATTTTCAGACCAGTTCATTGCTCATTGTTTGGAGAATTGGTTCATTTTTGGACTTAGATCTCGCCTGTCGCACCTGGTTAGTGTACCCAGAGCAACACTGTGTTGTTTTTTATCTCTGTTCTTTGCCTGTTAGTCTGTCGTCGCAGCCCTTCTATTGGTATACTGCGACGTCGTTGCACTTCCCGCACTAGTAAACTGCGACGTCGCACTGTGCATAAGCACAGAGTGCGCCGATCTGCCATTTTTTTCCATACAGGCACCTTTTCTCCATTTCTAATTTGAGTTTTGGTTTGTGTGCAAACTCCTCTGCACTGTACCTTCCAGGCAAAGACCCTTTTGTTCAGCAGTGTTTTGTTTGGCTTGTTTGTATTGGTTTTTTGGGTCTTTTGAGATTTGGATTCATGTTTGGCCCTTTGAGTCAAAACTAGTGTTTTGCTTGCACTTTTAAGCGAAATGGGTTCTATTTTTGAAAAAAATTTCCCAAATCATGCATCCTTTGGTCGTTTTGACCCATCTCAAGGTTTTAAAATCATTTTTTGGTTTGGCGTGATTAGCTTGTTTTAAAGACTTGAAAAGTGTGGGATATCCATGTCTTTTTGAACCTCTCTTTCTTGGGTTATGCATCTTGTTTCCTTTACATGCTAAGCTATCTAATCATTGTTGGGAAAGATTGTTTCCTTGTCTCCACTTTAGTTCAAAGAGAAGCTTGATTTTGTCCTTCTTTTGCTATATTCACAAATTTGGAAAACGTAAATATTCTTCTTACTTTATTTTGATCATCTGATGTTCTTGGTCTTGCCATCATAAGAAGAAGAAAGGCTTGTTTCATATTTGTATGCATTTGAGTTAGATAAGATTGTTAAGCGCTTTCCTTTGTCTTGCATTTTACTGGAAACATTTGTGAAATCCTTCTTTCCATAGCTTAGATGTGTCTTTTTCAAGTGTAAAAAGATAGGAAATGAGTTATAATTATTGCATTTGGTAGATCTTGAGCCTTTCTTGAGTGTCTTTGAGTTGTTTGGGTGCTTTCCCTTTTTCTTTGGGAATTTCTGAATGATTAGAAGTGTTGTAGATATTCTCTCACTTTTTGTATACATATATGAAAAGCATTTAGTTATCAAATTCCATTTTTGGTATATGCATTTGAAAATTGAAAGTGCTTCATTATTTTGTCTTATACATTGTTAAGATTAGTTGCATCTTTCATTTTCTTTGCACTTTTTAGCTGATTATTGCAGAAAGTTAGAGTTATTGCACTCTAGGAAGGAATTCTTCTTTTCACTACTACTTAAGTATTTTTGGTTTGAAAGAAAGAAAAATCTCTCCTTACCTTAAGTAGTTTTAATTGAAAAGGAAAGGAAAATGTGCATTATTATGTAGTTGAGGATTGCATTATGTTTACATTTATGTACTCACCTCATGCATCCACCTAACTGTACAAGATAAAATTAACGCTAGTTTAGGTTAAAATCATTTAGTAACTATGTGTAAGTTAGAGACATGTTTCGATGTCTTTAAGCATGGCAGATGTCGTTATTTGCCAGCACTGTATCTCGGGGGTATTGTAGTCTTCCATGTACTTATCGGTATATCGAACTCCTTCACGTACCCACCAAGTACCATAATCCGTACTTGGCGTATATCGAAGGGCGTATCACGTACTCGGTAGTATATCGGAAGGTCTCTTGCCGAACGGTTGTGCATTAGACAACACCACTACGGATTTGAGCTCCCACGTACCTTGCGTATATCAAGAGACACCCATAGGAATCCTGAAACCATCTGAGTTAACCATTTGGCCGTCTTGACAAAGAAATACACCGAGAACAACACTCGGGGAGATTAGCACGCACGTACTGTCCAGGTAATCGGGTATGCAGGCAAGGGTACGGTCCCAATCCTCCTTGTCGCGTCATATTGTTGGACCCTGCAGTATATAGCAGTTTGCGATGCCTTGATAATCCTGCGAGGTTCCAGACTTTGAATCCACTCCTATTCACACAGTCTGCTTGTTGCTTTTAGACTTGAGTAGTGTTTTATTTGTGTGGTACTTTAGAGACTCTTAGGAATTTTAGATATGGAATATTCTTCTGGGACTACCAACCAAGGCACCCCATTCCAGGGTATGCCATTTGTTATCCCCCCTTGTGGAACTGTTGGTCCTCCCTTTATGGTTACGTTGAGTCTTCCTGGATTGACGATAGGATTACCGGTATGGTTATTCTCCAATCCAGTTACACCAAGTGCACCAATCGTGTCGGACCTACGTCCTTCACCACATGAGCATCAATCTCATGATGACCCTTCTCCTTCTTCGTCAAAATTTGAATCAGCTTCCATCTCTTCCTCTTCTCCTACTGAAAACTCTGATGTTAGTAAGAAGGCGAGTGTGAAGAAGAAGAAAGGGAAGATTAAGAAGAAGAAAGATAAGAAAGAGACCAAGCGTCGACCATCTGCCTTTGATGGCGCTCATTCTATGAGCACACCTCGTAAGCCCAAGTTCCCTTGCAAACTTTGCAAGGGGGATCACCTTCTCAAGAATTGTCCCGGTCTTTCCCATGTGTCAAAAGTGTGGTAAAAAACCCCAAACCGCTTGTATCGTCAACCTCTGACCATCATGTTGATGATACTCCCTCGACTAGTGACCCATTGGTGAAGGTTCGGAAGGGTAGAGTTGCAGACCCTTGCTGGATATGCAAGGGAATGCATCGTACTTACCTTTGTCCAAGCATGGATGAAGCTTCACGGTGGTTGGAAGATATTACTAGCTCTTAACAGGTACTTCCAACAAGCGATAGTAAGTTGTTCCTCAACCCCTCGCTGGTTGACCAAGTGATCAATTCAGTCTCATCTGTAATTGATCCCACTCTTCCTTCTGAGAGTGGAGTGATCAAGTCATTGTCATCTCCACTCGATCCCGCTCTTTCATTGGAGAAAGTCCAGACTGAAGCAATCCCCATGACACAATCTTCGTCTCATTCTTATCTTTCAAGTGAGAGTAAATTGGAAACCGCTGATGTTTTCCTAGTCAGTTCAGAATGTCCTAGGCAAGGGGAAACCCTGTCCATTCCTACAAGACCCCCCCAAGTACTGAGGTCATTTCCTTTGATTGGAATGGTCTAACATAATATCGTCTTCCTTCGAGTATTCCTTTTCAAATATCTATAGGAGTTTCCGATAAAGAAATCTTTCGTATGATAGTTGACGAGGGAGCTTCTGTTAATATTTTATCCTTAGCTGCTTGGAAAGCTATAGGTTCCCCTCAGCTTGTGCCAGTAACTGACCAAATTTTGGCCTTTAATCGAAGGCCTACCAGACCTTTAGGGATTCTCCCGCAGCTACCTATCACGTTGAGAGGTAAAATGGTTTATGTTGATGTCATGGTTGTCCAAGGTCCTTTAGATTTCAATCTGCTCCTTGGACGTGATTATGTCTATGCTATGAAAGCTGTAGTGTCCACGCTTTTTCGAGTGATGTATTTTCCTCATCATGGGAATATTGTGACCATTGATCAGCTTTCCTTCGTGACACCCACTCATCATATGAATCCTAGTCATCAGACTTCCTTGAATGTTCCGCATGTTTTAGTGGTTTCTTCCCCCTGAGGATGGGGGGTATGAGCACAGTTTAAGTTATGTTTCAAGCTCGTTAAAAAATGAAACCGACCACTCTAACATAGTTTACCTTTGGTTTCAAGCTTGCATAAAAATGAAATCAGTCCACTGGAGCATAGTTTTATTCTATTTTAAGCTTGTTAAAAAATGAAATAGACCCCTGTAAGCATAGTTCACCTTTTGTTTCAAGCTTGCATAAAAATGAAACCATCCACTCGAGCATAGTTTTATTCCATTTCAAGCTCGTTAAAAAATAAGATGGGCCCCCTCAAGCATAGTTATCGTCTATTTCAAGCTTGTGTAAAAATGAAATAGATCTCCCTCCCATCGATTCGAGCCTCTCGCTAGAGTTAGAACTTGAACCTTCATTTCATCTGATTCTCGTTTTCCCCCCTTTGGTGAACATTTTCATATTAGTAGCCAGGTTGGTAGTTGGGTTAGCAAGCAGCATTTTCAGACGAAATGAAGCTTGGGGGGCATGTCACATGTCGTACCATCAACAATCATGTTGAGGGAACACTACCATGTTAAGCCACTAGCAATCATGTTGGGGGCATTTACCAACCTCTGGGTATCATGTTGGTAAGGAACCCGTCAATGGGACTTAACCGTGAACAGAGTTTACCTTTGGCTTCAAGTTCATTAAAAAATGAAAACAGTAGTCTGAGCAGAGTTCTATTCCTGTGTCAAGCTTGTTAAAAAATGAAACATACCCTTTCCCTTTGAGTCGAGTCTCCTCGTAGACTTAGTACATGAACCTTCTTTTCACCCGCATATGCCTTAGACAGATGAAATGAAGCTTGGGGGGCATCTCTTCAACCATCTGGACATTGTGTTGAAGTCAACTCGATCGCCTTTCCACATAAGGTTTGAGCTAAGTCACTTACTTCTAGCAATCATGCTGGGGGCATGTACCAAACTTTGGTTTTCATGATCGATCGCCTCTCCACATCATGTTGGAGCTAAGTCACTTACTTCTAGAAATCATGTTGGAGGCATGTACCAATCATGAAGGGAAGAAGTTCACCATTGGGAACATTTTCAAGCATAGTTTCCTTTTTAGGTTTCGAGTTCATTAAACCATGAAAATTACCCCGAGCATAGTTTTATTCCATTTCAAGCTCATTAAAAAATGAAGCAGACATCATGAGCATTCTTCCAACCTATCTTCGAGCTCATTAAAAATAGTAAGATGGTGTTGGGCTTACTTTTCACTTTTTTCGTGCTCTGGTTGAAACATGAAAAGTGGTTTGAGCTTACTTTTTACTTTTTCGTGCTCTGGTTCAAATATGGAAAAGATTCCGAGTGCTTTTGATACCATTGTCGTGTTCGTTGAAAAATTGAGTAAAAAGGTGTGTCTAATGAGTATAGGTTTATCACTTTATCCGGCCTCGCTAGACTATTTACGGAAAAGGAACTGTGCCGAGTTTACTTTTTCCTTTGTCGTACTCGGTCATCAACCATGACAAAGTTGTTCATGGAGTCCTTTTAAGCTCTTTTCAGACTCCCTAAATAGGAAAAGATTGCCAAGCGAACTTGATGCTTTCACGCTTGTAAAAGCATTTGAATGATCGTCTTTCTGGTGATAGTTTACCCCTTTTTCGGACCAGGAAGCACTCTTTACGAAAAAGAAATACTCCAACCAACCATGGTTGGAAGAGTTCTCTCGCGTTGTTTTACCCTTTTCCGGGCGAAGAGACTAACTTTACGAAAAAGGACCTTTTGGAGTCTTCTTTAGTTCTTTTCAGATTCTCTAAACATGAAATGATAATCAAGTTTACCTTCTATGGACTCGTTAAAACTCTCACATTGAAGGGTCCGCCATGGGAAGAACCCCTCCTATCCTAGGTTCGGAAAATATTTGGGATTGGACTCATCTATGAGATGAGCTATATCGAGCATCTGGTTACCCTCATCAAGCTCATAAAAAACACATGAGGCACTCATCATTCATGATGGGGAAAAAGGAAAGCGTTTGTGTTACATACCTTATTAGTGGCAGTATGTAATCATTCTTGAACATGGCACTCATCTACATTTGCATACAGTACTTGGATCATCCGTTTGTCCTCGAGTTCCACTTATTTCCCGAGTCTTGTTAGTCCTTTGAGTCATTCAAAGAAAAGCTTCCATCATTAGTCGCTTTGAGAATTTGTGTCGCACTCGTCGTGTCAATACTGCCAAGTCATGCCATGCCCATGTTCAAGAATATGTCTATCATTTATCATCTGTAATCAGTACACCCGCCATCACGTTGGTCTACTCTGAGTCAGTCTTGCATGTTACTGTACCATCTGATCTAACCTATACATTTTTGTCATGTTTCGTGTCGATTGATGGGGGATTCATCATGGCCCTCCTTCGATGGATTCATCCTTGTCGACTTCAACACATCATCCGAGGATTGAATCTAGAAACCAATCAAATACCTTGGCCCTGCATGCCTTAATGGCAGGTTACCTTGCTTTCAACATGAGTTTACATCATTGACTCTTGATTGAAAGATTTCATCTTGTGTTCGACTTGAACTCATTTATTCATGCTTGATGATATGTACTGTGATACCTTGGGAATCATTGGCATCAATGGTGATCTCCCTTGCACTTGTTAACGGTTTACATCAACGGCTGGTAATCAAGTAGTTTCTACCATGTTAGACATCAAGACATTTATAATCACATGGATAGATTCGTATCATTGCGGGTTCAGCTTGAAGACCTTAGGGAGTCATGTTTTACCCAGGTTGCGATGGATTTTGTATTGAGTTATATCACACGAATCCACATTTGTATTGGTCGTGGCTGTGTTATCATCTCATCATGGATCTACGCTTGAGTCTAGTAGCCATGATTGTGGTCAGTCGATCATTACTACCATGGATCTGCACTGTATTGGTCGGCAGCCATGTTGTACTTCGTATGAGATTGTCAGTTCAGAGTCAGTTGTATTGCAGCAGTGTCCTTCGTCCGACAAGTCTATTTCCATTACTTCCATTAAAGCATTTCACTTGTCTATCTTCAACAGCTTCATGCTTTGGGGGGCATTCTGTTACAACCAAAATCTACTCATCATAAGATTCAGTGTATACACCCTTGAAGATATCTTGATTAAGTGATCAACCATAGAGGATTTATACCCAATTGTGCTAGGTTTTGAAGGGTCGTCGTAGGCTGCACATGAGCAACATGCGACGTCGCACCTTGCCCTATTACAAGGTGCGACAAAGTCAATTAGATGGCAAAAATAGCTTCTTCGAGGTCCTTCTCGAAGCTTATTGACTTGGGACCCTATCCTTGACCTCTTGGAGGAGCTGTCACTCAGTTCCTAATACTTTGGAGAGATCCCTTAAGCCTCTCCTACCATCTCTCAACCTATCCTATCCATACCCTATCCACTTAGTCCTATATGAATGAAGCTCACTCCCATCCCAAAGGGAGGAAGTCTATGGTATCTACATGCTGGTGAAATCACCCTTGGAACATCTCCACTCACCTATTGGAGAACTCATACTTCCTTGGAAGGATATGGCAATCGGCTTTGTCGGAGAAGGGCTGCAGTGTTAAGCCTTGGTTGTAGTTCTATATCTCTATTATGTACTTCCCTCTTTTTACAGTAATACAAATGCTTTCCACCAATATTGTTCATGTGTGTAATGATATTGAGTAGTTTACCTGCTTAACTGTTTACTTAGATCTATTATTGTATAGATGCCCTTTTACTTGTTTCTTGTCTTGATAGGTCTTGCAGCTTGGATCTGACGACCGTGGGACGTGGAGCAGCGTTCAGGAGAAAGGATTACGAAGTGAAAGGTAAGACATCTAATACTTGATCGTTAAGTAGATCTAGGAAATGCATTAGTAGTTTGTTCTATTTGTTCTAGACTCACTTTGAGCTAGGGAGATCCTGCTCACGTCCGCTCGAGTGGATTGTCCGATAACATAGGCCATTTGGGGTTCTTGTATTCATAAAGAGCTCTAATACAGAGTTCTTTGAATTATCAGTTAGGTTACAGTTATGATGAGTATCTGCTAGCCACATTTTCCATTATATTGGCCATATGAGGTTTTTGTACACTATTATGATGTTCTGTAGAGTTCATCATAAAACTTGATTCAGATGCAATTTCATGATCAGTGAGAAGTGGTTGCAATGTTGGAATATGTAATGATGACTAGTGTGGTGTTGTTGGTTGTGTAATGACCTTAACTATCAAAGAAGGTATAATACTCTTCATAACTCTCTATATTATAAAAATGAGTCATCCCATATACATCATGAAAGTAAATTCTCTTATTACTATTCTTTATATAAGAAAGGTGGAGAAATACTTATCCAACATGTATTATGGGATGTGATCTATCCATACCTCTAGTTATATAAAAGAGGTGAAGGAGACCCTTTTGGCTATGCACATTTCTGTGTGTCATTATGACATGAAGTGAAGATGGAATGTGATGTATGGGTGCTCAAGATTGCAAGAGTGGAAGTTTCTTGAAGAATAAGAAGATCAAGCCTTCCTATCGATGTTTCCCCATTTGGGGTCTTACCACGTAAATTTGGTGTACTCTCTTTTCTCTTTCTTTTCCTCTCTTACTCTTGTTAGTAATTGTATGATGCTTGTGTTGATACAAGATTAGGCTAGTAAGATTTGATTATTTATTTACATGTTAGTTTTATATTGTTGTATGTTAATGCATATGAAGCAATACTCTAATATCCATCAATCCTATATAGTTGGACAATAAGTCTATCCATCAAGATAGGATTTGTCACTTGGTAATATTTATACAATTGTCATTAACCAAGTTTGAATATGGTTCAACACATGTCAGACCTAACCAGTTGTTGACTAGAAACATGTGAAGAAAGCAAAGGAATAGTTGGTGGACAACTTGACACTTATTTATTTTAATTCATTCTAAAGGAGTATGTCAACATCACACAATTTCTAGAAGATGGTAAATCACTTGAAGGCATACATATTCAACAAGAAATTCACCTCTTTTGAAGCCAAAATATTCCAATTATTTCAAAGATAACTTCATAATTTGGGTCCCAATCATATCTTACATAGATACGTTTAGAGCATGGCATTTTTTAGGAAACACTTGGCCAGTTTGTAGGTAGTTATTTATAATGATACCACAATAAGAAATGTGTTGTGAGCTAGTGTTTGGCGACAAACCTTACACAAAGATGCCGATAATTTTAGACATAAGAGCGACAAGTGTAAATGGATTGTTCAATTGATGCGGCATGATGAAATTCCATTAAATCCCATCTTACCAAAATTACCATTCATGAAATGGCCATTAATTTTATGGTCCCTTCTTAATGAGGTAAAAACAAACTCGCACCTAGTATATTATTGTTGTAACTACATTCCAACTAAACACATATAACAAAAATTGTAAATGTCTGTGCTAATGCTACAACAAGAAATATGTTATACCAAAATATTATTACCAAGTTTGCATATTCCTTATTTGTTTCTAGTGGCCAAAGGAAACATTGAAGTTATAAAAATATTAGTATGGATCCATCATCACAGACATATACAACTACATCACAACTCAACTTCAAAGCTAAAGAAATGATGAAGCCATTCTACTTAATTGTGCACATCGGTTACATTTGCTGGAAACTCCAAGGTTCAAATTCTATTTATTTCCATGTAAAAGGAAAGTATGTGTAATGTCCCTTGTTAGGAATTTTATTAAAATGGCAATTTTTCACTTTTTCCCCAATTTAGACCTTTGACTAGTTTTGAGCTCTAGGTCCCCAAATTGCTCCAATTGCTCCCAAATATTTTGATAAGGTATATGGATGATGTTAGAACATAAATATGTGTTTCAGGGATGCTTTTGTACCTTTAAAATACTTCTACAAATACTCTTTCAATTCTGGCCAATGTAGGGAACTTTACTAGTAATTTCCCTTTGACTAGTATTGGTCTCTAGGTTTCAAATTGACTCCAAATGCCTTCAAATCTTCAAGGAAGGTGTATGAATGATATTAGGAATTGAATATGATGTTCAAGGATGATATATGTCCACCAAAATACCTCTGAAAACTCTCTTAATATTCTGTGCCAAGTATGCAATTTTACTAGTAATTTGGGGTTCAAATCCCCCTGGGGTAAGTACTGAAAATGGCTTTCCAAATGCCTCCAAACCCACTAAAATTTATGAACAGAGGTAGGGAATGTATTAATAATTTTATTAAGGTCTCATGTGCACCATTAATTGATTATTATATCTGTTCCAACCCTCTCCCATTCAGCTGCAAAAATCACCCATTCGACCCTTGGGGAAATGACACTATTTTTTCTCCCAATGTAATTAAACTGAGTAAAAATACTTCAAATGCTCAAGTACAATACATGAAACTTGTAAAATACATCCATGGCAGTATATTAATCACAAATGTATCATAGAATCATCCATTCATTCGAAATCATCAGCATTACATTGGTTCACAACAAGGTAGTGAGGAAATGGCACTGTTCTTCCATTAAAAATGAGATTTACACATTTCTACCCAGAATTTCGACCTGAAACTTTTTGGAGATAAATAAAAGAGTATTTAATTCATATTACAAAAGAAATGGGGCATTATAAGGTCCCCCAAAGAGTACAATAGCTCACCAAAAACGCCCTCCCTCAAGGATCAAGAATATGCCATCAAAACTGGAAATGGTTGAAGGAGTGAGATGCAGTAGAAGAAACCATGAGATTCCATGTAGCTTACACCTGCAAATAAAGACTCCATTAAAGCTCCAAATGAAAGGTCTGAATGGCCTTTCCAATTACCAATTTGGATGGGAATCTTTCACCCTCGAAATTCGCTAAGGCAAGAAACTAGTCATCCAGTAGCTCTCTCTCTTCACAAATGCAATTGCAAATTCTACAAATGATAAAAATCTGGTTTCATTCTTTTTTATTGACATTTATAAAGTTATAATGTCCTCCATGGGTCTAATTCCTTCCAAGAGACTCATGCCAACTCAAGTTGGGAAGAGATTCCAAAGAACACCACTTGTACAACAATTCCTAGTCTCCCACTTCCACCAAATCACATGTGGAAGCATCTTGGCTGCCCTAACACCCTTGAGCGCCCTATTGGAGTATATTTTTATCCCTGACATGTCATATATGTCATATGTCAGCCTTCAGGTCTAATTTGTGTCATGGGTGTCATAGCATCTTCATCATTGTTGTCATAGAGCTAGGGAATCTAGCCCAAGTGTCTCACTAGCTCCAAATTGCCTCTTCCTCTTCCATGGGAGTTACTCTTCATCTATATTTCAACCTTGTATGAGTCATGCCATGAATAATACCTTTTGGAATCCCCCAAGTATGTTACCATTCACCTTGAATTCGAATTGGTGAGAGAATGATGCCAAGTGTAGTGGGGAAATCTAGCCATATGTGGGTCCCACTTCCTCCATGTGTCTTCATGATCAAATGCCACTTTGATTTTCACTTGTATATATTTATTTAGCTCATTTATTAAATATTTATGCCATTCTAATGTTCAAACATCATTTATTATCCCCCTTATTCCAAATCCCAAAGCTTCCACCCCAAACCTAGGAAACTAGTAATTTTCCTCCTTGGCAATTATTTGACCCTTAACATCAATTTTACAAACTCTAATGAATATGGCCAATGTGATTAGGCCATTGTGACCCAATTCCAAATTTGGGACATGAGAGTATGTACCCATCCATCCAAAGTATGTACAAGTACTATGACCGTTTCAAAATCTACATAGATTGCGCGAAATGTAGTTTCCATATTTGACCATGTGCCTAATCTCCTTGTATGTCTCATGGTGCATTAATCACTTATAAAATTTTGGGATATTTCTCTTTTTGAGTGGTCAAAATGTTGGAAATTTAAGGGAATTTGGGAGTTGGTTTTGGAATTCACTACTTCCTTGATTTCTTTTACTGAAAATCCATTGAGGCAACCCTTCCTTGTGGTTTTATTGAGTACCCAAAATGTTAATACATGGCATAATGAAATCATGCATATAAGAACCTCAATGATGGCATGTGCCTACTAGACATCTAGATGTAAATTTCAACACATAGGCATATTATTGAAGTTTACCTTAGCACTTAGATGGGCAGAAGTCTGGAAGGTTTTGTGGGTGCTTCATTGAGGATAAGTTCCCTTGTAAATCCATCTAGGTTCTAGTCCATCATGAGGTGAATCCCCTAGGATCTAAACTTGTGGCCTAATGTATGGATATCTTAAAAACAACTCGGAAGAGTTAAAATCAACAAGTAGGGATATAATTTTTAAGATTGATTGATATATGCAATTGCCTTTATTTCATGGTAGATTGAACACCAACAATGAATTGATATGCATGATTAACTAACTTATGATAATATTAAAATTCAAAAGAGAAAAGCTATATCCATAAAAAGAGTATGAATCACAACGAGGAAAAGAGTACAAAGAACCTCCACATACTTGTCATAATTTGGACAAGAACACCCCATTATTGGTCATGATAAGCTACATGAGCCAGGATGGAAAAATATATCCAACGAAAGATTGAGAAACAAATAGAACTAAAATTACCGGAAGTAGAGACAATAGTCAGTAGATAAGATTTCCAAAATAGCCATTGGAGGATTCTTGTATTGTGCCATCCAACCAACATGATCTTAAATTCATTTATAATCAACTATAGAGACCATGACTGAACACCATTACTTAGACATGCAAGGGAAGCCACAAAGATTGATACCATCCGATTTGATATGCATATGAAACAATAAGAAGAAAACATAATAACTCAATGAAATTAACATAATTAGAAACTATTTAAGAGTCTAGCTCATTAATTGTCTCATGATGTGGCAAATCTGTTACTACGCTTCTCTTGGTTTTGAGAATGCTTCATTCTCTATTGATGAATCCAACCACGAGAAGGTGGAAGCTCATATGGCCCCTCATTCCCTTACATCACTCCAATTTCCCCATACCCAATTTGATTAATAAACAATGCACATATACATCATAGTGTCAAAGTAGCTAATTCAAAAAAGAGCATATGCTATAACAGTTAAAGGTAACAAAAAATACCATCAAATGCACAACATATATAGATAATGCCTACTACATTATTTCCTCCTAGGGAATTTTTTGTTTCAAAAGGTCCACGATTTGATGTTGGTGTGATCTTCTTGATTCTCTTCTTCTTTGAATGGAGCTTGTTATTGAGAATGCTCATGAAGATGCCTTAGTGCATGTAGTCAAGGTGGACTTAATTCTACAAGTATAACAAACTATTTTTAAGTCACCTCATTCATATTATATGAATATAAAAAATATAATTTATAAGTCACCTCGTTCATATTATATGAATATAAAAAACATAATTTATAAGTCACCTTGTTCATAGTACATGATGCACTAGACATGGTGGTACGGTCAACCTCTTATTGATCACCACCAATGGCCTCAATATTGGGCGCTTCATCCATAACAACATCTATGTGTGCCTACAAAAAACATTTATAATTATTTTATCATCCATAAACCCTAAACCCATTTATAAGTGACCATTCAAAATAAATTTAACTTATTTTCATCCATGTTTACAATGGATGTATTATGTGCCTCACATTTCTTCATTTTGATTAAGTTTTTGTATCTCGAGTTCAAGGTGATTTTTAGAGTGTCATTGATGAGCATAATGCCATAGTCGAATGACTACATAATTCATAACATAATACAATTCTCTAACAAAATATTTTAAATTATAGTTGAACAATTCAGTAAAGAAAACTTTTAAATTATAGTACCTAGATATCTCCCTTTGACTTTAACATAGCCTTTGGGACCAAGCTTGTGCTACCCAACCTTTTCCAATATGGACTTAGTGACCTTGGAAGTGTCTTTAAGCTTGTGAAAATTTTGAAGTGCATTTGACTATTGGTGTACATACACATCCATTTGCATCTCTTTTGCATTTATAGGGGACAAGAGCACTCCTACGGGATTTATATGTTGATGTAATTGTAACTTCGGAATGTATTTCACCTATGTATATTGTATTCATATAGAGATGTTATTATTCCTCTATACGGAAGTGTTTGTATTCCTATAGAGATGTTATTATTCCTCTATACGGAAGTGTCGTCATTTATAGTGTAAGTGTCGTAACTTATACTTGATGGGTTATTAGACCACCCTATTGGGGGTCGGCCCTGTCAGCATTATGTTATGTGGTTAAGTTGAGGCTGACCTAGTAAAGGTTATTAGGAAATTCAAGTCAAGTATAAATAGAGTGCGGGAGGCACTCTATTTGATCATTCACTTTCTCACTCATACACTCATGGGAGAGTGGCGCACTTGTGGAGGAGGAGAAGCTGCTGGTAGGAGAATACTATCTCTTGTACTTGGTTTGTATCATTGCTCTATCTATCTCTGAGGAAGTTGCAGTGTTTTTCACCTTCTTGGTTTTCCCCGGTGAAACTCTGTGTCTCTTGTGTGCTTGCATTATTGTGTCCATGTTTGATATGCTGTAGATATGTTGTACATGTTATTCTCTCAGTTAAGATCCTAGATCAGATTTAAATTCTGAAAAACTAACATGGAATCAGATCTAGCCTGAAAGAAGGCATGGTATGGCATTTATGACACTTGTTGCACTTGCGAAGCTAGGGCTTGATATAGCAAAAACCAGTCATTGTAGCACTTTTGCTATAAATCCATTTCAGCGAGGTTTCAGGATCTAAAAATCGTACAAGTCAAAGATAAGATCCCCATGTACCTTGTGTCCAAAGGAAAACCTCTAATTCCTTGTACTTTGTGATTTATGATCTGTACAATATAGGGTTTCTGCCTCTTCCAGATATGAGTCATAAACAGGTGACCTAGGAAAAAAGGTCATAACTTGGGCTAGGAAGCTCCAAATGAAATTTCATAAAAAGTGACAGGTAGGGCATGGACTGTACTTTCTCAAGTAAGTTTTTCAGAGGCCGAAACTGAACTAGTGACACGTGGCATGCCATACAATTTCGCTTTTCTATTTTATCCCATAAACAGGTCACGTTGCGACACTTGGCATAACTCTCTCTCTCTCAGAGAATCCAATTGAGGTCAGACCTGTGGGGTTGGAAATATAACAGATCAGGCCACCATAGAAAGAATTTTCAGACCCTGTAGATCTGAAATTTCGTAGTTACACTAGAAACAATCAGGTGCATATTTCTATCAAAACAGAATTGGATTTTAAGCACCTTCATTCATGGCTTCGGGAATTTAGGGTTTCGGAGAATGTTGGAATCTTTTGTATCGGAGACCACGGTTGGATGCTCCTCATAAAAATTGAAATTTAGAGACCAAGATCAAATTTTTTGGTTGGGAAGAAGGCCAGGCTTGATTAAACCCTAGTTCAGGATTTTGATAGGAAAGGTGGAAAATTAGGGCTTCTGCAAAAGTTGGAATTTCTGAAGTCTGTGACCACAGCTGGAAGCTCCTCAGAAAAATAAAATTTTAGAGCTTTGGATCGAACCTTTTGGTTGGGTAGAAGGGTGGGCTTTATCAAACCCTAGTTCAGGATCCTATCCAGAAGATCCGGAAGTTTCGAAGGCAATTTTGAGGGGTGAAACTTTGCAGTTTTCAAATTCTGAGTATACCAGCTTGATCAGCTCATCAAGGCGGATCTTTCTATCCTTTCAGAAGTTTGAAATTCAAAGTTTGAATTTTTAGGGTTTCCCTGACAAACCCTAATCCAGCTCCAGATCTAGTTTCTGCAAATCAAGTGGATTGGGTTAATCCTAGAAGAGAATGGATTGGTTACCTGCATAAGTGAAGAAGTTCCTGTTTCAGAGGGAGATGAGGCTAAGGCCTTACATAAGAAGATTACAAGCAATCTCGACAGGTATGACTTATCCAAGTATGTTTCGAGATTTGTTCATGATTAAGTTTATGGTATGTTTGTCTTCATTAAGGTTAGTACAATCTTGATTAACTTTAGACTTTTCGTATCACCTTAATAAAATTATGAATGCAGATATTCATTGATTAGGGTTTTGACACTTCTGATTATACTAATGCATTGTGGTGTTGTATGAGGTTGATGTTGTCCGCTAACATGAAAGGTACGTCAAGAAAGACAAATCATGTTCTAATTCAAGAACATATGACCATGGTGACATGAAGACAAAGATTCATCCATTGTCATGGATCACATAGAAGATCTACTTACGAGGTATGTATAACTTGGTTCTATAATGGTTAACCTATGAGATATGTAGGTTACTAGCACAAGTCATTGAAGAGAACAAGAAGACATTATGCGGGTATGTTAGACATAATTAGCTAGCATGCTAATCCAGGTATGTTTTTCCTATATCAAGTTAGAATCCTACCTTGTGTTAGGATCTTATACTGTTGTATGGTTGATAATGATTATCCATGAAGTGAGAAATGTGAGTAATCAAGGGTTTATGTATGTTATGTCTCTTACCTTGATTGATGATATGACTAACCTGAAAAGTCCTTTGGTCAAATAAGAATATGCATGAGTAAAAGAAGTATTCCCTGAAACCTTGAATACTAATGTTTATTATCTGTGTTTGAAATTATCATGACTATACATGTTTAAGATTATTGTGTTTTGATAGTATTGAGATTATACTAATGAATGCATGTATGAGACCTCGAGGATAACACAATGATGATACTAGTAAGTATGCATAAATGATCGAGGATGGATATAGGTTCAAGGACAGGTAATCTAGGAAGCAAAGATCAAGAGGGAGCACACTCCAGTAGTTCTTGCAAGGAAGCAAATATTGAGAGGGAGTCCACCCTACAAACCAAACAAATATAAGTATTTGAATTGTCATTTCTTGCATATTTGTTTGTTTAAATAATATTGTTCAATATGCTTATGTTCCTAGACTTAGAGTGTGTATTATGCATATTAGAATAATTGCATTAATGAACAGTATACTACTAATATGCATGTGATGGGTAAGTGGCCTATGGCACTGTACAACATTCCATTGCTACTTATCTAGAATGAAACCTCTTTGTTGACATGTTGGGAGTTGTGCACACTCTTAACAATGTTCTGGTAGAGATTGGAAGGCATTTAGAAAGTTACGGGATATGGATAAATGTTGTATTGAAGCATTGGCTAAAACAATTGCATGACTGTATGACATATTTCTTTATGTGTAAGAATTTGTTCTAAAAACTATGAGATGTTTCTAATCATTAGATTTAACTTGCTTTGTAGGAAAGATCGTATACCATCACCTACAAAAGAAGGACTACAACATTTGTTCCAGTAACAAAGCTAGATATTGACTATATTGAAGTTCCCAGGATCCAGGAAGAATGCCATGATCTGTCGATAATGAAGAATGATGTTTGGGATGTGGTCCCAAGACCTGAAGGGAAGTCTGTTGTGACTTCCAAATGGATCTATAAGATCAAGCATGCTGCACATGGTAGAATGAATAAATACAAAGCGAGGTTTGTAGCTCGTGGCTTCTTCCAGAAAGAGGGATTGACTATGAAGAGACTTTTGCACCTATATCCAGGTACACTTCCATCAGATCAGTACTTGATCTGGCTACAGTGATGAAATGGAAGGTACACCAGATGGATGTCAAGACAACTTTCTTGAATGGTGTAGTTGAAGAGGAAGTGTGTGTGGAGTAGCCACTCGGGTTTAAGACACATGACCAAGAGTCACATGTGTGCAAACTGAAGAAAGCCCTGTATGGTTTGAAAAAGGAACCCAGGACCTGGTATGGAAAGATAGATGGCTTCCTATCCAGTTTGGGCTTTACCAAGAGTAAAGCAGATTCCAACCTTTACTACAAGGTTGAGGAAGGCAATCCAGTGATACTACTATTGTATGTGGATGACCTGTTCGTAACAGGTGAGGATAGATTGATTGCCGACACGAAGAGGAAGCTTGCCGCTGAGTTCGAGATGAAGGAATTGGGTATGATGCACTACTTTCTTGGTATGGAGGTGTGGCAGAGTGCAGATGGAATATTCCTTGGACAAGGGAAGTATTTAGTAGAGATCCTGAAGAGGTTCGGGATGATGGACTGCTAGGCCATGGCCACACCTATGGCATCGAACCTGAAGCTTCTGTGTGATGCTTCATCTGATTAGGATGATCATGTGATGATGTATCGTCAGATGATTGGGTCCTTGATGTTCCTGACGAATACAAGACCAGATATTTGCTTTGCCGTGAACACCTTGAGAAAGTATTTGACAGATCCGAGACATGTTCACCTGATAGCTGCAAAGCATATTCTGAGGTACCTGAAGGGTACAATTGACTATGGGCTCAAGTATGAGGCAAATCAAAAGTTTAACCTGGAGGGTTATGTTGATTCGGATTGGGCAGGTAGTGCCATTGATTGGAAGAGCACTTCGGGGTGCTGCTTCAGTATGGGATTAGGTGTGATCTCTTGGTTTAGTAGGAAGCAGTCCTATGTAGCACTGAGTATAGCCGAAGCAGAGTATGTTGCAGCTTGTTCGGCTAGTTGTGAGGCAGTATGGCTCCGGAAGATACTGTCTGAGTTATTTGATCTCCCGTTGGAGGCTATTGGTATCTTTTGTGACAACTAGAGTTGTTCGAAGCTGTCTGAGAACCCAGTGTTCCACTACAGGTCGAAACACATTGAGATCAAATATCACTATATCATAGATATGGTACAGAGAGGAGCAGTAAAGCTCTTGTATGTTGCGACGAATGAGCAGGTTGTAGATGTGCTGACAAAACCACTAGCCAGAGTGAAGTTTGAGTACTTCAAGGAGAGGCTTGGTGTTCTTCAGATTGACGACACTTCAAGGAAGAAGTGATGGACACATTTGCTGGAATACATTCCAAGCATGGTGAGAGGAGGATCCTTCCCATGGCTGTGGATGTAAGCGCTGGATGATGAGCATCAGGACGATGCTCCAGTTACTGCTCTATATATGCATCATGTTGGATGCTTGTTATGATCAGTTGGATCATGTTGGATGCTTGTTATGATCAGTTGGATCATGTATATGTATATGCATCATGTTGGATGCTTGTTATGATCAGTTGGATCATGTATATGTATATGCATCATGTTGAATGCTTGTTATGATCAGTTGGATCATGTATATGTATATGCATCATGTTGGATGCTTGGACCATGTATATGTATATGTATCTGGTGGATACATTGTATGATCAGGTAGATCATGTATGTTGATATATATCAGGTGGATACATTGTATGATCAGGTGGATCATGTATGATGATATGTATTAGGTAGATACTTGGTATGCATCAGGTGGATGCATTATATGATCAGGATGATAATGGATGACGAGCTTCAGGATGTTGCTCCAGATGACATGCATCAGGATGATGCAGTGATTATGATAAGGATGATCATGTACATCACGATGATGTATGGTGAGTATCAGGTTGATACTCTGTGGCCATGGACAAGTTGTGCAAGGGTAGCATGTAATAAGTCCTGGAGATCTAGACAGGATGAAAAAGGCCTCAGATGCTCTTTAGAGATCTTGCTTGGCAAGACACTCTTTTAAGGTTTTGCTAGACCACATTTAATAAGTTCTGGAGATTTGGACAGGATGAAAAAGGCCTCAGATGCTCTTTAGAGATCTTGCTTGGCAAGACACTCTTTTAAGGTTTTGTGGGGACCACATGTAATAAGTCCTGGAGATCTGGACAGGATGAAAAAGGCCTCAGATGCTCTTTAGAGATATTGCTTGGAAAGACACTCTTTTAAGGTTTTGTGGTAGGGGTCACATGTAATAAGTCTTGGAGATCCAGACAGGTTGTGCTAGACACATAAAAGGCCTTGGATGCTCTTTAGAGATCTTGCTCGGCAAGGTCCACTCTTTTAAGGTTTTGTGACAGTCACATGTAAAATATCTTGGGAGATTCGATAGGTTAAGTTGTGTGTTCGTAAAATGCCTGGGATGCTCTTTCGAGGTTTTGTTGACGCATGTAATCAGTCCTGAGGATTCCACAGTATGGCCAATGATGATGAAGACCTACAGGTGGTGGGCCTACATCCAGTATGAAAAAGCACTGGCTCTGTAGAACTTCCTATGACGAGTAGATTGGAGATTGATTGAGATAGCAGCAGCAGTGACGATGACGATGATTCGATGACAATTATTCAATGACGATGATCCAGAGAAGAAGACTTGTGCTAGTAGATAGGGGTCGAGAAATACCTTCCTAGTTAAGAGGGAGTGTTGATGTAATTGTAACTTCGGAATGTATTTCACCTATGTATATTGTATTCCTATAGAGATGTTATTATTCCTCTATATGAAAGTGTTTGTATTCCTATAGAGATGTTATTATTCCTCTATACGGAAGTGTCGTCATTTATATTGTAAGTGTCGTAACTTATACTTGATGGGTTATTAGACCACCTTGATGGGGTCAGCCCTGTATGAGTCATGTGGGTAAAAGGGTTATTAGACCACCCTATTGGGGGTCAGCCCTGTCAGCATTATGTTATGTGGTTAAGTTGAGGCCGACCTAGTAAAGGTTATTAGGAAATTCAAGTCAAGTATAAATAGAGTGCGGGAGGCACTCTATTTGATCATTCACTTTCTCACTCATACACTCATGGGAGAGTGGTGCACTTGTGGAGGAGGAGAAGCTGCTGGTAGGAGAAGACTATCTCTTGTACTTGGTTTGTATCATTGCTCTATCTATGAGTCTGAGGAAGTTGCAGGGTTTTTTACCTTCTTGGTTTTCCCCGGTGAAACTCTGTGTCTCTTGTGTGTTTGCATTCTTGTGTCCATGTTTGATATGCTGTAGATATGTTGTACATGTTATTCTCTCAGTTAAGATCCTAGATCAAATTAAAAAATTATGAAAAACTAACATTATCTCCCTATTTTTAGGGTCAAGGATACACTAGCATGGTCAACCCCCCCTTTTTAGGGGTCTGTGTGCTTCAATTAGTAGTTATGGCTATGTTAACTGCCTAATGGACCCTAGTTGGCTATTTTGACTTAATTAACTACCTAATGCACCCTAGTTAGCTAATTTGGGCTAGTTAGACTTCAATTTTACATGCATGACTAAGTTAATGATGCAGTTCTAGGGTCAATTGTCCCTATCCAATCATGCATAGCCAAGGATACTTCCTAAGGAGGGCACACTTATTGGTTTGGGGCCTAGTTAATCCCTAACAACACTTGCATGGTCAACCTTACACCCTAATGAGGCACATTTGATGATTCAGGGTGATAGATCTCGAGTTTCACTTGATTTTATGCTTGTGCATGTAATTAATCCTTACTTAGTTACCTGTATATGTAAGATTGCATCTCGTTGATCAAGCACTTCTGTAATTAATTCTTTGATGTATTCTTCTAAGCATTCAATTGATTAATGGAGACTACTTAGCTTATATATTAGCTTGAATTCTCTCTTGATTTCTATGCAATTGTATTGAAGTCTCATCTCTAGTGAGTTCTCTTTGATATGTTATTGAATATTTTGTTACTCTAATACCTTCTTCTTCTCTTCTATGGATTCTAATTGTATTACTACTCCATTTAGCTTCTAGTTCCACTGGCTCAAAATCTCACATGGTAACAAAAACTTGGTGATTCTGAAGAAGTTGTATATTATGTTTGTCGGTAGAAGACTCAAATTAGAGTGCATCAGTCAGGATGGATTAGTCTCACCAAATAATCCTCACTCCATTAAATTAGTATGAATGGATGTCACATGTAGTGATAATATTGCAAGGCAAAGTCCTGTAAGAATCACTATGGGGATTGAGACTGATCCAAATTCAGTCGTGGAAAAGGCAAGATGGTATAATTGGATGGATGAAACTTGTGGATTTATATCTCTCTTGATTTATCCCAACCTCCTATATCACATTGTTATTGCAACATCTCCTAATGAAGTGTGGATTAAGTTGGAAGGAATCTTTGAGAAGCAGGATAAGATGAGAGGACATCAGTTGATCCAATTGAGATCATAGGTTTGAGTTCGAGTAACTTTGATACTATCCAAGAATTCTTCACAAAATTCAAATCATTATTGTTACAACTCAAGTTATGTGTAATAGATAGGAAGGATGGCCATCTAATTTTCTCAATCTTATCCAAATTGGGTTATGAATACTCAGTGTTTGTTTCTACCTTCCATGCTACCAAATTGGCACTTGGAGTTGCTTGGAAAAAACTTACATTAGTTGATTTTGCTGCCTCTCTTACCCATGAGAAAGATACACTCATTCATATGGGTTCCCTAAAGTCATCAAAGGCCCATGCCCTTGCTCCAAATTGGGGATACAAGAAGAAACATAATCAAAGATCTACATAGGAGATCTACATAAGAGACCTCCTCCTCCAAAGATTGGAAGACCAAGATGAACAAAATCATATGTGGTTGTTGCAAGAAAAACAATCATGAAAAAATGAATGCTTGAATAAAGAGAATGGTCAGCTGAAACATCTTCTTTTGCAAGGAAATATCAAAATTCTTAACTATCTCAAGAAATCAGTTGAAATATTTGAAAAGCCACAAGCTACAGGTCATGCACTTGTTGTTATCTTTTCCTCAACATCACCTTCATGGGTTCTTTGCTCGGTATTTCCAAATCATATGACCTCATTAGAGGAAATCCTTCCTCCCTTCCTTGGATCCATGCACAACTTTACCATCTTGGGAGATGCACTAGTTAAGACCATCCATTTAGTCGAGGAAGAACCTTCTACAAATCTAGATGAAGAAGTTGTTGACATTGATGAATAGGTTGTTGCAAATTTAGTAGCCATACCATTTTGGGCAAAATAAACTCTTAATGTAACAAGTGATCTAGTTGGAGATCTAGTAGATACACGGTGGACCCACTCACTTTCTCGAAGTGCTCCTCATGCAATTTCTACTATAGATCCCTTTAATGCCCATCCATAATTACATGGTTACTAAAGGAGATCCACAATATTTTTTTCAGAAGTTGTAGTAAATCCATATTATGATGCTACCACAAAGGGGAAGCATCAGTCCCTTATGAAGAATCAACCTTGGGAGTCGAATCCCCTATCTCCTAGTAGGAAATTTGCACGGTGCAAGTGGAAATATTGATCAAAGTTCGAAACATATGGAAATGAGAGTGATCATGGCTAAAGATGACTACCTAAGTCTACTCAACATTATCTGCTTTTTTTTTGGGGGGGGGGAGGTTTTCACACTATTTTTTCCTCTTTTCTCACTTTTAGGGGATTTTTTTTTATGTACTTGGGTACCCAACATGAATTCATATTGTTGGGACCCAATTATTTGTGCATCATGCTCACCTAAGTTAGTCTTAAGAGGAGGGGGGTGTTGTTGTACATGTGCATCCATTTTGCATCTCCCCATATTTTTAAGGTTAAGGATGCAATTGTATGTTGAAGCCCCCTTTTTTAGGGTCAAAGGTGCCCTTGAAGTTAGTTAATTCTTTTTCTTAGGGACTAGGGTACTCTTGCATGAGTTACCCCCTTTTTTTGGGGTTTTGTACACTTAAGTTAGCAACTATGGCTTTGTTAACTGCCTAATGCAGCCTATTTAGCTATTTTGACTTAGTTTAACTGCCAAATGCACCCTAGTTGGCTAATTTGGGCTATTTACACTTTAGTTTCGCATGCATGACTGAGTTAACCACCTCATGAGGTAGTTTTAGGGCTAGTTAACCCTATCCACTCATGCATGGGCAATATTACTTTCTAAGGAGGGCACACTTATCACTTTGAAGCCTATTTAAATCCTAACAACACTTGCATGGACAACATTACCCCGAAGGAGGGCACATTTGACCATTCGGGGTGATTTCCCTCGAGTTTCACTCACTTTATGCTTATGCATGTAGTTAAGAATAGCTTTGTTACTTGTATATTCAATCTTGCATCTCATTGATCAAGAGCTTATGCAATTCATTCATCGATGTATTCTATTGAGCATTTGATTGATTAATGGAGACTACTTAGCTTAGATCCTTAGTTGAATTCTCTCTTGATTTCTATGCAATTGTATTGAATTCTCATCTCTAATGAGCTCTCTTTGCCAGGTTATTGAAGATGATGTTACTCTAATACCTTCTTCTTCTCTTCTTTGGATTGCTAACTATATTATTGCTCCATTTGTTGAAAATATCACATTGACTTGCTTTTGTTAACAAGTGTAAGACACTCATAATTAGGGTAGTGTAAGAGATTAGTATGATAGTTGTTCCACACTGTTTTCAAATGCTTCCCCACCATAGAATGAAACATATTTTGGTTGAATACTTGACCAAAAAGGTGCACCCTGTGTTTCATCAACTCTTTTTCAAACTTAGGCCTTGGTATTTAGAGCCAATTCTTATTGTCGATGTGAAAAGACCAAATGCCTTCTTGTACAAATGTTGTCGATAAAACAAGTTATTTCCTACCATTGTAATTATATAACATGATTAGACTTATAAGATCAACATAAAAATATTAAATTGTATAAAATCAAAATAACCAAAGGGATTAGTTATAATTACCATGATTTTTTAATCCCTTTACTGGGACGAGTTCTTTGTCTATGTGCAAAGAAATAGGTAATTGCCCAATGCTACGGACAATTATGACTAACAAGGGAGTCACCTAAACATCCGAAACAGGGGTATCAAAAGAACCATGAGTAGAGGCACCAACAATACTAGGTGTAGGAGTATAGGCACTGGGAGTAGGAGCATGACTAGAGGCATCAACAATAAGTGCCAGAGTACAAGCACTAGGAACAAGATTATGGGAACTTACAACAATAGCAACAATAGAAGCACCGATGGAATAAGAATGTGTGCCACTCTTGATGCATGTGGCATCCAGTCTCAAGAACATCTATAAAATACAAGTTTTTCCAAGTACAATAATCCATCAAAGATAATAAGTTGTATACATTAAATCAACCAAATATCTGATCTAATTGCTAATTTCGTACGTTGGATTGATTAATTTTTGCAATCAAGTATTCTTATATTTTCATGCTTTCTTCAACGTTATCAACCATCAAACTTTTAAGTTTGTTTGCCCCATTTTCAATTTGTTTTTAATAGTTTTGGAAGGATTAGGATCATCAAAGAATTCATCATCATCACCGTGATGAGGTAGTGTGGAAGCCTACAAATAACCAAAATTTAAGATGGATTAGAACTTAAATAAACATTGACAATAATTAATAAAACATATTAAATTTGGAAGACCAAGCGAACTGCGAGGAGGGAGATTCGAGCTCCAAGAAAATGGAGATCCCTAGGAGTACGTTAATATCTAGTGTCTCCTGTAATTGGAGTTAAATCCCTGATGCGGAAGGAAGTGGCAGTTATTTCAGATGAGGATGGTTCAGAAAGATGGACGGGTGCATCTGCATGGGAGCCGAGCACCATTGATTACTGAGAGGAGCACCATTGATAACTGTTATTGGCATTATTGATTACTGATTATTGGCATTCTTGAAAACTGAGAGGAGCCGCTGAGCAATCTTCTACAAATCTGCAGACCCGTCTCCTACTAACCCAATCACCCTAATCATCTGGATTATTTGCATCTGGCATTAGCCGGAGGCGTGAGGACAAGATTCTTAGCATGATGATGTGCGTTACTTCATAGATTTGTGAATACTAATTGGAATTTGGGTGGATTCGAGCTGGTGATCGGATGAGAAACCTGAGGTGCTCGAATACAAGATTCATCAGCAATTGCCAAAAAATCAAGCTCTGAATTGATTGTTGGCCATAAGCAGGATAATAGGGGATCTGAGGATTGCTGTAGTTGATGTTATGTTTGGAGGTGATTATAACTGAGAAAATTAAGGCAACTGTCGATGATTTCTTGGACGTCTCTGGGATTGGATTTTACCACCTGATCTATATCCTTTTTCTTGGCCATTTTCCATGTGGATTACCCAGCCATGGTTCCTGTATAGCATACCATTTCTGCATGTGTTGCATAACCTGATTCATCTGGTCGGCCCATTTACAGGTTGACGGCTCGTGGGGTTCTGAGCTTTGTTTGAGTGATTCTGGATTCTGGTGCTTTTGGATTGTACAGCTGCTTCTTGGTTTGATTCTTGGTTTTGGGTGGAGATTTGATGGCTACCCCGGGTGGAGGAGAATTTTTGCCAGATGACGAATCCCTGCTTAGCCCACGAACAGGGACTTCTGCTAAGGCTGACTCACTTAAAAAACCTGTTAAGACGGTTAAAGATCGGCAGAGACAGGACTTGTTGGTGCTGGGGGTGGATGTTTCGATGGAAGAGACGGAGGATTTCTCTCACACTGCTGTGGTGGGACATGTACGGGGCAGAAGATTTGGCCGAGGGTTCCTTCAGCGCTGGGTGGCTGAGACGTGGAAGCACTTCGTGTCATCAGCCCCTGAAGTCCGCGTGTTGACGAAAGGATGGTTTTCCTTCATCTTAAGGAACAGGGGGGAGGTCAATGTTGTTTTAAGCCGATAATGGTCGATGTTGGGAGTCCCTCTTGTTCTGAAAAGATGGTCCCCCTTCTTCGAATCGAAAAAGGAGAAAGTAGATAAAGAACCGCTGTGGGTGAAGCTTCCTGGATTTCCCATGCATTTGTGGAATGAAACTCGGTTTGCTGAGATTGGGAATTATCTTGGTGATTATGTGTGTTCAGATTCCTCCCATCTTCAGACTGGCATCTACACGGTAGCTAAGATATTGGTAAATATCGATCTTCGGATGGGACTTTCTGCTGAGATTAAAGTTCATTCCAAGAATGGGGACTTTGTTCAATTACTGGATTATGTGGGTGTGCTGTTTAGGTGTCACCGTTGCCACGCTCTTGGACATATGGTAGCCTGTTGCCCTCTACCGTTTCGGTATAGTAAGCCTCTGATTGATGAGGCAGCTGCAGCAGATGCTGATCCACCGACGATGGTGAACTCTCAGGCGGTGGTGGCTGATGAGAGTGGGCCTACTATTGAAGGGGGGGTGATCTTAGAATCTGTGGTTCCATCCGATTTATGTGGGAGGCTTGGATCAGAGGATTTGCTGCCACCTTTGGTGAACATCAGAAAGGTGATTATTGGGAGTGCGCCTCCAGATGCTGAGGGGGTTCCTTTGTGTTCCGCGACTTCTACTACCGGGGCTACCTCCAAATTGCTACAGGAGCTGTCCATTATTCGACGGGGCTCACCTGCGAATCCTTTGGGTTTGTCTCATTTCCTTTCTCCTGCTGTTTCCTTATTTGATGACACTTTTTTTTTGGGGGGGGGTAGCCTTGGGTCTCCTCCTCGTCCGGATGCTCCTTGTCTGTTGCCTGATGTGGATAGTGTTGTCACGCCGTCCATTGTTTCCACCACTCACTCCATCTGCTCTGAGGGTAGAAGTATAAGATATGCTCTTCGTAGTAGGGAGATACCTTATGAGGGTTAGGGGGGCAAGGGACTTCCTGCATTGGCCTATAGTGTTGGGGGGAGAGGTCGGGGCCGCAAATCCCATTTGTCTAAAGCACAGGAACGGGCTAAGGTGGATTTAGTGATGGGTACACAATCTTCTATTGAGTGGGAACTTAGAGCTGTGAAAGCCCCGGAAGGGGGTATATTATGAAACTTATGTCCTTCAACTGTCATGGGTTGGCGAGTCCCATTAAAAAATCGTCGCTTAGGAGGCTGGTAGACTTAGATCAACCGGATGTTTTACTGTTGCAAGAAACTTTGGGTGGCAGTGAGGATGTTGTACGAGCTTTAGAATATTTGCTTCCTGGTTGGAAGTTTGTTGGAGTGGATGCCCGGGGGCGCTCTGGAGGGCTGGCCTTGGGGTGGAAGGTTAAGAGTTGCCGATGTGATTGTTCTTGGGGAATCTCTTCTGGTATCGGTTTGGAAGTTTGGGATGCTGAGATTGGTTGGATGATCACGATTCTCAATATATACGGGCCCTATTTAAATAGGGTTGGATACTGGGACTCCTTGCTTGGTATGGATATTTTTGATGGTAGGGATGTGATTTTGGGTGGGGATTTAAATCTTACTCTGGGATCTTCTGAAGTGTGGGGGCCTCGGGCTGCTCCGGATACATTAGCAAATTATTTCATTCAAGCCTTTGTCAGGAAGGATCTTATTGATATTTTACCATCCAAGTTATCTCCAACTTGGAGGAATAAGAGAGCTAGGGAACATCGGGTGGCTAAAAGACTGGATAGGTTTCTGGTGGCTGAAGTGTTGGCACTGGGTGTTGATGTTGTCAGACAGTGGGTAGGTCAGGTGGGATATCTGACCACTGCCCCATCTCCCTGGAATTACGAGGTAGTAGGCATAAACCTCCAAGCCCTTTCAAATTCAATCCTAGCTGGCTGAAGGAGGAGGCTTTTATTAAGCTGGTTCAGGAGCAGTGGGATCATCGACCACTTGACTCTCAGATGCATGCAGGTGCACACTTTCATCACAATCTTAAGAGAATTAAAAAGGCCACTATTTCCTGGGCACATGAAAAAAGGGTGATTGATGATCAGACTTTGCAGACTGCTGAGCTGAATATCGATAGGATTCTGAATAGTCTGGGCATGGGATATTTGGATGATCAACAAAAAGGTGAGCTGTTGGAGTGGGAGAGACGCAGGAATGTGATTCTGTGCAAGCGAGAAGAGCTGTGGAGAATGAAAAGTAGGGCGATCTGGCTTCAGTGCGGTGACGAGAATACCAAATTTTTTCAAGCGAATGCTAAGGGGAGAAAATTCACAAACTCAATTTGGGAATTATCTTCTGAAGCAGGGGAACAGGTTTCCAACTTTGATGGCTTAGCGGATATGGGTGTTAGACATTTTGGAGATTTCTTCACAGCACAACCTGGAGTCTCCATTGCTGAGATTATGCGGGTGACTCAGATTTTCCCTCGTTTTTTGGGGGAGGACGATAATAGACTGTTGATGGAGGAGGTGACGCCGAACGAGCTCTCGTTGGTAATGCAATCCTTTCAAAAGGATAAAAGTCCGGGGCCAGATGGCTGGCCTATAGAATTCTTCTTAGGATTCTTTGATTTCTTCGGGGAGGAATTATTGAATGTGGTGGAAGAATCGAGAAAGGCTGGATTTATCCATGGACCGTTCAACTCCACCTTTTTAGCTCTTATACCGAAGAAGGACAAGCCTGATAGCTTTGATGAATTCAGACCTATTTCTCTCTGCAATTGTATTTATAAGATCATCTCTAAGGTTATGGCGAGGAGACTTAAGAATATTCTGTCTAAGCATATTTCTTGTGAGCAATTTGGATTCTTGGAAGGCCGCCAAATACATGAGGCCATTGGCGTTGCACAGGAAGGATTACACACTCTGAAAGTGCAGAAGCAGAAGGGTGCTGTGATTATGATTGATCTTTCCAAAGCATTTGATAGGGTTAGCTGGCTTTATATCCGAATGCTTCTAACTCATCCGGGGTTCTGCTACGAATTTATTATTTGGATTATGGCCTGCCTCACTACGGTAAGCTTTGCTGTTCTGATCAATGGTTCTGCTAGTCCATTCTTCCAGGAGGGCAGGGGGCTATGACAGGGATGTCCCCTCTCTCCGCTGCTGTTTCTCCTTGTTGCTGAAGGACTCAGTCGTTTTATTCTGCATGCAAAAGCTGATGGTTCCTTTCGGGGCATATCCATTTCTCAGGTATTGTTTATTACACATCTCCTTTTTGTCGATGACATTCTGATATTTTGTGATGGCTCGCGACAAGATATTGATAAGGTGGTAGAAGGTCTCCAATTAGTGCAAGTTGCAGCGGGTATGCTCGTGAATATTGATAAATCCACTATCACATGCTCGAATTTAACCGAGCAGGAGATTCATTGTATGGCTAACAAACTACCATTTAGGACTTTGGATATTGATGATGGATTAAAGTACCTTGGCTTTCACTTGAAACCGAATGCTTACCTGAAGGCTGACTGGCAATGGTTAATAGCAAAATTAGAACAACGTCTACATGGATGGAGTCATAAATGGCTCTCTCGGGCTGGGAGGCTTGTCCTGGTTAAATCAGTTTTGGAAGCAATGCCGGTGTATTGGATGTCTCTTGCTTGGATACCCATAGGAGTACTGGAGCAAATCCGGAGATTGTGTTTTTCCTTTCTTTGGAAGGGTTTGAGTGAGCATCGAGCTCTGGTGTGGGTCAGATGGGAAAAAATTGCTATCCCAAAAGCATTGGGAGGCTGGGGGGTTAAAGAATATTTTTTTGTTTGCAAAAGCCTTGGGGGCCAAAGTGTCATGGCGACTTATACATACACAGAGTCTCTGGACAAGAGTGGTATATCATAAATATATTGCCCCTCTTACTCTTCTCGAATGGATCAAGCTGGGCAATAAGTCGAGGGCAAATTGCTCTGTGGTCTGGAAAGCAGTGGTGCAACATTTCTCTTTGGTCGGTTCTGGATTAGTGTGGCGGATTGGAAATGGGCGTCTACTTCGTATTGGACTGGACCCTTGGGTTGGCTGTAGGGGAGGTCATGTCCTTTCTGTGGAACTGAGGAATTTTTTGGCTGCTAGAGGTTGTCATTTTCTGGCTGACATAGAGGATCCGGGATCATCTACTCTATGGCATCAGGGGTGGATCCCTGCACAGGGACTTGAGATCTTTGGTGAACTGCAAGGGGCTTGGGAGGATTATCTACGGATTTTAAGAATTTCTAATATTCGACTGACTAATAGGGAGGATGAACTTATCTGGGATCACCATCCCTCGGGATTATACTCACCTAAAAATGGATATATCCAGCTAAATGTGGAAGCTCATAACAGAAATTTGGTGTGGTGGTGGAAATATTTGTGGAAGTTAAGGTGCCCAGGTAAAGCAAAATTACTCTTCTGGGTAATACTGGAAAATAAGGCTCCTACCTGGGACATTTTGCAAAAACGTTTCCTCCAGGGTCCGGGGATCTGTCCTCTTTGTAGGGAAGCGGAAGAGACCATAGCTCATCTTTTTGTTCAATGTCGGTTTTCACAGGCAGTTTGGAATGAAATCAGCAGATCTTTGGATTTTCAGGTGAGATGGAGGGGAGAGAGCGTACTGGAAGCGTTCCAGCTGTGGTGTTCTTTTCAAAAATCCTCTTCCATCCGGGCAGTCCCGTGTATTTTTGCATGGGGCATTTGGATTACCAGAAACTTGCTGATTTTTCACGATCGAAGGGCTCCGTTGGTGTCTGTTGTGGCTCAAGCGCTGGCGGTTATACATCAATACGAGGCTCCTGTCCTGATGAGTAGCACACGACCTGTGCGGATTGAACAGATTAACACAACAATGTCGTGGGCATTTTTTGATGGAGCCTCTTTGGACCATCAATCGGTGTGTGGTGGGGGGGGTGTCCTCTACAAAACAACGTCCCATTACTTCCATCTCGTGGCTGGTCTGGGGAGAGGATCAAATAACTATGCGAAACTTATGTCACTTAAACTGCTGATGTTATTTGCACTTGAACAAGGATGTATATCTCTACAGATCTTCGGCGACTCCCTGTTAGTAATCAACTGGGCAAAGGAGATCTCATTTTGTCATGTGATGGTCCTATTACCCATCCTGGAGGAGGTGATCCGGTTAAAGCAGTCCTTTAACCACATTACTTTTACACATGTTTATAGGGAGAGGAATGGGCTGGCAGATCAGCTCTCCAAGGAAGCTACGCAGCAGGATATAGCATTTGGCACTTGGAGGATTACTAATCATTCACCGGGGGGCACTTTCAGCTATTACCACAGACCTTTTCTTGATGATATTGAGGCACAACATTGAGCAACAGCACAGCATTTGTTGATCAATGATTTCTTCCATTTCTGTTACAATATTCGATTTTCTGTAATAGGATATATGTGTGTTGTATGGACAGCAGTAGCAGTTTTTTGTTGTTGTATGTATGGGACATCAGATATGATGATAATATGGGACAGTAAATATGTGACAATGTAGGGATCTCAGTGATTCTACTACATGTGCAGAATGTAATTTTATTCATCTATTTGAAATAAAATTACGATTTTTTCCGAGGAAAAAAAAAAAAACATATTAAATTTATCTTTTTTTTATAACAAAGCCGAATAATGTTTGTATTAAAAGAAGTTGCAACCAAGCTAGACAATGATATAATACAAAAAGAGAGCATGTCTAAGTCTAAAAAACAATTGTTCTATCCTTCCAACATGATATAAACTATAAAGCTTTGTGGCCTTGCTTACAAAACTAAATGAGGGATTGTTACTAGAATATAATCTATAAAAGACTTCAAGAAATAAGACAAGTTTGCAGTACATTAACAATTACAAACTTAAAGAAAAACTCATGGAATCATCTTGAGCATGATTGGAGGGGTGAAAATTATGCTTGTCTGCTTCTATGTCCTCCCATAGAAATCCACAAAAAATGAACCCACTGATATATTCAAGTTGGAGGCTAAGGAGATATAACCTTTACTCAGAGTAACCTTGCACATTCTTCCTCTAAACATTGTATTTGCCTCTTTTGTTGTACCAATATATCCATTATGATTGCATTTTTTGAAACTTGTTGGTGCTCTAATTCATGAGATTTTTTTGTAGCATAGAAAATATAAGTCTTGTTCCCGTTCATGAGCTCTTCCCGGCGACAGAGAAACATGTGAATTTATAGAATGTCTTTCTAACATGAGTGTTTATTGTGACTATCCATATTACTCAATGTTCAAGTTGAACACTATGAGCCAAGTCCTAATGGTGTTTATGCCTATGGCTAAGCCCATTGATCCAAACTACCCTGAAAAACCAAAGACTCAAATTATCATAAATCAGAATAGGGGACTCAACTTGTTTAATGATTCTTGTCGAAGTATAGGTTGAGTATATAGAAAAAACCCAAAGGGACTGTGCACTAGGTTGTCAATATTCTCAAATCCTAGAGAGAAAATGGCCCAAAGGGCACCCTAGACAACCAAACCTAAAGTAGAAATGATTCAACCATATAAATTCACATTTCCCATTAATTCTATTGTCATGCAAATAGATAAAAGGGAAACCAAAATCCCCATAAATATCAATTATCCTACTCATAGAGAAAATAAATAATACACAGAGAAACCCAAGACCAAGTCTTGAATATTTCAAATATTCTTAGAACCAAATCCAAAGACGAGATCCAAACACAAAAACAATATGATTATAAACCATGGCTACGCAGAGTAAATCTATTGTTTGGACCAGAATCTGCGTTTAATAGAAGTAGTCAATCTCAACGTTTCGATCCATACTATTGGATCATCTTCAGGAGACAAATCTGGCTCAAAGGTAAACTAATTCCAAGGATCTTTGTTAAATACAGAGAGCAACCCTTAATTAAAGTATTAATATGTCATCCCATTTAAAGTATTAGGAACATATTAGGTTTTGGAGGGTTTTTTTTATATGTTGAAGAATATAGAGAACCAACTTCCAAGAATCACTTAAGTTTGAGCCCTCATCCCTATTATGATTTTCCGGGTTTAAGTCTATCTCAATCTTTTCTCAGACCTTCCTTTTAGTGAGGTGTTCTATGTTGGCAATGATTCTAGCCTTTTCTATACAAATTTGATGGCCTGTGTTGTGCGAATGTTCAACCAATGCTGATTTCTTGAATCTATCATGCCTAAGATCCGCAATATCTTCCTTTAACTGGACCTCCATCGATCTCCCGGTTTCCCCAATATATACCTCCCCACAAGAGCACGGAATGGAGTACACACCCTTATAAGTTCATGGCTTGATTGGGTCTTTTGTGGAGTCTAATAATTTCTTAATGGTGTTAGGTGGGGTGAAGATGATTTTAAAACCTCTATGTCTCAAAATCTTGGCTAAATTATATGTTGTGCCTTTGATGTAAGGAAATGAAACCATCTTCTTCTCAATTGGGCCTTCTTCACATTTCTTTTCCACCCCAACCCTTTTAGCTCTCGACACCATCCCATTGAATTGTTTTTTACTATAGCCATTGTCTTGGAACACTCTAGATAGATGTTCAATTTATTTTCCTAAGTGTTCATGATTTGAGACTCTTAGTGCTCTCGTAACTAGGGTGTTAATAACCTCAATCTTTTGAGGAGGGAAATGATGGTATTTGGCATGAATATACTTATCCATTAAGAAAACCTTACAAGGGTGTGTACTCCATTCTATGCTCTTGTAGGAAGGTATATATTGGGGAAACTGGGAGATCGATGGAGGTTTGGTTAAAGGAGCATATTGCAGATATTAGGCATGATAGATTCAAGAAATAAACATTGACTAAACATTCGCACAACACATGCCATCAAATATGTATAGAAAAGGCTAGAATCATTTCCAGCATAGAACACCTCACTAATAGGAAGGTTCGAGAAAAGATCGAGATAGCCTTAAACTTGGAAAATATTAATAGGGATGAGGGATCAAAGTTAAGTGATTCTTGGAAGCTGGTTCCTTCAACATATAAAAATCCCCTCCAAAATCTAATCTGTTCCTAATAATTTAAATGGGCTGACATATTAATACTTTAATTAAGGGTTGCTCTCTGTATTTAATAAAGAACCTTGGAATTAGTTTACCTTTGAGCCATCTTTGTCTCCTGAAGATGATCCAATAGTATGGATCGAAACGTCGATATTGACTACTTCTATTACACGCAAATTCCACTCCAAACAATACAACATCAACAATTAACTAAGGAGATTGGGAGAGGCTTACTTGAAAACACCAAAGCTTGGCACTCAAACCAAAATCAATGCCTTACCTGATTACAAAGCCCAATATCCCATGTTCATCCATGAGAGAGAGCTTTTAGGGTTTAAAATTTGTGAGAGCCATAAACTTTGGCATGTGTGTGGGTAGAGCCCTTTTAAGTGCGTCATCCCTCCTCCCTTTGATACCATAAAACCTGATGAGACCTGTCCTATTCATATCGATGTTTGTCATTCAATTTGGAGAGTGGGTAATACTTAGGGGATTGGGATAAACATTGATACCTCATTTGGTATTAACATGCCTTCTACCAACCCAAATGTTAGATTGACATGTAGATCAACTTCCTTATTAATATTCTTAGGATATGAAGCAAATGAATCCCCTCAAACTTGTGTATTTCTTTCATGATTCCAACGAGGATTCTAGCAATCTTGTCATTGTTTGGGGGATGGGTTTAGTTCATAAATTGAATAATGATTGAATAATCCTTGAAGACCACCAAGGTTAGAATCCTTGAAGAAAAGTGTAAGCCTCAAATTGGTTGTTTGATGTTATTCCTAATCCCCATTCAAAGATAAGTTCTTATGTTCCACCAGGATCAAGAATGATCCCCCTGCACCTTCCATCCATGAATAGATAAAATTTATATTAGACTAACCCCCTTTCATTGATTTTTTTCTTGCAATCAACTTACAACTACTTAAACACTAGTGAGTTAATTAGATAAAAGATGCATAATATATAATTGTTTTTTTTTAATTGAAATGTATATTGTATTAAAATAAAAAAAATCGTGGCTATGAACCAAATCGGCAGTGGACATTTGATAGCCAAATTGACAATGAACAAATTCAGCATAACCGAGTTGAGTGCCTGTAGAAGCCATTATTGATTGAGGTTAACAATTGAAGGTCAGTTTGGCTTTCATCAACTGGAGAATCACATGCTGAATGAGCTTATGACAGATGTTAAAATGAATGAGATTATTACATATGAATAAGACGAAGAGTGTGCTAAATGAGCTTATAACAAATGCTAAAATGAATGAGGCAATCAATAATTTGCTAAATGGTTTCTAATTGCACAAGGATTAGCGATCCAAATCGAACATCCATTTGAATAATGTCATCCCTTCTGCAGAGTTCGATGGGAGGCGTTCTGCATTGAGAGATCCTGCAATTGTTCTGCAGTGGTCGAAATACGATCTGTACCGAGTCTTGATTTCAGAATGATGGATTGGATGTGTGGCAGGAGGGAAACTAAGTGCCCTGTTTCAGAAATAATGAGTCGTTCTCATGGAATCTAATGAGATTCGCTGTCAGTGCTGGAGAGATGAAGGATCCCTTGATTGAGTCTGGTGGCTGCATTTGCTTCAATGTCATCCTCACTATTTAAATTTCTTAAGATGTGAAAAGCCTTGAATTGGGTAAAAGTACTTGAAATTTGCCTTATACGCTAGATGATTCGATTAAGAGCTAAATTGTTGATGTTAGTAGTTGTATTGAGAGCTTTGATGATGATCATAGAGTCTCCGAAGACATGTAAATTGTCAATCTTCTGTTCTTTGGCGATCTGGAAACCTTTCATCAAGGATAAGGCTTCTACTATATTGTTTGAGCAGATGCCCAATCCCCATCTGAATTTTAGTCTCATTACCCCTTCCCTTGTCCACAAGACTCCCCCAACTCCTGCTGCTCTGGGATTTCTCTTGGAAGCACCATCGAATTGTAAGCTGTTTATATCCTGGTTATTTCTCCATTCTTGGAAATTAGGGTTAGTAAGTCTGATTTGCCATGCTGGATGATATTGCAATTGGGGATCTTTACTTGGATGAGGGATGGTGGTTCCTATCCAACTCATTTCTTTCATGCTGAGGGTTGCATTGGTCTTGTACTTGGAGGTGTTGAGGCATTCAATCAGTAATCCTTTGGTTTGGCCTGCGGTTTGTAAGGGAGTGTAATGCTTTTCATGGAAGATGGAATTGTTTCTTGCGATCCATATTTTCCAGCAAGTGTATTTGGGAATGGAAGTCCACATATGGCACCAGAGTTTCTTTATGGAGAGGGGAGACGGATAAATGGATTTCCAATCTTTGAAGAGCTGGGTGGTGGAGGTGAAGGAAGGCATGATAATATTGAGATCAAGGAGCAAATGTTTCCAGATGAGCTTGGTATATTGACAATCCAGAAAGAGATGGTTGAGTGTTTCAAGATTGTTGTGGCAGAGGGGGCAGCAAAAAGGCCCGTGGAATCCTCTCTTGTTGAGATTTTCGCCGGTGAGAACTTTGCAATGGATTAATGTCCAAGTGAAGAAGTTGATTTTAGGGAGTCCAAACGGATCATACCAATTTCCATAAATATTTTCTTGCATTATCACGAGTTTGAAGTGCTTTGTAACCGAGGACAGAGGTGTAAGAACCTGTGCGGACCAAACCCCATTCGTCTTTGGCCATAAGATGTATGGGGGCGCATCCTTTCAGGTTGTCGAGGAGTATGGTTTTGGCAGATTCAAGATGGAGAGGGATGGTTGTATTTTTCCAGCTTTTCAAGTTGCCATGAATGTCCCATGAACTGAAATCTTTTAGAGTTGTGATTCCATGTTGATTGAGCCAAGCTGCAATATTATGTAACTCACGGGTGCTTTGAATGACTTCTTTGTCCATGATCTTGTCCATGAAAATATCTATATTCTTGCCATTGCCAGGGACCCAGTATAGGCCTTTTGAGAAAAACTCCCCAGCGCCTTGCATAATGTCTAAGTGTTGGAGCCTTTGGAAGTTGGTTTTTGGTTCCATGTATATATTTCTTTCTGAGTACTTGACTAACTCGGTGGCATTTATTGTGTAGGATTTTCCAGAGAAGCTTACCACCTAGTGCCAAGTTTGCATGGAATGGATCACGAATTTGAAGGCCTCCCAAAGATTTTGGTTGCTTTATGGTCTCCCAATTCACTAAGTGGATTTTGTTATCATTGTTTTTCCCACCAAACCATAGAAAATATCTCATTAATTTACTTATCTGATCCGCTGCTCCTTTTGGGGCAAGGAGGATTGAGAATTTATAGATAGGTAAAACGGAGAGGATGGAGTTCACTGAGATCAATTTTCCAACCTTGCTGAGGCAATGCCCTCCCCATCTTCTAATTCTGCTTTTTATTTTGTTGATCGTGTCATCCCAATTTCTGGAATTTGAATTACCATATGTGATTGGAAGGCCCAGATATATGAATTTGTCCCAGTGGTTGTGGACTTTGATGCTAACAATTCTACTGATTTTGGCTGCGACGTTGTTGTTAAGCTTCCAATAGTATACAACACTTTTATGGAAGTTGATCTTGCCTCTGGATGCATTGCAATATAAATTCAGGTTGCGCTTGAATTTTCGGGCTATGATGGAGGAGGCTCCACCCAATAATAATAAATCATCGACGAAAAGGGTATGAATGAGGGGGTGGGAGTCAAGGGTCAAATGGAGTCCAGGGAGGGAACCTGTAATTATTTCATGACTCAGTTTTCGACTTAGTGAGTCTGCCAGGATGATGTACAGGAAAGAGGAAAGTGGGAAGCCTTGTCTAATGCCACGCGTGGCTTGGAAGAAGTCCGTGGGGCGGCCATTAATTAAGGGAGTGATCTAGGGTTTGCATATGCATGCTGAGATCCAGTTGATGAAGGTTTCTTTGAATCCAAAGCATGTCATAATTTTAAAAAGAAAAGAATGCTTGATGCGGTCAAAAGCATTGGCCATGTCAAGCTTGATTAACATACCTTTTTCCTTTCGGGAAATGCTGGAGTGGATTTCTTCTTGTACAAGGATGACATTGTCAAGTATTTTCCTCCCTTCCAAGAAGCCACCTTGGTTGCCGGAAATAATTTTGTTGAGTAGAGGCTTCATCCAAGTCGCAAGCATCTTGGAGATAATTTTGTAGGAGGAGTTGCATAATGAAAGTGGTCTGAATCTGCTGAAGGAGCTAGGATTAGTTTCCTTTGGGATAAGGGACAAGAAAGTGTTGTTTGTGCATCCACCGATTTTTGCTTTAGAATGAAAGTTTCTTATCATTCTCATGAAATCAATTTTGATGTAATTCCAACATGCTTTGTAGAAAAGCATAGAGAATCCATCGGGACCCGGTGCTTTGTCAGATTCGAAGGAGTGAATTGTGTTGAGTACCTCCTGCTCGGTGAAAGGTTTGTGCATGTTATAATTATCCTCAAGCGTGATGCTCTTTGGAATGTGCTCCAGAAGTGTAAGCTCGTCATCTCCTTCAATATTTCTGTCTTCAGCGAATAGCTTGGAGAAGTGAATGAGACCAACGTTTTTGATGTTCGTGTTTCTAGTGACAATCATGCCATTCTCTGTTTTGATTTCAGCGATGTGGTTGGAGGACTGTCTGACTTTGAATTGCATGTGGAAATAATTGGTATTCTTATCACCTTCTTTGAGCCAGATGCTCCGCGATTTCAACCTCCAGTATTCCTCTTCAATTCGAAAAGCGTGATAAACGTTGGATTGCTGTGTAACTTCTTCGTGTAATGTGATTGCTTCAACAAGGTGGTTTTCCATAGCAAATTGGATGTCCTCTAGAACACCCACAACAGTCTTTCTGGGATTTGTGGGGGCTGGGCAATTGGATTTGGCCCAAATCTTAAGTGTGTGTTTGGTGTTTTTTAGTTTATGTTCCCAAATGTAGCAGGGGGAATGAGAGATGGGAATTCTCCACGCGATTTCCAGAGTGTTCCAGAAGCTGGCATGAACGAGCCATTGGGGGCTGAACCTAAAGGAGAATGGGCCGAGGTCCTCGTTGTCATGAAAATGGAGTTGGATGGGTTTATGATCTGAGGCTATATTGGCCAGAATGCTGGATGAGATGGTTTGGGTATCAAACAAGAGGCTGTTGTGGACGAGGAATCTGTCCAGTATGGCCATGATATTTCCCTTGCCAAGACGCTTATTAGACCATGTGTATTTCCCTTTTTTGGGGTTGATGTCGATGAGGTCCCATGTTCAGAGAAGGGCTTCAACCTGAGGTTTGAAGAATTCTTTTCCAATGAGGCCACCTGTTGTCACCAGAGTTCACGCTTCAATTTGTGCTCAACCTGTCGAACATTCACTTGAAAGTCCATGAATGTTAAGAGTTTAAAATCTTTATGGCATAATATTCACTCCACAAGAAAGGGCGTCTAGTCATACTACACTACAGGAACCAAGAACCAAGGATGCATTAAAATGTCAAATTAAAGTAAAACGCCAAAAAGAAAGTGTTTACGTGCCCATCCAAAGCGATTTCTATATCATTTCCTTCACAATGTGTAAAGCAGGAACAGTTTCCAGGTCAAATCCAATTGCCAGCAAACTATGAAGGCGTCGGTTTTTGTATCTTCATTTTTATTTCCTCCTTTGAGAGTTCTCGACATCTGTTGTTGAGATGATTATTTTATTCATTTGCATTGGCGGGTTGTTCTTCAAGGTTTTTGTGAGCAGCTGGAAGTATTAATGATGTTTGTGTAATTCGGTGAATGGATGTCAGTATGAAAAATGTCTATTGAGCTGACAGTGGAGATCTTCTTGCAATCACAAGTGACAGTTCATTATATATTTTAAAGCACAATCGTGAGGTTGTTTCTACATATTTGGATAGTGGTAAGCCAATTGATGAGCAGGTTCGGACTAGAATTTGGGTTGGGGATTGTTTCATATACAATAATGCAACTTGGCTTCTTAATTATTGTGTTAGTGATGAGGTAAATTCAAATTGATGGGATAAACATTGTTCTACTTGGAGATCTGGATAGGGATCGCTACAAGAGTACAAGAGTTCCCAGTTTTAGCTCGAATCAAACTGATCAAAGGGAGTTCTTTTTCTGCTATTTCAAATGAGTTTGGAGTTGTCCCTTGCATGACTAAAAGCACAGGCCAGTTTGCATTTGGAATGGTTTGTCCCAGGTCATATTATCAACTTTGGCATTCACAGCATTCGAATTTTCACCAAATGGAGCTATTGGGAAATAATTCTTCAATTCTTATTCCATTCAGGAACTGATTTGGTGAACATAAGAGGTTTAAAGGAGGGACTTCAGTCGTGCTGGTAAATGGATTACAGATGGTATGAAATTACGTAATTATCAATTTCCTCAGAATGCTAGCCCCGTGGCTTACCTTGTGCGTCCATATGCATATATTAAGATGAATAATTTCTGCTTTCTGAAACCCTGACGGAGGTCTTGATCCTAGTGGTTGTCGTTGTGGGTATCGCGCTGGCTTTGATAGTGATTGAATTTACTTCATTCAAATCTGAAGATGACGATTATCCAGGACAGGGTAATAAATTCTGGAAGTGGTTCACTAAATATGTAATTGAAGGATCCACTTTCTACCATACAAATCAGCAGCATGTGATTGTTTTACAAATCTAGTTTAGATGAAGAAAGCTTAGTCATGGCGACATTCCAGAATTTGTCTTGTTCTCATGATTTTGAAAGAGACCATTGATTATTAAGCAAGCTTCCAAATGCTCGGAATGCCAAGTCTCAATTTGAAGTGCTCGCATTGATCCAAGTGTCAAGAACATGAAAGGATACTTCGCGTTGGTTTTGGGTTAGTGTAACTGTTTTGAAGAATACTAATTCACTTGCCATTCATATGCCATACCTTACAATAAAATGGTTAAAAACAATGCTTCGTGGAAGAGTATCATGAAACAGAGTATCATTACCAGATTTGTTGGCATTTGATAGGTCAACCATGTTATCTAGTCTTCGATGAAATAAATAAATATCTTATAAAGGTTGAATATTCCAGATTTCAAGGAGAAAGATCAGCATTCGAAAGTTTAAATCGAGCATTTCTAGGACAACAAATCAAATGAGAAATCAATAGTCCAGAACAAATTCCATATTTTGAGGGCATTCGATTTCATAGTTCTTGATTTTGTAATACATATTTTTTTGGTTAGACTTTTGTTCCAAGAAGTTCACAATAGTTGGTTGATGTAAATTTCTATAAATTCTCTAATTTGTATTGAGATAAGGGGCAGAGGGGAGGGGGTAGAGTTCCAGCCAAGGGCTGTGAAAGTTATGGCATGTGTGAATTTTCCTATGTTAATTTTTGCAGAAATTGACTGTTTATGAATTAAGATATGATCTTTGAGCCTATTTTGTTTTAATCTATGAAGTGTATGCTTTTGGTATTCTGTCCATATGTGGTATAAATTCCATGTTATGATTCTTTCAAACAGCATATAACTATGCCACCATCATGAAATAATTTCTGAGCTCTTATATTCGTAGTTTTAAGATCACAACCATTCTTTGTCCATGTACTCCCTGCTACCTGATTATTGAGTTGCTCGATCTCTTTTATATACTCATCTGCCACCAGAACATCATAAAAATTACTGAGTAGATGTCTGATATCTACCATCTAAGATTTCCTTAAGCTTGACCCTAGCAATCAGGTTCAACTTTAGGGATAACACCACCTTTCTTTTCAGAATTGGAGAGGGTAATGTTCATATCACTAGCTAGTATGATGTTCTGAGGATCATAAGCCTCCAGAAAATATTCAAGTAGACTCGAGCAGTCTTTTTTCTCAGAGTAAATATTGGGTACGTACATGATGAAGAGAGCGACATGCTTGTTACTCTGTAAGTGGGTGAGCTCAGTGTATATCCAGTGTTGAGTAGCAAAGGAGTTGTGGAGATGGAAATTTTTGGAGGACCATAAGGTTTCCAGGCCGCCAGAAGCTTCTCTGGAACTGACTGCGTAACCAAGGTTTTTCTTCTATTTTTATTTTCCAGCAACTAAGACAGTATTATCATTGAGTTTGATCTCTTGGAGTAATAGGAGATCGGGCATGTTGATTCTTTGAAGATCTTTTATTGATTCAATCTTGTAAGGATTTCCTAAACCTCTGCAGTTCCAAGAGACTAGCTTCATCATTTAGGATTGTAGATGGAGGAGGGTGTTCCTCCTGCTTGGTCTCCATATTTCTTTCCTGCTATCCTAGCTCTAGTATTTCTACTGAAAGCCATATCTATCGTGGCTTGGGATCCTTGGACTTTCTCACGCTCAACTTCTTCTTCCCTCAGGTCTTTGGTAGATTTCCAACCAGGCTTTTTGGAAGATTTATCAATGGGTTCTTCCGATGAGGAGGGGGAGCTGGGGGGTCTCACTTTAGTGATTTAAACATAGGAGGGAGCTTCTTTGTGCAGGTCAGATCTGATGGGGCTGGGTATATTCTGAGATGGGGGCATCTTTGGATTTTCATGAGCGGGAGGAGTTGTTTGTGAGTCTTGTTGTTCGCGTATTTCTCCTTCTTCTTCAGCCTTAGGGATGTCATGGATCTCAGATGTTTATAGGGATTTGAATCTGTTCCTCGAGGCCGTCGGATCGTGATGTTGCTGATCTAGTTTCTGTATATTTAGACTTTTTGAGTGGGATTTCATACCTGATTTGCTATTTTTTTATGGTTGTCCATTGTTATTTTTTACCATTTGATTCTAGATCCACAGGATTCATTTTGCATGATCGAGTGAAGTGGCCGTATTTGTGGCAGAACTTGCATTCGAAGGGGATTTGTTCATAGTTGATTTCTTGAATATGGGACCAATCTACTAATGTAATATTTATTGCTTCTGGGAGGCCATGTTCCAAATCTACTTCAATGCAGATTCTCGCGCAAGAGTATTGATATTTTCGGTCAGCTTTGTCGATGTATTTACCCAAGGCATTTCCGATCGCTTATAAAGATTTTGTATTCCAACAGTGGAGGGGTAGGTGAGGGAGTCTCACCCAAATAGGGACAACTGAGGGGATGTCGAGGGATGGATCGAAGTTCGAGGTCCATATGTTTATGTAGAGTCCTTGTGGTCCCATGAAGTAGGGTCCATTCCTGAAGATGAGCTTGTGGTCTTATTTGGATTCGAAAACAAAAGCAAAGTATCCTTTACCCAGGAAGAAGGATTTGACATCTTCCGTAATTAGGGGTCTCCAATTTTTCGGGACCCATTTTTTGGTAGAATTCAGGGAAGGCCATAAGCCTGTGAACTGGCCAATCAATGCACGTTCCGACAGATTTAGGGATGTCTTGCAGGGTAAATCCACCGACAGAGCTACAGTCGAGATCTCGTCGAGTTTCTTCACGAATGTTTGTTGAGTGGAATAGAGGGGCTTCTTAGTGTGAGTAGCTAGAAGTTTTAAGAAGCTATCCGGGTCAAGAGGGGGGCTTTCTACTCCCGAAGCGATTGTAGGCAAAGGGAGAAAGCCTTGGGTGAGGGGCAATAAGTCAAACGGGAAGGGAGAGAGTGGAGGAAGTCCAGGAGGGAATCTTCCGAGGTAGGAGGGAGGTCAACTCGGTATGTAAGGTGGGTGATCGGGAGGAGGGAAGGAAGCCAGGAGGGCTAGGGGCCAACGGCCAGGAGAGCCGAGAATCTTCCTTCCAATTCAGCTAATCGGGGACGATCTGCGTTGAATTCATGCACGCAGCCACTCACTGCAGGTGCACCTTATAATATTCAATTGTTGCAAATCATATTTAAACACAATATTTAGTAAATAACAACTATAAATTGTAAAACATAATTACCTCTTTCCTTAATTTAAAGCTCCATTTTGCAAAGAATTGATTGGACTACCATAGCCATATTACCATGGCAAAGACTTGCTTGAAAAATTGGTCAAGAGGGAAGAGATTGGTGAAAGAATTGGACTTTCCAATTATGATAATGTGAAATTCATTTTGGATAAATCATGTTTTAACATTAAGTTTGTTTGCAAAATAAATTTGGAAACATTTTATTTACTTGATGTACATTAACTAACGACAATCCAATTTCCAAAGTGGGGAAATCCACACAGATGCAAGGTTAAACATTCATATTTGATATAACTTTAAGGCACATGCATGCACATAACAACTAAAATGTATACTTTATTATAAGCATTGAAGAAGTACATTTATTATATTCCTAATCATCCTCATTAAAACATACACAATCATCTTCCCCGTAGGTGCACCCTAGTGGCCATTTATTCTTCTTCATCTAGCATAGGATTAAGGAGTGCATCTTTAAAATCCTTTATAGTAGTGGATGACTGAGACATTACTTTAGGTTAAGTTGTCAGGCTAAGATAATGCCATGGGGCACCTCAGTAATCCACTTGCCACAAACATAATGCTGATAAATTTTTTATTGGTGGACTTGAAAATTTTGGAAATGATGAATGTACTAATGCATGGGGAATTCAATTTCATGTCTACAATCATACTAATTTTATGTTCCCATTGGATATGGTTGATGATAACGATGAGAATATTGGTTGAATCAACATGAACATCATAAGGAGGACAATTTACATAATAGGAATATGGGTGGGAATTCATTCATGATGGCTTGGACAATTTATGCATTTTTTTCTAATTTACAAATGGGAAATGTTCGTAAATATCACTCGATACACAAAATAACATTTTCAATCTGCAAGATATAGAATGAGGGTATGCTAATTAGATAAAATATCCATAAGCTAAAACTATTGCAAGTGGTGAAATTCAAACACAATCAATAAATAATTAATATAAGCTATAAACACATTTATTTGTTTCCTTAATTCTATTCAAATTGTAATCAATCAACAACTCCTCCACCTCTATTGGTTTTATTGCACAAATAACAACTTTATTTCCATCATGCCCCTAAAACACTCAATTAGGTAGTTTGTTCATGCTTCCAGTTGTGGGTCTATATAAACAACTCAATTGGGTAGTTTGTTCGTGCTTCTAGGATGCGAGTTGTTTATAAAACCCACAACATTTTCTACAGCTTTTGGCATTACATCAATATATACAGATTCTCCTTTATTTTGATTGTTTTCCTTCATTTTCTTATTATTTGCACAAATTCCATACCTATATATACTAAGTTGATATTAGGTCAACCATATCCAATGTTCATAATTGTAATTTGGGAAACATAGTCCATTAATTCATCTATGTTGTTGTATGAAATGTTTACACAATCCTTGGAAAAGAGCCCTAGCCCATGTAAATTGGATGGAGAAATTTGGTATTTCACCCACCAATACAAAAATTGATGTCCAACTCAAGAAGTGGGTTTGGTTCCTAGTTCTTCACATAATGCCTATATATTAATGGCACTTCCATGCTTTTGTCAATCTCATTGTCATAAGAGCATGTCCCTCCTTTAGAAAGAAACAAATCCATATGTTTTTTTAATTTTTATTCTAACATTACCACCTTTGGTGGTTCTTAATGTCTGTCTTGATGTTTATCCTCCCCCTTTTTCTTCAAAACCACCATCTCCATTTGAATCAATAATTGACATATATTTATTTGACTGTCCCTACCAATCATAAGTTAAAATTAACACCGAATAATACATTGCATTGTTGCAATAAGATTGTGCTAGTCATACAAATACATTACAATATTATTTAGTTATATATACTTTAGAATACCATTTATTTTGAATACAAGCTAAATACATTTTAATTTAAATTAGTTCCGCTATTATAGGTTGCATCGAATTGCATATAAGGTACTAAATGTGCCCCAAAAGCCTTGGGCATAACCTTGAGTGTGCCTTCTATGCTAAGGCAACAATGTCAATGGTCCCTTAGAGCTCTTACATCCATTTTCTTCACTTGTTGCAATTACAATGCCAAAACTCAACACATTGTAACACGAGAGAACAAACTTAATTACAAAAAAAACTAGTTACCTTGTAAAACATTTTATAGAAACCAATATAAGCACCCAATAGAGGAATAAAAGATCTAACATGAAGAAAGTGTTGTCATTGTTTGCACTATGTTTGCATGCTCGGAGATGAGCTTTTATCAACTCCATCTTCAAAATATTATAAATAGTATACTGACACAATACTGCATTCAATGGAATACTTAAGTATTTGAAGGGTTGGCCCTTGTAGCAAAAGGACTATTCCTTTAGGCCTTAAGTAAATATTTCATACCTCTAACGGATTCTCCTAAGACTCCTTCTAATTGAGGAAGGACATTACAATAAAATTTGTACAAAGAAATTATGTACATTAGCTATTGTTTAATTTAATGGTGTCTCTACCTACTCTATTTATAATATCAACACTCATGTATATATGTAGTGATTAGTAATGGTGTCTCAAAAGCTCCTATCTAGACCCACCATTGTATCTCAAAGTGGGAGATAGACATTGATAAGTATGCTCACTCTAACATAACTATCAAGATCATAGCTATCAAATTCTTTAGTTGAGTTGTTGTCATGTAGGGAGGTGCTATAAGATACAAAATAACCATGTGACCTATCTTTAGGCCCATATTTTTCATCTACCATAGTGGGGATTTCTAACAATCCTGATAAATCCTAAGATAGACATGATTTGATTTCATGGGTAAACAATCATTAAAAACATTTCTTTTATGCCCAACGCTTATCACAAAGGTTTGAAGGTGGCAAAATAGTTACAAAATCTATGGGATGAAAGAACTCTTATTCACATTTGGGATAATTTTTGATGAATTAGGTTAGTTGCACACCAATGTAGTTGTGACATAATGTGAGGGAGAAAAAAAATAATGTGATGATCCCTACATTTTATTACCATATCCCAGACTTGAGGGAGAGAAAAAAATGTAAACTTGTGATTGTTGTTTTATATAATAGTGAACAATTGATATAAGAGTGAACAATGGTTGTCTTGTGATTTGGTTATGCAATATTTGTGAAATTTGGTTTATAGACAACTACAACATAGTAGTTTCCAATTTTATAGGCATATCTGGGCATGCACTTAATGCATGCCATTGTTTAAGTGAAGATCATCACAAAATGTTTGGTTTATGCATTCAAATTACCCACCTAAAAGCACTTCTTATGCCTACAATCTTGGATGGGTGAAGAAGGATGGCAAACTAACACTTATCACCAAAGTTTGCAATATTGATTTTGTTAAAGTTTTTTTGTCAACATGGTTGAATGTAATGTCACTCAAATGGAATGTTGTTATGCATAACAAAACTATCACAACATTTAGTGCTAGTACATATCAAAATCAAGGAACCTCTCCTTATGACTCAACCCAAATATAAATCTATACAAGAATTTAGAATCAAATTAAGTAAACCAAGGTCTATATTTATATTAAGTAAATCACTGGGCACCACTGACAAAGTCTGTCATAGGGATTTGAGGTCATGTTTGTCTCATTGGGATTTGGGGGCATAATTAACTTTGCATAAACTCCAATATATCATTCTAGAACATAAGGCATTAAGGCGTATCATCATTATATTAGAGAGTTTATGAAAAATACACTGATGGAACTAGTTTATGCAAAACTAAAGATTACCTTGCAAACTTATTTACAAAGACCATGATCAAAGGAAAAAATAAAATGTTTAGAGATACAATTTGTGTTATTAAGAATGCATTGCCCATAAAATTAATAAATAAAATTAAAGAATAAATTATTAATGCATTTCCCATAACACAATTGACCTAGAATACCCATGTGCATTCCTACAGTTCCATGCATAGTACCTGAGCCTCACACACAACCTATAGGTCTAGTTAGGAACCATATGCAAACTATATCCCTCTCAACACATGCACATGCTCATATTCCATGTGTTCACCCACACTTCTCTCATAGGCCTTCCAACATTCCTAGGAGTGTCGCCATGGCATCCAAACATTAATTTAGTTCCTAGAAACTCAAACTATGTTCAATCATACTAAACCGTTTCAGTTTTTATGATGTAACTAACCCTATTCAATATAAATATGATAGAATATATTTGAAAGGGGTTGGACAATTTAGACTTGATATGTTTATTGCATTATGCACCAAGGGATTCTACCTAAACATCTAATTAGAAGTGTTTATTTGCATTTAATAAATATATATTGTCCCCATTATATTAATTGCATCTTTGCGTATATTTGTTCTCACAATTCTCCAAACTATTTATAAGATGTTAGTTTTTCAACATTGTGTCCCCTAATATCTCCTAGAGATCATATCAAAGTGCACATTTAGAGATAATGAATAGAACTAGTATCCTTTAAAAGACAGAAAATGGTTTGGTTTCACTCTAGGATGAACCCTATCACAAGGGAAGGCATTGAATACTAGAGGCATAAGACATATAAACTAGTTATGGAAGTGATAAATGAACCTTAGGGAGAGAGAGATTGAATGAACTATCCAAGACGCTCAAATACCAAACTTATAATTGAAGGTGAAACCAAAAGAAATACATAAAACCCTAAAAACGTGATAGCAAGGTGAGTACTCCAAGCCCTTTCATAAGAAGGAAAGATAACCTAACCTAAATGTTCATAATGAAGAGGATGAAACAACGAACTGTAAACCTTCAAATAAGTCTTAAAAATATAAAACATATGGAAAAAAACAATTACTACAATCCATAAAAGGCATTTGAACACATTTGATTCAATTGTCCTAAAAATATAAGGAATGCATCAAAAATAAAAAAAATACGGGAAAAAGCAAGAAGATTAGAAGTATCCCACTATGCTGTCCTATAAAAACCAAGACCTTCTTACTCCACTACTATGTCTACACCTATCATGCGTGCTATTTGTGAGGATGTAAACACTATATAAATCATATATGGCTAGAAAGCCGATCAAACATTTACTCCCCCTAGAGGAAAATCCAACATAAAATGTTTTCTATGTGGTATGTGGGGACGCATAACCAAACACTATATTTACAACATTCCCATAAAACCAACATGTATATATGTGGTATTTGTGGTTGCGTTGTAATGAAGGAGAGATTCACACAAGTGCAATATCATAAGAGTTAAACCTAGCCCTTGTCATAAGAAGGGAAAAATATATCATTGAATGGATGATTAAGGAATGATTTATGGAATGAAGGATGAATTAAGGACAATGTACTCACATTGGTTGTTATAATTGATTTAATGTGTTGTAACTCCCCCTTATAGTTTAGTAAAGGGTAGAGGGTGAAACTTGTAGTGGGATTGAATTATGCTTAGATTTTTTAATTTATATTTTCGTTGGAGATTGTTTTTTTAGGAAAATGTTAAGAAACCTCCATCTCCCCCCATTTTCTTAAATTAAAAGTTACATAAGTACCTTCCATGAAATTTTTATTTATTATAAATATAAATTTGAAAGGGAAAAAGATAGACGGAGAAGATAATCTCTAAATACCTCACCTTTTCAAAATATTAATTACTCTATATGATTAACCTAATATTGTTGTTGATATTTCACAAAATTTACCCTCTAACAATTAACAATAGTTATCTACCTTTACAATAATGAATCAAACTTTTCATGGAAGATATGAATGTGAAACAGGTTTGAGAATTAAGAAAGGGTGATATGATTACCCAACAACTCTCAAACTAAAGATAAGTTATATCATAGAAATAGTATAACAAAGGATTAAGAAGAAACACTTAAAAGTAAACAAGATGGCAAATAAACATAACCATGTGACTTGCACCAACAGTAATTTTATATTCCATGTGACTACCATTGTTTCCATAGTTGATTACAAATGTTAAACATATCCCATATTATTTTGATATCCTTAATCTTAGAGACTATTATTGGATCCATCTCAACCGATCCTCCAAGTTGCACTATGACACATACTATGGGCAAATGTAAGGATTTACATCATCGGCACCCATCTTTTTTAATTGGATCTAGAACTCAAGGATACGATTTGAGAATTATCAACATAAGTAGGGAATATTTGGGTGAACACATCATATATAATGGATCTCTTAATTATTTAGGTTGAATGCATCTTGAGTTGGATTAAACCTTCAAAGGAACAAATGTTATATTCAAGTTTGTGGGAAAAAAATTAATTTTTTCTCCTATTAAGGTGAAATTAACCCAGTTAAATCATTGTGATTGATACTGAGAATACCATCAATAGAAGGAATTCCCAATATGGTTTTTGTGGTGGAGATCAAGAACACCATCAATGCTCTTTAGAAAACCTAATAGTAAGTGTCAATAACATAAAAGAACCCATAAATATCGGGCACCCACATGGCATTTCCAAGGTTATTGTCTTCATGTGGTTGTGGGTTCAAATCTCGGCTTACATATACTATTATAACATAAAATAGAACCCTAATCATGATATTTAAACAATGCACATAATAGTTTATTTAGTTTAATATACACAAAGTCAATGCATAGGTCCTCATCGATTTGGGATGCATTGTTGGTCTCCTGAGCTTATGGCGCTTGTCTCCATCTCTTCTATAGGTGAGGTCTCCTTTGTATCTATTTCTAGTAGTCACTCATGGTCTCCTCTATCTCTATTTTGGTTGGGGGTTTGTCGCTCAGGGGTTTGTGGGCTTGGGGTTTCTACTTGTATGTAGGAGGGATGAACTTGTTTTGCAATTTATTTTTGCATATGTTTTGTTTTGCATATTGTTTTATATATTATTTTTATGTTTTTTATATAATATATAACCTATAATATAATATATTTATATATTATATTATATATTATATAATTAAATATATTATAGTATGTGATGATGATGATCACGAAGACGATGATAATGATGGACATGATGATGGTAACGATGGCGATGGAGATAACGATGATGATGATCATCATTTCCATTGTCTTAATCATCATCTGTACAATAATTGTTGGTCATCATTATCATTGTCATCATCATCATTGTCATTATCATTAGTACAATCATCATTATTGTCATCATCAATGAGTCAAAAAACATTTGTTCCTATTTGATCTCCTTTTCTCCCTCTTCCCCTTCCTCTCTCTCTCTCTCTCGTCATTGTCATTTTGTGTTAATAATATATCCATCATTTCCAAATCATCATCACCATCGTCATCGTCATCGTCGTCATCATCATCATCATCATCATTGTCGTTGTTGTCATCATCATCAGCACATAATTGCATCAATATCATCATCGTCTTCATTGCCATCATCATCATTGTCGTCGTCGTCATCGTCAACATCCTCATCCTCCTCCTCCTCATCATCATCGCTATTGTCATCCTCCTCCTCCTCTTCATCAGCATCATTATCGTCATCGTCATTTCCAACGTCACCGTCAATGTCAACATCGTCATCATTGTCGTATTAGTTAGTGTTGGATATGCCACATTCAACTAGCATAAATATAAAATAGCATGTATTATATATTACTTGGAAATAAATTGAGATTTTTCTTTAAGATAGAATTTTTTAGTTAATATAAATTAAAAAAATGAACATTTCTTTGTTTTCCAAATTGTTTATAACTTAATTGGCACAACAGTTATGACATTTATTATTGTAATTGGAATTGTACTACAAATATCAAATTGTAATCCGTTGTAACATTGTGATCAACTATACCTATTTTGCCTCACAACCTTCAAGTTTTTTGTGTATAGCACAATTCACTAATTCACAATGGTATTCAAATTTGTACTCTATCAAAGTAATATAATAGAATATGAATTTTGGCCAAATCCGTATCATCACAAGATGTCTTCTTGTGTAGAATTTATTGATGAATTATTTGATTTATCATTGTTCCTAGCTTTGATTGTTGGTTGACAGTGACTTATGTGCTCAATTATTTAGTTGTCTAACATGGTTCCGCCAAATTTATTGATCTTGAATTGGGGTTGTGTCCCAAGTGCCTATCCTAGGAGACACCTATGTTATGACCATTGTTTATATTTTCTTATTTTATGACCATTGTTTATATTTGTACCCACACTTCAAATCTGATTTTTGGTTTAATGTTGACGTGGAGATCTTCAACTATACCTCTCTTATTGTTATATGATCAATATGTTTATTTTATTACCTGTTACTGATTGAGTTATTAAATACTTGTTGTACCTTCCCCACCTTGATTGAGTTATTATTGGACTTGTGGTACCTTGTCTTTGACTTGTGGTTAATGTGGTCATTTACCCTCCTTCATTTTTTTATACAACCTTGTTGAATTTTTGGTCTTATAGAGTACTTGACTTTGATCACCTGTGATCAGTTGTGGTGTGCAGATAGTCACTTCTCTTGTGCTGAGACTTGGTTGAAGTTTATAATTTTTGTGACTTTATTTATGTTGAGTTATGTACTGTGCTTGATTGTCATTGACCTAATCAACTCCAGTCATTTCTCTCTCTCTAGTTTGTACACACCCTCTTGTAGGGTCAGCTGGTTCCTAGAGAGGATTGGCCTCTCTGAGGCACAAACAGTCTTTTATGAAAGTAACACTTCTGAGTATATTTTCAAGAATGGTTTCACACCCAGGCTGGTATCTTCAACTATATCTCTCTTTTTGTTATATGATATATATATTTATTTTATTACATGTTACTGAATATTAGTTTATCGTTTTAGTTTGCTTGTCAGTGTAACTCATTATAATATGTTGATACGGCAGTTATGAATATACCAAAGAGCTTGTGTTAAGAACTTACTAGTTGTACATTCGGAGTTCTTGGTTACAAGAGGTAAGTATGCATGTGAAACTTAGTGATCATCTGTTAGGTAGACTTAGATCATCTTTGCTTGTTTGGAAAATGATAATGCATTCTTTTTCCAATTCTTAAGAGCTTGGTTTCAAATTTGCATCTAGGGATGAGAGTTGTCCATATTATTAGTCTAAACAACTTGGGTATCATTTGGGGTGTCAGGTGATTAACCATATATCCCTTGTTTGTTAGTTTCCTGATCTTATGATTCCTGTGTAAACACGGGTATCGATTACCATATCACAGTGTTTAAGATGTTGATTTCCTTAAGTTGTAAGAATCCGAGAAAGAAAATAAAGATGATGGGTCAGCTTGGCATAGTCAATTACAGATTTTATAATTTCCTTCTTTCCCTTACGCAAATGATTCCATGAACGAAATTTTTTCTGGTGCACAATACCATAAAATTGATTTCCTTAAGTATTGTTTTCATGGGATAGAGTCTTCTTCTTTCAATTATTGTATTGAAAAAAACATTATAAGTGGTATGATAACCATATACACCAGTAATGTTTCCTTTGGTTATTTTGGGTGCTGAGGGTAACTTGGGGAAACAAGGAATGCAATATATTGGTTTATTTAGTAGCTGCTGATTGAAGGAGACATTAGCAGTCACCTACAAGACTTATTCTACACTGTTGAGTATTCACTACTTCATTAATATCAAATTGTAGTCTTTTATGAACAATCTGGGCATTGTGGTCTTTTACAAATTGCAAGCTACAAAAATTTTGGTGGTTATCGAAAGTTGGAGTTTCGATGGCGATTGGGAAATTTCATTATACATGAAAACTATCAGAGTAGGGAATTCTAGAAAGTACATTATACATGTAGTCCAATATTTTTCATTTTTCTCCCAAATTCCAAATGATCTTTGTGCACATTTTATTTGAAATGAAATCTTAATCAAATAAATAAATCAACAAAAATTGTCATGTTTGTACCTCCATGTCTTGATCATGTTCAACTGCTCCTTATGCTTTTGTTGCAAGATCTGAACCTTCAAACACCTGTTCTTCTTTTCCAATTTCTTGAGCTATTTGCATAGGTCTCTAGGATATTTGTCCCTAGTGAAAGTATGTTCTACATAGTTTCCATTCTGGTATGTATGCTTTCCCGTGAACTTGTGCATTGAGAGTGCTGTTGACTATTACATCTGGAGTGAGATTTTTTGGATGATTTTTGGTGTGTGATCCTTCCATAATAGTGAGAAGTGATACCATTGAGTTACGTATCAGTCTTCCTTAAGAGAAGCATTGTGTTGTGCATTGATGAACTGAGTTGAATACTAGTGAATGGACCTAAGTGGAGTGTTCCAAATGTGAACTGGAGAAAACCCAGTGGAGAACCCTAATATGTGTGTCCTTTTATCTATTACTCCATGAAAAACCTAGTACAAATATTTCTGCAACTATGTAGAGTTATTGATATTGTTGAAAATGCCCTCTATTGGTGCGAATTTCCCTATGAAGTTAACATTGTTTGATGCTGTGGGTGAAACCTCAGCTAGTGAAGACTTCTCTCCAAGCTGCGGTGATGACTGGAAAGTTGGAACAAATTGCAACAATGAAGATGGTGAGAACCCTAGACCATTCTACTTCTACATTTTTTGAGAGCTATGCGGACTGACTCACTTCTTTTGAAGAACTAAAAATTGGTTCTATTGGTTGTGCATTGGGTGAGTGGTAACTAGTGGAATTGGATTTATTTTTATATCACAATCATTGCATGGTGAAAATGTGTCACACTTATAAGAGTCGGAGTGCATGAGACTGGTGAACCATTAAGTGTTGGACAACTTGATATCGTGGTGACTCCATTGTGAAGACTGGTAATGCCACCTTGTGGAGTGAAATCCTTGGAGAATTCCATATCTATCAAAGTATCATAATCCCAATGGAAAGAATATGAAGGATCATTGGAGCCATGTGGAAACCCCAAACTACAATGCTACTAGGGTGACTAGTGAATGTGTTGATCCCACTCTTCCACATTTGGCTTAAATATTCATTTTTAAAGGACTGCTTATACTTGGAGTGCAAACTATGGACCGATATTACCTTTGTGGAAGACTATGTTAGGGCACTAGAAATTTTGGAGACTTGTAGCATTCAAATAAAAGTGGCGTGAACCCTAGATTCATTCCATTTTGATGGATCCTTCAAAGTCGACCTTTGTTGAATTTATGGTGTAACACAATGCAACTAGATTATTGAAGATTATGGATGTTGGAGCTATTGTTACACCAAGATTGCGTGAGGAAGAGTCATATCAAATATAATGCTCCATCACCTACAATGACTTTTGAATGTTGTCTTTTGATCCATATGTGAGTATCCTGTCAATTATATTCTTAATTGGATAGTCAAAAGATTGAAATATGCAATGGATAGTTTCAAGTAGGGATCGCAATGTCTATAAGCTACTTCAATATTGTTAAGGATGTTGTCGCTGGGCCACCTCAATATTGCTGAGAATGAGGTTGTTTTGCATTGATGAAAATGATAGAAATAATTCCTTATTTATAGATAATTTTCTTAACCATTGTTTGACTATTTATTTCTGGGAGGCGTGTTGTATAGAATATATATATTGGCATTGGTGTCCATAATCAAAGAGTGTTGATAGAAATGCAAGTGATGTGTTTGCTTACTTGAAGAATTTTCAATATTGCATTGACTTTTTTCTCCAACGACATGGATTAGCATAAAATATTATTGTAAATCTTATTGTTTCTGGAAAATGATTCTAGGATTGCCATTTAGTTTGCTTTATTTTTTTTTAACACTTCCAGGTATCGTCGATATATCGACGAACATTCAAGTAGGATATAGAAAATATTTCCACGCTGATGCTACAACTGCCATGAAAGTTAGTGAATCGATGCGTGGATACTGAGACAAACATTCGTGGAACTATAGAAAATGTTTCCACGCAGATGCTGAACCTGCCACAAAAGTTAGTGAATCGATTCGTGGATACTATGACGAAGATTCGTGGAACTATAGAAATTCTTTCCACACGGATGCTGAACCTGCCACGAAAGATAGTGAATCGATTCGTGTATACTGTGACGACTTTCGTGGTAGGTTTGGCATCTGCGTGGAAACTTATAGAAGATGTGCGTTGATATAGCGACGAAAATTCGTGGGTGCTTTCAAAATCCGAAGATCTGAGAGCTATTGTATAGGTGACACGTGGCCACTGGGAGCGTTGCTATTGCCACGACTATGAATATTCATCCCTATATCCACGAAACGGTAGCCACGAAAAAGCGAAACCCGAATCATTGCAATTACAACGAAAAATCATGGCAATTTTAACCATATGTACTAGTGTGTACTACTAACCATGGTTGAGCTGTTAAGTCTCCTCTAGAGACTGACCACCTCTAGAGTGAATTAATTTAGCATATGACCACCTGGAACAATAGTATAACAAGATGATCACATCATTGGAAAAATATCCTTAGTATATTTGATATGATAAATAAAGTAAATATGGAACAAGTGGATCATGCAGATAAGACAAGAGATAAAGATAAGATATGTTAAGATAAGAGAGAACTCGAATTGTTCACTTCAGTTATCAACAAAGACTTCAGTTAATTAAGAGAGAAATCCATGGTAGCTCCATAGTGAGTGCACTTTCTTGTACTTGCATTTCATAATGGAGAAGAAAAGAGCAAGGCATAAGCCTCACCTTCTAGATGGGTTTTTTCTATATTGGGTTTTCCCCTAGTAAAACTTGTGTTCATTGTGTGTTATTTTCTTAGCTTCTTTCACTTTAATCTCAATTATTTTAGTATTTCATGGATTATGTAGTAACATCAAATCTAAATCTCAAATAAAAAACTACATAATAATAGATTATAGAAACTTGTAAGATCCGCTGTGACAAATAGTTATAGTGCAATATATCCACGACCATTTATAGATCATCACATGTGCACAAAATTGGGAGCATTTAGAGATTGCAATGCAAGTGAGTTCTCTACATTAGCTAGTTAGTCGAATTGTGGCGCATCTTGGAACTCCTCCATACAATGTTTCTTGAATCTCCCACTCTAAATGACTCAATCCTCTTTGTGGATCCCTCCCATTGTGGCCTTTCTGCAACTTTGAGGAACACATGGGACAAATTCACTCTTCCAAACTAGAATTGGATGAGAGTATAAGAAACCTATCCTATAGCAATAAACGTAGAATATTGAAGCCTTGATGTTGGTGGAATCAAGTCAAGGGAACCTATTGAAGTAAACGTTGATAATGGGTCCACAAACTAGTATATTTTTACTTTCTTGTTGTCTCTTGTAAACGTTGATAATGGGTCCAGTAATTATTTACTTAAGCAATTTCGACATAGGCTAAAACAAGGAATATTGATGCTATGGGTTGAGGATATTTCAATGTTACATTTTGTATATTCAATGGTGTTCTCTACTTCCATTTTGTATTACTAACTTGTCCGTACATTTTCTCGTATAAAAGCATAAAAGTTTTTGTGAAAAAAATAAAATGAAGGAAAATTTGATATCCTAAAAAAATTTAAAAATATACAATGAAAAAATGAAAAAAATAATTTTTTAATAATATAATAGTGTAGTGCCCCTAGACTACTGTAGACATTGAGGGCACTTGCTTAGTGACCCAACTGTTTGAAACATTAATTAAATAACCTTTTGACCTTATTTTTTGAGTATGTGTATCTGAACTGTTGAGGTAAATGAATAATTGCATATGTTAAACGATTAGCTATGACTATGGAAAATTATGTTGATGGATAATGCTTAACGACTAGCTGTATGGTGATTATGTATTTGGCGACGAAATGTATATTTGATAAGATGAATGAGCAGTTTGAATAAATCATAAATGTTTAACAATGCTAGAGTTAGAAACCAGATGATGATTGTTGAGAACAGTGCTACTAATAATTTGTTGCGAGAAGTGTGTGTAGAAACAAGTGAGACGGTTCACCAACGGACACACAAAGGAACATGGAGGGTCGTAGAGTACGGGTAAATCACACACAGGGGAAGCGACGACGATGTCAACTTCCGACAAGAATACCACGCATGAGCAGATAAGCATTGATCCGCTTGCTCAAGAGGAATGCGTGAGGGCGTACGAGGTGGGCCACGACGGAGCTGGTCACGTACGAGTTGAGGGGCGCGCAGTGAGAACGGACTCACTCCTCAGCGCCATTAGTCCCTAGATAGCATGTAGACGGAGGATGGATGGTAACGATTCCTAAAATCCCTACAAGAGTTCCCGCAAGTCAAAACGGAAATATGGTGGCAGAAGGGCCCAACGATGAGGTACCCTGTCGAGAACGGAAAGAATGGACGCAAGGACCCAACGAGGTGGTACCATGCCAAGGAATGGAAACCATGGATGATTGGACCCGACGGAGTGGTGCCATGTCAGAGAATTAAAAATTAAGGAACCAGGAGCCCAACGACGCGGCATCGAGATCCTAGTGAATTTGATTGTTAAATTAAATTGCATAAAAACTTAGGAGAATAACTCTAGATTATTGCTTAGCAAATGCATAACAATAGCTAAGACATTTGCACATGAATAGTTATTTTGTTGAGCATTTAAAATAATAGAAATCATTATTTAGGAACAAAATAGAATCCTAAGATTAGACACCTAGTCAACTAAAAGCTAGGAGTTGATTAAAATATCTGGGGGACAAACTAGAGCAAACTTAGGGGTGTAGGTGCACTTCCCAAAGAAACTGACACTTGGATGGGTGAGTGTTTTAATTAAATAATTAATTAAAAATAATTAATTATGCATGAAGCGACATGTGTCGCATGAGATTTTCCTTTATAAGGAAGGCTTAGGGAATGGGTAAAGGGCCCATAATTTGGACGATTGTCGTAATTTTCGAATGCCTCAAAGACTTGCTGCTATCTAAGGGTTTGGCTTAGAAATCCTGGTGGGAAGGGAAGCCCAAGCTGAATTTCTGAAATACTTGTGTGAGCTCTACGACCCAAAGCTCGGGGGAGGCCATGCGACTGAAAGCATGAGCCTATGGTTGGGTGGCGAAGCTAACGGTTGCTTCGCCTATGGTTAAACGAGCTTTGCTGGAGGGATCCTACGGAAGACGCAGACAACAATGGACCAGCTGGATCGGGTTGACAGGTTAAGGTTTGCTTATTTTTGTTAAGTTATTCACTCTTTTATTTTATTTTTCCAATAACTATAATGGCTAATTTGTTTGTATGAAGTTTTTTTAAGTTTCAGGTTCAGTTCAAGGGGACCCTAAAGGAGGGGTCCTACATTTGGTATCAGAGCCGGTCGAGCCTTGAGGGCACTGGACTCATATTTCTACCGAGGGGCTGTCGGTATCTTCGTCAAGCGAGATTGTTCGAATAATCAAATCGAGCGCTACTTCAAACGATCCACCCCATCTTGGACTCGACAAGCAAATCAGGTTCAATGATTTTTTTTCTTTTAAATATTGTTTTCAGTGTATGATAGTGTTACTCCAGTTTCATTTTCAAAAGAAAGAAAGAGAATGTCTTAGGAATCGATCCAATGACTGTGTGTCTTTAGTGTGATTCGTTTAACTCTGTTTTCTTGGGCATACATACTTCAGATTTCTATGAACGCGTTATGACAAACAAACTCCCTGTAGGTTATTCTTTTAAATGTGATACTGGATTTGTTTTGAAATTAAAACTCTGGGTACGTACGCCTAAATAGTGAAATCAAAACAGATCTAGTTTGCTATGCGTTTATAATTCTGTGGAAGTATTTTCTTTTTATCATTATAAACTTTCTTTTACGAATGTGTTGAAGGTTTTAGGGATTGTAGTAACAAATCGATCTGGGATTTGACGAAACTATAACTCTTTTATTTTCAGTATACATGTACTTCAAACCCTGTGAATGCGAAGAGGTTTTGGGAAGATTAAGGATGTTAACCGATCTGGCATTTTATAATTTCTTTTAACTCTGTTTCCCTTAGTTTTATATTTCGAATCCCTGTGTTGATCTAACTCGTCGAGCGTTCCCAGAATCGTTAGAAACGTCTTACTATTGTTCTTAAAACTCTGTGTTTATCATCTTAACCCTGTTTCAGTTGTGTATCCATCGACCGCTGCAAATCCTGTCAATTTCGATCTAAAGCCTGTGTTAGTTTGTGGATTCCACAGATCGCTGCTGATCCCCACCATCGTTTTAAACCCTGTATAGATTATATACCATAAATCGTTATATACCACAATGGATGCGACTAGGTTCTTTTTTTTTCTTTCCTATCCGTTATCTCCAGTTTAATTTTTGAACCTCTGTAAATTGTGAGAAACCTCTGGTTAAGATCTAAAAATTGATTATTTTGATAATGGTTTTATACTGCAATTCAATTCGTTCCATTATCTCTAATTAAATCCTGAACCTCTGTGAACGGTTGAATCAATCCGACTTTCTATGAATTTATGAGAACCCTGTTTCTGGGTATATGCGCAGGGAATGAGATCTCTATTAAATCGATTGTTGTGACACTTCCTACATATATTTATACCGTAACCCTGTGCAAACTCATTCTAAATTGTGAATCGAAACTCAGATTGCTCAATTAAATCGATCTACCTTTCAAAATTTGTGAACTCTGTTTTTTTTGGATATATACTTGAATTCCAGCGAATGCGATGAGATTTTGGGAAGACAAATTATGAGGCGAATTGTAGTTAGTCGTTGAGGAATCCGGCGTACCCATCTCTGTGTCCTTTTCCTCAAACTCATGGCGTTTTAGTTCATACTCAAAAACTGTATCTTGATCCCTTTGAAAATCTCTGCGTTTAATTCCAATGATGATTGGCGTTTTAAGTTTCATATTCAGAAAAATATTTTGATTCTTAAAGAAACTCTGTATATGCAAGAGTAAATCTCCAGATCGATTTTAATCAACATCCATCCCCGTATGTGAAGTTAAACCTCCAGTTGCTTCGAAAGCATCCATCTCTGTTATGTAAACGATAAACTCCAGATTGTTTTTTTATTAATTCTCATCTCTGCTATGTAAACTTTAATCTCCAGTTGCTTGGAAAGCATACATGCTCTGTTTATATGAATCTACTCACAATCTGGTACTTCTAGTTATTACACTCTAGTATATATATATATATATATATATATGGGATTCGAACCCCACTGGAAAAGAAAACGCTGTGTGGACTGAATAAAAATTTGATGGAACAGTATGTTGATCTGTAAACCACTATTTTCCAGAGCACGAATAGATCCGTAGTTAGTTCGAGAATTTATATTTGATCTGTAATTCTATCCCTAGAATTCGACTTGCACCCTGTCCATGAATATTATTTGGTACCCATTTCTAAAATTCGAAACCCTGTAGATCTGTGAATACGATTGTGATTTCCTCTAGAATGTTCTTAGATTCCATTATTCAATTATATAGGAACTGGACACCCATTTCTAAAATTCGAAACCCTGTAGATCTGTGAATACGATGATTTCTTGTAGAATGTTCTTAGATTCCATTATTCAATTATATAGGAACTGGACCTCAATCCTAGTCCATTGATCGGTAAAATCATTACTTAAAATATTAAATATGTATATATATTTGAAGCAGGTTTTTGTGCCATCGATCCGTAGATAAATTATAGAGAATTGTATATATTGTTGTGTTAGCATTAGCCTGAAATATATCTGTTATTCCTAAAAATGTTTCTTATAGTGTTTAAAACTGTATGACTTCAGCACAAAAATTGTTCCAATAGATAGTATTGACAGACTCAGAACCGATCTGCAATTTTATAGAGATTCCGGTTCTAGCATAAACTTGATGCAAGTGAGAACGAACCATCCACCCACCTAGGCTTCGACTGCCTGTTCCTCTGTGCATTCCGATGATCAACCCCTCTCCTGGACATCTGGGCAGACCCAATCGAGACTTTCCTTAGTGATTGAACCCATCTGAATTCCTGCCCTTCTGCTATGATGATTTCAATGAATAGGTTGGACTACTGTAACAGAGGTTTCGAAATTATGGTTACAATCTACACATGCAGTTCACTGATCAGCAGCAACGCCCACGTTTAGCACACAACAATGCCTGTACAGCTGTATTTTAGTTTTTATTTTTGTAAAATCTATGTGGCACTCAACCGTGGTCTCCATGCGTGTACAACTGTATTTTAGTTTTTTTTATTTAAAGGATATATATGTAGCACTCAACCATGGTTTTCATGCCTGTATATCTGTAGATTAGATTTTATTTAAAAGAAATATAAGTGGTACTCACTCGATGTAACTAGCTTTTATTCAAAAGAAATGCATGTGGCACATGTTCGTAGATTCCACGCTTGTATACTCGATGCAATGGAGATTTATAAATGATATTACAATTAATAATTGCATTGGACCGGCAGTGATGTTATAGTTAAAACAATTACTATCAATAGCAATCTTAGTATATAACCGTACTATAAAACAGTGATAGATGTAGTTAATGATATAGAAAATAGAAATTATATACTCATGTATCAATTTCAATTTCATAATGTTACGGCGATGACAGAGAACATATGTTCGATAATGGTATTGGAGTTATGAAAGAAAGTGAATTTAAAAGTTATAAAGAATATTCATATTCCATATTTGTGTTTAGGTTAAGGAAGTAGAAAAGTGCATATAATTTCTATAGAGAATATTTAACCCATAATTATGTTTACATTAAAGTGTATTTAAAAGTTATAAAGAATATATATATATATATATCTATATTACATAACTGTGTTAAGTTATGAAAGTAGAATAGCGCATATAAATTTCATAAAGAATATTTAATCCATAATTATGTTTACAATATGAAGGTAGAAAAGGGTAATCAAATTCTACTAAAAGAAAATGCTGAAATCTTATTGTGACATGTCAAATATATATATGATTTTAGAAGAAGGATAAAAATGTTTCTTTAAGTAAATAAATTGAATTATATTTATATATTACAAGCTTATTGTAGTTTAACTTTTTTTGAAGTAAATAAATTGAATTATATATATATTACTAGTTAATGGTAGTTAGACGAGTGGAAAGAAGAAATAAATTAGTATAGATATATATACTTCTATTTAGTGTAGTCATATGAATGAACGAAGAAATGAATTAGGTTATATGTATTGGAGTTAATAAACTATAGGTTGAGAACATAGTGTATGAGACTTTTGCATAAATGATCTTTTTGAATTAAATAAATAAATTCTACTTACCAGTCCTCGAAGTCTACGAGCCTTACACAATTTATCACTTGAATTATTTTATGAATAGTTTCTAAAAGTAAGGAGTTTCTATTAATATGATATGCTGAAGATTGATTATAAGTATAATTTATTAGTTATAACATGTTGCAATTTGATTTCAAAGTAAGAGTTATAAATAGTATATTAATAGGTTGAAATTAATTATAAGTTATAATTGCCTCATTTTGATTTAGGTTGCATATTCATTATTATATTCCGGACATGTCGTATTGATTATGGATATCTAGAAATCCGAAACTCGAATGATTACTTAGGATTGAGATAGTAAGTTACTCAAACTTGAATGAATGTCGTAGCGGCTACGTGCTAAAAAAAAAAAAAAACACTCATGAGTCAGAGCCTTACATTCACACTTGATATGATTTGGAATGTAGGTATTATTATATATCATTAAATACTTTATATGTTAAAGGTTGGAATGTAAGTATTATTATATGATATTTAATATGCACAAGGTTGAGAATTACCTTGCTTTTAAGGATTCCTATGGTTAGAATCTCCATGGTACTTATATTATAATTACATTTGCACCGATGTGTCTTATGGTTAGTTACATATGCTTAAAGTAGTATATTACCTATGAAAAGTTAGAACCATTGGGCATTATGGAAGGGGAATGGATTAGATAGGAATTTCAAAGTATTACTTGATTTTGTTCTAGGATTCACTTTTGAGGAAAACACCAATCTTTAAATTCAAAACCATGTTGTAAGGTGATGATGAATCTTATAGATGGGAAACCTGAATGGTTCTTTAGATGGATTTCAGTAAGCTAAGGAAGAGAAGATGCTATGTGTATTAAATGATTTGTTTGAAGTTGTGGATTAAAGTAACTAAATCATGAGCTATGATTGTTATGCTAACTATGGTTCTATAAAAAGATTGGATGCTAATGGTGATAATTGTCTTCCAAGCTAAGTTCATGACCTACACTTGATATGAAGGATGTTAGTACAATTTTTTTTTTTTCACTTGCTCATCAGAAGAGACCCTACATTTGAGTTCGTTGGTGATGCATAGAGATCGACATAGAAAAGTCAGAGCTGTGGTTTTTTTTTTACTTCTTCATCCTCGGCAAGAATATTTCCAGCTTCTCGAACATGTTAGAATTATTCTTCACTAAATTTGCTAGTATAAAAGTTCGAATGATATTCAGGGTTCATATACTTTGATGAGGGGTCTTGCATCAAGAATTTTATCGATTGGTTGTAAATGCTTATCTTCTGAAATCAAGGCGATGGCTTTGCAGGTATGCACTACTAGTTTTTAATCATGCCTTGGATTGTGAAAAGAGAGAAGTTAAACTCACTTGAATTATAGAATCTTAACTATACTCGAGTTAGGAAGATAAGTAAACCTTACATGACTTTGTTTATAAAAATTTGAGATTATACTTTTAGCTATACTAAGTAAATGGCACTCCAGTATTTAATTATACTTTGGATTATGAAAAGAGAGAGGTTTCATGTAAGATTAGTTTAGGAATGGATAAGGTATGTATTGAAGAACAGAATTCAGAAGGGTTAATTCTTATTTTGAAATTAAGATATTGTTTAAAATATATGTAATGCCCCTAAAATGACTATGGACTTCAAGAGCACCTGTTGAGTGACCCGGCGGAACAGACTTCAATAAAGTGGCGCTTCGAGTTAGGATGTGTCTTAATAAGGGAGAATCACCTGATGATGTGCATGACTATAGTTGATAAATGAATTAATGAATTGAATTATATGTGTGGACTGGGATAATTGATTGATCAGTTCTTGCTTAAATGCTTAGCCTTGATTGGTTAAGTCAAAGTATTGTAGGACAACTACAGTCCTAGCTTTGTGACTTGGGAAGACGCAACTGAGATGCGTCATAGCTTTCCGCATTTATTCTGAACTTCGGGACGAAGTTCTAAATAAGTAGGGGTGTATGTAGTGCCCCTAGACTACTGTAGACATTGAGGGCACTTGCTTAGTGACCCAACTGTTTGAAACATTAATTAAATAACCTTTTGACCTTATTTTTTGAGTATGTGTATCTGAACTGTTGAGGTAAATGAATAATTGCATATGTTAAACGATTAGCTATGACTATGGAAAATTATGTTGATGGATAATGCTTAACGACTAGCTGTATGGTGATTATGTATTTGGCGACGAAATGTATATTTGATAAGATGAATGAGCAGTTTGAATAAATCATAAATGTTTAACAATGCTAGAGTTAGAAACCAGATGATGATTGTTGAGAACAGTGCTACTAATAATTTGTTGCGAGAAGTGTGTGTAGAAACAAGTGAGACGGTTCACCAACGGACACACAAAGGAACATGGAGGGTCGTAGAGTACGGGTAAATCACACACAGGGGAAGCGATGACGATGTCAACTTCCGACAAGAATACCACGCATGAGCAGATAAGCATTGATCCGCTTGCTCAAGAGGAATGCGTGAGGGCGTACGAGGTGGGCCACGACGGAGCTGGTCACGTACGAGTTGAGGGGCGCGCAGTGAGAACGGACTCACTCCTCAGCGCCATTAGTCCCTAGATAGCATGTAGACGGAGGATGGATGGTAACGATTCCTAAAATCCCTACAAGAGTTCCCGCAAGTCAAAACGGAAATATGGTGGCAGAAGGGCCCAACGATGAGGTACCCTGTCGAGAACGGAAAGAATGGACGCAAGGACCCAACGAGGTGGTACCATGCCAAGGAATGGAAACCATGGATGATTGGACCCGACGGAGTGGTGCCATGTCAGAGAATTAAAAATTAAGGAACCAGGAGCCCAACGACGCGGCATCGAGATCCTAGTGAATTTGATTGTTAAATTAAATTGCATAAAAACTTAGGAGAATAACTCTAGATTATTGCTTAGCAAATGCATAACAATAGCTAAGACATTTGCACATGAATAGTTATTTTGTTGAGCATTTAAAATAATAGAAATCATTATTTAGGAACAAAATAGAATCCTAAGATTAGACACCTAGTCAACTAAAAGCTAGGAGTTGATTAAAATATCTGGGGGACAAACTAGAGCAAACTTAGGGGTGTAGGTGCACTTCCCAAAGAAACTGACACTTGGATGGGTGAGTGTTTTAATTAAATAATTAATTAAAAATAATTAATTATGCATGAAGCGACATGTGTCGCATGAGATTTTCCTTTATAAGGAAGGCTTAGGGAATGGGTAAAGGGCCCATAATTTGGACGATTGTCGTAATTTTCGAATGCCTCAAAGACTTGCTGCTATCTAAGGGTTTGGCTTAGAAATCCTGGTGGGAAGGGAAGCCCAAGCTGAATTTCTGAAATACTTGTGTGAGCTCTACGACCCAAAGCTCGGGGGAGGCCATGCGACTGAAAGCATGAGCCTATGGTTGGGTGGCGAAGCTAACGGTTGCTTCGCCTATGGTTAAACGAGCTTTGCTGGAGGGATCCTACGGAAGACGCAGACAACAATGGACCAGCTGGATCGGGTTGACAGGTTAAGGTTTGCTTATTTTTGTTAAGTTATTCACTCTTTTATTTTATTTTTCCAATAACTATAATGGCTAATTTGTTTGTATGAAGTTTTTTTAAGTTTCAGGTTCAGTTCAAGGGGACCCTAAAGGAGGGGTCCTACAAATAGTAAACTAAATGACCATTGATCCATCTTAATTTCCTATCATTTAAGTCCCAAGTACCAAGAGGTTTGTGCTTAAAAAACATGAAATTTAAAAATGAAAAAGAAAACTTTTAATAATATAATAATACAATAAATGAGTGATCCATCTTAAAGCCCAATCTTTTAAGTACCGAGAGGTTTAAGTTTGGGGGTGAGCTTCTAACATGTGTATTTTTTGTGAGAGATTAGGGTTCTTCCTTATCTAGGTTGAGAAACACATGTCCTTCCTTTAAGAGCATCCATGGATCCTAACCCTGAAGGGGGGAGCGATCCTTCTCCAGGTCTTGAACCCTTGGCTTTCCAAGCTCTAATTTTTTCCATTGGGAAATCAACAATGAAACCTTATCCATTTCAATTTGTAAAAAAATTAGACAATATTCTAGATGTCTGTATTTCTTTTGCAACTTCTCAACACATGGCTCTAGATCTATATAAAACAGAAATTGATTAAGTAATTCACCGGGATATGGCCTTTACATTGTTCCGTGGTTGTTTGGGTTAAAACAAATGGGAGGTTCTGAACAAGGGAAAGATCATACATTCATATTGTGGAGGAGGGTTCTATGCCATTTTATTTGAAGCAAAGGAAGACAAGGATTTGATATTTATAAATGGCTTGTATTTATTCAGCACCGAAAGGATGTATTTAAATAGAAGGACTCCTAATTTCCACCCAAAATTGGATGTTCTTTCTACTATTATAGTCTGGTTCTATTTCCCTTGTTTTCATCTTCACTATTGGAATGAAGATTTACCAAGAATCATTGGCAACACTTGGGGGAAATACATTGACAAATCCAAGACAAAGATTTGAATATTCACGTGTGCATGCATATGTGTAGAAGTTTATCTAGAATAGGGCTTGCCGAAAGTGATCATCCTTTCCTTAGTCAATTGGAAGCATATCCAAAAACTGGAGTACAATAAATAACCTTTCAAGAGAAAGCTCTATCATGATTATTTCCATTTTGTGTAGAATTGCAAAAAAAATCTCCCTCAATACCAAGCTACCTCTACCAAAGAATATCAATGGAAGGCGGTCAAGAAAAAAAGAATCCTAAACAACAAGCTACCTCTACCAAAGAATATCAATGGAAGGCGGTCAAGAAAAAAAGAATCCTAAACAACAAGCTACCTCAAATGCTCTTCAAATGACTCTTTCATCTTCATTCCAACCAATCACCTTTGGCCCATTTCATATTGGATCCTCTCATTAGGTACCAAAAACTTTTTTTAAACACTCCTCTTCTACTATGGAATCTGGAAACCTTGTGACCTCTCTAGGAAAAAGTCCCCAATCTCATCAAAGTTACTAATAGATTTAAAATCCTTAATTAGGAAGAGCATAGATCCTTTGTAGAGTTGGTTTCCCCTTCTATCATTGAACCTTATTTAATGTTCCCTCCTAGAATCCCTTCATTTTTCGAAGACACATCCAACCCGATGAAGGAAGGATTTCTTTCTAATAAGCAAGAAGAAATATACCTAGTCTTTGATTTTTAGCCCTTATTCTCTAGAGTCCTTACTAGGACAAAGGAGCATAATAAACATAAATAGAAAGATAAATAGGGTGATGGAGAAGCATAGAAACATAAAAAAAAGGTAGTAAACCCATTAGGGAGAAAAGGGAAGAGGTTACCAATACATAGAAACAACTCGGTCTCCAAACCACCATAAAGAAATTAATGGGAGCAAGATCTAGAAACACATCTAAAAAAAATCTAGGAACTCAAGTGCCTTAGTCAATTAGAGATCATAAACCCTCATCCACAAAATAAGGAATATTGTCTCCTAGAATAATGTAGGCATGGTTGGTAGGTTAAAATCGGTAGCCATGTGAGATATTATTAAGTCAAAGAAGCCAACTATCTTCCCCCCTTCAGGAGAAAAAACTCAAAGTGAGTGAAATGCTTCAACTTGGAAGACAACACTAGAAAAATTGTGAAGGTGTAGTAGTTAACTTTAGAGTAGATTCACGAGCTATCTACACCCTTTGGGACACATCCATTTTTCATTGAGAAATGTCCCATCAAACTTAGCATTGGATCCTCACAAGCTTGGTGCATCTACAATTAGATACAAAGCATAATATCTTCAATGCATTTTATTTACAAAGAGAGATAAGGTTGTTGGCATTCTCTATAGAACATCAAAAACTTTGAAGTTACCAAAAACAACATTGTAGCTAGTGATTTTAACATGTCTTAGACAACAAAGAAAAAAGAGGAGGGAGCATAGTCAGAGACCCATTTCTGGAGAACATGGAGGATCCGATGGACATAAAGTCAATGAAAGGAAAATATACTTGGAAAAACATGAGAACCAGTCTAGGGCATTTTGCTGCAAGGATAGATCACTTTCTATTTCAGAGTGATCTTGTGCTCAAATTTTACATCATATATTTTAAAATCATTTTCTTAGCTATCTCTGATCACAAACAATAACTTTTAAGCTAAATCCATGTCAAGACTTTGTCCGTCTTCCCTTCTGTTTTTCTCCCCTTTGGATTTGACACCCAAGAGTCATTGATATTAGGAAGTGTGGAATTAAATTATCTCAGGCTCACCCACCTTTGTTTGGGAACAAGAGCTAAATTTAGTGATTTTTTTCTCTCAAAGAATGGACAAAAGACTCCTTTCTACCATTGTATATGGAAAAAAAAGTCTTTAGGCCCAACTTGAAAATCTATAGCTCCATATGGAAACATAAGAATTCACTAAACAAGATTACATGGCAGAGATAAATTTGTGTTGAAAACCTCATAAAACTGCTCAACTGGAGGAAGAGTGTGGCATATTAAATCAAGGAGTCTCTAGTTGTAGTCTAGTGAGAAGAACACCTCCTTCTTTCATCATCAAGAAAATTCAATACTTCACAAAAAATAATGTAAAGAAAATCTGGGCCTAGAGGATGGAACTATTGTGAAGGATTTGACAGCTATCAAGAAGGTGACCAAGAGACATTTTGGGGTGATTTTTATAGGAGGAGGAAGCTCATATAGACACCAAAAATAACACGTTGGGAAATATCCCCAAGTTAAATTTATCATCTAAAAACGACGAGCTAACCAAAGGAACCTAAGAGGGAGAAATAATCATTGATCAATTTGGGCATGGCCACTAATAAATATCTTGAGCCAAATGAATCTATTATCCATTTTTACAGAGCCTTTTGGTCCATCATCAAGTTTAATCTAAGACACATGCTTCTATATTCTCTAAAACTTTCAAAATAGGAGGTAGCACCAATACCTCCTTTCTAGATCTAGTCCTTAAGGAGGAAGTATTTCTTCCTTATGTTGTTTCCAATCCATTTCTTTGTACAATTCCTCATATAAAATCCTAACCAAGATAATGGTTAATCTATTATAAAAGGTCATCTCCGCGAATCAAGGAGTTTATATGCAAAAATGAAAAATAATAAAGAATATAATCATGGTAAAGAAAGCTTTCAATTCTATTCAGGAGGACAAGGAAAAATGAATGATTATAAAATTAGATATGGTGAATGCCTTTGATAGGGTTCGTCACTTTTTTTATTCATTTTCCTATTGAAATTTGGGTTTAATGATAACTTTGTGTAGTGGGTGAAAGCATGCATTAATGGTCCTTGGATAGTGCCTTTGGTTAATGGGAAGCCCCGATATTCTTTCAAAGTAGTAGGCCCATTCACCTGTACTGTACATAATTATGGTAGAGACCTTGACTAGAAATCTATAAGTAGAAAGAGTGGTTGGAAATAGCCATGGCATAAATACAACACAAGCAATAAGAGGAGTGAATCATTCCCAATTCATTCATGGCACTCTTTTGATGGGAGGGGCCTCCACTGTTATTGAAAAAAATCTAAATTTATGCTTAATCACTTTTTAAATGCCTCTAGGGGACACAATAATAATGGCAAAATCCATATCTTCAGATGGAACATTAGCACCTAGTTGATACACTCAATATCTAGAATTTTAATGTTCTCTTGTAAAGATTCCTGGACCTTTTTTATGTATCTTGGAGTGCCAATATAATTTGGGAAACCTACCACAATAGTTTGTCAAAGGATCATTGGGAATGTAATGCCCCATATTTTGACATTCGATAATTACAACTCTAACACGAAGTAGCTTAGTATTTTATTGCTTAATATTTGTTGGACTTGGTTAGATTGTTTAAAATTGTTGTTACGCAAACATATGGACTCTTTATGTATGAATAATAATGGAATTTATCATTTTACTTTATTAATGGTGATGAATATGTTACATTTTTTGAATATGCAAATTGAATGCAGGATATCGATATGTGGACGCCAATTTACCTTGTACTTTGGATATAGAAGGGGTATAATGTATGTTGCAAATGAAATTACATGATTATTTAAATGCTATTTTAGTGGTATATATTATCACTTAAAAGAGTTAAATATGTTTATATATGAGTTTTATGTTAATGATGACCTAACCTACATGTTGATTGGCTACAAGATAGCCGATTTCCTACAGTGCCAAGGGGCAGGAGATGTCTTGGACATCAAGAGGATAATGATGTTATATTATTCTTCATGTTATTTAATTGTGAATTCCAATATTTCTATGACTTGTGGGTGAGTGTGAGTTTTGGCAGGAACCACGACTTTCCCAAAGTGGTTGTTTGATGACGAGACCCCTTATAACAGCGATGGCATAGTATGGTTGATGTAGGGTGTTGACCCTAGTACTATCAGGGGAGTGGAGGAATTTCCCACCTTTTATCCCTGAAACCCAGAGTCATGGGAGGGATGTGTTGAGCACACTCCCCTAGATATGTGATGACGACTAGTGGGTGCCTGATGGGGAAGCTTGGTCGATGAGGTCGACACTTTCACTTACGGGTTCTATATGTGGTTAGGTTGGTATAGCCGATGCCATAGTATATTGCAACAGAGGATGTGATGGTGAGGCCAGAAGATGGAAGCAGTGGTGATTAAGTATTAGTGATTAGGTGGTTGGAGTACTGATGGGATGATGGGACCAATGATGGACTGGATGGTGTTCTTGATTGTTATTAACCATTATGATTATATGCTCAATTACATCATTATGTTTACCTAATTCAGTTTTATTGCTTTTGTATGAATGATTATAAATGATGAATGATGCATTGTTTAATTGTTCTTCTATATGTTGTTTGCAAGCATGTAATAATGATATATTAGGAGCATTAAAAGTGATTATTAGTACCCACACTTAAGACGCGTGCATTGGCCACGTATACACCAATTCGTGAGTACATTACTATGATTGGTTGGTTGATGAATAGATTAGCATGGTTACATTAATTATTAGTAACTTAGTTGATGAATTATTGTAGTATTACTTATGTATTGAAAGTATAAATAAGTGTTAATATATATATATATATATATCAGCCCTGACTCCATCATTCACTGGATTAGAAGCCCCTCAAAGCCTCTGTAGGGTATCTTTGTTATTTGGAAAGCAATTCTAAAGTCTCTTTCTCTCATCGAACAGGGGATGGCATGGAAAGTTGGAAATGGTGAACATATTCATATTGGTACTGACCTATGGCTGGGCTGCAATAATCAACATCTTCTACCCAATCCCCTCTTACAGTATCTCCAACAACATGGTTTTTACCATCTCTGTCAGATAGCGGACATTTTACATACAAACTTGTGGCAGCAAGGCTGGTTGGCAGCGACAACACTCGACATTCCAGATGATTATCACAACATATGGGAAACTTATCTCCTTTCCCTCAGAAGATCACACGTCATAACTATTGATCTACCTAACGAACTTATCTGGTCTCCTGCATCAAATGGAAAATACACACCAAAACTTGGCTATAAGTTTTTGATGGAACAACATCAACTAAATGGGTAACGTATGTGGTGGTGGCAATCGATCTAGAAGGCACACTATCCCTCAAAATAAAATTGTTTATGTGGTGTCTACTAGCAAACCGGATCCCGAATTGGGACTGTATGCAGAAAAAACTTATTGTTGGTTCGGGCTGGTGTTCCCTATGCAAACTTGGTGAGGAATCAAATACTCACCTTTTCTTATCCTGCCTCTACACGATAAATGTTTGGTCAGAACTGAAACTCAAACATCCCCAGTCCTCGCGTTGGAGAGGAAACTCCATCGAGGAAGCCTGGAAACTCTGGATAGAAGCCCAATATAAGGCTCACCTGCATGCACTACCTTTAATCACAATCTAGGGCGTATGGCTTGCACACAATCAGTTGATATTCTAGGAACAACATACCGCCCCCGCTCTCATTGCACACCACAACTGCTCTATTCTCACTTACTTCCCATAAGAAAACAACCCATATATCCCTCGCACGATCCAGGTGGAAGAAATAAATCCACTTGTTCCTTGGGATTTCTTTGACGGGGCCTCACAAAATAACATTTGTGGAGGAGGTGCCATTCTCCACCTAAACGAAAATCATTGTTTCAAGTTGTAGATGGGTCTTGGGCAGGGCTCAAATAATTATGATGAACTATATGCACTAAACCTGCTGATCAGATTTGAAAGAGAAAGGATGTGTTCTCACATATAAATTTTTGGAGACTCTATGATCATAATAAAATGGATAAATCAAGAACAAAGATGCCATAATCTGCTATTAAACCAATTGTTGAGTGAAACAATGTGGTTAATAGGAGATTTTGACAATTTTATTTTTCGACATGTCTACAGGGAAAGAAACAAAGAGGCGGACCAAATATCAAAGCTGGGATTGACTCTTCATCTGGGTCAATGGAGAATTTCAGAATTGCAAAATGATACTTTCCATGAATGTTTTCACAGACCGTTCATAGAAGGGTTGGCAACACAAAACTTTTGACGCTGCTGAACTCGGATGACTATATATTTTTGATATATTTTGACCTTTCTGTTGTATATATTTATAGCATATATTCTCTCGTAGGAGAACTCGCACACTTCCTTTTTTTTAAATGGCATTACACTGTTTTGATGTAATGTCCCCATTCAATTAAATTCATGACAGGGAAATTCCACCAATCCTACTAGTTACCTAGGTTGGATGGAGACATTAGAATTTGGAATAAGGGGACTAATAAATTATGTTTGACATTAGAATAGCATAAATATTTAATAAAGGAGATGAATAAATAAATACAAGAGAAAATCAAAGTGGCAATTGATCATGAAGACACATGGAGGTTGTGGGACCCACACAAGCTAGAATTTCTATGCCACATGGCATCCTCCTCTTGCAATTTCGAATCCATGGGAAGTCTAATGTTCTTGGGATGAGTTGGAAGTCTCATACACTTGGCAATATGCATCATAGGTTGAATTTGGATGGAAGTGTAACTCACATGGGAGATGAAGAGTCAAATGAGAGGTTCTTGGACACTTGGGCTAAATTCCCTAACATCTATGACAACAATGATGAAGATGCTATGACATATATGAAAAATTGAAGACCTGAGGGCTGACATCTGACCAATATGACATGTCATACATAAAACTAACATCTAAGTGAGCGCTCAAGGGAGTTAGAGAAGGCCAAGAGATGCCTACTTGGATTTGTGGAAGGTGGAAGGCTAGGAAGTGGGAGATATGTGGCAACACTTGAATCACTCCCTAATTAAAATTGGCTTGGAGTCTATGGATGGAATTGGAACCTTAGAAGACTAAGGATGTTTATAAAATACAGAAATGAAGTAAGAGAGGGGCTTTTGATCATTTTCAGAATTTGCATTTGTGAAGAGAGCTAGTGGAGTGCTTGTCTACTTGCCTTAGCCAATTTCAAGGGTGAAAGATTCCCATCCTAGTTGGTATTGGGAAAGGCCATTCATACCTTGCATGAGAGATTTAATGGAGTATTTATTTGCAAGTTTAAGCTACAGGGATGTAATGTCCCCATTTTGACCCATTTTTCATTAAATCGTAAATGATGTAAATATTGTTATTTAATCATGGTGAGGAGCTCAAGGCCAAGGCCCCACCATTGATTTAGCGTTTTATGTATCGGCAATTAAAAATAGATGCCTATGGTTCTCGTGCTAGATAGGCACAATGTATATAAGACATCATGTAATTACAAATTTTAATGAAAAACCCACAACTAGCTATGCAATGCAACAAAGAGATGGGGCATGATTCTACAAGGAATAGGGAGGGAAATTATTCAAACCATTGAGCCAATGGTGTTAATCCATGTGTCAATGAGAAAACCCATAAACCACCAGCTACCCATTTTGGGTTATGCACCCAATCATTTAATTCTTCCAAGAATTGGTTGAGGAAGTTAATGCCTTGGGAATGAAGAGGTATGGCAGCCAATTTCGTGTATGGGCAAGCCATCAACCTGGGAATTCGTATTTTTTTGCTTCTTGGGCAAGAAAACACCCACGAAATGGTGCCCAAAGCCATTCTGAATAGATAGTTTTTCATCCTCTCACATAGATGGAGACTGCTGGAAGTTACATTCACGTTTTTCTTCAAAAACACAGGGTTTTCCTTGCCTGGAAACTCGTTTTTGGTTTTGGACAGTAGCTGGGAAGAAGGGGCTACGATTTGGGACCGTATGGAGGTCGTTTTGTCCCAGAATTGCCTTGGGCATTGTTCCTAAAAACGATTTTTGCTTCATGGGGTTTTCCCAAACCTCCATTGTTCATTTTTAGCCTCCCCACGTTTTTCTGAAGCTCAGGGAATCATTTTCATGCTTATCACTGTACAAACATTTTTATCATGCCCAATAATTGTGGTTCTGCTGTCATCTACATCCCTGTTTGATTTGGAGACTGTAAGCACGAGATTGGAGTGGTAGTGGACAGAGAGGGCTTGATAATCCTAGTGGGGGGGGGGAGATAACCTCTCAAGAAGATCAAGAGGGCTTTGGATACTTTTCTATGCACACCCTAAGAGCACTAGATGGGGAAGGTATGGCTTGAGGGACTGTACAACAGTGGAAAGAATACTTCTTTGTGCTGGGTGTGTAGGTATTGTGGGTGCCAAGCTAGATAGATCTTGTAAGGTTACCCATGGCTCTGTGCTTGAGCTCCCTAACTTAACCATTCTTCCTTTCCATTTCCTAGCAGCCTGATAAACCCAATTGTAGATTGGCTTGGCTCATCTTGGTGTATGCTTGGCTATGTGTGAGTCTGTTGTTCCCTGGTTCCTTGTAGTAATCATGCCCAGCTCGGGGGGTGGCAGTTGTATCAAGAGGCTGATAAGCACAACTGGCCTATGGTTGGGTGGAACGTTGCAGATGCATAGCTGGTTGCTTGGGACTACTTGTTAAGATAAGTATTCTCTGTTATAAATTCTGCAATGTCTTTATTTTAATGGCTGTCACAGAAATGTTGAATGTATGTTAGACATCAAACATGATATTTTTATTATTTCCGCTGTGTTTCTCTCATAATCATACATTCCATATGTCTTTTATATGATGTGAATGCTTAGTTAAAAGCTCATGGGGCTAGATGCCCGGATTTAGCACCACGTCCTCTCGATCATGCTGGTATGATGGGAAGGGACGTTACATTTTGGTATCAGAGCTGCTAGTTGCAACATTGGGCCTCTATGGGCCAAATCCAATTACAGTTACAAGGGAAGATCCCTTCCTAATCACCACAGGTACTAGCATCAAGACTAGCTGGCTAAGTTGGATAGTTGCAGAGGTAAGGTTACCTTCTGCTGGGCAGCAGTCATCACAGGAAGAAGAAAGAGGGATCCAAAATTGTTTCAAGTGTTTTTGAAATTTTTTGTTTAAGTCTGTTTCGGGAAGAATTCGGGAAGTCGTCCCGAAACTACGGAAAGATTCCGCGAATCGTTCCGCAACGCGGAAGAGTTCGGGAAATCGTTGCGAAATTTGCGGAAGAGTTCCGTGAACAGCCCCGAAATTGCGGAAGGAATTCTCTTCCGAAATTGCGGAAGGAATTCTCTTCCGAAACTGCGGAAGGATACCATGAGTTGTTCCGCAACGCGGAAGAATTCGGCGAACTGCTCCAAAACAGCGGAAAATTTTTCTAAGTGTTCGACGTCGAAAGGAAATTTTTGGAAGGAATTATCTTCCGAAATTGCGGAAGGAATTCTCTTCCGAAATTGCAGAAGGATTCCGCTAATCGTTCCGCAACGCGGAAGAGTTCGGCGAGTGGGCCCGAAATTTGCGGAAGGGTTCCGTGAACCGCCCCGCAACTGCGAAAATAATTCCGGAAAGCCTTCCACAACTACGGAAAGAATTCTGGAAAGTCTTCCGCAACTGCGGAAAGAATTCCGGAATGTCTTCTGAAATTGCGGAAGGATTCCGTGAATCATTCCGCAAATCGCCCCGCAATTGCGGAAGCACTCAGTAAAATGCCCCACAATTGCGGAAGGCTTCAACAAACCGCCCCGAAACTGCGCAAGCATTCCGTGAATGGCTCCGCAACTACGGAAGCATTCGGCGAATTGCTCCGCAACTGCGGAAGCATTCGCCGAATTGCTCCGCAACTGCGGAAGCATTCGGCGGATTGCCCCGCAACGGCAGCAAGATTTGTAAAAAAAAAAGAAAAAAAAGTGAGGGAGCTGCCCTCGACCCGCCCTGCAGTGGTGCTTGACCACCTTTTTCCCCCTCATATGTCGTTGATTGTGAGAAAATTCGATGATTTGACAAATTTTCAACATAATATTTTCCCACGTGCATGAAGTAATTTATGAATTTATGAGAATATAATGCAGCTAATAATTGGTGGATGAACACATTTTGCAGAATCACCGTTACATTAGGGTAGCACTCTAGATAGTACAGTTAGAAAGTTTTGGATTTTGGTTGGGCCAAGAAAATCAACATCATGGATGATGCATAAGATCCCTATGAGCCCGAGACAGATGCCATGGGGGAGAACATACATGTTGAAAATATTGAAACAGAATCTAATGGGAGAAGAAATCAAGAGACCCCTCTAGGTATTGCAACCACCATGAGAAGCCTAAGGGTGGAGTTGCAAAGCTGTAGGGAAGATAATGAAAGGATTATTAAAGCTCAGGAAGAACAAAATCAGTTGAATGTAGCCATGCTACATATTTTGACAGACATCCAAAGGAAAATAAACTCTGGGCATCAGATATCAAATCCAGAAAGGGGTGGGAGTAGCTCTAGAAGGAATTCCCGCAAGAGGGCCAGTAGCCCATGAAGAGTTTCTACAGACACAACATATACTCCAGAAATCTCTTCTAATGAATCATCTGACTCTGAAGAATCCATTGAGGGTTCAAGTTCTTCATCTCACAGGAGCAAGAGGAAGAAGCACTACAGGAACAGTTCGCATGGGGAATTTAAGAAGGCAAAACCTCCTACATTTGATGGAGAGGTAAAGTCCGGTCAAGAAGCTGAAGCTTGGCTTCTTGGGATGAGAAAGTATTTCCAAGTCCAAGACTACTCGGGAAATATGAAGGCAAGGGTAGCCATATTCAACTTGAATGGAAGAGCATCTATATGGTGGGAACACATCAGACAAGTGAAGAAGATCAAGGAAAGGAAGATTGTGTGGAAGCAGTTCAAGAAATACTTCAAGCCGAAGTACCTCTCTGACAGGTACTATGATGATAAGATCAAAGAGTTCCATGAGCTGAGATTGGGACAATTGACCATGGAAGAATATGCAAACAAGTTCTTGGAGCTTCTGAGGTATGTCAAGTACATTCGAGATGATAAGGTGAAAATTCAACGTTTCTTAAGTGGACTGCCCCAGTCATATAAAGATAGAATTGAGTTTGATGAACCTCGAACTCTAGAGGAGGCCATAAGAAAGGCCAAGTATTGCTTTGATCAAAACAGAAGTAAACTAGAATTCCATAAGGTCTGGAAGGATAGGAAAAATGAAAAGTTTGATCAAAGGAAGAAGGGGTTCAAGCCTCCTCAATTCCGGAATCAACAAAGGCAACCATCACAGGTTGTGACTAAGCCAACTAGGATGGTGGGAGACAAGCCAAGAGATCCAAAGGATCCAAGAGAACCACTTCAATGTTGGGGTTGTGGAGGAGACCACATGCTTAGGAATTGTCCACATCGGAATGGGAATCCAAATCAAGTTCACAACATCCAAAGAGCTGAAACTGTGGGTCAAGTGGCAAGGACAATCCCTAGAATCTATGCAGCAGTAGACAACCGCCAAGTAGATCATCAGTCAACTGTGGTTGAAGTTGAAGGTAATATTGCTAAGCAATCTATTTCTATTTTGATTGATCCTGGATCTACTCACAGTTATGTCACTCCTAGAATTGTTGAGATTTGTGCTTTTAAGAAATTAAAGCATAGTAAATCATGGTTAGTTCAACTAGCCACTGGAACCAAGAGAAAAGTTAGTGAAATAGAAGAGAAATGTCCATTAGAGATGGATGGGCTATTCACCTATGCAGATCGGAATATTTTGCCACTGGGTTCTTATGATATTCTCATTGGAATGGATTGGTTAGAAGCACACAGGGTTAAACTTGACTGCTACAATAAGACATTTGAATGCATGGACGAAGAAGGAAACCTGAGGGTTGTAAAAGGGATTCCAAAGGTGACTTCTGTTAGACAGGTTACATCCATGCAGCTGAAGAAGTTCTGTAGGAAGGGATGTCAATTGTATGCAGCCCACATTTTAGAGGCAGCAGAGAATGAAACTCTTAAATTGGAGGACTATCATGTATTGCAAGAATTTAGGGATGTTTTTCCTGATGAGATTCCAGGACTCCCTCCAAAGAGAGACATTGACTTTACAATTGAGCTTGTGCCAGGAGCGGCACCAGTGTCTAAGACACCCTACAGGATGAGTACACCAGAATTGCTAGAATTGAAAATGCAACTACAAGAGTTGCTGGAAAAGAAATATATTAGGCCAAGTGTGTCCCCGTGGGGAGCACCTGTTCTATTTGTGAAAAAGAAAGATGGAACACTCAGGTTATGTATTGACTACAGGCAGTTGAACAAAGTCACTGTGAAGAACAAATACCCATTGCCCCGAATTGATGACCTTTTTGACCAAATGAGAGGAGCAAAGGTATTTTCAAAGATTGACTTGAGGTCTGGTTACCATTAGGTAAGAATCAAAGAAGAAGATATTCATAAGACCGCCTTTAGAATGAGGTATGGACACTATGAGTTTGTAGTGGTACCATTCGGTCTCACAAATGCACCAGCTACATTCATGTGTCTCATGAATAATGTTTTTAGCAAGTGTTTGGACAAGTTTGTTCTTGTATTCCTAGACGACATTCTCATCTATTCTAAGAATGAAGAAGAGCATGAAGAACATTTGAGAATGACAATGCAATTACTAAGGGAGCATAAGCTGTACGCAAAGTTGAGTAAATGTGACTTTTATAAAGATAGAATTCATTATTTGGGTCACATCATCTCAGACGAAGGAATATCTGTAGACCCTGAGAAGATTGAAGCCATTATGAATTGGCCAACTCCCAGGAATGTGACTGATGTGAGATCTTTTATGGGCCTTGCTGGTTACTACAGGAGGTTTATCGTAGGATTCTCCAAGGTTGCAAACCCGATCACTTCTTTGCAAAAGAAGGGGATAAAGTTTGAATGGTCACCAAGATGTGAGGAAAGTTTTCAACGGTTGAAGAATCTTCTTACAAGTGCACCAATTTTGAAAATTGCAGACCCAGAAAAAGACTTTGTGGTGTGTACCGATGCATGCAATCAAGGACTTGGAGGAGTTCTTATGCAAGACAACCACGTGATATGCTATGAGTCAAGAAAGTTTAAGGAGCATGAGAAGAACTATGCTACTCATGATATAGAACTTGCAGCCATAGTACATGCTTTAAAGATGTGGAGGCATTACTTAATGGGAAGAAAATTTGAGTTAAGGACAGACCATTGTGGTCTGAAATACTTGTTTGATAAGCCAACTTTAAATGCTAGGCAAGCTAGATGGTTGGAATTTTTGAGTGAATTTGATTTTCAAATCAAACACATAAAAGGGAAAGAAAACAAGGTGGCTGATGCACTTAGCAGGAAGGTACAGGAAATGCATGTGGCAGTGCTTAGTACTTGCCAACCATATTTGAGGCAGCAGATTGCTAACCATATGGTTGAGGATGAAGTATACGTGCAGATAAAGGATAAATTGCAGCAGCAAGACCTTAGCAAGAAGTATGAAGGCTATCATTTGGAAGAAGGCGGACTTCTTACTTATAAGAATAGAGTCTATATTCCAAATGCGGCAGATTTAAGGAGGATTGTTATGGTTGAAGTCCATAAAGCTCCATACTCTGGTCACCCAGGATATCAGAAAACAATTGCTACAGTAAGAAAATATTATTTCTGGCCAGGGATGAAGAAGGATGTCGTTGAATACATCTCTAAGTGCATGGAATGTTAGCAGGTGAAGGTTGAACACCAACACCCCGCAGGTTTATTGCACCCAGTGCCAATTCCAGAATGGAAATGGGAGGTAATATCCATGGAATTTATTACAGGATTGCCAATGACTGTGAGACAACATGATTCCATCATGGTTGTGGTGGACAAGTTAACAAAGGCAGCACATTTTATACCGGTTAAGTCCACACATAAAGCCGATGCCATTGCAAATATTTTCATGAAGGAAATTTTCAGATTACATGGGTTTCCTAAGGCAATAATTTCTGACAGGGATACCAAGTTCACTTCCAATTTTTGGAAATGTCTCTTTGCAGATTTGGGTACACAACTAAGCTTTAGTATTGCGTACCATCCTCAAACAGATGGGAAAACAGAAAGAGTAAATCGGGTGCTTGAAGACATGCTCCGCATGTATGTAATGGACAAACCATCCAAGTGGGAAGATTATCTACACTTGGTAGAATTTGCATATAACAATGCGCAACAAGCATCGTTGGGAATGAGTCCTTAGAGGCTTTGTACGACAGAAGGTGTAGGACACCAGTGACTTGGGACAATCCAGTGAACAGAATTGTACTTGGGCCATAATTGCTTAAGGAAATGGAGCAAGAGGTTGCCAAGATCCGAAAAAATTTAAAAGTAGCCCAGGATAGACAGAAAAGCTATGCAGATAAACATAGAGTGCATAGGGAATTCAATGTTGGGGATCATGTGTATCTTAGAGTGAGATCAAGAAAGAGTTCCTTGAAGCTTGGGAGTTGTGCCAAGCTATCACCTAGATATTGTGGGCCATTTGAAGTGCTTGAAAGAATAGGGCCAGTTGCATATAGAATTGCATTGCCTGCTAGCACTAAAACTCATAATGTTTTTCATGTCTCTTTGCTTAAGAAATATGTACATGATCCTAACCATGTGATTAATTGGGATGTGATCCAGGTGGAACCCAAGGGAGAATTCCAAACCGATCCGTTGTGCATCCTAGACAAGAAGGTAACATTGCTCCGGAACCGAGCCATCGGACAGGTAAAGGTGCAATGGAAGCACTACGGTCCCGATGAGGCTACATGGGAGATGGAAGATGCCATGAGGGTGGCATATCCATTTTTGTTCAGTTTTGATGAGAACTGAGGACAGTGCTAATGTAAGGGGAGGAGAATGTAATGTCCCCATTTTGACCCATTTTTCATTAAATCGTAAATGATGTAAATATTGTTATTTAATCATGGTGAGGAGCTCAAGGCCAAGGCCCCACCATTGATTTAGCGTTTTATGTATCGGCAATTAAAAATAGATGCCTATGGTTCTTGTGCTAGATAGGCACAATGTATATAAGACATCATGTAATTACGAATTTTAATGAAAAACCCACAACTAGCTATGCAATGCAACAAAGAGATGGGGCATGATTCTACAAGGAATAGGGAGGGAAATTATTGGAACCCTTGAGCCAATGGTGTTAATCCATGTGTCAATGAGAAAACCCATAAACCACCAACTACCCATTTTGGGTTATGCACCCAATCATTTAATTCTTCCAATAATTGGTTGAGGAAGTTAATGCCCTGGGAATGAAGAGGTATGGAAACCAATTTCGTGTATGGGCAAGCCATCAACCTGGGAATTCATATTTTTTTGCTTCTTGGGCAAGAAAACACCCACGAAATGGTGCCCAAAGCCATTCTGAACAGATAGTTTTTCATCCTCTCACACAGATGGAGACTGCTGGAAGTTACCGTCACGTTTTTCATAAAAAACGTAGGGTTTTCCTTGCCTAGAAACTCGTTTTTGGTTTTGGACAGTAGCTGGGAAGAAGGGGCTGCGATTTGGGACCATATGGAGGTCGTTTTCTCCCAGAATTGCCTTGGGCATTGTTCCTAAAACGATTTTTGCTTCCTGGGGTTTTCCCAAACCTCCATTGTTCATTTTTAGCCTCGCCACGTTTTTTTGAAGCTCAGGGAATCATTTTCATGCTTATCACTATACAAACATTTTTATCATGCCCAATAATTGTGGTTCTGCTGTCATCTACATCCCTGTTTGATTTGGAGACTGTAAGCACGAGATTGGAGTGGTAGTGGACAGAGAGGGCTTGATAAACCTAGTGGGGGGGGGGGAGATAACCTCTCAAGAAGATCAAGAGGGCTTTGGATACTTTTCTATGCACACCCTAAGAGCACTAGATGGGGAAGGTATGGATTGAGGGACTGTACAACAGTGAAAATAATACTTCCTTGTGTTGGGTGTGTAGGTATTGTGGGTGCCAAGCTAGATAGATCTTGTAAGGTTACCCCTGGCTCTGTGCTTGAGCTCCCTAGCTTAGCCATTCTTCCTTTCCATTTCCTAGCAGCTTGATAAACCCAATTGTAGATTGGCTTGGCTCATCTTGGTGTATGCTTGGCTATGTGTGAGTTTGTTTTTCCCTGGTTCCTTGTAGTAATCATGCCCAGCGCGGGGGTGGCAGTTGTATCAAGAGGCTAATAAGCACAACTGGCCTATGGTTGGGTGGAACGTTGCAGATGCATAGCTGGTTGCTTGGGACTACTTGTTAAGATAAGTATTCTCTGTTATAAATTCTGCAATGTCTTTATTTTAATGGTTGTCATAGAAATGTTGAATGTATGTTAGACATAAAACATGATATTTTTATTATTTCCGCTGTGTTTCTCTCATAATCATAGATTCCATATGTCTTTTATATGATGTGGATGCTTAGTTAAAAGCTCATGGGGCTAGATGCCCGGATTTAGCAACACGTCCTCTCGATCATGTTGGTATGATGGGAGGGGACGTTACAAGGGAAGCTCGTGGTCACTCTTAGTGCAACTCATTCCTCCAACCATTTCTAGTTTGCTTGGCATATTCATGATCCTTGAGGAGAGGCACATTGGGTGAGATATTGTTCTCTTTGGGGGAGATTATCATGCCCCATTTATTTTCTCATGTATTTCAAATGATATTTTCTTCATGTTCAGAACTTTACCAAGTCAAGAATCCAAGTGGAATGATGTAAATCTGATTATTAATGAGCAAATGGTGCCAATTTCCCCACTAGGTTGATTTATTCGAATGAAATAGTGACCATTTTGATGGATTAATGATGTATGGACTGTTATTTATCTATTATACAAGTTGCATGTTCATTTCATAAGCTTTGGGATTCATACTGTTCATTTTTAGAGCATTTGGAGAAGATTGCCCATCATTTCCCCCAAGGTCGAAACTAGTATTTTGCTTTTGCTTTTGAGAGTGTTGTAGAAGACCTAATAAATTGAATGGATATGTATATGAGACCTTCTTTATTTCTCCTTGATTTCCCCTACCTCTTTCTATAAATTCGAGAGGGTTCAGTACCATTTGGAGAGCCATCTTCAGCACTTACCCTAGGGGGATTTGAACCCCAAATTGCTAGTCTATATCCCTACTTTGGCCAGCACTTAAAGGAGAGTTTCATAAGCCTATTGAAGATTCTAAAGCATACATGAACCTTATATTTATGTACTAAAACCATTCATACACATTCTGTGACAATTTGGGAGCATTTGGAGCTCAAGAACCCAAGACTAGTCAAAGGTCGAACTAGTGGAAAAAGTTAAAAATTTCCATTTTAATTAAATTCAAAAAAGGGACATTACAAGTGGTATCAGAGCATGGTATTGGAACCTGATGTGGTTAAACATTGATGAAGACAAGGAGTCAAACAAATAAGCCACCACCCTTAGAACCTGAAATTGAGGGTGTTGTTGTTGCAGAGGAAGAAGTAGGAGAAGAAGAGTATCTTGTTGAAACTATGACTAAGGATGAGAAGGGACTCTCTGATGATAAGGAGGAATTTAATAAATTCATGAAACTGTTCTTTGAAGACATGACCAAGTAGCTTATGAAAGGATTCTAATTGATGGCTAGCTAACTTGGGAGCAAAGGAGTAATAAGAGGCAGCAATAGCTCACATTCAAAAGAAAAGAAGACAATGGGTGAGCATATTTTCTCAAGCACAGGACCCCATAATAGACCTAATGAATTTCAGAGCACACCAAGGCCTACTAAACCTAAATTTCTTGTTCCCAAAGAAGAACCTAACACCCAAATGGATATGAATACATTGGTGGCAGAATGAGAAAAAATGAGTGAAGATTGTAGAACAACTCTACCATTTGATCAATACTTTACTGTTTCAAACAAACTAAAAGGGAAGGAAGATAATAGGGATCTATTCCAGAACAAAGAATTAAATTGTGCTATTGGTAAAATGCCACTTCCCACTTTTGATGGTTCCTCTCAAAGTTCTCCTAACACTTGGGTGCAAAAACTAGATTTGTATTTTTAGCTGAATCCAATGGTGGAAGAGGATGCCTTAAAAATGGCTATTTTGCATCTAGAAGGATATGCCAATGAATGGTGGTTCCATGGTTTGAAAAATTTGGGACATGATCAGGTTACAACCTATGGAGAATTTGTTGACAGGGTATTAGATAGATTTGAGCAAAAGGACCCAAAATTACCTTTCAAAGAACTAGCCCAATTGAAGCAAGTGGGAACCCCTGCTGAGTATATGATGGAATTTAAAAAATTATCAGTCAAGGTGGCTGATATATCTATGGTAAGATTAGTATTTATGTTCACTGAAGGTTTGGATGAACCCTTAAAAGGTTTATTTAAGGCCCACAAACCCAATTCATTGAAGGATGCTATGAGTTTGACAAGAGATCTACAAAATGTACTACCTAGGACAAGGTTTCCTCCCAATCCCAACTTCCCTCCCCAATTCAGATATGAAAAGAAGCCATGGCAAGAAGATGAATGTGGAAAGGATAAGAAGAGGAACTAAGCAGGGAAGAACTCAGAAGGAAGAAATTGTGTTACTCATGCTTCCAACCATGGGCACCAGGACATAAATGTGCTAAGGGAAAGGCCCAATTCATTGAAGTATTTTGTGATGATGAGTATGAAGGGGGCATGGAGGAAGAAGGACATATTTAAGCCCAAGAAGAGGGATACACTACAACGGAAGAAGGGAAACAAGAGGGAAATCATCCCTCACCTGAAAAAGTAAGAATGGCAGCACTTTCAGCCTTGCCTCGTTATCACACTATTCGATGCAAGGGTGTGGTACTAGGACAAAGGAACTCCGTTTTAGTAGATGGAGGAGCCACACATAACTTCATTGGTGTAGACATGGTGGAGAGAAGGAAGATACCTTCTGAACCATTCGATGTCTTCACAGTTGTCATTCCAGGTCATAACACTATGGAATGCAAAACATGGGTTCCAAAGCTACAAATCACCATAGGTAACTATACTTTCTCTGATAGATTTTATGTGGTTGATGTTGTTGATACTAATGTGGTTTTGGGAGTGAAATGGTTGTACTCTATAGGGGAGAATACAATGAACTAACAAATTATTGAAATGAAATTCCAAGATTCGGAAGGAATACTAAGCATTGTGAGAGGGCAGCACACCTATCCGAATCAGGGAGTGTCCTCCCACAGTATGAAACACAAGAATGGAAAGGTTTTGGGAGACATTACTCATGGAAGGCCACCTGATAAAGGAGGAACAAGTTTGCAGCATGATAAATTGATATTTCTTGAGGGCAAGCAATCTTGGGTGGGGAGGGCTGTAATGTCCCCATTCAATTAAATTCATGACAGGGAAATTCCACCAATCCTACTAATTCCCTAGGTTGGATGGAGACATTGGAATTTGCAATAAGGGGACTAATAAATGATGTTTGACATTAGAATAGCATAAATATTTAATAAAGGAGATGAATAAATAAATACAAGAGAAAATCAAAGTGGCAATTGATTAGGAAGACACATGGAGGTTGTGGGACCCACACAAGCTAGAATTTCTATGCCACATGGCATCCTCCTCTTGCAATTTCTAATCCATGGGAAGTCTAATGTTCTTGGGATGATTTGGAAGGCTCATAAACTTGGAAATGTGCATCATAGGTTGAATTTGGATGGAAGTGTAACTCTCATGGGAGAGGAAGAGTCAAATGACAGGTTCTTGGACACTTGGGCCAGATTCCCTAACATCTATGACAACAATGATGAAGATGCTATGACACATATGAAAAATTGCAGACCCTAGGGCTGAAATATGAACAATATGACATGTCATACCTAAAAATAACATCTAAGTGAGCGCTCAAGGGAGTTAGAGAAGGCCAAGAGATGCCTACTCCAATTTGTGGAAGGTGGAAGGCTAGGAAGTGGGAGACATGTGGCAACACTTGAATCACTCCCTAATTCGAATTGGCTTGGAGTCTATGGATGGAATTGGAACCTTAGAAGACCAAGGAGTTTTATAAAATACAAAAATTAATTAAGAGAGGGGATTTTGATTATTTCCAGAATTTGCATTTGTGAAGAGAGCTAGTGGAGTGCTTCTCTACTTGCTTTAGCCAATTTCGAGGGTGAAAGATTCCCATCCTATGGTATTGGAAAAGGCCATTCAGACCTTTCATGAGAGATTTAATGGAGTCTTTATTTGTAGGTGTAAGCGACTGGGCAGCTCGTGGTCACTCTTAGTGCATCTCATTCCTCCAACCATTTCCAGTTTGCTTGGCATATTCATGATCCTTGAGGAGAAGCGCATTGGGTGAGCTATTGTTCTCTTTGGGGGAGATTCGCATGCCCCATTTATTTTGTCATGTATTTTAAATTCTTTGTTCTTCATTTTCAGAACTGTACCAAGTTGATAATCCAAGTGGAATGATGTAAATCTGATTATTAATGAGCAAATGGTGCCAATTTCCCCACTATGTTGATGTATGCCAATAGTATGTTGATGTATTCGAATGAACCAGTGAACTATTGATGGATTAATGATGTATGGAATTTTATTTATATGTTATACAAGTTTCATGTTCAGTGCATAATCTTTGGGAGTCATACTGTTCATTTTTAAAGCATTTGGAGAAGATTGCCCATCATTTCCCCCAAGGTCGAAACTATTTTTATTCTGATTTTGAGAGTATTGTACTAGACCTAATAATCAGAATGGAGATGTATATGAGACCTTATTGATTTCCCCTTGATGTCCCCTACCTCTTTCCAAAAATTATAGAGGGTTCAGTACCATTTGGAGATCCATCTTCAGCACTTACCCTAGGGGGATTTGAACCCCAAATTGCTAGTCTAGATCCCTACTTTGGCCAGAACTTAAAGGAGAGTTCCAGAAGCCTATTGAAGAGTCTAAAGAATACTTGAACCTCATATTTATGTACTAAAACCATTCATACACCTTCCGTGACAATTTGGGAGCATTTGGAGCTCAAGAACCCAAGACTAGTCAAAGGTCGAACTAGTGGAAAAAGTTGAAAAATTCACCATTTTAATTAAATTCAAAAAAGGGACATTACATTTGATCTAGTGGGACACTAGAAGCCTGAAAAAGACTACTCAGAAAAGGCTCCCAGAAGCCTTTCGACAATATGTAATTTGATTTATTATAAATGAAATTACGCTTTTTTCCTTGGAATATATATATATATATACATATATATATATATATATATATATATGGTAGTATGAGTTTGTTGACTTGTTTAATATATTTTAGATTTAAATAAACTGATTGGATTATTGAATGATATATATAATTATATACATATAATATAGTATATGGAAATATCTTATTTCACTGATGTATGAGAGAATAATGTAAATAAATGAATAGATAGGGTTGCACAAATTTTTAGAAAAGAGATGCCATAGTTGCATTTAAGATAGTAGCATGAAAAGTGCGACTTTGCAACCATGTTTATTAATATTATATTTATTTAAATCAAATTGCTATTTTTTTGAAAAAATAAATTTATTGATTGTTGAATATTATTCTATTGGAATTTATTGATGGATGAGGACTTTTGATATAAATAAGAGACTTGATATTGGAAGGAGGGAGGTTCTTTTTCTAGGGGGATAATTAGGGAGGAGAAGTTTGGAAGAGTTTGAAGAGTCTGAGAACTCTTGGAATATTTTATACATAGCCTACTAGTGCATCAATGTTATGCTCTCTAGGGATCTTGGGCACGGAGGGCCAAGCGGCCATTTGGAAGGAAGTAGATTTCTTCTTGGGGCTAGGGAGCTGACTAGTCCCCTAGTTGGATGGAAGGTAAAACCATGGTTCCGCTTGGGAAATGAAGAGTGAAACTACTCGAGGAGAAGATGGAATCTTGCTTCATTTTGGAATTCTTCACCATTTTTATATTGAGGTATTCCTCTTGTTATTTTAAATTACATATATATTATTGTAAACATGATATATGTTGTTGTAAAATGTTTATATGTTGTAGTTACATGATTTCATGATATTTCATGCTATGTGAATTAATCGATAAAGAAGTAACTGTCCTTGATGTGTATTACAGGCAAAACCAAAGCCAAATTTTAGCAATGGGGTTCACAATGGCTAAATCCAATGGCTATAATTGTTCTAATAAAACTAGTGTTGTTAGCTTTTCCCTTACCTCAATGCTTTACTTTGTTGGTCTTGATTGGAATCATGGAATAAATAACTATATAAATCCATCGATTCTGATGGCAGAGAGGAAAAACAAATGCAAAAAAAATTCATTTAGTAGATGGCATATAGTATCAACCCCAAAAGAACATGGTGGACATGGCATAAAGGATTCAACGTAATGAATCTTGTAGTGGGGGCAAATATCCTCTTGAATTTAATTATAGGTAAGTATGAATGGTGGAAAAAATCCCTCCTATAATACCTCGTGTGTTAAGCCCCAAACATATGTAATTTGTAATTGTTTATTATTGTGTCACAAGGTGTCGGAATAAGGGTCTTTAAGGACCAAGAGACATTATTAATATTATTATTAATATGCAAATAATTAATTAATAAAAACAACTGGCACAATGGGGACTACTAAAAGAGTATGGGACGCATAGATCCACAATGTGAGGGGAAATGGGGACATTCCTAGCACTTTAGAACATGTTTGGTTGAGCTTGGTTCGTATTTATTCCTTGGTGGCTTTATTAGTTGATGATCACCCAAACATTGTACGACAGACCCAACTTTTGATTATTTTAGCCTATGTTGGTACTATTGACCTAATTCATAATTTAGTGGGCCTCACTTGGTAAATGCACCCTCTTTGGTGCTTGGGTGGATTCCACTTGTTGGTTGAGCCCATTTTGTGGTTTTGTGACTCCTTTTTTGAGGTTACACTTGGTTTTGTAACCCCCACTTGCACAAGTGCGCCCTCACTGGCTATATTTAGCCTTGGTTTGTGTAACTCCTTGTGTAACCCATCCTTTGCTATTTTGGGAAGATGTTTTGGCTTGTGTAACTCCTCACCTCACTATTTTGAATTCCTCTACATGGATGAAGTGTCCACACATGAATTTGAGTTGGGTGGAGTGACTTGGAGCCACTCTCCTTGAAATTCGAATTGCTTGGGTTGGATTTGAGTTAGCCTCTTGTGGTTGAGTTAACCCCCCTTTGGGTTGACTCAAGTTGGATTACCTTGGTTTGATTTGACCCCATTGGGTTGAAATTACCTTCTTTGGTCTATAAATCCATGGTTGATCTCCTTGTTTAAGGTTGTTGATTATTGTTGGTGGTTCTTGGTTGTTCATGCCATTGATGTTGAGAGCTTGGTAAGATTGTAAGCTTGGGAAGCCATGTATGCTCTATTATGTGAACGAACCTTGTGCTTGAAGAATTGTGATATTGTATGGTGTTTGTAGAAAGACTAGAGAAATTTGTTATATTTCCTCCATGCCCACTGCTTGTCTCTGTCCTAGACCTGCACATAAATCCTGATGGTGATTGGTGATGTCCTGAGGAACCTAGGGGGTGAAGGGATTACCACTGCACATGTTAGTGGGGTGGAGGAGAAAGCAGGTGGTGAGGAATTACGTTGTGGCTTCTCAAACTGATATTGATCTATCCTTGAGTGCACCTCATTTGTGTATCTGTGGCCTCGCCTTAGGGGTGGCCTGTCAAAGTGAGATTTGGCTTGGTAGTGCCTTTGGCTGGGTGGATCGTGGTCCATTTGATGCCAATTGCACATTAATAAGATAAGTGGTTTATTTTTTTTTAATGTAAATTCATATTTTTATATTATGTTTCCACTATTTCCATGGATGAACTATTACTGTTGAAAAGCTTCGTAGAGATATCAATGGTTGGATGCAAATATGATGGTGTAATTGATTGGAAATTGGTGTATTCTCCTTGATTTTTAGATATGATCTTGATGGCTGCTTGAAATATGTTTATTTATGTGTTATTTTATGTATATTAATCTACAAATTATCCCTCAATGGATGATCATATATGCGGATGAAATTACAGATGAAAATGCTTAGTTTTCAGAAGATTGGTTGAGGAATCATGCTTGGAAATTGGTGCTTTCTCCTTGATTCTGAGATATGATCTTGATGGATGCTTGAAATGTTTTTATTCAAGTGTTATTTGAAGTATCTTATTCTGAAAATTCAACCTCCATGGCTGTTCATATCTATTATATGATTTTACAAATGAAAATACTAAGATTTGACTGCCAGGAAATTGGATTTTTCTACTTGAAAACTAGATTGAATGGATGGTTTTTCTGTAGAATTTGTTGAATATTGTAACTTCTAAGAATATTATATTTGTACTTTATTGTTCCGGAGATGTTCTATCCCTCCGAGGTAACCCTATTATGTATCTGGAGATGTTTATTCCTCCAGGGGTTTGTGTTAACTAGGGTTATTAGACCCACCACGTGGGGGTCGGCCCTGATGTCATATTTTAGGGGTTATTAGACTTCTCTAGGAGAGGTTGGCCCCATTAGTTATTTTGGTCAGTCGGGAGTTAGTATAAATAGAGGAGGTGAACTCCTCATTAGAGACACTCACGCACATGAGAAAAGTAGCGCACTTGTCTGGGAGATTTGCTAAGGAGACAAAGAAGGAGGGAGCACATCTTGTATTTTGGTTGATCATCTTATTGAGGAAAGCTTTGCTGGGTTTCTACCCCATGAGGGTTTCCCAGGGTAAATTCTGTGTCTATCTTGTGATTATGCTTCTTTCAGTGATCTTGCTAGTCTATTTGGTTTAAATTTAACATGGTATCAGAGCTAGACTGAATAGAACATCTTTCACAAGGTAAGAATACCTCTCTCTCTCTCTCTCCGGTGAAAGTTAGGGTTTCAGCAAAAAGTTGGTATTATTGAATTCTGGTTACATGTATGGATAGCCCTTCTCAATACCTATCTTTTGAACCCTAGATCGAACTTTTTGGTTGGGTAGAACTCCGAGAAATCCAAACCCTAGTTTTACCAAAAGTACGATAAGTCAGAAATTGGGTTCAGAAAAAAGTTGGCATTTTTGAATTCTGATTACATGGCTGGATAGCCCTTTTCAATACCTATCTTTTGAGCCCTAGATCGAACTTTTTGGTTGGGTAGAACTCCGGGAAATCCAAACCCTAGTTTTACCAAAAGTGCGATCATCTAGAAATTCTGTTCCAGAATCCGGAAAGGTAAAAGGTAAATATTTCCGGGTAAGTACTAGTCTGTCTCTTGGACTCCCCCAAGAGAAGATGGCTCCAAACACTAAGCTTGAAGACAAGCTAGAAGGCATAGAAAATTTCCGAGCATGGAAATACAGAATTGGTCTCATTCTTGAAGAAAATGATCTTGCTCATTATATCAAAGATGAAGTTGCAGAACCGGAAGGAGATGAATCCAAAGAGAAGCATAGGAAGGATTTGATTAGGGAAAAGAGAATCATAGCTTATTCTATTAAAGACCACTTGATTCCCAAGTGGCTTCCAAGAAAACTCCAAAGGAGATGTATGATGCCCTAGGAAGAATGTATGAAGGAAAGAACATCAATAGAAAGATGAACCTAAGAACTCAGTTGAAGAGTACCAAGATGAACAAAGGGGAGTCCATTCAAGACTACTTCTCAAGGGTCTCCCAAATCAAGGAACAACTAGATTCCATTGGTGATACTCTTGATGAAGATGAACTTGTGATGACTGCTCTAAATGGCCTCACTAGATCTTAGGAATCATTTATACAAACTATGTGTGCCAGAAAGGAAAGTATGAAGTTTGATGTAGTATGGGAAGATTGTGTTCAAGAAGAGGCTAGGGTAGCCAACAGGGAAGCACTTCTCAAAGAGGATGATCAAGCCTTGGCTACTCACACCAAGAAAAGAATGGGTCACTTCAAGAAAGTTGACCACAAGGGATCTCAACATTTCTCTAAATTCAAAAGGAATAAAGGACCCAATCAAGTAAGGGATCTCTCCACAGTCCAGTGCTACAATTGCCTTAAACTTGGACACATTGCCAGATTTTGTTCTTCACAAAGGAAGAAGAAGTTTATACACAAAAGACACCATGCTCACATGGCAGAAGATGATAGTGAAGAAGAAGAAGAAGAAGAAGAAGAAGAAGAAGAGGAAGAAAGGCCTCGAAAGAAAAGATCCAAAGTAAAGAAAGAAGATCCAGAAGAATATGTTCTATTCTCTGCACTCTCTGGATCTGTATCCCCTGGAGAAGATACATGGCTCATTGATAGTGGTGCCTCTAAGCACATGTCAGGTCAAAGAAAGACTTTCTCAAATCTTGAAGAAAAGTCTTCTTCACAAAAGGTATCTCTAGGAGATGATTACCAATATCCCATCAAGGGGATTGGTGAAGCAAGCTATAAGCTAGATTCTGGATCACCCTTGAAGATGAAAGAAATCTTATATGTGCCAGGATTAAAGAAAAACCTACTCTCTATCTCAGCACTAGATAAGAAAGGTTTTAGAGTTGCCTTCATAGATGGTCAAGTACTCATGTGGCCAAAGGGAAAATCCATTGAAGATGCAGTTGTCATTGGTGAAGAGGAAGGAGGCCTCTATAAGCTCAAGGGACATCCAGAAGTTGCCCTTGCTCATGAAGCATCTAGCCCAAGTGAGCTATGGCACAGAAGATTAGCCCACATTAACTATAAAGCCCTACCCTATGTAAGCAAGGTGGTGATAGGTCTACCAGACTTAAAGGTTGATCATAATGGCTCATGCAAAGGATGTGAAAAAGGGAAGAATGTCAAGAACCCTTTTCCAAAAAGTGAAACAAAGACTAAGAACATCTTAGAGCTAATACATTCAGATGTATGTGGACCAATGCCCACCACTTCCCTAAGTGGTTTTGAATACTATCTTTCATTCATTGATGACTATTCAAGAAAGACATGGATATACTTTCTAAAAGGTAAGAATGAGGTTTTCGGAAAATTCAAAGAGTTCAAGGCCTTAATAGAAAATCTCTCAGAAAACAAAATCAAGATTCTCAGAACAGACAATGGGGGAGAATATACTTCAAAGGAATTTGAAAACTTTTGTAAGGAAGCTGGAATCAAGAGGGAACTAACCACTCCCTACAATCCCCAACAAAATGGGGTGGCTGAAAGAAAGAATAGAACCATAATGGAAGCTGCAAAAACCATGATACATGATCAAGATCTACCTATGTATTTATGGGCTGAAGCAGCTAGGACAACAAGCAGTCTATGTGCAAAATAGACTTTCCCATAGTGCTCTTGAATTCAAAACTCCAAAAGAAGTGTTCACAGGAAAGAAGCCTGAGGTGAGTCATCTCAAAATATTTGGTTGTCCTGTGTACATTCACATTCCAAAAGAAAAGAGAACCAAGTTGGATCCTTCTAGTAAGAAGGGAATTTTTGTTGGATACTGTGAATCATCCAAAGCTTTCAGAATCTACATACCAGGTTTTCATCATATGGAAATAAGTAGAGATGTAACATTTGATGAAGAAGCAGCTCTCAAGAAATCCAAGAAGTGTCAACTTGAAGAAATCTATGAAGAAGATACACCTCCCAGAATCACAAAAGCAGTACACATACCTTAAGATGATACTCCAGAAGATCATGACATGATAGAACCTCAAGAACCCCCTATTTCAGACTTATCTAGAAAAAGAAGGCCAGCATGGGCTAGAGACATTATTCAAGGAACTGAAAGATATGGAGCTCCTGAAGGCTCCACCAGAGAAAGAAAGAAACCAAAGCTAGTATCCAACTATATGGCCTTGATGTGTGATCTTGTGGATCAACTACCTACTAGATATGAAGAGGCAGCTCAGAAGAAAGAATGGGTAGAAGCAATGACAGAAGAATATCAGTCAATAATAAAAAATGATGTTTGGGATATAGTTCCTAAACCAAAAGATAAAAGTGTGGTTTCTTCCAAATGGATCTTCAAGATAAAACATGCTGCAGATGGAAGCATTGAAAAATACAAGGCAAGATTTGTAGCCAGAGGTTTCTCTCAGAAGGAGGGAATTGACTACGAAGAAACATTTGCACCAGTTGCTAGGTATACTTCAATTAGAACTATCATGGCACTTGCATCCATGATGAAGTGGAAATTACACCAAATGGATGTTAAGACAACTTTTCTGAATGGTGTAATTGAAGAAGAAGTATACATAGAACAACCACAAGGGTTTGAGGTTAAAGACGGACGGACTCATGTATGCAAATTGAAAAAGGCATTATATGGATTAAAGCAAGCTCCCAGGGATTGGTACGGAAGGATTGGCAATTTCTTAACAAGCATGGGCTTTACCAAGAGTAAAGCTGATCCAAATCTTTACCTCAAAGTGATGGATGATGAACCCGTTATATTGTTTCTATATGTAGACGATCTGTTTCTAACCGGAAATGAGAAACAGATTATTGAAAGCAAGAAGAAGCTTTCTTCAGAATTCGAGATGAAAGATCTCGGATTAATGCACTACTTCTTAGGTCTAGAGGTTTGGCAAGAACCAAAAGGAATCTTTCTGAATCAAGGTAAGTATGCTGTGGAGATTCTAAAAAGGTTTGATATGTTGAAATGTAAACCTATGGCCAATCCCATGGACTCCAACCTGAAGCTATTAGTTAATGACTCTTCGGAACTAGTGGACCTAACTCTATACAGACAAATCATTGGGTCATTAATGTATTTAACAAATACTAGGCCAGATATATGCTTTGCTGTAAATACTCTAATTCAGTATCTAGTAGAACCTAGAAAGGTTCATCTAATAGCTGCAAAGCATGTGATGAGGTACCTAAAAGGTACATTGGATTTTGGTCTATATTATCTTGGAGGTCATGAACTCAGGTTACATGGTTACTCAGATTCTGATTGGGCAGGAAGTGTCTCAGACAAAAAGAGTACATCAGGTGGATGTTATGGTCTTGGATCTGCCATGATCTCATGGTTCAGCAAGAAACAATCTAGTGTGGCCCTCAGTACTGCTGAAGTAGAATATATAGCTGCCTGCTCTGCCACCTGTGAAGCAGTATGGCTTCGGAAGCTATTATCAGGAGTGTTTGACTTAGAAATGGATCCCACTGTGATTATGTGTGACAATCAAAGCTGCATTAAGATGACAGAAAATCCTGTATTCCATGATAAGTCAAAACACATAGAGATCCGATACTTTTATATACGAGATATGGTGCAGAGAGGAGCTATCAAGCTCGTGTATGTAAGCACTGAGGACCAAATTGCTGATATCTTGACCAAACCTTTGTCTCGAGTGAAATTTGAATACTTCCGAGACAAGCTTGGTGTAGTTCAAAAGGACCCTCCTCGAAAGGGGGAGTAGTATAGTCACTGATGATGAGATTGCCTCATCGAACTCAAAGTCGATGATAAGGTCACCAGCTCACTACACCTAGATACTTAGAAATATTTAGATTTAGGACTCTTATACTTAGAATACTTAGTTTTTTACTTATACATGATTTTAATTTTAGATGTATACATGCTTTTGATGATAGATGTATTAGTGAGAATACATGCTTTTGATGTTAAATGTATACATGCTTTTGATGATAGATGTATTAGTGAGAATACATGCTTTTGATGTTAAATGTATACATGCTCTTGATGATAAATGTATTAGTGAGAATACATGCTTTTGATGTTAGATGTATACATGCTTTTGATGATAGATGTATACATGCTTTTGATGATAGATGTATTAGTGAGAATACATGCTTTTGATGATTAGATGTATACATGCTTTTGATGATTAGATGTATACATGCTTTTGATGATAGATGTATTAGTGAGAATACATGCTTTTGATGTTAGATGTATACATGATAGATGTATTGATGAGAATACATGTAAGGATTAAGTCATCCTTGGACGTGGTCCTAAATGTACGGTTGAGGATTAAGTCATCCTTGGACGCGGTCCTAAATGTACGGTTGAGGATTAAGTCATCCTTGGGCGTGGTCTTAAATGTACGGTTGAGGATTAAGTCATCCTTGGGCGTGGTCCTAAATGTATGGTTGAGGATTGAGTCATCCTTGGGCGTGGTCCTAAATGTACGGTTGAGGATTGAGTCATCCTTGGGCGTGGTCCTAAATGTACGGTTGAGGATTGAGTCATCCTTGGACGTGGTCCTAAATGTACGGTTGAGGATTGAGTCATCCTTGGACGTGGTCCTAAATGTACGGTTGAGGATTGAGTCATCCTTGGACATGGTCCTAAATGTACGAATGGGATTGCATCGTCCCTAGACATGAGACTTGTCTTAAAGTGATAAGGATTGATCATTCTGGAACTCGATCTGGATTGTATCGTCCATGGACCTATGTCCTAAAGAGAGCAAGACTGATCATCCTATATGATGATTGTGATGACAATGATGCCGATGCTGATGATCGTGTGATGACGATGCTGATGATCACGATGATGATGCTGATGATCGTGTGATGACGATGCTGATGATCCTGATGACGATGCTGATGATCGTGTGATGACGATGCTGATGATCACGATGACGATGCTGATGATCGTGTGATGACGATGCTGATGATCGTGATGACGATGCTGATGATGTTGACGACGATGCTGATGATGATGCTGATGATGATGCTGCTGATCATATGATGACGGTGCTGATGACGATGATGACGATGCTGATGATCGTGAGATGACGATGCTGATGATCAAGTGATATCAAGACTGTTGCCGTTGATTGAGTTACTGGTGAAGATGAATTGAAGAAAGCTTCCGATGATATATAGATGTATCATGAATGATGACTCCTTGCTCCTGCAAATGTTGTTATAATATCCTTCTCATTAAGGGGGAGTGTTGAATATTGTAACTTCTAAGAATATTATATTTGTACTTTATTGTTCCGGAGATGTTCTATCCCTCCGAGGTAACCCTGTTATGTATCTGGAGATGTTTATTCCTCCAGGGGTTTGTGTTAACTAGGGTTATTAGACCCACCATGTGGGGGTCGGCCCTGATGTCATATTTTAGGGGTTATCAGACTTCTCTAGGAGAGGTCGGCCCCATTAGTTATTTTGGTCAGTCGGGAGTTAGTATAAATAGAGGAGGTGAAATCCTCATTAGACACACTCACTCACTTGAGAAAAGTAGCGCACTTGTCTGGGAGATTTTCTAAGGAGACAAAGAAGGAGGGAGCACATCTTGTATTTTGGTTGATCATCTTATTGAGGAAAGCTTTGCTGGGTTTTCTACCCCATGAGGGTTTCCCAGGGTAAATTCTGTGTCTATCTTGTGATTATGCTTCTTTCAGTGATCTTGCTAGTCTATTTGGTTTAAACTTAACAGAATTGATTATATGAAGTTGTATGTCTATGTATGAAATTTCTATTGCACCATTGGTGTATATAGAGTGCCCCATATAGCTGGTATGCTTTCTATTTGGGACTCCTGGTTGGTTTTGCAAGGATTTGGATGCGTGTTGGATGATTTAGTAGCAATTGGTAGATCTAATATTTTATATGAACTAATGGTTGTATATGGTAGATGTATACCTGTCATTTTGTATTATTACAGATGTGTAGTAATTGCATAGTTTTATGGCAGAAAGTTCTGGTTGTAAATTGTTTGCAAAGAACTCTGTAAATATAATCATATAGTATTATTGGGATGATTATGGTCACCCTTAATGTTTTAATAATACTAAGGTCCAATTTTAATAAGCTTGTAAATCTGGTTGCTTTTTCATGCTTGCGCGGTCTTGCATATGGATGAGCTTTTGGGGAGTTTTATAATTGCTTTTAAGGTGTCACAATTTATTTTAATGGTTGAATGTTGTTTTAAATTGGATTGATGGTATGTTATTCTAACATTTGGTTGACCCTATTCCATTGTACAATATATTTATTCAACCTTCCTTTGGGTTCACATGTGCCTGTGACCTTGATTTCAGGGTCGGGTACATTACAAGTGGTATTAGAGCTTAGGTTCCAGCCCTGCAACTGTTGGGCCTATTATGGATTTATAACTCTTTTTTTATGCTTTTGGAATTTATAAATGTGCTTTGAGAGAGAATTTTAACCTCCCTTATGTAATGGAATAATCATAAGCCTCACTTCAGAGATTAGTTTGTTGTATGCTTTATAATTAATTAATGTTGCATATTTACTGCTCAAAATATTGATTGGTAAGTACTATGCAGTGCATATCTAATGATCCAATAGATTGACTAGTTGATGCTTGCTCACCTTGCATTGCCTCTTTTACTATTCAGTGATTTGATTGGTCAATACTTGTGCATTGCCTCTTTTATTGTTCAGTTATTTGATTGGTCGATGCATGTGCATTGCCTCTTTTACTGTTCAGTGACCTAATTGGTCGATGCATGTGCATTGCCTCTTTTACTGTTCAGTGACTTGATTGGTCGATGCTTCTTATTGTGCATTGCCTCTTTTACTGTGATAATCTACAAGGATCTAGCAACTGTAACAAACTCACAATCTAACTCTCAAGATTATTTGCAAAGAAGAAGAAGCATGCATTCAATAATCACTCACAAACACAGAATAATGGACAATGTCAATATCATATAATGAATAATGAATGTAGAGAATGTGTTACAATAATCAATGATGAGGCATCATATAGGATTCGAATTAGTCAAGTAGGGCATTCGAATTCTGAGCTCAAAGTCTAGCATGAATAACTAAGGAGACATCAACTAGTCAGCAGTATCAGTCATGAGTGGTAAGAGTCAGTTAAGTGTGTCTAACTGAGTCTAATAGAAATAACTATCCATAAATCAAGGAATGGAGACTCTAAGTGGATTGCATGAGGCTGTCTAACTCAAAGTCTAGCTTGGATAACAATGGAGACATCATCCAGTCAATAGTATCAGTCATAAATGGTAATAGTCAGTAAAGTGTGTCTAAGTGAGTCTAACAGAACCATCTAGGCATAAATGAGGGAATGGAGACTCGAAGGAGGGTGCATGAGGCTGTAAAATAGTCAAGTGGAACTCCTGAACTAGATAACTAGGAGCTACAAGCAGTCAGTATGAGAAATCAGTGGAAGAACTACTCAATCAATGCACTAACTGAATGATAACTCCCGGTAGGTGAGATAAGGTGTCCTAACTGAGTGATAACTGATGGTAGGTGAGTAAGAGCGCTCTAACTGACAGTGGTAGGTGAGAAAGGCGCACTAGATAAGCAGATACATCAAGGAGGGTGCATTAGGTAGGTAGGAGGCCAAATGAGGGCTAAAGACAGGCTCTAGAGAGCTAGAAGCAAGCTCTAGGTGCTGGGGAGACAACCATGATGATGACTGGATGCATGCAAGTATGCAAAATACAAAAATTATGGTGTGAATATTCCAACACCCCCCCGCAAGCTATACTATGAGGAGATAACTGAAATAAAAAATAGGGCCCTGGTAACTGAGACCAAAGGTCACCCCGTACAATCAATCTAAAATAAACTAAGTGAGGAAAGAGGAAAAACCCAGTGGGAAGAAATCCCTCCCTCAAAATAGACTGAAGGATGCTAATGAAGCATATCATCTCTCACCCTTGAAGGAGGTAAGTGTCCTTCTTTTCCAAAGAAGGTTCGATTGATCTGAGATGGATCAACAATGTGAGAAGGATGAAACCTTCTATTCTGAAAATCTGATTTGGTTCTTCTATGATCATGTGGATCACCAACCAAATCACCGGCAGATCGGAGTGTAGTGGCTTCCCATCGAGGAAGAGGAGGAATATCAGGTGAGAGATACTCAGGTTCTTGTGGATCTGGATCTCCCATTCACTCATCTTCATCACTAGTTTCTAGAACTTCAAGTTCTTGTGGATCTAGATCTAGAATTCTACCATCATCATCACCATATTTTGAATCCACAATATAGTGTGAAAATGCATCATCACATCCATACTCTAAATCTGAAATCTCATGAGTTGGAGATAGTAAAATTGGATCATCATATGCAAATTTTGAAATATCAAGAGGAGGAGTAAGTAAAACTCACTCCCCATCACTCGAAGGAGGAACATATCCAAAAGAGTTGACGTCATGAAACTGCTCCAGAATATGCATGTAGTCCTCATCTGAACCAATATGACTGTAATCAATAGAAGAACAAGGACTAGATGATGATGGATCTTCATTAAGATCAAAAGAGGATGTAGTAGTGGAGGCCCACTTTGAAGTAGGAGTTGGACAAACAGGTGTTGGATCTTGCATTCGCACTTCATCATGAGTCCTCTTTTTCTCAATCTTGTGGTTGAGACGAGATAGTTTACTCTCTTCATGAGTATGAGAGTAAAGAGAAGACTTCTTTGAGAGGGGCAAGAAGTGTGAAAACTCATAGAGTCTTGTCCCATGATTTGCAACTCCTTTTGCAATGATTCCCCCTGAAACCATGTCTTGTACCTCAACTTCATATGGAGTAAAGATCACCTTTTTGGGCTCTCCAGTATGAGTCATTTGATATACCGAAAGGACATTCGGTGCAAGAGAAGGAACATAAAGCACATCAGAAAAGTGACCATGATCAAGATTGATTCTTCCAATACCATGAGAGGAGACTTCTGCATCATTTCCCAAACTGACTGAAGGACCAATGGAGCTTTCGAAACTAGAGAAGAGATCTTTGGAGGAATCCATGTGGCATGATGCTCTTGAATCTATGATTAAAGAAGAATCAGTTGATGCAATTTCTATGAGAGCATTACATATTTCTTTGCCTTCGGATATAGAAGATTCAGTATTAGGATCTTTCTTTCTTGCACATGCTGGTACAGGAAGATTGTTCTTCTCAAGTAACCGAGCCATCAAATCTATGGTATTTCTCATGAAAGAAATCTTAGGATGAAAACCTCTATAGCAATAGGTGCACATGGTCTTTCCCTTTTGATAATGCTTGGTCTTGCTTGAGTTTGAAACCCAATCAGATTGATATGGAGTATCTGTATGCTTTGTATCATCTGATCTCATGTCAGAAATGTTTTGCCTTCCTTTACCATTCACTCTCTCTGCAACTGTAAGGGATGAATCCAATTTGGGTTTGATCATTCCCATAGAGATCAACTTCTCTTCCTCTTGAGTAAGAGATTGGATGAAATCATCAAATGAGGGAAACTTCCATTTTGGAATGGACAACCTAGCTAACTGGAAAGTAGAGACAAACACTGAGAAGTTTGCCCCCAACTTTGAGAGAATGGCAAGTATAAGCTGCTTGTCTTCTTTCACTATCTCATATCTTTTCAACTGTGATATCAAGCTTTTGAACTTGGTGAGGAAGGAATTGATAGATTCGAAGCTGTCTGGACTCAAACATATGAGCTCATTCTCCAATTTGTGTCCTTGCATATCATCTTTTGGTCCAAAAAGAGATTCGAGCTTGTCCTAAACCTCTTTAGGAGATGTAAGATTGATGACATGGAAGTGAAGATCTTCAGAAATTGAGAGAAGGAGCAGGCCAATTGCTTCATCAAGTCGATCCAAGTACTTGGACTTTTCAACTGCATTGAGAGGTTCTACCATCGTTCCGTTGAGTATTCAGGTGAAGCTCTTTGATCTCATGAAGAGAGTCATTTTGGCTTTCCACTCAACATAGTTGGAAGATGTAAGCTTTAGATCCATCTGAAACAGAGAAAGTCGAATAGTTGAAGAAGATTCCGAACGGGTGAATAAACCTGCAAAACAAGAGAATTTTTGCTGATGGAGAATGCTACACTTCAATTGAACACTACCTTAAGGACACTTGGCACATAGACTAAGTCCTTCACATTTGGCTAGACCTCACTAGATTTCTCCAATGAATTCAAGTAATAGCACCAGGATTTGATGTGGAAAATCAGAGGCTTCTGGTGCACAAGTGAAAAGATAGCTGCTCAAAGAAATGTTGCAACTGCTACTGCTGCAATGGATGTAATTCGAATAGCTGCTTACTTCTCTGATACCATGTGATAATCTGCAGGGATCTAGCAACTGTAACAAACTCACAATCTAACTCTCAAGATTATTTGCAAAGAAGAATAAGCATGCATTCAATAATCACTCACAAACACAGAATAATGGACAATGTTAATATCATACAATGAATAATCAATGTAGAGAATGTGTTACAATAATCAACGATGAGGCATCATATAGGATTCGAATTATCCAAGTAGGGCATTCAAATTCTGAGCTCAAATTCTAGCATGAATAACTATGGAGACATCAACTAGTCAACAGTATCAGTCATGAGTGGTAAGAGTCATTTAAGTGTGTCTAACTGAGTCTAACAGAACTAACTATCCATAAATCAAGGAATGGAGACTCTAAGTGGAGTGCATGAGGCTGTCTAACTCAAAGTCTAGCTTGGATAACAATGGAGACATCATCCAGTTAATAGTATCAATGATAAATGGTAATAGTCAATCAAGTGTTTCTAACTGAGTCTAACAGAACCATCTAGGCATAAATGAGGGAATGGAGACTCGAAGGAGGGCGCATGAGGCTGTCAAATAGTCAAGTGGAAATCCGGAACTAGCTAACTAGGAGCTACAAGCAGTCAGTATAAGCAATCAATGGAAGAACTACTCAATCAATGCACTAACTGAATGATAACTCTCGGTAGGTGATATAAGGTGCCCTAACTGAGTGATAACTGATGGTAGGTGAGTAAGAGCACTCTAACTGATAGTGGTAGGTGAGAAAGGCACACTAGCTAAGCAGATAAGTCAAGGAGGGCACATTAGGTAGGTAGGAGGCCAAATGAGGGCTAAAGACAGGCTTTGGAGAGCTAGAAGCAAGCTCTAGGTGCTGGGGAGACAACCATGATGATGAATGGATGCATGCAACATGCAGTTTTGCATGCAAGTATGCAAAATACAAAAATGATGGTGTGAATATTCCAACATTTACTGCTCATCAAATTTGTTAATATGGAAATGCTTCTTTTGGTATGATTTATTTACTGGTACATTATGATTGACTTGGGTTTTGGAAGGATTGATTTGTTTTCATATTTTAAGACCATATGTGGAGATGAAAAGTAGTATGATTAATGGATGAACATGTTGGTATGCTAACAATGATTGAAAATTGAACACATCGCAGCTTTCAATGTCATTTAATCAAGTAGTAAAGGGATAAGAGATGGAGTTTGATGATGCATTTAATCCATATAGTCTTGAAGAGAAGTTTGTCGGGCCAAGGGAAGAAGGGACAGATGGGCACAAGAGACGCACCAAACCCTTGATCCTAGAAGACTCAGTAAGAAAGTGCATAGAATCCAATGAGAGAATAATTCATATGCAATAATGGATCACACATGCTCTAAAACAACTGCAAAGAACCACACCAAGAGATAAAGTACCAAGGAAAGATCGAGAGAGATATCAATCATCTTCAAGGAGAACCCATCATATGCCCTCTGCAGTAAGGAGGGTAAGGTACTCATCAAGAAGCTTAGAGAGTAGTCATGAAAGATGTCTAGTTAGATACAAGAAGAGGAGGAATGAATTGGTGGGTGAACTAAGAAGAATCAAGACTTCAACCTTTGGTGGAGAAGCAAAGCAATGAGAGGAAGCATAAGATTGGTTGTTGGGACTAAGGAAGTTTTTCTAGTTGCATCAGTACTCACCAAACATGGATGCAAGGGTAGATATCTACCACTTGCAAGGTAAGGCCTCTATTTGGTGGGATCAACTGGTCAAGCTGAAGGACATTGATGAAGAAATAATCTCTTGGAGGAAATTCAAAAAGTACTTCCAAAAGGAATATCTCTCAGAATTTTACTATGACAAGAAGATGGAAGACTTATTTTAACTCAAGATAGGTAGCATGACCATGGAAGCTTATGAGAAGAGGTTCTTAGAACTTCTGAAATATGCAGATTTTGTGAAGGATGAAAAGGTGAAGATTTAGAGGTTTCTTAGTGGTCTACCAGATTCCTATAGAGACAAGATTCAATATGATAGAACAAAGATCCTTAAATAAGTTGTTTGGAAGGCGAAACATTTGTATGATTAAAATAAGAACAAAACTCCACATTAGAAAGATTGAAAGGATAAGAAAGAAGAAAAGTAGGAGCATAAGAAGAAATTATTCCAGCCTCCAAACAATAATCGGTAAGAACAACCAGAACAAAGCATAGCCATAAGAGATGAAGGATCAAGACCACCTATCAAATGTTGGAAATGTAAAGGGAACCATCACTATAGGAATTGTCCTCAGGGGGGAAGCAATGCAGAAAGGATCGACAACATTCAAGAAGTCCCAACTGTTGGAGATCTTGTTTAGCTACTATTTGTTATTACCCTTTTTGGTTTCTTAGTTAGATTTGAACTACTGTGTTTGAGTTTGCTTTTCCTGTTTGCATTAAAGTGTTCATGTGATCCTTGTCGAAAAGTATATTTGTAGTATTTGTATCCTTGTGATATTTGTTAGGAAGTAACCTTGTGATCCTTGCTAGGAAGGTATTCTTATGATCTGAGTATCCTTATGTTCTTTGTTAAGGAATATCCATCATGTGATCTTTGTGATTTGAATGTCCTTATGACCTTGTTGAAAGTATCTCTCTCTCTCTCTCTCTCTCTCTCTCTCTCTATATATATATATATATATATATATATATATATATATATATATATATATATATATATATATCTTTTATGAAAGCGTAACTTGTGGTATTTTCTTTTATTAGAAGTATTTTAGTAATATTTGTTCACACTTTCCAAGTAACTTAGAGTATGTACACAATGCATGATTGAAATTGAATATGAAATGGACTAGAATAGTTTTTTTTGGTAAATGCATTTCAATTGTTTTGATTTCATACACCTTTGATGTATTTCATGTGTCATAGGTGAAGTAGAGTGAAATGGAATAAAATGGAAATTATTTAATGGTGTGATGTACCCTTGAAATATTTCATGTGATAATTAGATCTTATCTCATGTATATTTTATTTTGGAGATGTATCTTGGTGAACAATATGTATATATGTTACTCCTAACCATGTGTTGTTGGAATGTGAAGAAAGTATCCTTGTTGAATAATAGCATGTGTCATATATTTGTATGCATGATGTTAATCATATGGGTGACTGAAATATGATTTTCAGTTGGATGTGCCCTGGTTGAAGTTTGAAAGCCTTGTAATGAGGTTTGAAGACCCTGTGATGGGGACTAAAGTATTGTGGTGAGAAAGATGTTATCTTTCTGAGGCATGTATGGGCATGTCTACGAGAGTTTTAAAGATGCTATCTTTTTGAGGCATGTATGGGTGTGTCTGTTATCCTTTTTGTAAAGGTATGTATGTATTATGCATCAAGGATTTATGCCTTGAGATGATTTAGGCATGTTTTTTTCTATTTCCTTGAGATTATTTATGCCTCCTTCTATGTGATTTCCTCAACCTCGGGTCTAGTTATGAGCTATCCATTCTTCAATCAGTTGATGCTAAAGACCTTTGGCTAGTAATAGGTGAAGGATATCAGTTGGTAAATAGGAGAATACTTAGTCTTGGGTTAATAGTCAATCATTAGTCACTATGCAATTTAGAAGCCCCTGTTATTTTTATTGATTTTCATACAAACACTCTAGACAAGGCTATAATAATATCAAGAATCCTCCCCTCCTTTTGCAATATGATTTCCATACAAATAATGGATTATTTATGTGTATATTGCATATATATGTTTAGTGGGAGAATTGGAAAATGGATGGTCTAGGAAACCATTAAAATTTCCACATCACCATTCAAGAGATTTAATGGGTCATGTACAGACACAAATAATACATTGTTGGAAATATAACATCAATTTTCTGGGTCATCACTCAAGTCCACAAAAATGAACATAATTGAGTCTCTCATACTACAGTAGTGATGGATACTCCTGTTAAACAAAAAAGACAAATTCAAATCCCCTAAAGTTGAGTGCTACATGCTTAGAAACATGATATGCAATTTAATTAAAGGTTCACATTCAATAACTTCCTACTTAAACATGTTAGTATGATCTATCCTAGAAGAAAACATAGAAGAATAAATAATGCACCGGATGATTGAAACATGGACATATAGCACCAAGAATCTGAACCAACTAATATGGCATAGGACAGAGCAAATAGAGAATATGTTTTTTTCTTAATTAATAGTTCAAATGATATGTTATGTATTTAGGCATTTTTTATAGGGTTTATTTCAACATGTTGTTTTTGAAATTCCGTGTAAAAGAAACCATCTATTATCTCGAATCAGACTTGAATGCTTATTTTGCAAGATTCATTTTGTTAAAAGTCAACTAATTTTGTATTTGAATGTTGTACAGTTTGATTGCAACTGTCCTTAATACAAAAATATACTCGTTTTGGTTTTAAAAAAACTTTTAGGATTGAGCCTAACGTGGATCTATGCTAGTATTAAGGGAAAGTGGGAAATTAAACAAAACGATCAAAGGATTTAAGGGAGTTTTTCATGTTGTATGAAGGGAATTATTACTAACATGTCCTATGTATTTTATTTTCCTTGTTTATTGAACCAATTTAGATCCATCTTAAATTCAAATTTATCAATCATCGAGAGGGATCAAATCTTTCAAGGAGAAATCCTTTTTAAGAGTGCAAAAAATTAAGGGAATGGTTCTCCTTCATAGATCTAATCCCTCATGTTACTTGATAGCTTTGGGGGTACATATGGATTTAAAATAGTGCTTTATATATTTCATTAACACGCTATGTGGAATAATATTAAATGACGAACAAAAAGTTATTATTATTAGAGTATATTATTATCTTTTATTTTTAACATTAAAAGTCGAGGTAGCATAAACATTGTGACGGATCTAGAATATTATTAAATGATAGACTTAAAATTATTATTATGAAAGTTAAAATTTTACATGATGGCAATGTTACATTCACTCATCCATAAGAATCTCTCTTATCGAGTTGTAGAATACACCTCTTTACATAACAAAGGGCATGAGGTACGTCTTAAGCTAACACCTTCAACCTCTCTTATCTTCAGTATTTCTAATTTTGCAAGCACACATGTTGAATCAAAATTAGGAATAGATAAAGGGTGGATAAGAGGAGGAGGAGCAAGAGAGATGGAGCATTTAAGTGAAGGTCTATACTATGTACTATTTGAACAATTGTCTTAAGAAGAAAATGATTTTTAAAAAAATAGGTTAAAATTGACTCTTGTATTTACTTGGAATGTGTGTGTGTGTGTTAGTTAATTCAAACTTTCAACCTAGTTTGTGGAGCTCATCTATGGTGTATTTTAATTAGCACTTGGTTGGACTCTCCTTAAAATAACTATTGAAAATTAGTTTGATAATAATTAAAAGAAACAATAGTATGTATGTATTTTCATAAATTTAAGAGATGCAATATTTTTCAGGGCAAACAATATGCACCCCACAACAAAGTAATAAATGATGTATAGGTTGAAGTATACACCGTTGAATTTGTTTCATTTTAAATCCTAGTCTATACAACATTTATGATACTATTGCATGATACATATTATTTACCATTTTCACCTCATTCCTATCCGTGGCAAATTTGAAATAGAGAGGAGGAGTTTAGAGAATGGTTGTAGGAACAAAAAAGCAGTTTTTTATTTGAAGGAGCAACTAAAGGAAACAAAAAGGTGGTTGGTGTGCATGGGATCATCTATGATACGAGGTGAACACAAGAACTAACTTATGAATGGGGATTAGGTACAAGCACCAATAATCCTGCATAAACATACACTTTCCTTTAGAGAACCAAATCAACTAATCCTGGTCACGTTAGTTCTCCTCTAGTTTTTGGAGACTTCTCAATCATTATCAATTATATGTATAATGGAAAAAATCCTATTGATGACAAGTCATCCATGTTCATTACAATAATAATAAAAGAGAATCAAAGGTTTACATCATAAGGGGCCTAAATCAAGCAACGGATAAGCATGTCAATGGTGCATCCCAATTAAATGAAGGTGTCACTAAAGAAAATGGTAAGGTGGGGCATCAAGCCACCCCGTAGGCCTCAAACCTCCTATTAATTTGCATGAGACATCAAAATAATATGGTGAAATCACTACATAGGAGCACTGATATCATTTGGAGTCTAGACAAAGCTCCCATCACTTCTCCATTAGTATCACAAATGCTAGATTTTACTCTGCATTGATGTTTTGAATCTATGAGGGTTTACTATCATGGTGAAGGTGGGATTATGAAGTCCATTGAAACAATTGGAGAAGTGTTGGGTGATGGTTGTGGGAGCAGGGAATCATCAACAACTTTAACCCATACATTTGTATATTTGAGTAAATATCTTGCTCCAAAACATGTGGTTTGGTTCTATTTCCTTGAGATGATTTATGCCTCCTTCTATGTGATTTCCTCAACTTTGGGTCTAGTTATGAGCTACCCATTCTTCAATCAGTTGATTCTAAAGCCATTTGGCTAGTAATAGGTGAAGGATATTAGTTGGAAAATACGAGAATAATTAGTCTTGGGTGGTTAATAGTCAATCATTAGTCACTATGCAATTTAGAATCCCTTGTTATTTTTATTGATTTTCATACAAGCACTCTAGACAGGGCCATAATAAATATCAAGAATCCTCCCCTCCTTTTGCGATCTAATTTTCATACAGATAATGGCTTATTTATGAGTATATTGCATATATATTTTTAGTCGAAGAAGTGGAAAATGGAATGTCTAAGAAACCATTAAAATTTCCACATCACCATTCAAGAGCTTTAATGGGTCCTATACAGACACAAATAATACATTGTTGGAAATATAACATTAATTTTCTGGGTCACCACTAAAGTCCATGAAAATGATGGCATAATTGCATATGTCATAATGCAATAGTAATAGATACTCTTTTTAAACAAAAAATACATATTCAAATCCCTTGAAGTTGTGTGCTCCATGCTTAGAAGCATGGTATGCAATTTGAGAAAAGGTTCACATTCGATAAATTCCTACTTAAACCATGTTAGTATGATCTATCCTTGAAGAAACACAGAAGAATAAACAATTCACTGGATGATTGAAAACATGGACATAGAGCACCAAGAATCTTAGCCAACTAATTTGACCTAGGACAAAGCAAATAATGAACATGTTTTTTCATAATTAGTAGTTCAAATGATATGTAGATATGTTCTGCATTGAGGCATTTTTTACAGGGTTTATTTCAACATATTCTTTTTGAATTTCCATGTAAAAGAAACCATCTATTATCTCAAATAAGACTTGAATGCTGATTTTGCAAGCTGCATTTTGTTAAAAGGCAACTAATTTTGTATTTGAATGTTGTACAGTTTGGTTGCAACTCTCTGCAATACAAAAATATACTCGTTTTGGTTTAAAAAAAACTTTTAGGTTTGAGCTTAACGTGGATCTATGTTAGTATTGAGGGAAAGTGGGAAATTAAACAAGATGATCAAGGACTTTAAGGGAGAGTTTCATGTTGTATGAAGGAAATTATTACTAACATATCCTATGTATTTTATTTTCCTTTATTAAACTAGTTTAGATCCATCTTAAGCCCAAATTTATCAAGCATCAAGAGGATCAAATCTGTATTTTATTTTCCTTTATTAAACTAGTTTAGATCCATCTTAAGCCCAAATTTATCAAGCATCAAGAGGGATCAAATCTCTCAAGTAGAAATCCTTTTTAAGTGTGCAAAAATTTGAGGTAATGGTTACTCCTTCATAGATCTAATCCCTCATGTTACTTGACAGATTTGGGGTAAATATGGATCTAGACTAGTGCTCTATATATTTCATGAACATGCTATGTGGAATAATATTAAATGACCAACAAAAAGTTATTATTATTAGAGTATATTACTATCTTTTATTTTTAACGTTGAAAGTCGAGGTAGTATAAGCATTAAGATGGATCTAGAATATTATTAAATGATATACTTAAAATTATTATTATTAAACTTAAAAATTTGTAACTATCAGTTAAAAGTTAAAAATTTGGAATCCGAGCCGGAATTGTCGACTCTCCTCGCATCGACATCGAAAACTCTAGCCATCGGTTGAACTCCTCTATGGTGTATTTTGATTAATATCTCGTTTAACTCTCTTTAATTAATTATTGAAAATTAGGTGATAATAATTAAAATAAACAATATTATGTATGAATTTTCATAAATTTAGAAGATCAAGTATTTTTCAGGGCAAATAATATGCACTCCACAACAAAATAACAAAATAATAAATGATGTATAGATTGATCTCTCTTTAAAATAATTATTGAAAATTAGGTTGATAATAATTAAAAGAAACAATATTATGTAAGAATTTTATAAATTTAGAAGATGAAGTATTTATTAGGGCAAACAATATGCACCCCACAACAAAATAATAAATGATGTATAGGTTGAAATATACACCTTTGATTTGTTGCATTTTAAATCTAGGCTATACAACATTTATGATATTGTTGCATGATGCATATTATTTACCATTTTTAAAGAGGAGAAATATCATTGAATATATTTAAAAATTACTTATAATTTAAAGATATATATGAATTATGTTTACAAATACAATATGGTACATAGCTTTACGTAGAATTCCACTAAATTGATTGTATAGCTATACTTATGTGTGATGTGTTAAACCAATGATGCATGGTTCTTACAAAGCATTACCCCCTTGTCTATGTACAACGTTCGACTATACATTAGATTAAAAAAATAAAATCAATGTAGAACTATACATTAGATTTTAAATTTTTTTTTGGTAAATATAGTTATCCTTATTTAATTGTTATACACACACACACACCCTTGTTGGTCTCTGCCAAGGCAGGGATATATCAATCAGTTGGTCATCCATAAAATTTGACTTTACATTAATCCTAAAACAAGTTCATAATGTTTCTGAATGTTTTGTAATATTTATATATTAATTTAATATTTTGAAAATATAAATTAGTTTTTTAAATATTTTGTAGTGTCCCTTTTGTTAAAGTTGGAAAAATTGGGAAAATTTGCAATTTTTGGCCAATTTGACCCTTAGACTAGTGAGGACTCCACACTTCCAAACGGCTCCAAATGCTTCCAAATTGGGTATAAAGGTGTTTGAAAGGTATTAAGACTTAAAAATGAAGCTGATGGATTCTTGGACACTCTCAAAAAACTTCTGCAACATTCATTTAAGTTCAAGAGAAAATAGGGAAGTTTACTAGTAATTTCGAGGTTCAAATCCCCAAGGGTAGAAGACACAAATGACTTCCCAAATGCAGTACGAACCTCCAAAATTTCAGAAACGAGACATGGAATAGTTATAGGACTTCAATGGGCACCCAAATGCATCATTAATCAATTCCTAAAGGCTGCTGCAACTCCCATAAATCAGAGGTTTGTTGACATGCTTTCACATAGGGGGAAATGATAGAAAAACTCCACAACTTGCTATGAATTTTGAGATAATTGTTCCAATGACTTGTATAATGTTTATGAAACTTATTCAGTACATCAATGTATCTCCATTATTATTAGAAATAAAATCACATATATTGACTGAAACAAATCGAAACTAAGCAACTTCAAGTTCTCACAACAAGATATAGGGGTAAATGGCACCATTCATACATAGTTTGGCACTTTTACATAGTTTCAATTTGATTTCCGACCTAAGGTTCTTCTAAGAATAAAATACAGAGTAAATAAATCATATTACAAATAAATGGGGCCCCATGAGATCCCTCAATATATTAGCATCTCACCAAGTGCGCCCTTACTCCAAGAGCAAAAATACAAAGAGAAATGTGAGAGAGCTGTGGAAGCAAGTTGAATGAGAGAAGATCACGAGCAGCCCTATAGCTTAAAACTACAACAAATTACTCCATTATAGCTCCAAATGAAAGGTCTTAATGGCCTCCCCAATTTCCAATTAGGATGGGATTATTTCACCCTCGAAATTGGTACTAAGGCAAGTAGAGTAAACACTCCACTAGCATGGACAAGCTATGCTCTCCAATTTGCAAAATCAGAAATAATCAAAAGCTCCTCTCATTCTTTGTCCTTGTATTTTATAAAATTCCCAAGCCATCCACAGTTCTAATTCCTTCCAAAATCTTCATGCCAACTCGAGTTGGGAAGAGAGTCCAATGTGTGCCACTTGTCCAATAATTCCTAGTCTCCATCTTCCACCAATTCGAATGGGGAACCTTCTTGGATGCCCTAACTCCCTTTAGAGCCTTCTTGGAGGCTATTTTTATCCTTGACATGTCATATAGGTCAGATGTCAGCAATCAGGTTTGATTCTTTTCATAAGTGTCATAGCATCTTCATCATTGTTGTCATAGAAGCTAGGGAATCTAGCCAAGTGTCTCAATATCTCCAAGATGCCTCTTCCTCTTCCATGGGAGTTACTCTTCCACTCCAATTCGACCTTAATTTAGTCATGCCAAGTATAATGACCTTCCAACCCCCCCAATAACATTAGAATCGACCTTGGATTCGAATGGGCGAGAATAGGATGCCATGTGGCATGAGGAATCTTGCTTTGTGTGGGTCCCACACCACCAATGTGCCTTCATGACCAAGTGCCACCTTATTTTTCTATTGTAAATATTTATTTATCCCATTTTAATAAATTAATGTCAATCTAATTTCCATTTGGGTTTTATTATCTCCCTTATTCCAAATCCAAATGTTTCCACCCCAACCTAGGGAACTAGTAGATTGGTGGAATTTTCCCTTCTAGTGATTTATTTGGATGGGGACATTACAGTCCTCTCCACCCAAGATTGCTTTCCCTCAAGCAATTATAAATTAGGATGCTGCAAAATTTTTTCCTCTTCCCATGTGGCATCCTCACTTGGAAAATCTTTCCATTGTACCAAATATTCTCTTATGGTTCTGCTCCTCAATTTCCTTTCTCTTGTCTTCAAATTTTTTTCTGGAATAAGTATGAGTTGTCCTTCATCACCTAATGAGGGAGTGTTTCTGAAATATAATATTTCTAACCAATAACCTTCTTAATGCATGAGACATGAAATACATTGTGAATTTTTCTACCTTCTGGAAGTTCTAACTCATAAGATACCTCCCCAACTTTTCGAACTATCTTGTATGGGCCATAATACCTTGGTTTGAGATTTTCTAATCCTTTCCCTTTCAAGGAGGTTTGTTTATATGGATGCAGCCTCAAATAGACCAAATCATTCACTTGAAAAGTTCTTTCTTCCCTATGTTGATCCACATACCGTTTTTGTTGATTTTGGGAAACCAACAAATTGTCTTTTAGAAGCTTCAAAATATCTTGACTTTCATCCACCCAATCCTTAGATTTTAGGGCTCTACTATCACCAAATATGAGCTCAACAAAGGTGAGTGCTTGATAACCATAAAGTTATTTGAAAGGAGACATGCCAATGGACATATGGAAAGTAGTATTGTAGTAAAACTCACCCAAGTGTAGCCATTTAACCCATGCTTTCTGCTGCTCACCAACATAGTTCCCCAAGTACCCCTCCAACCATTAGTTCATTCTTTCTGTTTGGACATCATTTTGTGGATGATATCTTGTGCTCGGAGTCATTTGAGTGCCCACCAACTTGAAGTGTTCTTTCTAAAAAGGCACTCATAAATATGTTATCCCTATCACTCACAATGTTCTTGGGAAGCCCATGCAATCTGAAAATTTCTCTAAAGAATAATAGATTAGCCACTTGTGTAGCAGTAAAATATGATGTAATAGAAAAGAAATGAGCAAATTTGGTGAGTCTATCCACTACAACATAAATACAACCCTTACCCAGATATTTGGGCAAACCTGTGATGAAATCCATTGAGATACTTTCCCATTTTTGTTGTGGAATGGGAAATGGTTGCAATAGACCAACATGATGTGTGTGTTAAACTTTGTTCTATTGACATATCTTGAATTAATTCACATAATTTAGAACATATTCCTTCATCCCTTTCCAAGAGAACCTTTGCCTTATTTTCCTATCTGTTTTGAAGAAACTAGGATGGCCTGCTAACGAGGAAACGTGAGCTTCCTTCAAAATCTTATGCTTTAGATTCGAACCATGAACCAAATATATTCGGTACTTATAGTAGATCAATCCATTCAAAATCTTGTACCTATCATCTCCTTTGACCCCATCTAACACATCACAAGCAAAACTATATTTGGCATACTCAACTATTAGCATATCTTTCCAATCTTTCGAAATGTTCAGGAGGGAAAATGAAGGTCTCTTAGATAATGCATATGCTACAATATTATTCTTCCATTTTACATATTCAATGTTAAAATCAAAAGCTTGGACCTTACTTACCCACCTTTGTTGCCTTTCATTGAGATCCTTTTGTGTGAGAAAATGCTTTAAACTGTTATGATCTGTTTTGACCACAAAATTATTCCCCACCAGATATTGTCTAAACTTGGCCAAGGCATGCATGATGGCTAACATTTCTTTGTCATATATGGAGTAGAGCTTCTCATGTGGATGCAATTTTCTACTCTCAAAAGCTATGGGGTGTTGGTTTTTCTTTAGGAATACCCCTACTCCTTCTCCTGATGCATCACATTCCAAAACAAATGGTTTAGAAAAATATGGTAATGCAAGTACTGGACAACTACTCATTATCTCTTTCATTATTTGGAAATCCTTTTCAGCCTCTTCATCCCATTTGAAAGCATACTTCTTGGTCAATTCAGTAAGTGGAGTAGTTAATTTGGAGAACCCCTTCACAAAATTCCTATAGTAAGTGCATATTCCAATGAAGCCTCTCAATTCTGTGATGTTTTTGGGTGATGGCCATTCAAGAATAGCCCTTATTTTTTCCAAGTGCACCTATACTCCATATTTCCCAATGATGTGCCCAAGATACAAAACTTCTTTCAACCCAAATTCACACCTGGACAACTTAGCAAACAAAGATTGTTCATGCAAGATTTTCAATACAACTTCTAAATGGTGCAAATGTTCCTCCCATGTCTTACTGTAAATAAAAATATCATCAAAGAAAACCAAAAAAAACTTACGGAGCTTCTTGCAAAATATTTTGTTCATGCATGATTGGAAGGTGGCTAGAGCATTGGTCAAACCAAAAGGCATGAAAATAAATTCGAAATGGCCATAGTGACATCTGAAAGCAGTTTTCTGCACATCCTCCTCCTTCATTCGAATTGATGGTTACTATATCTAAGATCAATTTTGGAGAAGAAATTTTCTCCAAATAGCTCATCCATGAGCTCATCTATTCTAGGGATGGGATATCTATTCTTAATTGTCTTCTTGTTTAGAGCTCTAAAATAAATGCACATCATCAAGGTTCCATCATTTTTCTTTATCAAAACAACTGAAGAAACATAACGACTAGAGCTTGGTCTAATGAGTCCCAATTCCAAGAGCTCTTGAATAGCCTTCTCAATCTCATCTCTGAAATTTTTTGGGTGTCTATATGGTGGTATTTGTATAGGTGAAGTATCCACCTCCAAAACAATGGTGTGCTCAACTCCTCTATCAGGCAGCCTTCCAGGAGGAAGGTCTCCAAAAATCTTTTCATATTTGTGTAGTAGTTGCTTTATCTCCCTTGGATGTTATGCAATATTTATGTTTGGCTTGGGGGAGGTGATGAAACATTTAGCAGCCCATTCAATATCCCCATGCCTCAATATGGACCTCATACTGTGGGAAGACACCACTTGATTTGGATAGGTGTGCATTCCTCTCACCACCCTTTGTTTTCCTTACGAATCTTTGAATTTAATTTCAAGTATTTGGTAGTTCACTGTATGTTCCCCTATAGAGTGTAACAATTGCACTCCCAAGACCACATTAGTATCAACAACATCAACCACATAAAAATTATCAAAACATGTGTAATTACTTATGGTGAGTTAATGTAGCTTTGGAATCCATGTTTTGCACTCCATAGTATTGTGACCTGGAGTGATGACTGTTAACCCATCAAATGGTTCAATAGGTATCTTTATCCTGTCCACCATGGCTGCATCAATTAAGTTATGAGTTGCTCCTCCATCTACTAATACTGAAACTATTTTCCCTTGTACCACTCCTTTGCATCGAATGGTGTGAAAACGAGGCACTCCTGAAAGTACCGCCATTCTCCCTTTGTCAGGTGAGGGATGATCTTCTTTTTCTATGTCATACCCCTCTTCTTGGGCTGAAATATGTTCTTCTTCTTCCATGTCCCCTTCACCTTCATCATCATTAGAAAATACTTCAATGCATTGTGCTTGGGAGGAAACCTTATCTTGGGTAGCACATTTTGCAGATCTCTTGCCAAGTTCATGGCATCTTTCAATGAAGTAGGTTTGTGGGATTTAACTAAACCCTTCAAAAGTTCATCCAAATATTCAGTAAAAGAGAAATACTAATCGAACCATCATGATATATCAGCCACCTTAACTTATAGTTTTTGAAATTCCAACATGTACTCATTAGGGGTTCCAATTTGCTTCAACTGTGCTAGTTCCTTGAAAGAAATTTCAAGGTCTTTTTGCTCGAATCCTTCCAATAACCTATTAACAAATTATTCATATGTTATGACCTGGTCATGTACCAAGGTTTTAATCCATGGAACCACCAATCATTGGCTTCTCCTTCAAGATGCAAAATAGCCATTTTTAGAGCATCCTCTTCAACCATTGGATTCAACTGAAAATACACATCTAACTTTTGTATCCAAGTATTTGCAAAACTTTGAGATGAGCCATCAAAGGTAGGAAGGGGAATTTTACCTATGGCATAATTGAATTCTTTATTTTGGAAAGGAGTTCTATTACCTCCTCTCATTTTGAGCTTGTTTGAGGCGGTAAGAATTGATCAAATGGTAATGTCCTTCTACAATCTTCACTCAACTGTTGCCATTCTGCTAGAATTTCATTCATGCCATATTGGGTGTTAGTATCTTATTTGGGATCAAGAAACCTAGGTGTGGTATCTCTTATTGAGCTCTGAAATTCATTGGGTCAATTATGAGGCCCTGTCCTTGATAAAATGCTTCCACCAAATGCCTTATTTTCCTCACTAGGGGAACTTGTGCTGCCTCCTATTTCCAATTTGATACCAATTTGAATAGCCATCAATTCAAAACCCTTGCATTATATGCCTTTTCATGTATTCAAAAAATGGTTTCATGAATTTCCTAAACTCCTATTTCTCCTCCATATCTGAACTTCCTTTCTCATCCTTAGCCATAGTTTCAACAAAGGGTACCTCTTCTCCTTCTTCTTCCTCTTCACAAAAAGTAATTTCAATGTGGGTTTCTAAGGGTGGGACCTAAATTATTGTCCTCATAGATGGTCACCCACATCAGGTGCAAGGACCATGCTTTGGGAAAAATTGCAATTTTTGGCCAATTCGACCCTTGGACTAGTGAGGATTCCAACACTTCCAAATGGATCCAAATGCTTCCGAATTGGGTCTAAAGGTGTTTGAAAGTTATTAAGACTTAAAAATGAAGCTGATGGATGCTTGGAAACTCTCAAAATACTTCTGCAACATTCATTTAAGTTCAGGATAAAATAAGGAAATTTACTAGTAATTTCGAGGTTCAAACCCCCAAGGGTAGAAGACACAAATGGATTCCCAAATGCAGTAAGACCCTCCAAAATTTAAGAATAGAGACATGGAATAGTTAGATTACTTCAATGAGAACCCAAATTCATCATTAATCAGTTCGTAAAGGCTGATTCAACTCCCATAAATCAGAGGTTTGTAGACATGCTTTCACATAGGGGGGAATGATAGAAAAACTCCACAACTTGCTATGAATTTTGAGATAAATGTTCCAATGACTTGTATAATGTTTATGAAACTTCTTCAGTACATTAATGGCTCTCCACACAGCAATAAAATCACAGATATTAACTGAAACAAATCGAAACTAAGCAACTTCAAGTTCTCACAACAAGATATAGGGGAAAATGGCACCATTCATACATAGTTTGGCATTTTTACATAGTTTCACTTGTATTTTAGACCTGAGGTTCTTCTGAGCATCAAATACCAATTAAATACATCATATTAAAAATAAATGGGGCCCCATGATCTCCCCCAAAGAGATCAACATCTCACCAAGTACGCCCTTCCTCCAAGAGCGGAAATATGAAGAGAAATGTGAGAGAGGTGTGGAAGCAAGTTGAATGAGAGAATATCACGAGCATCCCTGTAGATTCAACCTGCAACAAATGACTCCATTGTATCTCCAAATGAAAGGTCTGAATGGACTCTCCAATTTCCAATTAGGATGGGAATCTTTCACCCTTGAAATTGGTACTAAGGCAAGTAGAGTAAATACTCCACTAGCATGGACAAGCTATGCTCTCCAATTTTCAAAATGAGAAATGATAAAAGTCCCCTCTTCTTATTTGTTTTTATATTTTATAAACTTCCCAATCCATCCATGGTTCGAATTCCTTCCAAAATATTCATGCCAACTCGAGTTGGGAAGATATTCGAATGTGTGCCACTTGTCCAACAATTCCTAGTCTCCATCTTCCACCAATTCGAATGGGGAAGATTCTTGCCTGCCCTAACTCCCTTGAGCGCCTTATTAGAGGCTATTTTAAGCCCTGAAATGTCATATAGGTCAGATGTCAGCAATCAAGTCTTATTCTTTTCATAAGTGTCATAGCATCTTCATTATTGTTGTCATAGAAGCTAGGGAATCTATCCCAAGTGTCTCAATATCTCCAAGATGCCTCTTCCTCTTCCATGCGAGTTACTCTTCCACTCCAATTCAACCTTCATTGAGTCATGCCAAGTATAATGACCTTCCAACTCCCCCATGAACATTAGGCTCCACCTTGGATTTGAATGGGTGAGAATAGGATGCCATGTGGTATGAGGAATCTTGCTTTGTGTGGGTCCCACACAACCAATGTGCCTTCATGACCAAGTGCCACCTTATTTTTCTAATGTAAATATTTATTTAGCCCCTTTTAATAAATTAATGTCAAGATAATGTCCATTTGGGGTTTATTATCTCCCTTATTCCAAATCCAAATGTTTCCACCCCAACCTAGGGAACTAGTATATTGGTGGAATTTTCCCTTCTAGTGATTTATTTGGATGGGGACATTACATATTTGAAATTTGTTATTTCGATTATGTGATTGGTTAAAATCTATGAAGTGACAAATTAGATGTGAAATTGTTTAAACAAAATAATAATTTAAATTTTAAAAATTCAATTTTTATTTTTATTTTTATGAACTTGATATCTTGTCTTTGTACTAGAAGTTTTATTAATGATAATAAATACTATCATTTTTGTGCATTGTGTTATTATCATAAGTACACAATTTCATTAATTCTTATTTCCTAAAGTCTAGTTTCCACATTGTCATCACTCATGATAATAAAAAACACATCTAAGAGATCATTAAAATCCCCTTTACATATTTTGGGGTTGTGGAGCAGGTTTAGATTCTATAATATTACATTCAAAATCTCACTGTGTTTCCAGAGTTTGAACCAAATACCTATAAAGAGTATGTACCAACAACTAAGGGAACATAAAAGCTTGGCTTAAGCCAATATTTTGATGCTCATTTAAACCAGGGCATATGAACTTGTTGAAGGTTACGTGCTTTGAGACCCCCGATTAAAAGTGTATGCAACTACTGCTAGCACGTGCGCATAATTTGAGATATGGCTATAGAAGCACATCAATATTAACACCATAAGCATTAAGGCTATTAAATTTTTAACAAAGGGAGGATGTCACCATGACATTCTAAATAAAATAGTAAGCATTCTAATTTACACTATGGACTATTCAACCTGAACACACAAGACATCATATCAAAATAAAGTTTACTCACAAGTTTTTTTAAAAATTAATAATAATAATAATAAATTTTCCTACTTTGAAAATTTCATAGAATATATTACAGCCTACATTGAATAATTTTTAATGGGTAATAAAAAAACATTAAACATGTTATGAGGTCAAAATTATCATCTTTTTTTTGGCAAACAATTTTAAAAGTTTATAGTTTATTTTTCAATATATACTTTATGGCAAAGCTAGTTCATAGCATGTATGTGTAGGGAAGCATCTTTATATAAAAAATAAATATATATATAACGAGTTACCGCAATGTACCTAGTTTCCAATTTAACTTTCCAAATGCCAAATAAAGAGAAATATATGATTACCGCAGTCTATGGAAAGAGTAGAAGGGATCACCTATAGTCATATGTATTTATCTGTCCTCCCATATACAGTCCATTAAATAATTCACAAAACTAGCTAATTCTACTCATCCGAATTGACTAGTAATTCTAGTAATCTCTAGAATAATTAAATCCACAACTCATAGAATCATTCAAATGCCATTAAAACAATAAATAAAATGTTTTATAAGTCATAAAATAGTTATATCTCATTCAAACATTTCATCAAACACTTCATATGAAAAGTCACAAATATACTCAAAACAATTCCATTGAAGGAGCTAGAAATTGGAAATTGATATAGAATTTTGGTAGACATTTCCCAAACACTATCAAGAATATTTCCCCTCACCTTATAACACACATTTCAAGTGTATTTATCATAAATAAGCATAAAAAGAACACTCATGCATTTTTACAAACACTTCATGTGCCAAGTTTCCAAACTATGCAAAACAATCCAATCGAAGAACTAATTTTCAAATAAAAGGTAGAAGAATCAAAGAGAAGTGTCTTAAACCATTCTGAGGATACTGTAATATCAGAAACAAATTATATAATAACAGGGGCAGAAATATCAGTTCTATATCATAGGTTCCAAAGAATCATTTCCTCAAACAAATTGTGCACAAAATCCCAAAAACTAGTTTCCAATTCCTTCACAAAATTTACTTGCATAAATAGATTGAATTCCATGAGAAATTTATTCCACAAATAGCTCATACATTTCATCAACCATTTCATGTGCATCCATAAATAAATCATACCAGATTCAAATAAATTAAATAAACATGATATAAAGCACTTATCTTTTCCAAATACACAACCATAATCGACCGTGCCACGTTCCACCCAACAGTAGACACAATGGAATCCAAAAATCACTTTGCAATGGTCACCCCTGGTCTGCAACCATGCTGACACAAGAAAGAGAACACTCAAACATAAATTCTCTCAAGAAATCAGTACAATCGCAACCCAATTGCAAGTGTAGCCTCTACTTCCACTCCAGGGCAATTCCAGTGGCTCCAGGGAAACAATCCAACCACAACCCAATGGCAAGTAGCACTTCCAATCTAGGGAAATTCTAGTGGCTCCAGGACAAACTCAAATACAAGGCAGTGTACCTCACCCTTGCTGCCAAATCATGATCTCCATAGGAAATACACAAATCTGTCCAACCTCAAATCCAATGGTAGTGGACCTCACCCCTGCTGCCAATCCAGGATCTCCAGAGGCAATTCCAGGACATACACCGATGGCTCCAGAGTAAATCATCTTGGGAACATGATCCATAAGGGCATAATGACTAGCAAGGATCTCATTCCAAGAGCAGCAAAATCGAAACACAAGTGCCAAACACAAGCACAAGAGCAAAAGCATGAACCAACACACAAGTGTGACTATCCAACACAAGCAAATCAAATTCCTTCATGAGAAATTCGAATTGGGAGAAAGAGGGACACAAGCATGAGAGTTACAATCCCAGAATAGTAAACTAGAGTTACACATCAAGCAGCTACACCAAGAGACTCACTAATTCAACTCATGAGGGTGCACTAGGTGAGAGAGGGACTCCAATCCTCAAATAAAAAAATTAATCTCAGGATAAATAAAACCAAGGAGTGACATAACACATTAGGGGGCATAACCAAGAGGGTCCATCAAGTACATAAGAGTGGTGTACAACAACAACATAGGTTCAACACACATAGGTAAACACTTTTCCACAACCCCTTGCTCATAACATCATGGTTCCTCATACTCTCTTTTGTGGCATCGGTCATCCCGTTGTTTTTATTTTATTAATTATTTTATAAGTTCAACATAATACAAATAATAATAATGTGCAAACCATAGTCCAGGCACCTTGTGCCACTATCTCCAACATAACAACAATAATAATATGTCTAGGTGATAAACCAGAGGGTATTACATCCCCCTCCCCTTAAACCATACATTGTCCTTGATGCATATTACATACATGCCTTTACGAAAGGATAACAGACATGCCCATACATGCCTCATAAAGATAACATCTTTCAAACTCTCATAGACATGCCCATACATGCCTAATAAAGATAACATATTTCTAACCACAATACTTCCCACTACCACCTACTTTCCTTTTCGTCTCAACTGCCCATGGGAGAACTAAGACTGGTAGAGTGGGATCAACGAATCAGGGGTCGATATTCAATCCCCATCACAGGGTATTCAATCCTCTTTACAAGGCCTTCAAACCTTCCACAAATATACATCCACCTGAAAATCATATTTCAATCACTCATATTATTAAGATTAGGTATATAAAAATATGTGATACATGATATAAATATATTCTTCTACAAAGATACTTTTCACGTTCCAACAAACACATGGTTAGCAACAAACATATATATATATATACTGTTCATCTAGAGACATAAAATGCATCTTCAAGAAACATGATAAATGAAATAGATAACACTAAATACATCAGTATATAGAAGGTACACGAGATATAAATACTTCTTCAACAAAATAATTGAAATGCATATATCTAAATCTTATTCTAATCAATTTCAATCATATGAAATGCATCAGGTGTATCAATCAATTTCAGGTACTGCACCAAGTATACCATTCAATCTCATGAAGTGCATCAAGTGTGTACTCTTTCTTCATGAAATGCATTCCAGTCAATCAATCACATGAAATGCATATACTTTACCTACAGATAAATGAAATGCATCATGCATATGCTCTATCAACAAGATGCATGAAATGCATATAAGATATATGAAATGCATTCGAATCAGTCAATTACATGAGATGCATTACCAAGATGCTTTTACATGATTTATCACCCAAATACTTTCCCTACAAGGATGCATGAGATTTACCGTGATACTTTACAAAGATGCCTTTCAACAAAGGTATTTGATATACCGTAAGGATACTCTAACAAGATACTTTCAGCAAAGATCACAAGGATACTTGTATTAGTATTGGATATATAAGGATACATGAAGTACATCTTCAATAGAGGTACCTGAATCATACGTTAATCAATCACACAATTAGTACATAATTTTCAACAAGGCATACAAAATACCACCATGATATTACCAGGATACCTACACATGAAATGTCACCAAGATACCACCAAAATACCTTTCAACAAATATCACAAAGATACCTTTCTAACAAATATCGCAAAGATACATATCACAAAGATACCTTTCTAATGAAGATCGCAAAGATACATATCACAAAGATACCTTTCTAACGAAAATCATAAAGATAAATATCACAAAGATATTTTTCTATCAAAGATCGTAAAGATAAATATCACAAAGATAATTTTCTATCAAAGATCACAAAGATCACCTGAACATTTTATGCACTTAATGTAATAGGTAAGAGAAATTATATGCGACAATCCCAATCTAACTAAGAAACCAAAAAGGGACATAATGAGTAGTAGTTAAACATACTACCTTTCACCTCCACACAAAGCATAATTTTTCTTTAGAGAACATTCAAAAATCCATTATACATCAACTAATAGTAATTTGTATCAACCAGTAACATTAACCAATAACATTAATACATCAGTCATACAGACGTTGGTCCAAAATACATCAATTCATAATACCTCAACCATATATCAATCATACACATATATTAACCAATGAAAATCATGCATGCATCGATTGACCATACAAACATCGATCATAGTACATAAACCAGAATACATCCACCAGAACACATCGGAATACATCAACAAGAAGCAAAATACATCAACCATAATACATCAAATAGAATACATAAACCATAATACATAAACCAGAACACATCAACCAGAACACATCAATCAAAATACATCAATGAGAAGCAAAATACATCAACTAGAATAAATCAAACATAATACATCAACCATACTACATCATTTGGAATACATCAATCAGAGTACATCCATCATCAATATCAATCAATGACAACCAATCAATCATCAACAATAACCAAAGATAACCGTACTTACATTAATCATACCTCGATCACCCATCAATGACCATGACAACCAAGAGCAACCAATAATATCCATACATATAGTAATGACAATATCGTACATGTATCAACCATTAATCAATGAACGTCAAACATTAACAACCAATAGTATCAAACAACATACATCAACCATTCAAACATCATACATCGACCATAGCAATCATATCGAATAGTTACTATTTATCATAACATTATATATAATTATTAGCACATGATGATATATATAATATCCATATATTAATAATACATGTATACAACCAACATCATCACACAAACACTACTAATACTACACTCATGTAAACACTCAAAACATACACAATCATACATCTTGCTTGCATACGTACTCCATCCATAGCAATGTTATACATACTTTGACTACAATCCCATCTAATCTCCATATACTAACCATAAATTATGTTACTAATTATTTACACGTAGCACACTACTTATACTATCAACCAAAGTAAATACATAGTCACTTCAAACAACCAAACATCCTACCACCAAAATCTTCTAATAAAAAAAATTACTAGTTATACATAACACCATCATACACTCATACCATACACCATACTTACTATTACTATGTATTATTTCTATACATATGCCCATTTGTCTACGTACATATTATAATTCTTCAATCATATATCATATTATTGTTAATCATATACACAACATATTAGTCATATAAGCTATATATCCTATATTTTATACACCCGCATAATTGTTATGTTATACCATAATATCCATACAATTATAGCGGTATAATTACTTAATCCACTGCTATCATATTATGCACGCATTATAACATATATACTAACATAGTACTTTTGATCACACTATACTTCCTAATACTTCCAAAAACTTCCAAATATTCCCAAATATTTCCAAACACCTTTGAATTTTACCAAACACCTCCAAACACTTCCAAATACCCCCAAATACTTTCAAACACTCCCAAATACTCCTAAACACTTTCAAACACTTTCAAATATTTTATAGTTACTTCATTACATACGTTCACATCGATATATATAGTATATACACAATATCATATACATGTAATACTAATATATATATATATATATATATAATGATATATTCAATATCATACACCCCTCATCTATCTTACACCACATATTATGTTATACATATTTAAATTTTAAATTTATGCCATATATATATATAACATTATCATACACTACTATACTTCCTACTTACACACATAAAATAAAATATATAAAATTAAGAGAATATGAACCATTAAAGACAAGTAGCTCATTTCCTCCAAAAATAGACAAGGAATTACATCCCCATAAACAAAATAAATAAAATAAAAGGGAATATGAACCATTAAGAAAAAGTGGCTCATTTCCTCAAAAAATAGACAAGGAGTTACATCTCCATAAATAAAATAAAAGAGAATATGAACCATTAAGGGCAAGTGGCTCATTTCCTCCAAAAATAGGCAAGGAGTTACTCACATATATTGAAAATAAAAAAATAAATAAGAATGAAAATTGAACCATTATTAAGACAAGTGGCCTATTTCACCAAAATAGACAAGGAGTTACTCATCAATGTAACCACCCCCATCCAAGTGGCATACATAAGCCTATAAAAGCATACCATCAATAGAAAATCCAAAATCCATATAGGGTATAAATGCCACTTAATAAATCATATTAATATTTAATAATAATAGAACTATATCATCTTAATATCTTAGCATTAAATTAATACTGATAATGGTACATAGTACATACTATTATAATGACAATTATTTACTTATCAATTAATAATCATAATGTACCAGTAAATAATCACAAGAAGCATTTCAATATTAACAATTCAATGAGCAGTAAAAGAGGCAATGCACATTGAACAAACATCAACCAATCAAGTCATTGAACAGTAAAAGAAGCAATGCACATGCATCAACCAATCAAGTCATTGAACAGTAAAAGAAGCAATGCACAGGCATCAACCAATCAAGTCACTGAATGATAAAAGAGGCAATGCATAATCATTGACCAATAAAATCACTGAAGCAATAAAAGAGGCAATGCACAAGCATCGACCAATCAAATCACAATAAAAGAGACAATTCAAAGTGAACATGCACCAACCAATCAATCTACTCGATTATTAGATATGCACCACATAGTATTTACCAATCAATCTATTGAACAATAAATATGCAATATTAATTAATTCTAAAGCATACAACAAAATGATCTTTGAAGTGAGGCTTCTTATTCACCCATTAACATAAGAAAGGTTAAATTTCTTTCACAAAGCACATTTATAAATTCCCAATGCACATAAACATTAAATTATGAGTCCATAACAGGCCCAACAGCCGCAGAGTTGGAACCATAGCTTTGATACCACCCGTAATGTCCCCCGATGATATCAAAGGGTCTCAGGGACATATCATTATATCTTTAAGGCTAATTACTTGATTTTTAGTCCAGCAGATAAACCATAAACATTTAATTTCTATTTTTCCAAAATTAATTGCGACACAAAATCCAATAATTAACAATAATTTAATATAAATTCATTAACACATCCAAAATATGATCTAAGGGTTGGGAATGATTCTTAACATCATATAACATCATCAAACCTTCAATATAAGCCATATTAGAAACGATAACCACTTCTAAAGGCTAATTATTCTTAATCACAATTAACTAGTAATTACCGTGTTAATTATGACACTTAACGACACTGAGTGCAGAAATGACAACATTGATCACAAATACAATTGTTTAAAAAATAAACATCGATTATCAATACAAATGGATTAATAACATCTAATTACATGTAAATAAGCCCTAATTACCAAAATTACAATAATTAATCATGGTAACTACGAAAGAGAGTCCACAAGAATAGTTAACTAGTTTTCCAATATAAACAGCTAGTCTTGCACAAAATAAACTTGTAACCATGCCATTAAACCCAAAATAAATACTACAGCCATTAACAACATATTTAAGCATTCACCTACAACCAATTAAAGTTTTATTTGCATATCATTCCAATTGCACATAAGGTGATCGTTTCCATCAATTCCAATGAAACTAGTTAACATTCACCGCAAAGAATTGAGTCTAAATAGCTGAACCAAAATGAAATGAATATATAAATAAAGGATAAAAATTGATAATTATCCACCTATAGCACAATAAAATGTTAGAAACAAATCACATGACTGTAGCATTCCGTTTTTACGAAAACATAGATTTCAATCCACAACTAGTTATCAATTTTTACCGCAATGTACCTAGTTTCCAATTTAACTTTCCAAATGCCAAATAAATAGAAATATATTAATATTGTAGTTCATGGAAAGCATATCAGGAGTCACCTATATTCATATGGATATATATTTATTCCCATATACAGTCCATTAAATAATTCACAAAACTAGCTAATTCTACTCATCCAAATTGACTAGTAATTCTAGGAATCACTAGAATAATTAAATCCACAGCTCATAGAATCATTCAAATTCCATTCCAACTCTAAATAAAATGTTTTATCATTCATAACAGAGGTATATCTCATTCAATTTTTTTTTCAAACAATTCATATGCAAAGTCACAAATCTACTCAAAACAATTCCATTGAAGGAGCTATAAATTGGAAATTGATCTAGAATTTTAGTAGACATTTCCCAAACACTATCAAGAATATTTCCCCTGAAATTCTCAAAAAAATTTCAAGTGTATTTATCATACATAAGCATAAAAAGAACACTCAGAAATTTTTACAAACACTTCATCTGCCAAGTCTCCAAATTATGCAAAACAATCCAATCGAAGAACTAGGTTTCGAATAAAAGGTAGAAGCATCAAAGAGAAGTGTCTTAAACCATTCCGAGGCTATTGTACCATCAAAATACACATTATATAATGAAAATGGGTAGAAATATCAGTTCTGTAGTAGAGGTTCCAAGGAATAATTTCCTCAAACAATTTGTGCACAAAATGCCAAAAACTAGTTTCCAATTCCTTCACAAAATTTACTTGCATAAATAGATTGAATTCCATGAGAAATTTATTCCACAAATAGATCATATATTTTATCAAAAATTTCATGTGCATTCATAAATAAATCATATTGGAGCCAAAAAAATTAAATAAACATGAGATAAAGCACTTATATTTTCCAAATACGCAACCGAAATCAACCGTGCCACATTCCACCCAGCCGTAGACACAATGAAAGCCAAAAATCACTTTGCAATGGTCACCCCCGAGCCAGAACGATGATGCCACAAGAAAGAGAATACTCAACCACAAATTCTCTCAAGAAATCATTCCAACCGCAACCCAATGGCAAGTGTGGCCTCTACTTCCACTCCAGGGAAACTCCAGTGGCTCCGGGGAAACAATCCAACCACAACCCAATGGCAAGTAGCACTTCCAATCCAGGGAAATTCCAATGGATCCATGACAACCTAACATACAAGGAAGTGGACCTCACCCTTGTTTCCAAACCAGGATATCCAGAGGAAATACACAGCTCTGTCCAACCTCAAATCCAATGGCAGTAGACATCACCCCTGCTGCCAATCCAGGATCTCCAGAGGAAATTCCAGGACATACACCAATGGCTCCATAGTAACTCATCTTGTGCACAGGATCCACAAGGGTGAAATGACCAAAAAGTATCTCATACCAAGAGCAGCAAAATCTAACCACAAGTTCCAAACACAAGCACAAGAGCAAACACATGAACCAACACACAAGTGTGACTAGCCAACACACACAAATCGAATTCCTTCATGAGAAATTTGAATTGGGAGAGAAAGGGACACAAGAATGAGACTTAAATTCCCAGAATAGTAAATTGGAGTTACACATCAGGTGGCTACACCAAGAGACACACTAATCCAACTCATGAGGGCACACTAGGTGAGAGAGGGACTCCAATCCTCAAATAAAAAATTAATCTCAGGGTAAATAAAACCAAGGAGTGACATAACACATCAATGTGCATAACCAAGAGGGTCCATCAAGTACATAATAAGGGTGTACAACATCAACATAGGCTCAATGCACATAGGTAAACACTTTTCCACAATCCCTTGCTTGTAACATCATGGTTTCTCATACTCTCTTTCGTGGCATCAACCATCCAGTTGTTTTTATTTTATTAATTATTTTATAAGTTCAACATAATAAAAATAATAATAATGTGCAAACCTTAGTCCAGGAACCTTGTTCCACTATGTCCAACATAACAACAATAATAATATGTTCAGGGGCTAAACTAGAGGGTATTACATTATATACCTTAAACAATATGCAAAGTGATAAGGTATTTTTGTTTAGGTAATGGTAGAAAAGCACTTCGATATTATGCATTGCAACATGTTAGCTTATTTGATGGAGTGTGTAGTTAGTCTTGCCCATTACTTATGGAATGACAATACTAAAAACAATGAGCATAATATAATATGACTTGTTGATAGATAAAGTTCACATTGAGAAAATTTTGCTTCTCTTGTATGATCAAGAAAAAGTTACTTTGCTACCAATTCTATGGATCATTACATTTTGATTAAATTAGAATATGTCACAAGTTTTTAAAGATTAGATGAACCAACGATGCACATTTACTGGAAATGTGACTATAGTATGCCTCTAAGTAAGAGATCCTTTTGGCCAATCTAGAAATCTTAACTTCCACCAATGGAAGAGATGCTATGGAAATGATATCTACAAGAGCCCAACATCAACCGGTAGACTAGTGTAGTCCTTCGGAGTTGGCCCCTAACTATATACAATAGGTTATGGTTAACAACAATCATATCCCACCCATGACTAATAGGCCCATGAGGCTTTTTTGCCTCTTATATAGAGAGATATAGCACAAGATACTTGGAATTTTGTTGCACCTGCAAGGGAGGCCACTTCTACTAATGTTACTTTTTTCTCTCTAACTCCCTAGTTAGCTTTGTGGCGTGCCCTACACTCGATGTGTTTGAATTAACTAGAGTGAATTGTTTGGGTGTAAGTATTGTTAAGATGTACCCTTCTCATCATATGAGGTACAACTCCATAAAATTTCAAACATTGTCTAAGGTCGACCACATCCATTTCCACCTTTTTCACTTGAACTAAGATATGCATGTACAAATTCACATGAATTAGTGAGTTAATTTCCATACCTAATGAGTATTCTAATAGGTTGGATATTATCTAATAAAGTATCATCCATTTTAGTCCAAACAAGAAAGATCACTTCCTTGCTTATTGATTTACTTGTTGCTTGAAACTCCAAAACCCAAAGGAATTTATCCATTAATGAAGTTTCTATCCAAGTAATGGATGTGGGAAGGAACTAACCACAAAAGGAGACAACCCAAACCCTTGCAAACTTAGTAAATGGATAGAACCAAAAAAAGTGTTTGGAGAGTTTCAACATTGCCACATAAAGGACAGATGGACTACAACATTCCAAGGTAAGTCAATCTCTTATCAATAAGCAAACCATATAGTAGAAGTGAATAGATAAAGAAAACTTTTTTGGGCTCCACCAAAGGTTACAAAAAAAATTGATATGTTCTACTCAGATAATATAGTTTATGGATTACCATGCATAAAAGAGAAGTGAAGATGGAGTTATGTGAATTCTATAAACAATTATGCATTTATAGACATAAGGAAATATGGCCAACTTTTAATGAAGAACCTTGTAATGTTAGAATTTCATCAACAATTGATGGTTTTAATCCATTTAGAGAACTCATGTAAAAAATTATAATTGAAATGTTACTTGCAAAACTTATTGACATTTGATTTACTTGCTTTGTATAATATTATGTTGACACATGATTTTATTGCATGTGTAGGTGGTGTACATTTAAAAAAATCCATAAAGAATAAATTAGGTATTGAAAGAGAGGAATTCCTTGTCCAAAGCATGAAATGCAAAAACATCTAGCTCTAAGATTTTTTAATACATGAGAACATTACCTCCTACACCTAGTTGAGGAGATTGAAATATGTGGGCCTATACACATGAGGTCAATGTGGTTAGGCACTTGAAGGAATTAAAGGCATTTGTTAGACAAAGATAATGGAAAAAGGGATTAGTGGTTGAAGGATATATTGAATATTAGGCCATAGTGTATATTAGTGATTATCTACTCCAACTGGCTGTTGATATTAACCCGCCTTTCCTTTGGGATGTCAATGCCACCAACATATTTCAAGGGAAGTGTTGTTGGGGTAAGGTATATAGAGAAAAGTAAAAGGTAGTAGATTTTATTGTAATTACTACTTTCACATAAATATTACTAAGCTATATTGGCACCTAGATGGAATTTTCTTTCTTCATTTATGTAGTGAAGAGTGGGATGCATTAAATTTACACATTGCAAATAATCTCAACTCGCTGAAGGTATGGATCAAATGATGTGATAAATTTAACAATAGTTTGTCATGGAGTGCGGTGGCATAGTTATTTAGAATATCTTATGTGGGTAAGGATACAAATCTAACATGGAAGGATATTGATCTAGCATATGGTGCAATCGATGTAAATGTAGGCATTGCCCTTTGATTTCTAGATTTTATTTCCCATTTATGTTTTGTTTCTTGGTCGCTCAACTTAACTTGTACATATATTTATCAATTTAAACTGCATTTTTAACATGTTCAACATGCAAGTGAAGCATCACAAAGCTATGTGGTGCAAAGAAAGAAAACATTTCACCAAATTGTTCGATGAAAAGAATAAAAATGATGACAATGGGATAACTACAATTTTGTAGGATATTTCACATAGGGGTGATAGACATCCTATCACATTTGATTTGATATACTATTTCTATATTGAATATATTCTTGATATAGACTTCAAATCCTTCAAAGTGATTCTCTTTAAGGTTAGGAGGTATGCATTGTTGCTACAAGGTGAGGAAAGCATAGTTATTTATTATGATGATGGATTCACCGTGATTAATACTACTAGGTAGGAGTCAAGTACAAATCTTGATGTCCTTCCAATTCAATCTGAGAAAGTATTTTATTCAAAGGTGTCTGGTAGAGTAATATGGTCATTTGTTGTTAGATTTGATCCAAGAGGAATTTTTGTAAATTATGTACTAGAAGAAGATGATCACAAAGAAGACCAAGAAGATGCAAGAGAAGATGAAGACGTGTCAAGGAAGAGGATCATGAAGCTTACTATCTAATCATTGACTCACATCCTATGGATCATATTTATGATGATGATTATATGGATGATCATGAATTGGTGCCAAACATCCCAAATGTGGTTATGGTAAATTCTTTTAATGACTATGAAGGGATCATACAAATTCTGACCTTGATGAGTTAGATACTAAATTGGATAAAGTTGAGGATCAATCTAAGATGGATATGTACTAAATTTTATTTAATAAAGTGAAGACTTAAATTTTTTTCCCCTTATGCTACTATGCTTGTTGGTATCCCAATTTGAGATTTGACTTGGAGAAGTACTTGGCACACTATAATTGGTCTAACAAATCATCAATCCTAGGAAAAGGGTATTGATTCTTAAATGTAATCTTTTTCAAAGCTCTATAGTTGGTACACATATTCCAAGTTCCATCCTTATTGGGTACAATGGTGATAGGTGACCCACAAGGTGAGGTGCTTGGTTGAATCACCCCTTGATCCAACAGTTGTTGCAACCGCTTCTTCACTTCATCTGCTTCCAGAACAAATTGTCTATACAACCCAATATATGGTAATGGTGAGTCGGGAAATAACTATATTTCATGTACTACTTCCCTCTTAGGTGGTATCCCTTTAGGTTCTTGAAACACTCCTCTATACGTTTGTAGAAACTCCCCCAAATGATGTTTTTTCTTTCTAGTACGTCACTCTAGGGATGCCTTTATTTTTACTGATTCATTATATCATAAGGAAATAAAAACGTATTTCCTACTTTTGTTAATCAACATTTTTGGCTCGATTTACCATTATGTGCATGATGATGAACGAATTACCGTCCTTGATCAGGAGGTACCCGGTTTTCTCTCATCATGAATATCGTGTGCCTTATATAATGTAGAGGATTCCAAACACTACACCATACACGCCAAGGGGTACTACCTCTAACTCCACTTCATCAATGAAATCTGCACTTACAACAAATTTGATCTTACACTTTTCGTGACCTTGATCTATGTATCCTTGTTTATCCATCCCAATGGATAAGGGCCAAGATGATCAAGAACCTCCAACCCAAGCTTGTTGACCAAATCAGATTCTATGAGATTGGCCTATGAATTAGAATCAAATAGAGCGTCTACCTTTGTCTTCTTGGTCTAGATCTTGATATGGAAAATTTTTGTCATCTCCTTCTCTTCCTTATGATGAAGTTTACTTAGATTCACCTCCTTCTGCACTAAAGTGTAGACAATATTCTCATCTACATTTGAGCTGCTCTCTACTTGTTTTCTCGAATCTATAGCTAGAAGGTTCTTCTTCTTGGAATCCTTCTTGCGGTTCTTAGGGTCCAAATCTGGATGTAGTTTCCAACACTTTTCCTTGGTGTGACAATCAATGTTACAATGATTATAGTGGTTTTTTGGGTCATTGCATTGATGTTCCATGGCTACAGTATTAATAAATTTTCCTTTCCACTTCTTCTTCCCCTTGTTGGAAGTGTCTTGGTTCTCTTTCTATTTGGAACCGCTTGGTTGTCCTTTCTTATGGCCTATATTCTATAGGTACTATGCTTTCACACATGCCTCATCAATAGTCTTGGGCTTTGTTGTCAGCCAGCAACAACCTCTTCATTTCTTGACAAAATGAAGAGAGATCAGCTCTTTATGTGATTTATCAATCCAAAAATTATGTTAGAGAACCTTCAGAATCTTTGATTCTGAAGGTACTCTTAATCAAAGAAAAGTAATTTAATGATGCTAGAGCTGATAGGAACTTGATCATAAAACTTGGCTTTTAAACGAATATCAGACAAGTTTCATAAATTCTCATTAAAGCTATTGAAAACATAAAAATGAATTTATGTGACTTATAGGATTTGTGCCAAGAGAAATTTCATAAAACACGTTGTATAGTAAATAGGGTATTATTAGTCCTAAGACTAAGAGAAATTTTGAAAGTTAATATCATAAGGAATACCCTATTATGAACTTTGTAAATATCCTAGTTAATGGATAGATAAGGTTGGTATAGGCAATTTTTACATATAATAAATACCCTATATGATGGTATAATATATCAATAGGATGTTTAAAGGTTTTTACACTTAGTGTTGTACATATATATATAGCTTTGTACATATACATAGAATAAACATTAAGCTAGCCATTTGATTAATGCCTCCTTAACATTAAAATGCGATTTATTACTCTTCATACCACTACGTAACATGATAAAAAAGGGATGATTGTTTGATGAATTGGCCATGCAATAAACCAATGGTTAAATCAATAAACGTTTTGGATTGATGAGCTGGTATAAAACGTGGCTTTCACCCCTTGACAGAATCGACAGTTGTATGCATTTGGTAAAATCGCGTTGACAGTGTTAATTTCTAACAGTCATTTCAAATTACGCCATTGTACCTATTAATTATGAACCACTGTCAATAATCAATGATCGTAATGATGATTCTATCAGTCTTAGTATCGCTGGTTCGCCAAGTTAAGTGGTTATCACTAACATGTATGGTCAAACGTAGATAAATTGGCTTAAATCATGGTGTAGTGTGAAAGTTGTAACATTTATCACTGCTCGAAATCCCGCTAAAATGGTAGGTTCAGAGATTTGACTTCTGATTAGATTTGAAGCATGTGAAGATTATCTATCATGTCGTGTGTATGGATACCTATTCCCTCTGTTTTCACTTTCCCTTTCATTTCGCGACCAAGCCCAGAAAGTGCTGGAGAAACCATGTCTCCTCTGAATCGTTTTGAGATCTCAGGGTTTGAAATTATTGAAGCCAACCAGGAAGTTGCCAAGAGATTCGAGAAAATGGGATGGACACATTTCTTTCGAAGCTTTGATGGTCATCATGCGGAGATTACCAAGATGTTTGCAATGAGTTTTGAAGATGACATGGTGCGAATTGGGGGTTTCGAATTTGTTATCAATGAAGACAAAATTGCTGAAGCCACGAAACTTCCCCAAGTGGGAGAACGCTGGTTTAAGGGCACTATGGTTAACAAGAAGAAGTGTTTGGCTTTGTTAATGCCTTTACCAGATAAAACGAAGCTGAGGATAGGCGTACCTGTAAAATTTCTAAAGCCCGAATGGAGAGCTTACTATGAAATCTTAGTAAGGTACGTAACTTGTTGTGGACGCTTTTCCCATCTGCACTTGTATCATTTACGGTTGTTGTTAGCAGTAAAGGGTTATAAACTTAATTTGCCCTTCTATCTTTGGCAAAGCCTTAAGAAAATGTCACAGTCTGTAAGGAATTTCAATAACCCTGACAATAGTTTGTGTCATCATGGATTGATAAAAATCTTACTGCAATTCCAATTATCTACAAAAGGTCTGTCTTGGGATAAATTTCTAGTTGATTGTCAATTGGGGCCAACACAGTATTGGCCTAATCCATCTCCTCGAACTCGTAGAAGACGAAAAGTCATAAATCCTGAGGTTAATAGCTCAGAGGTTAAGGAACCAGAGGTCGTAAAGATGCCCATAGATGATGAGATAAATGAAGATGCTGATAGGGTTTCAGTTCCCTGCGATTCTAGGGAAATATTAGATAAACCCGAACCTGGTAAGAATGATGGTAACCCTGCAAAATTAAAAGAAGGATCAGCCGAAGACGAAATTGTTAAACCTGATGAATGTGATAAAAATTCTATGCATAAGTTGAACCATTTAGCTCAGGTTTGTGGTGCCAAGGAAGGGTTGAATTTTGAAAACTTATCGTTTTTGCGTAGAGTCACTAGAAGCATGCATAATCTCCATTCGATTCCAGGATATAGGTCTGATCCACAGACTTCCAAATCTACAGCTACTGAACCTACAGTTGTAAATATTGAGGATGATATTCCGATGTCTGTCCCTAACACAATGGATGTAGGGAATTCTGCTACTGCGCAGGGAAGTGATGTGCAATCAGGTGAGGTCGAGGGAAATCAACCAGAAATAAACGTTAACACTGTAGAACTTGAACCATTACACAATCAACATTGTGACAGTCCTCGTTCTCCTCATGTAGCTAGAGAAGACGAAACTCTGCAACAGGTATTAGGAAATATTTATCAAGATAAAATCACAGAGTCCAGAGGAAAGCGTAAACAGTGTCTATTAAGTACAGCCTTACTGGAAGAAGAAAATAAAACTTTCAGGAAAGAATTGCTAGAATGGATTGACAGGTGGAAAAAGGCCAACATGAAGAAGAATCAACTCAAGAAATCCAGGAAATCAATATTAAATACGAATAAGCTGTTATTGGAACGAATTGAAAAACAAAATGTTAAAATTATCAGGTTGAAGGCTAAATTAGCCGAAGCTAGAAGAGTAGTCGCTCTTCATAATGAGGCTTAATAGTTTTCTCTTCCCTTATGTCATAGTATAACAGGTAATGGTTATTTCGATTTTTGCATGCCTGTAAAATCGGAGATTTAACAGGCATGCATTTATAATTTTTAAGTATTTCTGTTAACTGTGTTAAATTGATTTTAATATAATGCATTGATTGAATTTAATGCAGGAAGTTTTATCACCTCCTTCTTCCAAGAATACAGGACGTGGTTGATGCGATGGCATGGAGATGTAGCTGATTTGTTACAAGCTGGAGCTTTGTGAATGGGCAAGAACTTTATGAAGATACCTCGACTCAGGCCAGTCGATTTTATTTTTAGTAGTAGGTGTAATTAGATGCCCTTGTGGTTAAATAAGTTCCTATAATGTTGCATGTAACATTTATAGCAAAACTGACTCTTAGTAGTATATAAGTGAAGATTTTTTATGAACTCGGGGGATGGAGTGGTGAAGAAAACTTATTGAAATATATTTTGTTAACTAGTACTACATCGAACTTGAAGCTGGAGCTTTCATGTGGATGATACTTGATATCTGCGAATGATACTGTGACTGGTATTCATTTCTAGATTTATATATATATACATATATTTCTGTTTGTTATCTTCTGTTTATACGTGAACTCTGTGTGCTGTGACACATTGATGTTTAAATGTTTTTCTCACTTTATCATCTCCAGTTAGTTGTTGAATAAATATTTCATTATGGTTTTGTTTATTAGTGTGTTCACTATAAACATTAGTTTTAATGATATACTTTTCTGTTTATTTAAAATTTCATTTGTATGTTAACGGTGAATTTTAAATAAGCATTATTTCAAATTCAAATGACTGTCTTGATAGTTAATTATTAATCAGTTTTGGAAGTGGAATTTGACTGTGTATGTATAGGTTAAATCTCATTTCTATTATTACATAGCAGAATTACTTTCGTTATGATTTAAATATGTTTATTTAGAGCATACTTCAGTTTTCTGTTAATTGATTAATAATTAATATAGTTTCAAATTTGCTCTCAGCTGAGATAGAGTTAAATAGGATAGATAGATTAATTAGTTTTAAAGTTTATTTTATTATTGATTTAGCACTGTTAAATCATTCTACATACTATAGGTAAGTTTTCATATTTAGAAAATTTCCCAAAAAACTGAAGTCTTTCCTTACGAAAGCAACCTTAGGACATTTGTAGATATATAGATAGGATAAACATTAGAATAGGTTAGATTTTGCTAGTTTAAGGTTTCCTTAAGAGACAAACTAGCTGGTAGCAGGACCATAACCTGCGAGGTTTTGTTAAACCAAACATACCGGACGCTGCTCTAAGCTGATTGTGTGGACAAAACCTCCTTATTGGCTCTGATTCATAAAATCAGATCAACAAATGGCGCTAGAAGGAGGGCCTGAATTAATTAATGGCAGGTGAAACTAATGAAACATTTCCAACCAGCCAACAATCTTCGGAAGTTAGTAGACCACCTTTTATCGAAGTTGTTAGGAATATCCTTGAACGTGATCCTATTACTTCTCCCTTTACTCCTGCACAAAGTGCTCAAACTCTAGAAGAATCCAAACATATCCTTACTAGAGCTTACGCTAATCAGTTAGGTATTTCTCCAATAGATTATGGTCTTCCTAGACAACAGCGACACAATCCACAATTGACCATAGTTACGGAAGATTTGGAGATAACTGGTAGTACTCCTCAACATCAAGTTGAAAGTTATCAAAGACAGATTACACAAACCAATACCGCAAGGAGGTTAATCTCAGGAAGTGGTTCTGATCAGCCACCTTCTTCTCCTGAGTCACCACCCAATAGTCCAAGACCTTCTCATTCAGAGAGTTCCTCTAGTTCTCAAGGAAGCCCAATGGCAGGAAATGTAGGAGGAGGAGGTAATCCTCCACCCCCTCCACCTGATCCACAGCTCCCTTGGTTAAGGGCAGCTGCTGTAGCAATTCCTGGGTTACAACACCCATTACCAAAACATTCAGATAAAACTCTCCCTAAGTTTAACCCAGATGACAAAGAACCTGCAGAGGTGCATATTGATAAATTCATGTTGGCTGTTCAATCTTTAAATGTTCAGCATGAAGATGTTGTTTGTCGATTGTTTCCTCTCACCTTTGAGGGAAGAGATTCTACCTGGTACTTTTTGTTAGTACAAGGATCTATTACTAATTGGGGGGAATTTAATAAAGCTTTTCTAGATAAATTCGGGGAAGATAAAACACCTGCTCTTTTAGCCCTAGAATTATCTAGAATTAAAATGGAACCCAAAGAAAGGATTAAAGACTTTAATAAAAGGTTTCTAACATTGAAAAATAAAATTCCAATTGCTTCTCAACCTCCGGAAGATATAATCATTGAAAATTATACATCAGCTTTACCTAGGAATTCCGGAATGTTTGTGAAGAGAGCTGAAAAAACAACGTTAATAGAAACATTTGAGGAAGCAATTAAAGTAGAAAAAGATTTCATGTCTTATGAACCAGAGAGAAGTGGTAAATCTGATTCTTTTCCTCGAAGGAAAGTAGAAAAATCTAGTTCAGATAAAGATAAAGCTTTCGATGTAGAACAGCTACAGAACGCTATTGGAACGTTAACCAATGAAGTTATAGGGTTAAAAAAGACTAGTTCTGAAGCTTCTCCTTCTAGGGGTTACTTCAGAAACCAATTTAGACAAAACCCAAACACGAATAATAAGAATACACCCCCAGATGTAGCTGCTAATGAAGAGATCTTTAATACAATTCGAGCTGTTCTATCTTTGTCTGAAACACCTAGTCAAGAGATGAATGAAAATAAAGAAGATGAAGAATCTGAACATGAGGATGAATCAGAAGAACCTCAACAAATTAATGGTCATTTATGGGATAATTTTGTGAAAAAACATGAGAACAGAAGTCCACCTTCAGGACAACACGCATATAATACACGTAGTAAAGCAATTGCAAATACTCCTGGTGCTTCAAGCTCCACTTCAAACACTGATAATAATAACTCACAACCAAACAAACAAACTCAATCCGGCAAGCAAACTCAGCCAAATAAGGGTACCCAAACCATTCAAAACGCTCCAAAGTTGGATTTACAATATGACATAATTGAGGATTTGAAGAAGACACGTGCAAACATTAGTATGTACGATCTCCTTCAAATCTATCCAATGCCTAATAGTCATATTATTAATCCTGCAGTAAGTTCGATCGTCCCTAATACAAAGCAAAATGTTGCTGCAAACAGTTCAAACAATGATCCAACATCAACTGATAAAGGGAAAACATCAACCGATAAAGCTTCTTTGATAGGTAAGAATTCTAAGTCAACTACACCTCCATTCTTACTTACCTTTGAAATTTTTAATAGGAATGTCCACAACTGCATGGTAGATTCAGGAGCATCCTCTAATGTTATGCCTTTATCTGTGTGTAAGAAATTAAATGGCAAATTTGTTCCATCTGATTCACAAATAACTCAATTAGATAGAACAAACGTTAAAGTTGTCGGAGAGATGAAAGATGTCTTAATTAGGATTTCTTGTAATCCTTCAGTTTATCAAATCATAGACATCGTAATTGCTGATATTCCAGATGCATATGGGCTATTCTTAAGTAGGGATTGGTCTCAACAACTAAATGGTTTCTTTGCCACTGATTGGTCAACCTTGTGGCTACCAGAAAATGGAAAATCAAATCAGATAAAGATACATAGAGAAAGGTACATGAAACATACTGTTACAGAACTACATGATCCTAGTGAACCTGTGTTATTTTCTGATTCCATTATGGGAAACTACATGTATGAATTAGGTTTTGGAAATTTCAAAGCTGAAAACTCTCTTCTTCCTGAAAATAGCAAGCAATCTGAGATTTGTAATGTAACAGTTATTTCTCCTAATTGTTCCCTTAAGGAGATCATTGGTGATGAAAATAATGTAAATATTGTAAATATCATAGAAAGTAAAGTGATTGTACATAATTCTATTTGGACTCTTTATTTCGATGGTGCAAAATCTAAAGAAGGAGCAGGAGCCGGTTGTTTACTAATAGATCCTCAAGGTAATAAGACTTGTATAGCTTGTAGAATAGAATTTAGTTGTACAAATAATACAGTTGAATATGAAGCTTTGATTCAAGGATTGAAAAAAGCAATCGATTTGGGCATCAAAGAGATAGTGGTTTATGGCGATTCAGAGATCATTGTTAGACAGGTGCGTAATTCCATTCATTGTTTATCTGAACATTTACAAAGTTATCAGAAAGAGGTATGGAATCTTATCACATATTTTGATGCATTTAACATAAATTTTGTTCCTAGAAGTCAAAATCAAGAAGCAGACTTATTGGCAAATGTAGCTTCCAAGTTGATTCCTTCAGAAAATTTTTCACCAGAATTCTTTTCTGTTGAATTAATTTTTAGGCCCTCCATACCGGATAACATTCTTAATTGGCGTGTGTTTGACAATGATACACAGATACTGCATTTTCTAACAAATGATGGAATCTTTAAAGATTCAGCAATAGATGAAATCACTCACGACGACAATTTACGAGATTTTTCGGTAATTAATGATTTCTGTTCAATTGAGAAAGCTTTCGAATAGGTAAAACCCGTTCCCAACTCAGTATTAAGATTAGAAAAGTTTTTTGATTTGCAGGATAAGTTTAAGTCAGTTCCTAATTGTAAAACAAATAACTCTCGCATGAAATATGAAACCATCAATTTGGGAACAGAATCTAATCCCCAAACTATAAACCTAGGAATAGATTGTGATCCTGTAGAAAAAACAGCTTTCATAAAATTATTCAAGGAGTTTAAAGATATATTTGCATGGACATATGATGACTTAAGAACATTCAATACTCAAGTCATGCAACATATAATTCCAATTAAACAAGAATCAAAACCTTTTCAGCAGAAGTTAAGAAAATATCACCCATCATTAGAACCGACAATTAAAAAAGAACTGAATAAATTGTTAGCTGCCAAGATCATTTTCCCTGTTAGACACACTCAATGGGTAGCAAATTTAGTTCCAGTTAGAAAGAAAAATTGGGATATTCGATTATGTGTCGATTTTAGAAATTTAAATAAAGCTTCTGAAAAAGATAACTACCCTGTTCCACCCATGGAACAAATTCTTCAGAAAGTGTCTGGATCTGAGATACTGTCTCTCCTTGATGGTTTCTCAGGGTATAACCAAATACTAGTCTCCCCGGATGATCAATTAAAAATAGCTTTTAGAACTCCATGGGGAACGTACGCATACCGTAAGATGCCCTTTGGGTTAATCAACGCGGGAGCAACATTTCAACGAGCAATGGATATTGCCTTTAAAGGCTTAATCAGTCATTCAGTCGTTGTCTATTTGGATGACGTTACTGTCTACTCTAAACATCGGCCTGATCATCTTAACCATTTGAGAAAAGTGTTTGAACGATGTAGAAAATTTGGAATATCTTTAAATCCTAAGAAAACGATATTTGCTGTTTCAGAAGGTATCTTGTTAGGATGTGTAGTATCAAAACACGGAATCATGATTGATTCTGAAAGAACACAAGCTATTTTGAAGATTACTTTCCCTTCCAGCAAGAAAGGAATGCAGTCATTCTTAGGGAAAATTAACTTTGTTAGGAGATTCATTCCTAGTTTTTCAGAGATCATTCGTCCTTTGCAGAAAATGATTAAAAAAGATGCTGTGTTTAATTGGGGACAAACTGAAAAAGAATCCTTTCAGAAAATTTTAGAAGCTATTTCAGAAGCTCCTAGTCTTCTAAGTCCAGATTTTAACAAGGATTTTATATTATATACCTTTGCTTCTGATATTGCGTATGCAGCAGTATTAACCCAATTAAATCAACAAAATAATGAGGTTCCAATTTCGTTCATGAGTTCGAATTTCAAAGGTGCTGAACTAAACTATCATGAAGTGGATAAACAAGCTTTTGCCGTTTTTAAAGCGGTAAAACATTTTCGTCCTTACTTGTTAAAATCTAAAACAAAAGTAATTGTACCTTATTCTTCAATAAGAAATTTGTTGGTACAAAAAGATTTAGGAGAAAAAAGGGCACCTTGGATGACAGCTCTTCAAGAATATGACTTAGAAATCAAACCATCAACGATAATTAAAGGACAAGGGTTGTGTAAACTGGCTGCTGAAGCTGCTCATTTGCCTGATGATAAAACTGAAATTGTCATTAATGAAGATTTACTTACCAGAGAAATTTATTTTTATCCACCACCTCAAGATTCCTGGTACACAGACATACGAGTACTTCTGGAAACAGGGACTGCTCCTAATTACTTAGATCCGAAAAAGAAAAGAGCCCTCAGATTGAAATCTGCCCTGTAATTATTAATAGATAATGTCCTCTTTCGAAAAAATTCAGATGGGGTATATCTTCGATGTTTAGATAAAGATGAAACAGAAACAATTCTGAAAGAATTGCATTCTGGACCAGCAGGAGGTCATTTCGGTGGAGAAACCATAGCTCATAAAATTCTTAGGGCTGGTTATTATTGGCCTACCTTGTTTCGAGATTCTTATACTTTCGTCAGAAGGTGTCAAGAGTGTCAACTTGCCGCAGGAAGAGTTAAAAAATCTGCTTTCCCTTTACAACCTGTTTCAGCTGAAAGACCCTTTCAGCAGTGGGGTATCGATATAGTAGGTCCAATAAACCCTCCCTCATCAATGCAACATAAGTATATAATAACTGCAACTGATTATTTCACTCGTTGGGCTGAGGCTGCACCGTTAAAAGTTGTGAATACTAATCAAGTTATATTATTTTTGGAGTTCTTTATCATAACAAGATTTGGTGTTCCTGATTCTTTCGTCTTCGATAATGCATCATATTTTTCATCAGTTGAATTGACTCAGTTTGCTTTAGAAAAAGGAATAAGAATCAGATATTCAGCTAATTACCATCCTCATGGGAATGGTCTAGCTGAATCAACAAACAAAAATTTATTGAAAATTCTTAAAAGAACTGTTTCAGTTCACCATCGGAATTGGCATACAGAATTGGTCAATGCTCTTTGGGCAGACAGAGTAACTCCAAAAGCTGCAATAGGTAACTCACCATTTTTCTTAGTGTATGGAACTGAAGCTATTCTTCGGCCAAATTTGTTCTTACCTTCATTACAGTTAGCTCAGTCTGTCCAAGAAGAAGAATGCCCAGCAATGGAAAAAAGAATTAATGTATTGCTAAAATTAGAAGAAGATAGAGAAAAGTCAAAACAACACTTTAACAAACATCAACAGATTGTTAAGTCATGGTTTGATCAATCGTTTAGTTCTGATCGTGAATTTCAGGTAGGAGACTTGGTCTTAAAATGGGATAAAGCTCATGAAGATAAGGGTAATCATACTAAGTTTCAAAAACTGTGGTTAGGTCCCTTTGTTATTTCTGAAAAAATAGGTCCAAGTACCTTTCGATTGCAAACACTTGAAGGACAGTCCGAGACATTCCCTGTGAATGGACTGATTCTTAAGAAATATTTATGTTAATAATTTGCTGTCTAAAAATGTATATACTTATTCGTTGTTGTAAATAATTTGTATTTCTGTATATAAACTAGCAAACTGTATATGAATCAAATTTCTGTCAAAGTCAAATATTTCAGATTGTTAAAATTTATGTATATAACCAGTCTTAGACATAAATATGTAATTAACAACTGTAATTAGTATAAATAAATAAGATCAGTTTACTCATCAGTCTTTAAAATTTTGATTTAGACTGAAATCTTTTAAAATTTGTTCAGATTGATCAAAATTTCTTGAATTTGTAAAAAACCTTCGTTATTTCTATTTATAAGTGTTTCTCGGATTTTCTTTCATCTGGTTATTTTCTTAAATAAGGATAGTTTATTATATATCTTTTTCGAAGCTTGTACTTTTGAAAAATCTTTATAGATTTCTATCATCAGTTTTAGAAAACTTTTGTCATTTGAGAACTGTCTAGCATCAGTTCCAGTCAATAAGAAGTTAAAGTGAGAGACGGAAGGTCTCAGTAATGAGCCGGTCTGATCAGAATCATGAATATCACTAGTATGACATTATTAGGAAACTAGTCATGGCTTTTGGTCTTGAAACCAAAAGATAAGGGGTCTCATCACGAGCCAGCTGATTCATTTTCTGGTGATATTAATGACTGACATTACCATTTGGTTGCCATGCTAGGTGATGATCTCTCATTTTAGTTAAAAGAAAAATAATGAAAATCGTAATAAAACACAACTTTTGCCTGAAGAATAGGAGGTCTCAGTAATGAGCCGGCCTAATCATGATCATCAGTGTTGCCTGGAATAACTTCATTTCTGATCACCAGGGTGATGGCTTTTGATTTTAAATTAAAAGGCAGGAGATCTCATCACGAGTCGGCCTGCTTATTTCATACAACTCTCGTGAATGATACTATCACATTCGGAGACCAAACCCAGATAGTAGTCTTCAGACAGAATTATTATTTTAAAAGAACAGTAAAAGCAAGAAACAAGAAAATTACTATGCCATGGAACAGGTTCTAGATAGTTTTCAGAGGAATAGTATTCGATGCTGATGGTAAGATCATCTTTACTAAGAAGTACTGGTTTCGATGAAGATATTTGTAAGCCTATCTCTAATCAAATGTTTGTTTCAAAAGATGAAATATTTCTGAGTTATACTTATGAATCTGAATAAATAAAGGTTTGACATGAATAAAGGATTTTGATTATTTTTAACAGATTTTTAAGATTTCGTTTTGATCATCTTGTTTTAAGCAGAGATAACTGGTTCACCCAGGTCGTCGCCATTTGTTGGCAGCCAGCAACAACCTCTTCATTTCTTGACAAAATGAAGAGAGATCAGCTCTTTATGTGATTTATCAATCCAAAAATTATGTTAGAGCACCTTCAGAATCTTTGATTCTGAAGGTACTCTTAAACAAAGAAAATTAATTTAATGATGCTAGAGCTGATAGGAACTTGATCATAAAACTTGGCTTTTAAACGAATATCAGACAAGTTTCATAAATTCTCATTAAAGCTATTGAAAACATAAAAATGAATTTATGTGACTTATAGGATTTGTGCCAAGAGAAATTTCATAAAACACGTTGTATAGTAAATAGGGTATTATTAGTCCTAAGACTAAGAGAAATTTTGAAAGTTAATATCATAAGGAATACCCTATTATGAACTTTGTAAATATCCTAGTTAATGGATAGATAAGGTTGGTATAGGCAATTTTTACATATAATAAATACCCTATATGATGGTATAATATATCAATAGGATGTTTAAAGGTTTTTACACTTAGTGTTGTACATATATATATAGCTTTGTACATATACATAGAATAAACATTAAGCTAGCCATTTGATTAATGCCTCCTTAACATTAAAATGCGATTTATTACTCTTCATACCACTACGTAACATGATAAAAAAGCGATGATTGTTTGATGAATTGGCCATGCAATAAACCAATGGTTAAATCAATAAACGTTTTGGATTGATGAGCTGGTATAAAACGTGGCTTTCACCCCTTGACAGAATCGACAGTTGTATGCATTTGGTAAAATCGTGTTGACAGTGTTAATTTCTAACAGTCATTTCAAATTACGCCATTGTACCTATTAATTATGAACCACTGTCAATAATCAATGATCATAATGATGATTCTATCAGTCTTAGTATCCCTGGTTCACCAAGTTAAGTGGTTATCACTAACAGGCATGGTCAAACGTAGATAAATTGGCTTAAATCATGGTGTAGTGTGAAAGTTGTAACATTTATCACTGCTCGAAATCCCGCTAAAATGGTAGGTTCAGAGATTTGATTTCTGATTAGATTTGAAACATGTGAAGATTATCTATCATGTCGTGTGTATGGATACCTATTCCCTCTGTTTTCACTTTCCCTTTCATTTCGCGACCAAGCCCAGAAAGTGCTGGAGAAACCATGTCTCCTCTGAATCGTTTTGAGATCTCAGGGTTTGAAATTATTGAAGCCAACCAGGAAGTTGCCAAGAGATTCGAGAAAATGGGATGGACACATTTCTTTCGAAGCTTTGATGGTCATCATGCGGAGATTACCAAGATGTTTGCAATGAGTTTTGAAGATGACAGGGTGCGAATTGGGGGTTTCGAATTTGTTATCAATGAAGGCAAAATTGCTGAAGCCACGAAACTTCCCCAAGTGGGAGACCGCTGGTTTAAGGGCACTATGGTTGACAAGAAGAAGTGTTTGGCTTTGTTAATGCCTTTACCAGATAAAACGAAGCTGAGGATAGGTGTACCTGTAAAATTTCTAAAGCCCGAATGGAGAGCTTACTATGAAATCTTAGTAAGGTACGTAACTTGTTGTGGACGCTTTTCCCATCTGCACTTGTATCATTTACGGTTGTTGTTAGCAGTAAAGGGTTATAAACTTAATTTGCCCTTCTATCTTTGGCAAAGCCTTAAGAAAATGTCACAGTCTGTAAGGAATTTCAATAACCCTGACAATAGTTTGTGTCATCATGGATTGATAAAAATCTTACTGCAATTCCAATTATCTACAAAAGGTCTGTCTTGGGATAAATTTCTAGTTGATTGTCAATTGGGGCCAACACAGTATTGGCCTAATCCATCTCCTCGAACTCGTAGAAGACGAAAAGTCATAAATCCTGAGGTTAATAGCTCAGAGGTTAAGGAACCAGAGGTCGTAAAGATGCCCATAGATGATGAGATAAATGAAGATGCTGATAGGGTTTCAGTTCCCTGCGATTCTAGGGAAATATTAGATAAACCCGAACCTAGTAAGAATGATGGTAACCCTGCAAAATTAAAAGAAGGATCAGCCGAAGATGAAATTGTTAAACCTGATGAATGTGATAAAAATTCTATGCATAAGTTGAACCATTTAGCTCAGGTTTGTGGTGCCAAGGAAGGGTTGAATTTTGAAAACTTATCGTTTTCGCGTAGAGTCACTAGAAGCATGCATAATCTCCATTCGATTCCAGGATATAGGTCTGATCCACAGACTTCCAAATCTACAGCTACTGAACCTACAGTTGTAAATATTGAGGATGATATTCCGATGCCTGTCCCTAACACAATGGATGTAGGGAATTCTGCTACTGCGCAGGGAAGTGATGTGCAATCAGGTGAGGTCGAGGGCAATCAACCAGAAATAAATGTTAACACTGTAGAAATTGAACCATTACACAATCAGCATTGTGACAGTCCTCGTTCTCCTCATGTAGCTAGAGAAGACGAAACTCTGCAACAGGTATTAGGAAATATTTATCAAGATAAAATCACAGAGTCCAGAGGAAAGCGTAAACAGTGTCTATTAAGTACAGCCTTACTGGAAGAAGAAAATAAAACTTTCAGGAAAGAATTGCTAGAATGGATTGACAGGTGGAAAAAGGCCAACATGAAGAAGAATCAACTCAAGAAATCCAGGAAATCAATATTAAATACGAATCAGCTGTTATTGGAACGAATTGAAAAACAAAATGTTAAAATTATCAGGTTGAAGGCTAAATTAGCCGAAGCTAGAAGAGTAGTCGCTCTTCATAATGAGGCTTAATAGTTTTCTCTTCCCTTATGTCACAGTATAACAGGTAATGGTTATTTCGATTTTTGCATGCCTGTAAAATCGGAGATTTAACAGGCATGCATTTATAATTTTTAAGTATTTCTGTTAACTGTGTTAAATTGATTTTAATATAATGCATTGATTGAATTTAATGCAGGAAGTTTTATCACCTCCTTCTTCCAAGAATACAGGACGTGGTTGATGCGATGGCATGGAGATGTAGCTGATTTGTTACAAGCTGGAGCTTTGTGAATGGGCAAGAACTTTCTGAAGATACCTCGACTCAGGCCAGTCGATTTTATTTTTAGTAGTAGTTGTAATTAGATTCCCTTGTGGTTAAATAAGTTCCTATAATGTTGCATGTAACATTTATAGCAAAACTGACTCTTAGTAGTATATAAGTGAAGATTTTTTATGAACTCGGGGGATGGAGTGGTGAGGAAAACTTATTGAAATATATTTTGTTAACTAGTACTACATCGAACTTGAAGCTGAAGCTTTCATGTGGATGATACTTGATATCTGCGAATGATACTGTGACTGGTATTCATTTCTGGATTTATATATATATACATATATTTCTGTTTGTTATCTTCTGTTTATACGTGAACTCTGTGTGCTGTGACACATTGATGTTTAAATGTTTTTCTCACTTTATCATCTCGAGTTAGTTGTTGAATAAATATTTCATTATGGTTTTGTTTATTAGTGTGTTCACTATAAACATTAGTTTTAATGATATACTTTTCTGTTTATTTAAAATTCCATTTGTATGTTAACGGTGAATTTTAAATGAGCATTATTTCAAATTCAAATGACTGTCTTGATAGTTAATTATTAATCAGTTTTGGAAGTGGAATTTGACTGTGTATGTAGAGGTTAAATCTCATTTCTATTATTACATAGCAGAATTACTTTCGTTATGATTTAAATATGTTTATTTAGAGCATACTTCAGTTTTCTGTTAATTGATTAATAATTAATATAGTTTCAAATTTGCTCTCAGCTGAGATAGAGTTAAACAGGATAGATAGATTAATTAGTTTTAAAGTTTATTTTATTATTGATTTAGCACTGTTAAATCATTCTACATACTATAGGTAAGTTTTCATATTTAGAAAATTTCCCAAAAAACTGAAGTCTTTCCTTACGAAAGCAACCTTAGGACATTTGTAGATATATAGATAGGATAAACGTTAGAATAGGTTAGATTTTGCTAGTTTAAGGTTTCCTTAAGAGACAAACTAGCTGGTAGCAGGACCATAACCTGCGAGGTTTTGTTAAACCAAACATACCGGACGCTGCTCTAAGCTGATTGTGTGGACAAAACCTCCTTATTGGCTCTGATTCATAAAATCGGATCAACAGGCTTGAAGAGAATCACCTACTTTTGTAAATTTCTATGTAGATCCCCGAGATACTTGAGGAGTACATCTGGATTCCTAGGTGAGATGCCAAACAAACTAGCCATCTTCCTGAATTTGGTGGCGTACTATTGCATACTCTTCCCTTGCCTTTGCCTGGAGTAATGCAATAGATCCATTGGTCCTCTACATACTTGATAGGGTTGAATTAGGACTTTACAAGGGTTTTGAAATCCTCCCACTTGGTTACTGGTGGATAACCCTCTAGCCTAATTTCTTTAGTGTGGCTTTCCCACTAAGATAATGCATGGCCTTGTAATTTCAATCAAGCAAATGAAATATTATGCTCCTCATCCATGTTGTGGATACTAAAATAGAGCTCTAATTGCTACAACAAATGATTCAACTTTAAATCATTGATCTCACCTTGGTAGGGCTTGATATCCACTTTCACCCCCATCTTAAATAACAATTGGGAAGTGGTAATGGCACTAGCACTTGGTTTCTCTTTCTCCACCTCTTTCCTCGACTCCTTTTTTGGGTTTCCTTTGTATCTCTATTTCCCATCTGATCCGATCTCTAAGTTATAGCCTCCAAAATATTTAAAAGGTCCAAAATTTCTCTCCATATCCGCCATTAGGATTGACATATTAAGTGAGATATCAATGACTTGTATTTCCACTGTGTAAATTGTCGTTCATATTCCCCCCCAATTATTCACCGAACTCATCCACCATGGCTAGGGTTTGAAGAATTTTTCTTTATTCCACCAACTCCTAGATCTTGCAATTTCCCACTAAATCCAAAAGAAATTTGCTCTGATACAAATATGATACATAAATAATTGTGGATATTCCACTGGAACAGTTCGTCACATTGGATCTTACAACTTAATTCATTATGTTAGATTTATTCAGAAGAATGATAATTAAATTGGAACTGAAAGGAAAATAACTAGAGAAAAATAACACATCCACAGAAATATCAGAAGATCTACCTTGGGAAAACCTACTATGGGGAAAAAAACAGCTAGAAGTGAGGACTATGCCTTTCTCTTTTCTTCTCCAATATGTAACGCAAATACAAAAAAAGTGGCACTCACTATGGAATTACCTTTGACATTGTGCCTTGCATGGATACTAAAGGATCTCCTGCTTCCTTTGTTATGCTCTAATATCCACTCCACTATTGTTTCTCAGTTAGGGAACAATACAATAACATCATTAGAATGGAATCCCTTCTCCTCCTAATGACTTAGTATTTAATATAGCTTGATACTCATCTAGGGTTAGTTCTATGGTTTGTACATGACTTAATTCTCTATTAGGTTTAGGGTTTTGGACCATCTAGAATGTTATTGAAAGTCCACACGCGACTAGCTCCACATGTGTGGGTAATGAGAGCTGACGTGGAATCCACTCAATACCATGGTGGTCAACTAGATAGGTCAACTTGTGGGAGGGATAAATTCCTCATACAAACTTCGATTGAGGCAATTCTTGCATCATTGGAAATGTATCAGAGTGTAGAAAAATGTCGAGAGGCTAAAGCTATGCTAACAAAATTTTGAACCCAAAAAAGAGGAGTGAATCTATCAAATAGGCCTCTGAAGGTTATGGACCCCAAATATGCAAAGTAAGACCTACCCCGAAAATGGGCCCTATGTTAAAATTTAATATGCTAAGACAGAAAATAGCAGCATTACATTCCATTTCACAATAATAGCATATACAAGATCACTGAAGAAACAACAAGCATAGCATAAACACAAGAGACACAGATTTATCCTGGGAAACCCTCATGGGATAGAAAACCCAATAAAGCTACCTCAATATAGATGACCAGCAATATACAAAGATGCAAACCAAAGACATGATCTCCTTCTCCACCATAGCAGACCTCTCCTCCACAAGTGCGCCTCTCTCAAGTGTGTGTGTGTCAAATGAGGAACATACCTCCTCTATTTATACACTACACTGACATGTATTTTACACAAGTACATGTAGGCTCGTATTTAACCATTAGGTTAAATACCCTATTATAACTGACTGGGCCGACCCCCACATGGTGGGTCTAATAACCCTAGTTACCACAACCAATTCGGAGGAATAAACATCTCCGGATTCATAGTATAATCACATCGGAGGTATGGAACATCTCCGGAATAAATAATACACAAATATAATATTCTTAGAAGTTACAATATTCAACACTCCCCCTTAACGAGAAGGATATTATAACAACATCTGCAGGAGCAACGAGTCATACATCATACATGATACATCTATAAATCATTGGAAGCTTTCTTAACATCATCAGTAACTCAACCAGTTACTGGAACATCAACATCTTCAGTACTGAGTCTTTATCTTCTGCAGCACTCGAACAACTATAGCAACATCAACGTCTGGATCCTCACGATCATCAACATCGTCATCTAGACCATCACGATCAGCATCATCGTCATCATACGATCATCAGCATCGTCATTACACGATCATCAGCATCGTCATCTCACGATCATCAGCATCATCATCGCACGATCATCAGTATCGTCATCTCACGATCATCAACATCATCATCGCACGATCAACATCGTCATCACACGATCATCAGCATCGTCATCACACGATCATCAGCATCGTCATCTCACGATCATCAGCATCATCATCACACGATCAGCAGCATCGTCATCTCACGATCATCAGCATCGTCATCACACGATCAGCAGCATCGTCATCACACGATCATCAGCATCGTCATCACACGATCAGCAGCATCGTCATCTATATACATGATCCTTCCTTTCGGAATTACTGGATCAATCTCATCACAATCATATTTAAGACTATCCTTCCTTTCGGAATTACTGGATTTACTGTCTAAGGATGATTAGTCCAAGCACAATCATATTTAAGACTATCCTTCCTTTCGGAATTACTGGATTTACTGTCTAAGGATGATTAATCCAACCACAATCGCATTTAAGACTATCCTTCCTTTCGGAATTACTGGATTTACTGTCTAAGGATGATTAGTCCAACCACAATCATATTTAAGACTATCCTTCCTTTCGGAATTACTGGATTTACTGTCTAAGGATGATTAATCCAACCACAATCGCATTTAAGACTATCCTTCCTGGATTTATTGTCTAAGGATGATTAATCCAATCACAATCACATTTAAGACTGTCTAAGGATGATTAATCCAACCACAATCGCATTTAAGACTATCCTTCCTGGATTTACTGTCTAAGGATGATTAATCCAACCACAATCCCATTTAAGACTATCCTTCCTGGATTTACTGTCTAAGGATGATTAATCCAACCACAATCGCATTTAAGACTATCCTTCCTGGATTTACTGTCTAAGGATGATTAATCCAACCACAATCGCATTTAAGACTATCCTTCCTGGATTTACTGTCTAAGGATGATTAATCCAACCACAATCGCATTTAAGACTATCCTTCCTGGATTTACTGTCTAAGGATGATTAATCCAACCACAATCGCATTTAAGACTATCCTTCTTGGATTTACTGTCTAAGGATGATTAATCCAACCACAATCGCATTTAAGACTATCCTTCCTGGATTTACTGTCTAAGGATGATTAATCCAATCACAATCACATTAAAGACTATCCTTCCTGGATTTACTGTCTAAGGATGATTAATCCAATCACAATCACATTTAAGACTATCCTTCATGGATTTACTGTCTAAGGATGATTAATCCAATCACGTGCATTTTGAACCAAGGTCCAGGGACGATGCAGTCCTATCCTCTATTCTCGGAGACACCTGTCTACGGCTCACTTTAGAACTTGAGTTCAAGGATGATCCAATCCTCTCAAGTCCACCAAGGACTTCATTCTCGGAGACCTCACGTCTACGGCTCTCTTTAGGACTGAAAGTCCAGGGATGATCCAATCCCCTCAAGTCCACCAAGGACTTCATTCTCGGAGACCTCACGTCTACGGCTCTCTTTAGGGATGAAAGTCCAGGGATGATCCAATCCCCTCAAGTCCACCAAGGACTTCATTCTCGGAGACCTTACGTCTACGGCTCTCTTTAGGACTGAAAGTCCAGGGATGATCCAATCCCCTCAAGTCCACCAAGGACTTCATTCTCGGAGACCTCACGTCTACGGCTCTCTTTAGGACTGAAAGTCCAGGGATGATCCAATCCCCTCAAGTCCACCAAGGACTTCATTCTCGGAGACCTCACGTCTACGGCTCTCTTTAGGACTGAAAGTCCAGGGATGATCCAATCCCCTCAAGTCCACCAAGGACTTCATTCTCGGAGACCTCACGTCTACGGCTCTCTTTAGGACTGAAAGTCCAGGGATGATCCAATCCCCTCAACTGTCCACTAAGGACTTCATTCTCGGAGACCTCACGTCTATGGCTCACTTTAGAACTTAAGTTCAAGGATGATCCAATCCTCATCTGTATTCTCATCTATACAGGTACAAATATCCAAGAGCATGTATCACATCAAAACATGTATACATCACTAATCAAAACATGTATACATCACACCAAAACATGTATACATCTAGCATGTATAATCAAAACATGTATACATCACATCAAAACATGTATACATCACATCAAAGCATGTATTCTCACTAATACATCTAACATCAAAACATGTATACATCACATCAAAACATGTATACATCTAGCATGTATCAAAACATGTATACATCAAAAAATAAAAGATATATAGGAGTTCTAAATCTAAATAATTCTAAGTAACTAAGTGCAACAAAACAAAATTTAAGGGACAGACTTGTTATCAAGTACTCTACTACTCCCCCTTTCGAGGAGGGTCCTTCTGGACTATACCAAGCTTGTCTCAGAAGTATTCAAACTTTACTCGAGACAAAGGTTTAGTTAGGATATCGGCAATCTGATCCTCAATGCTTATATACTCGAGCTTGATAGCTCCTCTCTGCACCATGTCTCGTATATAGAAGTATCGGATCTCAATGTGTTTTGACTTATCGTGGAACACAAGATATTCAGACATCTTAATGCAGCTTTGATTATCACACATAATCACAGTGGGATCCATTTCTAAGTCAAACACTCCATATAAAAGCTTCTGAAGCCATACTGCTTCACAGTTGGCAGAGCAGACAGCCATATATTCTACTTCAGCAGTACTGAGAGCCACACTAGAATGTTTCTTGCTGAACCATGAGATCATGGCAGATTCAAGACTATAACATCCACCTGATGTACTCTTTCTGTCTAAGACACTTCCTGCCCAATCAGAATCTGAGTAACCATGTAAACGGAGTTCATGACCTCCAAGATAACATAGACCAAAAATCTAATGTACCTTTTAGGTACCTCACTACATGCTTTGTAGCTATTAAGTGAACCTTTCTAGGTTCTACTAGATACTAACTTAGGGTATTTACAGTAAAGCATATATCTGGCCTGGTATTTGTTAAATACATCAATGACCCAATGATTTGTCTATATAGGGTTAGGTCCACTAAATACGATGAGTCATTAACTAACAACTTCAAGTTGGAGTCCATGGGAGTGGCCATGGCTTTATACTCCAACATATAAATCTTTTTAGAAACTTCACAGCATACTTACCTTGATTTAAAAGATTCCTTTTGGATCTTGCCATACTTCTAGACCTAAGAAGTAGTGCATTAATCCGAGATCTTTCATTTTCATTTCTGCAGCCATTTTCATGACCTGTTTCTTATTCCTTGTCAGAAAGAGATCATTGTCATACAATAATGGTATGATAGGTTCATCATCCACAACCTTAAGGTAAAGGTTAGGAACAGTTTTACTTCTGGTAAAGCCCAAGCTTTGTCATGAAGCTGTCAATTGTCCATTATTCACACTCAGCATTGAGTGATATTCTGCATATCTATCTGTGCCATCTCTCGTCAGATGGGTCTACTAATATGAGCCTCAAAATCATTCGAACTCTATGGTGAGTTCCTTCTTGCATCCATGTCATATGTGTATAGAACCCATATTCAACCTTGTAGAAAAGGTTGAGATCCACATCACCCATGATGATCATTAAGCTCATCAATTGACTACCGATCCTGGGAACCCATACAGAACCTGATTACATTATTAATATAATGGTCTTATCTAGTCCCTTGGAGCAAAACATCTCATCATGATTCTCTTCCTCTTTCTAAGAGAATCTCTTAACCACAAGCTTTCTATAGTGTGTTTGATTTGTAAATCTTTTCTTGAACATCCATCGCTTGTTCAGAGTTCATCATTCATCATGATCTTTCCTACAAATCAAAATTAAGTACATGATTAGTAATACTTCATAATCATGATAACCTACTATGCATACAGATATCATTTACATAGTTATGCAACTATTTTGACCAATACTTTGGCACAACACTTTCCCATATCTTGTATGCATACAGTGGCTATCTAGATGCCTTCCATCTCTACCAGAACATACTATCGAGAGTGTGCACAGCTCTCAGTATGTCAGCAAAGAGGTTTCATTGTAGATAAGCAACAATGGAATGTTTGTCCAATTTACCAATCATATGCATATTAGTAGTATACTGTTCAATGCTTTATGAATGTTTACACTCAGCATGATATATCCTAGGAATACATATATGCATACAAGCAATATCATTTACTATTTCTAATAGCAACTCAAATACTTATCTTTTATGTTTGTGTGGTTGTCTCCCGCTTGATCTTCTATATGTCTTCTGAACTTCTATTCATTTTGTACCACTGTGCATGCTCAAGTGTACACTAGTGTCATCCTCATGATCTCATACACAAACATACATTCATTAGTATATTCTCAATATTATCAAAACATTCTAATTCTAAATAATCTTGAATATGTACAGTCATGATTATTAGTATTCAGGGTTTCAAGGAAGTCTTCTTTTACTCATGCAAATTCTTGTTTGATCTAGTATGCATAAACCCTTGATTACTAACCAATCATACCAAGTATACTTACACAAGGTAAGATTCTAACATGACATAGGAAAACATACCTGGATTAGAATACCTGGTTAGTTATGTACAACATACCTAAACAATCTCTTCAATGATTTAGAGATCCTGAGCTAGAACCTGCATGTCTCGTAGGTTAAACATAATATAACAAAGTCATACATACCTCGTGAGTCTTTGTCTTCATGTTGTCATGGTCATGGAACTTGATTTGTCTTTTGTGATGTACCTGTGTCTTGTTAGCAGACAACATCAACCTTACACAACACCATAATGCATAAGTACAATCATATAGCCCTAATCAATGAATGTCTTCGATCATTCACATGCATTCATATTGTTACTAGGGTGATAAGACAATTAATAACATTTGTGCAAATGAAGACAAACACATTATGAACTTAATCAAGAATCAGATTTCAAGGCATACCTGAACTTCCTTAAGTCATACCTGTCGAGACCTTTTGTAGTCTTCTTATGTAAGGCCTTAGCCTCAACTCCCCCTGAAACTTGATCTGGAGCTTGATTAGGGTTTGCTAGAGAAACCCTAAAAATTCAATCTTTGACTTTCACACCTCTGAATGGATGGAAGAATGTGTCTTGCTGAGCTGATCAACCTAGCATTCTTCAATTTTGAAATCTCCAAAATTTGACCCCTCAAAATTGCCTTCGAAACTTCTGGATCTTCTGGACAGGAACCCGAACTAGGGTTTGATGAAGCCCGGTCTTCTACCCAACCAAAAATTTGATCTTGGTCTCTAAATTTCAATTCTCCTGAGTAGCATTCAGCTGTGGACTCCGATTCCAAAAATTCTAACTTCCTCCGAAACCCTAAATTCCGGAAGCCATGAATAAAGGTGCTCCAAAAATAATTCTGTTTTGACATAAATATGCACCTGATTGTTTCTGCTATAACTCTGAAATTTCTTCTCCACAGAGTCTGAAAACTTTTTCTGCAGTAGCCTGACCTGTCATCTTTCCATCCTGACAGGTCTGACCTCAATTGGATTTTCTGAGAGAGAGTTATGCCAAGTGTCGCAATGTGACCTGTTTATGGGATAAAACAGGAGAGCGAACTTGTACGGCGTTCCAAGTGTCACTGTTTGAACTTTGGCCTCTGGAAACTTTTCCTGAGATAGCTCGCCCTGTTATATTTCCATCTTGATATGTCTGACCTCAATTGGACTCTCTGAGAGAGAGTTATGCCAAGTGTCGCAACGTGACCTGTTTATGGGATAAAACAGGAGAGCAAACTTGTACGGTGTGCCACGTGTCACTGGTTCACCTTCGGCCTCTGAAAACGTTTCTTGAGATAGTACAGTCTGTATACTACCTGTCACTTTTTATGAAATTTCATTTGGAGCTTCCTAGCCCAAGTTATGACCTTTTTTCCAAGGTGACCTTATTTTGACTGAGATCTGGAAGAGGCAGAAACCCTAACTTGTACTAATCATAACTCATAAATTACAACGAATCTGAGGGTTCCCTTTGGACACAAGGTACCTGGGGATGTTATCTTCGACCTGTAAACGTTTAAAACCCTGAACCTTCGCAGAAATGGATTTATAGCGAAAGTTCCACGATGACTGGTTTTTGCTATGTAAAACCCTAACCTTCAAATTGTCGTAAGTAAAGCAAGTGTCGTAAGTGCCATACCTTGTCTTCCTTCAGGTTAGCTCTGATACCATGTTAAAATTTAATATGCTAAGATAGAAAATAGCAGCATTACATTCCATTTTCACAATAATAGCATATACAAGATCACTGAAGAAACAACAAGCATAGCATAAACACAAGAGACACAGATTTATCCTGGGAAACCCTCATGGGGTAGAAAACCCAATAAAGCTTCCTCAATATAGATGACCAGCAATATACAAAGATGCAAACCAAAGACATGATCTCCTTCTACACGATAGCAGACCTCTCCTCCACAAGTGCGCCTCTCTCAAGTGTGTGTGTGTCAAATGAGGAACATACCTCCTCTATTTATACACTACACTGACATGTATTTTACACAAGTACATGTAGGCTCGTATTTAACCATTAGGTTAAATACCCTATTATAACTGACTGGGCCGACCCCCACATGGTGGGTCTAATAACCCTAGTTACCACAACCAATTCGGAGGAATAAACATCTCCGGATTCATAGTATAATCACATCGGAGGTATGGAACATCTCCGGAATAAATAATACACAAATATAATATTCTTAGAAGTTACAATATTCAACACCCTACAAGCCAATTCATCAAATTGTTCCACCAAGGAGTCACTAAATAAATGAAAAAATTTATATTGATCCAGTTTGGATCAAATGGTTCTGTCCCTCTAAATGGTTCCCCTACACTTGATTCTCTACAATTATCCTCAATTTCAACCAATTTAGAAGGGATTGCTTTGGAAACAAAAGCCTTCAAATCCTTTTTCCTATCATATATATTCCTTGCATATGTATCATATTTTTCACTTCTTCCCAAGTATATTTGTTAGCCATCATTTCTTCCCTAAGGTTAGTATGATGCAAGCATGTCGACGACTTTAACTCTATTATTTTCTTATAAATCAAATGATGAGGGTCATAGTGCCATACTGACCCATGTTCAAAACCAAAGGTATGCAAAGTTCTATTGAGCACTTCATGGGTATAACTACTCTTAAAAAGGAAATAAAATATTTTGATAGGAAATACAAATGTTGACTTTTGATTCTTTTTAAACAAAATGCAAGTTGTCTGTAATACCCCATGTGTTAAACCCCAAACATATGTAATTTGTAATTGTTTATCATTTTGGAACTAGGTGTCGAGACTATGGTGCTTAAAGTACCTAGACATTATCTTTGTAAATTGAATTAATAAAATAGTCTGGCTCAACAAGGACTATTAACAAGAATGGGAGGCCATTTTTCCACAGTGTGAGGGGGAATGGGCACATTCCTAGCACATTAGAACTTGTTGTTGGATTGAGTTTGTTCCTTGATGACTTTGAGAGTTGCCAGGTTCTGAGACTATGGTGCTTAAAGTACCTAGAAATTATCTTTGTAAATTGAATTAATAAAATAGATTGGCTCAACAGGGACCACTAACAATAATGGGAATCCATGTTTCCACATTATGAGGGGGAATGGGGATATTCCTAGCACATTAGAACTCATTGTTGGATTGAGTTTGTTCCTTGATGACTTTAAGAGTTGTTAGTCACTATAACCTTAGTGTTGGGACCCTATTCATGAGTTTGGTGGGCCCTACTTGCACGTATGCACCCTCCTTGGTGTTATGTAACTCCCTAGACCTTAGCCCATGTTGTCATGAGTATCTTGGACCTGATTTGAGTTGATTTGGACTCTTAAAGAGAAAGGCACCCTCTTCCTATTTTCTAGGGATTTGAAAGCTACATTTTATCTTCCACATCCTCAAGTGTGCCCCCGCTCCTCTTTTCATGGGATTCCTCCCTATTTTTCTGGGTATTTATGACTCCTATTATGCCTCCTCTATCCTCTCTCATGACCAAGTGCGTCCTCCTTAGCCTCCACACTTGTATTTTGTAACTCCCACCTCCTTATGACACCATTTTCTATTCCGAGAAGGAATGTTTTGCTTGTGTAACTCCTCCTCTCACTAATTCAAGTTCCTCTTCATGATTGAAGTGTCCCCACATGGATTTGAGTTGGCTTGGGTGGTTTGGAGTCACCCTTCTTGAAATTCGAGTCACTTGGGTAGAATTCGAGTTAGCTTCACGTGGTTGAGTTAACCCCGTTCGATTAACTCAAGTTGGATTACCTTGGTTCTAATTGACTTCCTTGGGTTCGAATTGCCTCCTTTGGTCTATAAACCATGTTTGATCTCCTTGGGAATGGGATGGATGCTAATTGATGGAATTTGGATGTAATTCCTGCCATTCATGTTGACAGCTTGGTAGCTTGTGAGCTTGCAAAGCCATGTATGCTCTACTATGTGTGTGAAATATGTGCTTGAAGGCATTGTGCATCTGAGACATTGTGTTTTGTTTGATGTAATCCTGGACAACTCTAGTATAATTCCTTTGATTCCACTGCTTGTCTCTGTCCTGATACTGCACATAAACCCTGATGGTGAATGTCGATGTCCTAAGGGACCTAGGTGATGAATGGATTGCCATTGCACTTGGTAGTAAGGTGGGGGAAAAAGTAGGTGGTGAGGAATTGATTTGTGGCTTCTCAGACTGGTATTATTGATATATTCCATTGAATGAGTGCACATTTGCTTGTGGATCCATGGCCTCAGCTCAGGGGTGGCCCGTCCAAGAGGATTTGGCTTGGCAGTGCCGAAGGTTGGGTGGAACGTGGACCTGTTGGTGTCAGTTTCACTTTAATAAGATACGTGACTTATTTTATGTCGATTTATATGTTATATGATTTTTCCATTGCTTCCACAGTGGAACTGTTCACTATTGATGTACACGGTTATATATCAACGGTTGGATGCATATTTGATGGTTTTACTACTTGGAAACTTGTTCATTCTTCTTGTCTATGAGATTTGGTATCGATGAAAGCTTGAAATATGCTTATCTATGTTTTAATATGTTGTTCTTAATGATGTTATTTTTCCCTTGGTGGCTAAGTTAAATTCAGTTCATGAATGATAATTTTATCTTAACATTCAGATGCAGGTTAATAAGCCTGTTGCTTGAAATCTTGTGGGAAATCTTAGTAGTTTTATATCTGATCTTCGATGAAGTATTCCCATCATATTTTTATGTTTAATTTCTGTATATTAACTTGCAAATGTTCCCTCTATGATTTATCAGATCCATAAATGAATATACATATGAAATTACTGAGTTTTATCACTAGATAATGGGATTTTTCTACTTGAAAACTATAATGTATTGATAATTTCTTTGTATATCTGATAATTATATGTTGTATGGTTGTATATTATCATGCAATTGTGACCTTAGTAGTTTTAGAGTGCCCCGTAGGCTGATATGATTTATATTTTGGGTTACAATTGATTTTGCAAGGAATCAAAAGCTTATTGGATGATCTGCTTAAGGATTTGAAGACTAACGGTAGATTTGGTTTTTGTATATGTTAATGGATGTATATGGAAGCCTTAATACATGTTACTATTCATATTTATATTTATGTATGTGATAGCTATAGATTATATCTTATAAGTAATATAAAACTATTCAAGAAAGTGTCGCAATTTGATTTATAGAAGTGTTGTAATTTTCCTAGGTTAATAATTGTAAAACCTGAACCGTAATAGTTTACAAAGAAGTCCATAAATATGATTCAAAAATGTTATAAGGCTGATTATGGTCACCCATGAATATTTTAATAATTCTAAGTCCAAGTTTAATAAGAATGCAAATCTAGTTTAATTGTCTTGCATCTGCTTGAGCATTTGTAAAGATTATAATTGCATTTTAAAAGTGTCACAATTTTATTTTGAAGGGTGAATGTTTATTTTAATTGGCTTGATGGCATGATGACATAGCCTTAGAAACCTTAATCCGTTGTTCATTTCACTTATTTCAGCCTCTCCCTGGTTATTTGGTGTCCCCGGCCTTGGTTTTGGGGTTGGGTACACTACATTGTCAAAATTAAGTCTCTGTCTAATGAATTACAAAGCAAAAAATCTAGGAGGAATAAACACAAGCAAAAGATAGGGTGACTTATCAAAACCATAAACTCTAATAATAGTGTGGTATCTATAAAGACACCAATCACCCATGCTAGTCTTAGGGCTTAAGTGAAGTATCTCCCTAAATTACTGTGGCATTCTAGGAGGGGTTTCTCATAAAACATAGTGTGAGCATGAAAGAGAAATTGATCAATAATTTCTTTATAACTAGTCCAGGACTAAGTTTTTACCACCTTCTTAGTCCTATCAACTAAAGGAAAGAATGACCCTATTCATCTAACTTTCTTAAGCTCAAATGTTGAAATTATTCAGACTGGAAGTAGAATAGCAGATAAACCAAGTAATATTGGTATCTTAAAAAATTAAATTCATGAAAACTACAAAGATGCTCATGAATATTCTAAGATAAAAATTCATTCCACCGAAATCTAACATGAGGGGAGCTAACAACACGAGTAATTGAACTCATCACTGCGATTATGGCTTAATATATGATTGAATAATCATCATATCCAAGGATGGACACAATCATAACTATCAATTTTCAAGATTGCTATGAGAAAGCATAATTTTGCAAAGGGGGGTTAAATAAGGTAGAAAGCTTCATGCAGAGAGATATGATTGAATAATATCTTGCTTTGATCTCATAGGTAACTCATAAAACCTAGTTGTTTGTTCTTTTTTCATTCAAAATTATCTCACCTTAGGGAATGCAACATTATTGGAAGTATTTTATTGAAATAAAAAGAAAAGAAAAAAGAACCCAACCCTAACTCCATCAACAAAAATCATTGTTCAAGTTAATTTATTATAACAATCATCATAGGTAGTAACAAAATGAGGAGAATAATAAATAGTTGGCATGGTAGCTTGAGCGAGGCCACCTAACCAATTTGGTAGGCTATCGTTATCAACTAGATAATGTTGTTGAGCATTATTCCTTAAAGTTTCCATTGAAATCACAAACACTCTAGGCTAAAAAACATCATCATAAATGTCTACAAGACTATCTAACTTAGAGGGTAGCTAAATTGTACAAGTAGAAGAGATAGGTTTCCTCTTCAAAGCCATTGAAACACAATTACAACCCTAACTATTTCTATGGGTCCTTAAGAATATCACATAGTAAAAGCAATGAGTCTACCTTTGCAACAAAAATTTGAAGTGGTGAACCCAATGACCCTTTACTCGGAGACCAACTTTATTGTGCTTCTTCAATGTGGGAACTTGATTTTACATAGTGAAAAAGCAGAGCTCTTGGATCTTTGGACCTTTCTCTTTTTTGCTAGTTTGAGGAATTTGGATTCTTTCCTGATCATGGGGGATTCAAAAGGCATTATAGATTGGGCATTGGGAAGAATCAATTTGTACAACCTCACTTTATATCATTACATGTGCCGCATCAAAATGTTGATAAATGGATTCGAGCATATTAATTTCAAGCATATTTATCGGGAGTATAATTACAGGGCTGATCTCTTATCCAAAAAGGTAATTGGTCCAATAGACGGTTGTTTATATTTCGAGCAGTTCAGGGATGGATCTCGTATGGGATTAGGAAGACAAATTATATTTGGATAGTTCGTTTTCATGCTGATGATCATTACATGGTGCTATAATATAGGCCATTTTGCTTTGGATGTTTGTATTGAGATACTTTACATTTTTGATGATGACAAATTAGCTAACCCTATGCTACTATGTTTAGCAGTCTAGTGGTAATCAGTCCTTATGTTTAGACTCTGTCTATTTTGGGAGCTATGAATAATCCACTACTTTTGGTCTCGATGTATATTCTGATACAACTTTCTTTTAATATAAAAAGTTGTCTTTTTTTGGTATGAAAAATAAATAAATGACCCCACCTTTACTTATTTAAACTGTACAACATGAATTATTTAACTGCTTTAAACATAAAAAAAATAAAATATATATATATATATATATATATATATATTTCTTATCAATTGTTGGATAATTAAGTTCAACACCTTGTAGATCAACGGTCATAAATGAAACTGGATGTTCATCCCTCACCTCTCCTTTTTGGGTGAGCACCATAGCAAGGGAATGATTAGACCAAACTATATAGCATGAAGGCTTTGCTGAATTTATCAAGAGAAGATACTGCAAATAAATTGTGGGAAAAGTTAGGGAACTTGCACTAGTTGAAATCTCTAGTCAAAAAGTTGTTTCTTCGGAATAAGTTATATCTTTTGAGGATGAATGAGGGTGACTCAGTAACAGAGCACCTGAATGCATTTAATACTATTGTCAGTCAATTATTTTCTATGGATATCAAAATCATAAAGGAAGAGAAATGTATCAGTCTATTATTTTCTTTTCCAAACTCATGGGATAGCCTAGTCATGGCTATTGGAAGCAATAACACCGCATTGAAGATCAACAATGTGTTTGCATCTCTTTTGTCATAAGAGATGACATGTAAGAGCATGGAAGGATTGACCCACAATGCTTTGATGGTGATAGGTCGACTTGTAGACAGAATAAAAGGTAAAACCTCCAGTAGAAAATCAAAGTTGAGGGATAGATCTAAGACCATATCTAAATCCCCTGGATTGAAATGAGAAAATGTTATCAATGTTGGTCTACAGATATCCCATCCTTTGAAATAGTATGTCCCAATAATACTCCTTTTTAAACAACAAATATACTCATTTTTGGGTTAAGAGAAATGTTATACCTCTTGCATTTGTCAAAAAATTGTTTCAAATGTTGAATATGGTCTAACCTCTTCTTGGAATAGATCGTGACATCATCTAGGTATACAACCATGCTTTGAAAAGTAGCTCCTGTGTTGACGAATCCATAGGGCATCATTAGATAAGAATATGTTCCCCACTTTGTGTGAAAAGTGGTTTTCAATCAATTAGCCTAAGCTACAAGGACCATATTTATATAGAAAACCCATCCAATAATGAAAACATTTCGGAACTAGAGATGAGTTGTAGGATTTGTTCCATGGATGGAACATGGTAGTTGTCTTTTTCAAATGCTTGATTAAGATTTCAAAAATATGTGCACATTATGATTTCTCTTAATTTTTTCCTCATTATTACCATATTTGTAACCCAATGAGAATGTCGCATGTTGAAAATGATCTTTTCATCTAGAAATTTTTTGATTTCCTTTTGAATAAGAGGTTTTAGTGTTGGGTGCAATTTCCATAACTTATGCTAGAATGGATTGACACCTTCTTTTAGAGGGATAACATTCTAAATTATTTTATTATCATAAGTCTCCAAATCATCATAACTCCATGCAAACATATCCTCACATTGCTTAAACAATTGAAAATAATATCGTCTTTCATGTTATGAGAATCAAGTACCAAAATTAACATTCTTGGGGTATTCCTTGGTTCCTAGATTTTTCAATTCAACATCCATGGAGGAGCTACTTGTCTTGACATTTACCGATCTCTTAAATCTATTTTGAAGATCAAACAACTTTTCCAACTTAAGATTTTTTGGGGTATAGGACCACCTCTAATTTGTTCTACATATTTTCAATAGTTCATTAGAGCCTTCTTGTGTTCCTCATCATTAATTATTGTATCTTTAAATGTGCCCTCAATAATAATTAAATCAATTATTTTCTCATCATCGTTGAATAACCTCCAAGTTGTGATGTTATCTGGGACAGAGGGCTTGGAAAACAATTCCACGGAAAAACCATTTTTTAGTGGAGTAAAACGAGAAGCAACGCTAGCTAAGTTATTAGTTGTTGCATTCATGGAATATGGAATGGATGTAATATTAAAAGAATCAAAATTAATTATCAGATTCCATACCTTAGTTTGGTACCCTTTTAAATGTGGAGAGTGATAGTGGATAATGTTTCTAACCTATTTGACAATTATTTTTTAGTCACTAAAAACCTTTTAACACTTAATCTTTAAGTTAGTGACCTTCTTCAAATATTGAATCAAGGCCTTTATACTCAATCATGTTGTTAGTGCACTCAAATTATAATCACAAGAGAGACGAGTTTTCTTTTTTTCTTGGGTTAATCATGATGTAACTCACTCCAACTCCCTCTTGAGTTTTAGATATGTAAAAAAACAACATCTAGATGTCAGTGTTTACGTGTAAGTTATAAGAAGAAGAAAAACTATCTAATCCTAATATATTACAATCAATATATTCAATAGAGTGCAATGGTTTAGACTGTGTTTTTGTTTCAATTGGTGATTTTTTAGGAGTGTAGCAACCAAAACCTATCTCTAGAAAATAAGTCCCAAGAATTGCTTGGGATAAGCTAATTGGTTCATTCGGTCCCTCCAGTTTGATCATTGTGTGCTTCATATGTGCTTCTCTATCCACTCGAATCTGGTTCTCTTGTACTTTGTAAGGAATCCATAGATGTGACCAATGAGTGGCCAAGTATCCTTGCAACTTTTCATACATATTCATGCTTGACAACAAACCACAAGGTTCTGTAATATCAATAACAATTATATTAATGGTTTGACAATTATGGGATCTGAAGACAATATAATCATTACATCATTTAACTCACCAGCAACCTTAACATCCAACCTATCTAGTTGGATCATCCTAGTATTGCATTTAGTTGGGACATCATTAATTATTTTATAGAAAGAGTGAGGCATCACATTAGATGAGACCTTGGAATACACAAAACAATTGTGAGCATTACAATTAAAATTTTCAATGTCAAAAGGAAAGGAGGGGTTTGTGATTTAGAATGGGATCCCATGCTAGCTACATTAATTGATGCATCCTATTGGTTGGTCACATATTTTTGTTTGCCATTATTTACTATATTTTCCTATTGAGAGTTAGATGCATTCTTAAAAGTGTTTAGTAGCAAGCTCCTTTGTTGGGGAAGATTATAGAGATCATATAAGGATATATTGGCTTTAGTCCTTTTCATATCTTCAATCACATTACATTCCAATTGTTGTGATGTGGATTTATTTTATGTGATTTTGGTTGATTGATATGAACCTATAGAGGCTTTGTCTTGAACATGTGGTATGTTCTTCTAGGTTGAGGCTGATATAGTAATTTTTTGAGTTTGGTATGCATTTCTTTTCTAAGTAATAGGTTTTGACTATGGATTGGTTGTCTTTTCTTGAGCAATAATATTAGTTTTAATGGGCAAAGTGACTTTGGTTCTAGGACCTTTTCTTCTCAAAGCATAAATTTTGGGTGCAGTTTGAGAAACATGAATTTCAACCACTGCTTCAACTTCCTTTTCTCTCTATCCTATACGTAATGATCAATCTCAAAAAGACATTATTGTCTCTCCAACTGTTTATTCCTTGTATTCTACGTCCTCAATGTTAGCTTCTTAAGTATTTTCATTGGGTTGTGATTGTTGGTCAAGAAGTGTTGGAATGTGTAATTTTAATATTACATGTGTAATGATGTATAGTGTGATGTCGTAAGACATTGTCTTATCTAGAAAAGGAGGCATAGATAACTCTAATATTATGTAGAAAGAGTTATCCTAGATGCATGAGGAGTAATATTCTCTTATTACCATTCATTATATAAGGAGGTGGAAAATCATTTATCCCACATGTATTATGGGATTTTATTCTTCCATACCTCTAGCTATATAATTGAGGTGAAGGAGAGCCTTTGGGTATATCTTGTGTATTGCATTGCAATGTTATTGTAAAGATGTGAAGCATATGCAGAGTGGAGATCAAGTGTAATATTGGAGATTTCTAAAGAATGCGAAGACAATACCTTCCTGTGGTTGTCTCCCCATTTGGGATTTTACCACATATTTCTAGTGTATCATTTCTTCTCTCTTGTCTCTAGTTTCTTACTTTGATTATCGTTGCTTGTATGAATAAAAGAATAGACTAGTAGATTCTTGTTTTGCATGTTAGTAAACAAATTGTTGTATGTTTATGCATATTATCAATATTCTAACATGATATCAAAGTTGGTTACTATACCTTCTTCGGTAATTGTTTTTTACAAGCAACAATTCTTCAAATTGTTTATTGGGTCCTCCATATATAGTATATTTGTCATATGATCTATCAAACCCTTGTGGTTATTCTTTATATCTCGGCATTCAGTACATGTTTGAGATTTTTTTTTCAAACCCTAACCCTCACCATCCATTTTTTAAGGTTTTTTTCAAGTTTTTCTTACAGATATGAGTTGAAATTCATTGTATACTAACTTGCTATCCATGATATTTTTTTGGGCAGATCTATTGTTTTCTTGGCTCTAATTGTGTTTTGTCGTAAGTTTATGTACAAAACGATGATTGTTTTGCAACTTTCCATTTTTGGCTAGTTTTAGGTAGTTTAGGGCAACGACATGCCTTTTGGTCTGAGGAAGCACATACATACGTGTCTTTCCTTAAGAAAAAGTGCATGCACATGTGTATGTTCTGCAAAGAAAGCACTTGGGCCCTATCTTCGACAAACAATTCGATGAAGTTGATTCTTTGTTCACTATTTTTGTTGTAGATCTACATATCCATTAGTTAGTTCTTGTTAGGCTTCGAATTTGGTGAGAAATTTCTGGTTTTTAGTGACTTTTTCTTCTAGATCATAACTTTTGTCATTTTGCAATAGGGTTTAGTTTTTTTGTCACACTATGATTTCAGAAGTAGTTACTATTCCTAAATTAATTGGATCTAACTATCTCTCTTGGAAGAGAAATAATATGATTGATATTCTCAGGATTAAGAATCTTTGGAGATTAGTTAAAGGTGATCAACAAAAACCAAATGATGCAAAATACTTAGCTATCTGAGAAGATCGATGTGATCAAGCAAGATGACTCATTGGAAAAACAATTCCAGATAGTTTACAGGTACATATTGAGGTCAAGGATAGCCTCATTGAGGTATGGAAAATCCTAGCTTCTTTATTTGATAAAAAGTGATGATGTTTCTGCTTACTATCTTGAAAAGAAAATATGTGAGTTAAACCCTAAATATTTTGATAGAATAGAGTATTTTCTTGCTGAAATTAAAACCTATAATGAAAATTTAAATATTTGTGGTGGTGATTACAAGAAAAATGATAATGCTCTTACTATTCTTGTTGAGCACAAGTTACCTTCATGTTTTGATATGTTCATCCAAATTAGGAATAGTGCCATTGAAATGTATAAAGGTACTTTAAAACCCTCTTTTGAATATTTTTGTAAAGGTTTTATAAATGAGAAAGATAAATTAATTGCTTCTAGTCAATTATCTAATGGTAAATCTCTAATGGAACATAGTAAGAAAATCCCAACAGAAGTTTTAATAAAAAATCTAAACCCAATAATCAAGGATCAACCCCTCACTCATCTAATGATGATGCTTTTAACATGGTATCAAATAAAAATAAAGAGTATAATCCCTGTAAGTATTGTGGAAAAACCAATCAACTTGAAAATATTTTCTAACGAAGACGTGAACGTGTTGAAGCCAAGAAGAAGTCTTTCGAATAACAACAGGTAGCCCTATGTGCATATTATGTTCACCCCAATAAACATTCTTCTAATGTGGAATGGATAATGGATTCTTGTGATTCTAATCACATGACTGGTACAACTTCTTTATTTACATCTTATGACACTAAAAAGCACACAACACGTAAAGTATCTATAAGTGATGGTAAACATCTTTTAGTAGTAGAATCTGGTAATGTTAATGTTCATAATGATATTTTGGAATATTTGTTTCATGTTCAAGGAATTCCCATCAACTTGCTTTCTATTTATCGTGGATGTCATAAATGTTATAAATTTGAAGCTTGGCCTAATAAATATGTGTTTAAAGATATCAAACATAACTTCAAAATTGTTTCTTCGGGTCCTGTTGATCATAATGTTGGATTATATAAGTTTACTGGTTTTAATTCAAGTAAAAATCAACAATTTTATTCATATGTTGCTCATGCTAATGAACAAAGTAAATTATGTCATGAAATATTAGGTCGCTTGAATTATGGTAAAATGCAAATGATGTCTAAAATGGTAGTTGGCTTACCTTCAATTTCTTCCACTAAAGGTGTTTGTGAAGGCTGTGTTCTTGGTAAACATCATAAGGAAACGTTTAATAAAGGTAAAGCTTCATGTGCTAAAGAACCATTGCAACTAATTCATAGTGATATTTGTGGTCCTCTAGAAACTTTTTCCTTGTCTCATGTAGTCTATTTTCTTACTTTTATTGATGATTATAGTCGCAAATCTTGGGTATATTTTTTTAAACATAAAAGTGAAACCTTTGGTATATTTCAAGATTTTTAAATCCATGGTTGAAAAAGAACATGGTAAAAGTATTAAGACTTTCTTACAATGGGGGGGAATTCACTAAAAAAGAATTTATTGCACATTTATCTTAGTAAGGAATTCAACATCAAAAGAATATTCCTTATACACCTCAACAAAACAAAGTAGCTGGAAGGAAAAATAAGACTTTTGCTGAAATGGCTAGATGTATGCATTATTCTAAAGGATTACATAATTTGTTTGCATTGAATCTATTTTTGTGCTAACTATATCTTGAATAGAGTCCCTACTAAAGCAGTTTTGCAGGTTACTCCTGAAGAAAAATGGAATGGAAGAAAACTTGATATTAGTAACTTTAAGATATTTGACAGTGAATATTGGGCACATATTCCAGATGAAAAACAGAAAAAGTTAGAACCCAAGTCTCACAAATGTATTTTCATTGGTTGTTGTGAAGATTCCAAAGTGTACAGGTTGTTTGATCCATCTACCCAAGGTTTTATACAACAGGAAGTTCAATTCAATGAAGTCTCTCCTCCTCTTGAGTTTGTTGAACCTCATGTTACCTTGAATTTTCCTTCATGTTATGTTGCTCCTATATATGTACCCCTTCCTCTACTTTTGTGCCTACCCTTGATCCTAGTTCACCTTTTTTCAAGTGATCCTACTGAATGTTCTGAAGATACTAGTGTGGTTCCTAACACTACTCCTCTTCTTGTTTGGTCCTGAAAAAATCTTGAATCCGCAGGTTCTAAGATTGGTATTCCTTTCGATACTTGTTAAACTAGATATGAATTTTCTCATGTGACTAAAGTATTGACCACAGACGATCCCTATACCTATGCTAAAGCTAAAGATAAACCTCGATGGGAGAAAGCAATGACCGTTGAGTATAATTGTAATGAAAACAAGACATGGACTCTTGTGCCTCTTCCTCCTGGAAATAATTTAGTTGGAGTAAGTGGATATATAAAACAAAGTTTACTCTAGATGGACAGATTGAAAAACATAAAGCTCAGTTAGTAGAAAAAGGTTTTTCTTAACAAGAACGAATAGATTATGCTAAAACTTTTGCCGTGGTTTCTAAAATAAACACAATAAGAAATTTTTCTTATTGCATCTTATCAATGGGAAATACACCAAATGGATGTTAAGAGTGTATTTTTCAATGGTGATCTTCATGAAGACATTTATGTTGGTTGTGGAGCCCGATCTTCTTAATTTAGAGATGTTGTTGTTTCGGCCATGTTTGTACCCCAATTTTATATGATATGCAAGTGGATTGTACACTCATCCTAGCGGGGGGCATCCCCCGAAAGAAATTTTATGGGTTGTTTTGTTGGCCAACAGTTTACGGACCCATGGTATTGTGTATCTCGTATTATTTTCCCATGGTAATTGTAATGTTCCCTGACCTCCTTGGTGGCCTTTAGAGGCCATGGAAGACCCTTTTGTTTCTTTCAAATTCATCCATTTTTCACACAACCGCAATGGGCTCGAATCCGAAATCCACCATTGTGATCTGCAATCCGCCTTTCCGAGTTCCGTAGTCTACATGCGAAACTCGGAAGTCGGATTGCCAAATACAAATTTCCATCGAAATTGCGCTTCCGTCTTCCGCAATCTGCATGTGGAAGTCGAAATTCGAAAGCCAAATTCGGCCTCAACAATTGTCTGTCTGACTTTCGCAGTTCCACAATCCACATGCGGAAATCGGGAGTCGGATTCCTCCATTCCCAGTGACAGTTGCTTCTCACAACCCACATTCCGCATTCTGCATTGCGGGTGCAGAAATGTGGAATTCCACATTCCAACTCTCGGGAGATTTTACCTCCCGCAATTCGCATTCCGCATTGCAGATGCGGAAATGCGGATTCCCATAATCCAATTCCCGCGAGATTTTACATCCCGCAATCCGTACTCCGCATTTCCGCATCCCGGATGCGTAAATGCAGAATTCCATACGCCCCAATGGTTGGTCCCCGACCTCTGCAATCCGCGATTCGCATTGCGGATGTGGAAAGTTCCTTGTGGATGCAGAAGGGTCAGGACCAAAGACCCCTACTCCAACAAGCTTCCAGAGAAAACTTCCAAGGGTCATAACTCCCTCATCCATGGTCCAAATGGGACAAGGTTGGTACCATTGGAAAGATCTTGGAGAGATCTATCCAATGGTGCAATCCAAACCCCATATGATCAATCCAACCATGCCAATTTCCAAACTTAAATTTTGTTCATAACTCCACCTAAGTGCCTTTATCCTTCTGCCAGGGATTCTGTCTCCTCCCTGCCATGATTTCTCCCTTCACCTAACCACAGAGGGGATCTGAAACACATCAGGGATACCCATTCCTTTCCCAATACCAGGTGAATTCAAGCCATCCTTTGAAGGGTGAATACAATGCAAAATAAACATATATAATGAACTAAGCTAATCACTACACCCATAGCCTGCAGGGGTTAGTCATACATCACATTCATGCAAATGATAAAGTATTCAACATGCATTTAATCTCATACCCAGGCTTATACCTATCCTCCTAATGAGCAAGTTCATGAAATCACCCATTCATTAATATAGGCAATGACAAGCATAACCATACATAAGGTGCATGAAACTAGGTCTAACCAATACATCTACCACCTGCAAGATTTGTAATGAATTAAACTCATGCAATTGAATGAAGTATTCAACATGAATTCAGACTTCTACTCAGGCTTATACACATTATATCTATTGATCCAATTCATACAACATTCATTCAACAGCTTGAACATCAACACATAAGCATAATACATGAAACATCACAGTTTATACCACATAAAGACTTATCTTTGAATCTTGAAGTTGTCCCCAGGAAACTGGCTAAGTGAGGACAAATTTCCACCCAACCTTAGGTATCTGTCCAGCCTATACTCTTTCAGTTGAGAGACCACCCCTGAGCTGGGCTAGGTATCCACTAAGGAGGAATAAGCAGGCTCTCTAACGGTCAAGGTCCAATCCAATGCTAAGCCAACCTATAGTTGGGTTTATCAAGCATACAAGGCAACATGGAGGATGGTCCTACGCCAATGAGCTCAACCATAGAGCTACAAACATCTCAACACTCAGTAGATATGGCACCCACATTACCTACCTCACCTAACACGAGGAAATCCCTCTTCTCTGTTGCACAATCCCTCAAGGCCCCTTCCCTTCTAGTGCTTTTCAGGGTGGGCATAGAAAGGTACAACTGCTATTTCTATGAGATTACAGCCTTCACTAGGTTTATCAAGCATTCCAACCCTAAATTTGAACTTCTATCTATGTTAAACGAGTTGGGATCTTCACAGGGTTGCAGATTCGGCTTTGTCCCACAACTCGACTCTCTACACACTGATTCCAATCTTCCCACGGCTTCCTCAAGCTGTTAATGCTCTATGACTCACTTTAGGGTTTGCTTACAAGGAATTTATCAATAGATAATGCATCCACACAGGGTTTTCTATGGAATTCGGCTTTGTAATTTTAGTTTTACACATAATTGCGTTTTCCTTCTCTATTTCACGGCTGGGTTCTGTAACTTGTGGTCCATGAAATTCTGGGTCGAAATTCGCCTAGCGGACAATATTTTTTGGCTCTCAGATGATGGAATGGCTTCAAGGACGAATGGGAAGAACCCCCCTTTCGGATCCCAGGGTCGTTTTTACCCCCCATCCCCTTTGCACCGACCTTCCTTCCCACCTTTTGTAACTGAATTCCATGTCAGTATGGGGAATCAAATTGGTTTCTCCCATACAAGTGGCATCATCGGTTACCATACCATAACCCCCTCACCTCTCCCTAGTGGATACCATAGCCCCTTCTCATTAGCTCTCTCACTTAGCCCATTTTTCTAGGTATTTCATTACAATATTAAATATTTACATCAACTACAATATCTCATGGCTTAGTAGCACATGAATAGTTCAAATTTCAAATAATTTATCATGCAAACAAACCTTAAGCATCCACTAGTGGGGCCTTGGCCTTGAGCTCCACACTAGGGAAAACACACATTGCATATACACAATATTTACATTGAAGCCAATAAATACTAAGGCAAGGTAGGGGTATTATAGTAATTCCATTTAAAGGAAGACATTGTAATACGACTGTGTAATGTATTGTAGCATTGTAAATATCTCTGTGATTGTGTAAGAGAGATTGAGAGAGAGTGAAGAAGAAGTTGCAACGGATGTGCTGCAGGTTGTATCCCTTCATTTGCTGGATGGTATAATAATAAAAGGACTCACAATTTCTCTATGGACAAAGCCGAGATTGGGTGAACCACATTATATTGGTGTCTCTCTTGTATTGTGTTTATGTGATTTATATTTGCATCTTGTTTATTGTTATTGCTCTGCGAGCCTGTTTTCTAACAATTGGTATTAGAGCCAAAGGTCTATTTGGCATATAAACTCGCAGGAAAAAAGGGTTCCTGGTTCGAGTGGGAGCAATGGCGGAAGAATGAAAGTTTAAGGTCGAGAAATTTAATGGCCAAAACTACCAGTTATGGAAGATGCAAATGGAGGACTATCTGTATCAGAAGGATCTATTCCTACCATTGGGAGGAAAAACAAAAAAGTCGGCGACTATGAAGGACAAAGAATGGGAGGTTCTTAATAGAAAGGAAATGGGAACAATACCAATGTGCCTAGCTTCATCGGTGGCTTTCAATATTTCAAAAGAAAATACAACAGAGGGTCTGATGAGCGCATTGGGTAAGTTATATGAAAAACCCTTGGCCTCCAACAAGGTATTTCTAATGAAGCGTTTATTTAATATGAAGATGTCAGAAGGTGGATATGTTGTTGATCATTTAAATGAATTTAATACAATTAAAAATCAACTAAGTTCTGTAAAAGTGAACTTTGATGATGAGGTTAGTGCTCTTTGAATCTTGTGTTCATTGCCAGAAACCTGGAATGGCTTGGTCATGGTCATAAGTAACTCTGTCTCTGGTTCAAACACTTTGAAATTTGATGATGTTGTTGGTGTTATTCTTAGCAAGGAAATGCGAAGGGAAATCATAAGTGAGACATTGGGTAATGCATTGACCATGGAGAGCAAGGGAAGACAAAGGGAGAGAGGAAAGATCCCAGGTAATCGTAGCAAGTCCAGGAAGGGCAGATCCAAGTCCAGATTGGGAAAGATAGAGTGATAGAACTATGGAAAGACAGGACATCGGAAGAAAGACTGCAAATCTCTAAAGAAGAAAGGAGATGGACATCCGGAGACTACTCAGGAAGCAAATGTAGCAGGTGATGTGTTACAAGATGCCTTGATTATTGCATTAGATAATACTAGTGATTACTGGGTATTAGATTCAGGGGATTCATGTCATGCTACACCCCATAGGAATTTTTTTCATGATTATGTTCCAGGTGATTTTGGACATGTTTTATTGGGTGATGATGAGCCATGTAAAATTATTGGAATGGGTAAGGTACAGATAAAATTAAAGAATGGAACTGAATGTCTGTTGAAATATGTAAGGCATATTCCTACTATGAAAAGAAATCTAATCTCAATAGGGTAGTTGGGATATGGTGGTTGTTTATCTATGATTGGAGAAATGTGGTGGAAGATCACTAAAGGATCGATGGTGATAGAAAAAGAAGACGGGATAGGTACGTTGTATTTATGTCCTCACAATACTGACTATTCTATCTCTTTAGCTTCCACATGAATAGATACATCATTGTGGCATCATAGGCTTGGCCACATGAGTGAGAAGGGGATGCAAATTCTCCACTCAAGGAAGTTGCTTCGAGATTTGAAGCAGGTAAGTTTGGAATTCTGTGAGAACTGTGTTTATGAAAAACACAAGAGAGTTTGATTTCTCAGAGTTGGGAAACAAAAGAAGAATGAAAAGTTAGAGCTTGTGCATACATATGTATGGGGATCGGCTCAAGTACAATCTCTTGGTGTCTCTCGTTATTATGTTACTTGTATTGATGATGCAACTAGAAAAACTTGGTTTTATTGCAATAGAAAAAATTCTGATGTGTTTGCTACTTTTAAGAAATGGAAAGCTTTGGTTGAGAATGAGACAAGAAAAAGGTTGAAGTGTCTCAGATCGGATAATGGAGGTGAGTATTGTGCCAAAGAGTTTGAATGTTACTATTCATACCATGGAATTCGTAGAGAGAAGACAGTCCCAAGAACACCACAAGAAAATGGCATGTTAGAAAGGATGAATAGGATGATCATGGAGCGTGCAAGGTGTATGAGATTGCATGCAGGGTTTCCCTTACAATTTTGGGCAGATTTTGTAGATACTACTGTTTACTTAATAAACAGAGGGCTTTCAAGCGCTTTGGATGGTGGGATTCCAGAGGAGGCATGGACAGGTAAAAAGGTAAAGTAATCATTTCTGAGAACTTTTGGTTGTGAAGCATCTGTCCATATTGATAAAGAAAATAGAACAAATCTTGAGGATAAATCCAAGAAATGTACCTTTATTGGATACGAGGTTGATGATTTTGGTTATTGCTTATCGAATTATGAAAGTAACAAAATCATTAGGAGTAGAGATGTGGTATTCAATGAAAAGGTCATGTATAAAGATCAGTTGCAGGGAAATAAATAGGAAAAGTAAAACACATAGTACATAGTGCTTGATGAAATAAAAGAAAATGAAGTTCCAAAGGTGACAGAAAATCAAGAACAACAGGTACCTCAAAATCCTACAAGTGTTAAAAGATCTACCATGTTAAGTAGACCCCTTGAACGATACTCTCCATCAATGTATTATTTATTGATGGCTGATTCTGGTGAACCAGAATGTTATGAAGAAGCAATGCAGGTGGAAACTAGAAAGAAGTGGGAGCAAGGTATGAATGAGGAGATGGGCTTGTTGTCTTTATTGATGATATTTTAATATGCTCAAAGAGTCTTCAAGATCATCTTAAGCATCTTCAGTTTTTCTATGATCTTGTTTTTAAACATGGTTTGCTCCTGTTTGAATCAAAGATGGAAATAGGAAAAACAGAAATGGATTTCCTAGGTTTTCATATCAAAAAGGGACAAGTTGTTTTGCAGCAACATGTGTTGCAATCGTTTGAGCATTTTCCAAATAAGATTTTGGATAAGACACAACTTCAGAGATTTCTGGGAAGTCTGAATTACATAAGGCCCTTCTACAGAGGACAAGCAACAGACATCCACTGTCTGCAACAACGTCTGAAAAAGAATCCTGTTGCTTGGTCAAATGAAATGACTTTGGAGGTTCAAACAATAAAGGCCAAAGTTAAAGAGTTACCAGCCCTTCATCTGCCACAGGGTAATGGTCAATTGATAATTGAGACAGATGCTTCAAACACTACCTGGGGTGGTGTTCTATTAGAAAAGATTGATGGCAGAGAGAACATATGTGGCTACGGATCTGGTTCCTTCAAAGCTACTAAGCTTAACTATCCGAGTAGTCATAAAGAGATTTTGGCTGTGAAGAAAACGGTTAATCATTTCATTCTGTTTTTAAAGCCTGTTAAGTTTATCATTAGAACTGATTTAAAGATTATGCCAGGGATCTTTAAGAATGAAAACTTGATGGCTGAAAATAGTAGCCGAATTCTCAAATGGTTTATCTGGCTTTCAAATTTTGATTATGAAATTATTTATAAGCCAGGTTATCTTAATTGCCTTGCTGACATGCTTACTCGTGAGACTGTGCAGCCAGAAGAAGCAGTCAGTTTGAAAATGTTTTCTGTTGGTTCAAGTTCCTTAGGTCAGAAAGAAGATAAGGGCAAAGGCCCAGCACCAGCAGCATATACAGAGCCTGATTATGTCAGGTTCGAGCCCCGCAATGCATTGTTTATGAAGCCTTGGGATGAAAGTTTGTCCCCTAGTGACAGAAGAGAAATTTTGGACTATGCAAATCGCCATGCAGCTGAGAAATATCTCGGTTTGACTTTAATAAAGCAGATACGAATGAATCCCTGTAAACTGCACATTTTGGAACGCTGGGAATGTTCGGCTTTCCGAGGATTCTCCCAAGCTCAGGAGAAGCTCAAAAGATGTAGAGAGTTGTGGGTTGACTGCAACGATGAAAAGGATATCCCAGTATGGTATGTAGACATTGGTGAGGGAAACCTCACATGGACATCCTACAATTTGATTCTGTAGTTCTGCAGAGAACAGACGTCAATAGTCATTTGTGCTGACCCTGGAAACCTCAGAAATAAGAAGTGGTCTGGTTGGACCGAAATCCTTTTGGATAAATTCTGCCCCAGACTTGATTGGACCGATCGCCGTGCAAATTTTATATTGCACATGGAAGTTGATATGCAGGTAGCGGATCAAAATAACTTATGGTTTAAATTCTTGTTACGGCATCATGGTGGCCGTTATAGTCCGCTAGAACACACGGTTCACGTCACCCAAAAGTATATCAAACATGACAACAAAGGAAACCGTCTTCATACAAAAATACATCGGTGAACTTTACCTTTAGACTTGCAGGTTGAGTCTATGTTTGCCAGTGAATTTATTGGCGAGAAGAATGAAGTCCTGCATGGATCGGATATTGAACAATGCTTCAGCACATGGTTATACCCTCCTCCTGAGTACAAAGAAGATATTGCTGTGCTTGATGATTCCCAAGATGTTGACTCTCTTCTTGAACAATGAGAGTTAGAAGAATGCCTATATGCAGAGGATGGTTTTGATTGTGTTTGTGGCAGCCAGCCAGTGGGTCCTCCGGGTAATCCGGAGTTGTTTTGTGTTTGCCATTCTAGTGGATATTAAATGTAAATATTTATTTTCCTGCATTCAATAATTGAAGCCGTGGTGGGCCAGTAATAGTAGCTCCACTGATGTATTTGTCGGGATGTTGTTCCCCGAATCTTTTAATGCTTTATGGTAGACCCTATATGTCGGCCACTTGTCTTGTCTGTCGGTCCGGGTCCCCATATGGCACTGCCTTTAAGGGATGAGATAATAATGGTGCGGTCCCACCATTACCCCGGATTCCCTCCTTCTGACTGCTTAGTGCCTGTTCTTGGTAACCGGATGACCTGGTAGAGTGCTATAAGAGAAAGGTCCCGGAGTTCATTTAGGCATTCGAGTCTAGTGCATCGAGCTAGTTAAGAGCTCTGCAACTTAGGATTCTAGAGCCGAGCTGCTCCAATAGTTGGAAGCTTTGCAAGTCATAGAGAGTCTGTCCAGAGCCGAAGGTTGTATGCTCTGCTCATTGCCCTTGTGGTATAATACAGCATCAAAAGACCAAGGTTCGACCTCTGTAAAAATATGTCGAGTCTGTGAGGTGTGCTAGTAGGCATATCACTGGATCCCTAGGAAGCCTCCAAGTAAGTTCATCGCTCTGCGAAGTTCTGAACGGTAAATGGGCCAGCGACATTGTGTCTAGGCACTCAGTCTGAGTTTGTGTTTGTGGTGATGAGCTTCGCCCTCCGAAGCCGATCCACACATGAGTCTGTAATATGGTGCTGATGCTGGAATAATAAAGCTTTGAAGTTTTTTGGAATTGCTGTAAAAATTGCTGAAGATAGATACCAATACGCTCCAGGATCTATCTTCAGTAATTTTTACAGCAATTCCACAAAACTTCAAAGCTTTATTATTCCAGCACCAGCACCATATTACAGACTCATGTGTGGATCCGCTTCAGAGGGCGAAGCTCATCACCACAAACACAAACTCAGACTGAGTGCCTAGACAAAATGTCGCTGGCCCATTTACCGTTCAGAACTTCACAGAGCGATGAACTTACTTGGAGGCTTCCTGGGGATCCAGTGATATGCCTACTAGCACACCTCACAGACTCGACATATTTTTACAAAGGTCGAACCTTGGTCTTTTGATGTTGTATTATACCACAAGGGCAATTAGCAGAGCATACAACCTTCGGCTCTAGACAGACTCTCTATGACTCATAGAGCTTCCAACTATTGGAGCAGCTCGGCTCTAGACTCCTAAGTTGCAGAGCTCTTAACTAGCTCGATGCACTAGACTCGAATGCCTAAATGAACTCCGGGACCTTTCTTTTATAGCACTCTAGCAGTTCATCCAGTTACCAAGAACAGGCACTAAGCAGTCAGAAGGAGGGAATCCGGGGTAATGGTGGGACCGCACCATTATTATCTCATCCCTTAAAGGCAGCGCCATATGGGGACCCGGACCAACAGACAAGACAAGTGGCCGACATATAGGGTCTACCATAAAGCATTAAAAGATTCAGGGAACAGCATCCCGACAAATACATCAGTGGAGCTACTGTTACCGGCCCACCACGGCTTCAATTATTGAATGCAGGAAAATAAATATTTACATTTAATCTTCGCCAGAATGGCAAACACAAAATAGCTCTGGATTACCCGGAGGACCCACTGGTTGGCCGCCACAAGCACAATCAAAATCATCCTCTGCATAGAGGCATTCTTCTAACTCTCGTTATTCAAGAAGAGAGTCAACATCTTGGGAATCATCAAGCACAGCAGTATCTTCTTTGTACTCAGGAGGAGGGTATAACCATGTGCTGAAGCATTGTTCAATATCCGAACCATGCAGGACTTCATTCTTCTCGCCAATAAATTCACTGGCAAACATAGACTCAACCTGCAAGTCTAAAGGTAAAGTTCACTGATTTATTTTTGTATCAAGACGGTTTCCTTTGTTGTCACGTTTGATATACTTTTGGGTGACGTGAACCGTGTGTTCTAGCGGACTATAATGGCCACCATGATGCCGTAACAAGAATTTAAACCATAAGTTATTTTGATCCGCTACCTGCATATCAGCTTCCATGTGCAATATAAAATTTGCACGGCGATCGATCCAATCAAGTCTGGGGCAGAATTTATCCAAAAGGATTTCGGTCCAACCAGACCACTTCTTATTTCTGAGGTTTCCAGGGTCAGCACAAATGACTATTGACGTCTGTTCTCTGCAGAACTACAGAATCAAATTGTAGGATGTCCATGTGAGGTTTCCCTCACCAATGACTACATACCATACCGAGCCATCCTTTTCATCGTTGCAGTCAACCCACAACTCTCTGCGTCTTCTGAGCTTCTCCTGAACTTGGGAGAATCCTCGGAAAGTCGAACGTTCCCAGCGTTCCAAAATGTGCAGTTTACAGGGATTCATCCGTATCTGTTTTATTAAAGTCAAACTGAGATATTTCTCAGTTGCATGGCGATCTGCATAGTCCAGAAGCTCTCTTATGTCACTGGGGGACAAACTTTCATCCCAAGGCTTCATAAACAATGCATTGCGGGGCTCGAACCTGACATAATCAGGCTCTGTATATGCTGCTGGTGCTGGGCCTTTGCCCTTATCTTCTTTCTGACCTGAGGAACTTGAACCAACAGAAAACATTTTCAAACTGACTGCTTCTTCTGGCTGCACAGTCTCACAAGTAAGCATGTCAGTAAGGCAATTAAGATAACCTGGCTTATAAATAATTTCATAATCAAAATTTGAAAGCCAGATAAACCATTTGAAAATTCGGCTACTAGTTTCAGCCATCAAGTTTTCATTCTTAAAGATCCCTGGCATAATCTTTAAATCAGTTCTAATGATAAACTTAACAGGCTTTAAAAACATAATGAAATGATTAACCGTTTTCTTCACAACCAAAATCTCTTTATGACTACTTGGATAGTTAAGTGTAGCCACATATGTTCTCTCTGCCATCAATCTTTTCTAACAGAACACCACCCCAGGTAGTGTTTGAAGCATCTGTCTCAATTATCAATTGACCATTACCCTGTGGCAAATGAAGGGCTGGTAACTCTTTAACTTTGGCCTTTATTGTTTGAACCGCCAAAGTCATTTCATTTGACCAAGCAACAGGATTCTTTTTCAGACGTTGTTGCAGACAATGGATGTCTGTTGCTTGTCCTCTGTAGAAGGGCCTTATGTAATTCAGACTTCCCAGAAATCTCTGAAGCTATGTCTTATCCAAAATCTTATTTGGAAAATGCTCAAACGATTGCAACACATGTTGCTGCAAAACAACTTGTCCCTTTTTTATATGAAAACCTAGGAAATCCATTTTTGTTTTTCCTATTTCCATCTTTGATTCAAACAGGACCAAACCATGTTTAAAAACAAGATCATAGAAAAACTGAAGATGCTTAAGATAATCTTGAAGACTCTTTGAGCAGATTAAAATATCATCAATAAAGACAACAAGCCAAGGGATGTCTCTGAAGATATCCTCCATCCTTTTCTGAAACTCAGATGGAGCATTATTAATTCCGAAAGGCAAAACCTTCCACTCATATTGTCCATGAGGGACAACAAAGGCAGTTTTGAAGTGATCTTTTGCTTCAATGCCTATTTGATAGAACCCAGATTTTAGATCGAACTTGCTGAACACAGTGCAGCCTACAATCTTCTACAGCAAGCTAGATTTATCAGGCAATGGGTATCTAACCTTTTGTAAGACAGCATTGAGAGGTTTGAAGTTGACTACCAGGTGAGGCTTTCCTCTCTTTTGTTCTGAGTGTTTGTTTACAACAAACGCTCTGCATGCCCACGGACTCTTAGATGGATCAATCAAGCCTTTTTGCAATAGCTCCTGTATTTATTTTGAACAAAACTCCCTTTCAGAGGGACTCATTAACCGAGCTAAAGCTTTCATGGGTTTTATTTTCTGATGTGGATCAAAGGGTAGAGAAACAAAATATTTCTCTCGAGTCCAAAATGCATTGGGACTCTCCGAACAACAATCTTTTTTAATTTTTTCTTTTATTGTTGCCAAGGCTTTATATCCATGAACTTCTGCATATGCTATGCAGCGATCCATTTTATTTAAATTTACTGACTTGACAGGACTGACTGGCTCAAAAGGAATGGGCTTGCACTTATTTACAAGACTAAAACTTAAAGGCAACTGAGCTGACTTTCCCAAGGCTATACAAGAGAAAACCATTTTGTTTGTATCAATGGAAAATGGACTGACCTTTTGCAGAAACTCTGAACCTAATACACAATCTTCTTTTAAGACATCTAATCTAAACAAAGATAAATCACTCTTGACACCATATAGATGTACAGGGAAATGCTTAACCTTTCCAGACAATAACACGGGGGAACCTTCAATGGCAGAGCCAAACTCTCGACTCTTTTCCCAATAAAACTGCGGAATGGCATTTCCTTTTGCAAGGTTAAACTGACAACCAGAATCAATTAAACATTGCACAGAATAAGTTTTGAACTTAGGTGGACAGAACTGTAAAGATATGAACAATTTGGGACCAGATAGAGCACCTAACAGATTAGTACTCTGAGACTGCGGAGACTGTGGAGGAGTTGAAGAAGGTGACTCTTCATTATTTTCAGGATTGAAACAGGCTCTTTCAACTTGTTTGGATAATTCCTCATCTGAGGACTGATCTTTCTCTAGAACCAAAGCAGATATCATATTTTTCAAATCATCTATTTCTTTGATCATTAGTTTAAGCTTATCTTGCTTTTCTCTAAGCTAGAGCCTTAAAAGATTTTCTTTGTCTCTTCTATGGGATTGCCTATCCTCATGGCTACCTGGATAATCGTGATAGATCTCAGCAGGGTTATAATAGGCAGACAGAGTATGAGAAGAGATGGGCTTTTTACCTTTGTCAGGTTTCAATGTTTCAGGCTGTTTTTGCAGTCTAGTCTTTTCTTCTCTTAATTCTGTTCTCTCATGGTGTCTGTACATGGGGATAAGAGAAAGCTGGAGATCAATGTCAACAATATGTTTTTCTATTTGATGTGAGGAAGATCTAGATGGAGATCTGGAAAACATGTACAATGAGAAATCAAAGTCAGGTAAGTTACTACACCCCCCTAAATGTGCATCCGAACTGGAATCAGACTCAGAGGACGAGCTGGAGGAAGGAGGATCACACTTAGCTAAAACAGGAGGTTCAGAATCAGAATCTGTACAAGAATCAGAAGAATCATCATCAGGAAGATAAACTACTTCACCAGAGGGTTTGGGAGAATTTACAGTAACTTCAAATAAATCCCACCAAGCGGGATCCAAACCAGTACACAAAGCAGTAAGCCGAGGTCTTGATTTCCTTTTTGGGCACTTTACAGCCCAATGATATGATTTTCCACAAATAAAACAGACATTTTTCTTCCCTTTTTCAGTCCGATGCTTCACATAGCGTTTGGCTTTATATTTGGACTTGTGATAGGGTTTATCATATCTGTGCTTCTTATATCTGTGCTTAGGTTTGTGGTGATAGGGCTTATCAAGATGGTATCTTGGTTCTGATGTGTAGAAACCCTTTTTCTTCTTCTTATGACACTTACAAGAAGAATCTAGATGTCCTCAGTTGTGTGCTCCACACCCCCAATCGGGCATTCCTGCAACATCTTTGCAGAATGAAGTAGAATACATCTTCTGATGTCTCTTAAAATCTTTGCTTACTCTTTTCTCTAGGAAATGTTCTTGCCATGTTTCCATAATGTGGGCATGAAGTTGAGCAAGCGACAAGCTTCTCAACTCTACCTTTTTGTCTTTGAGTGCCTGCTCAATAGCATCAGGCACATGACTTGGATAGCTTCTAAGATAATGCTTTAGATATGCAGAGTTACCTGATTTCCCTGATGAAATAAGAAGCTTTTGCATATAACAAAAATAATCTTCACTCTTGCTTAAATCACATAAACGTGCAAACATGAACAATGAAGCAAGGTGATCATAATCTTCTCCCTCTTCAGGGCCATAAAATTCTCTACCTAGGGCACTTAGAATTTGCTCATCTGCATCATCAGCAGTAAGCATTTCATTTCTTGTTTCCTATGGCAACCATCGCCACCATTCATATGCTAGACCAGATAATCCTGCTATGAGCTGGGTTCCTAGCATTTGCCTTGTGAGATTTGGGTCCTGTTGTTTCTTATACAACGTCCACTGAGCAAGCATTTGGATTGCATTTCTAATATCTTCCCTGGATTGACATTGTATATTCAATACAGGTTTCTCAGGAATTTGGGAGATTATATCATTCATTGAATTGATACCAAAGTGGAACAATTTGGCAAGGGCGGCTGAAGCTGAGGTAGCATCCGGCATGTGTGTATCAAAGCGGGGAGGAGGTAACTGTCTTCTTTGGTTAGAGGATCCTTCATCATTTAATGCATTTAGACTAACCAAATATTTAGGATCTAAAGTAGGTTTGAAACTTTTGAATTCTTTGATCCATTCCTCAATATTCTCTCTAACTGCATCACTTTCACCAAAATCCCATTCTGGCTTTTCATCTTCAGGCAACACACTAAACTGACCTAAAGAGTGACTCTTAGCATGTCCTTTTGCTGCAGCCTTCAAAACATGGTCTGGGACCACATACTGTTTTTTCTTAAGATTCTCTGTTTTACTCCAGAGATCTTCTAGGACATCTAATCTTCGTTCAAGCTTTTGAGAAGCTTGTTCTATGGCAATTCGGATTTCTGTTGAATCATGAAGTAAGTGATCTAGCAGTTCTAGCTTTGTTTCTATTTTTACAAGATGCTATTGTTGATCTGCACACTGCTTTTTCAGGATCAGAAGATCATTAGCCATGTCGTCTAGATTTCTAGCAGTGTGGACTTGTTGCAAATTGCCCCAATTTGCAAGCTTTATTTCTTCAGAAACAGTCTGGTCATGACTAGAAGATTTGCAAGGTAAGAATTCTCTTTTGGTTTGGCCATCTTGTGAGTATTGTCTAAAACCAGCCTCGGGTAGATTCCTTCCAGGAACAAAAGATTTTTGACCAGCATTTACTACCTCTATACTTGAATTTTCACGAGGTAGGGAAAACATACCTAAGGAAGGTAAGACCGAAAACATACCTAGGGAAGGTAGTTCTTTCTGTTTCTGTTTCTGTTGGTGAATCAATTTTTGTTTAATTTTTTGGCATGCTTGACAGGCAGCATGTTGGCCTCTATGTTCTAATTCAGACAAACCAGAAGAAGAAATTTGTACAGAAGACTCATTTACAGTAGTAGAAAAAGAAAACTCATCTGCAGAGGCTTTACTGGATTGCTTGGACAAGGCTTGTAGTCTCGCATTATTATAGGAGGAGATAGAAGCAGATTTTATCAATGGAGGATTGAATCTCTGTGTGGGAAAATCTTGGGGTACACGGAAGGAACTTGAAGCTTCATCAAAGACAAGAGGTTGATGGGTGAAATAAGCAGCAACTCTTTCTCTGTTCCTTAACTCAGAATATTTCATTTCCCAAGATTGAGGATAGTTGATACCAGTCCAATTGAAAGTAATAGGTGTGGCATTTTTGGATCGGGATTTCTCCGTTTCCACCACACTGGTGTCTGTAGAACTCTGATGGACATGAGTTCGCAACTGAGGAAGGATATCATTTCCAAATCTAACACAGACTCCACCTTTGAGCTGGATTATGCGGGAACCTGTCTCCATGTCAAATCCTTTCGGCAGGATATAAGCCTTTAACAGATTGTATATATGAGGGTCATCCAAGCTAACAGAAAACTTTGGATATACTGTGCCAAAAGCAGGACCATCATGAAGTGGTGCAGTGAAACCACCTATGACTGCATCTGAAAACTTACGATGACGAGTATCCACAATGCAACAGAGAGACGAAACAGCAAGACGTGGACGAACTAACGGACCAAGGCCAAGTTTGATAGCACCAAAGTGTGCATATTTATAATTTTGTTCTCTAGCCCAGTCTATTTGACATTTATCAAGCAAGTTTATATGTACAGGTTCTTGCTTATCAGTAAAAGAAACATCTATACTTGACACTCGAATATGGGTTGCGGCTGTGACATTCCACCATGGAAGTCTATATACTTCTTTGGGAAGTATTTGAGATGGACTCATTGGTAAAAAACTAGACTTGGGATTTGGTTCAATTGCCTGCAGGTAAAAGAGCATTGAAGAACAAATGGGTTTACAGGTTGAAAGAAGAAGATGGAGGAAAGAAGCGATACAAGGCCATACTTGTTGTAAAGGGATTTGCACATAAGAAAGGTATATGTTTTGATGAAATATTTTCTCATGTTGTTAAAATGACTTCAATTAGGACTATTTAAGTCTAGTGACGGTAGAAGATTTGCATCTTGAACAGTTAGATGTAAAAACAACCTTTCTCCATGGGTATTTGGAAGAAGAGATTTATATGCAACAACCACAAGGGTATGAGGTCAAAGGGAAGGATAATTTAGTATGCAGGTTCAAGAAGAGCTTGTATGGCCTGAAGCAAGCTCCAAGGCAGTGGTATTTGAACTTTGACAAGTTTATGACAGAACACAGTTATAGTAGATGTCATTGTAACCACTGTGTTTATTTCAAGAGGCTAGATAATGGAATATATATTATCTTGTTATTGTATGTGGATGTCATGCTTGCTGCAGGGTCTAACATGAATGATATAAATGTGCTCAAGAGGAAGTTAGCTAATTCATTTGCGATGAAGGATTTGGGTGCTGCAAAGAAAATCCTTGGTATGAGAATAACAAGAGACAAGAAAAATTGCAAATTAACATTGTCTCAAGGTGAATACATAGAAAAGGTGTCGGAGAGGTTTAGAATGCAGAATGCAAAACCAGTAAGTACACCTTTGGCCGGTCATTTCAAACTAAATAAGGATATGTATCCCAAGACACAGGAAGAAATAGATTACATGTCCAGGGTTCCCTATTCATCAGCGGTTGGCAACTTGATGTATGCCTTGGTGTGCACAAGACCAAATATTGCACATGTAGTGGGAGTTGTGAGCAAGTATATGAACAATCCAGGTAAAGAACATTGGAAGACAGTACAATGGATTCTCAGGTATTTGAGAGGTACTAACACTCATGCATTATGTTTTGGAGGTTCATACATTGTTCTACAGGGATATGTTGATGCAAATATGGAAGGTGATAAAGATAGCAGGAGGAGCACAACAGGGTATGTGTTTACTGTAGGTGGAATAACAGTAAGTTGGATTTCAAATCTGCAAAAGGTTGTTGCATTTTCAACAATAGAAGCAGAGTATGTTGTTGCTACAGAGGCTAGTAAAGAGATGATTTGGTTTCAGAGGTTTGTGGAAGAATTGGGTAAGAAGCAGGAGGATAGCAGGTTGTATAGTGATAGCCAGAGTGCCATTCATGTTGCAAAGAACTCAGGCTTCCATTCTAATACTAAACATATACAACTGAAGTACCATTTCATATGGTATGTTCTAGAAGATGAACTGTTGAAGCTGGAAAAGATACACACTAGCCAAAATCCTGCAGACATGTTGACAAAGGTAGTAACCAGAGAGAACTGAGTTCCTAATCGGTTCCAGTTTGTCTTCTAGCATGAAAATGAAGTTGATAAATTTTACAGATCCAAGGTTCGGAGCATAGTCCAGCAGTGGTGGACTTGCTGTGATCAGTCTCCAAGTGGGAGATTGTTGGTTGTGGAGCCTGATCTTCTTAATTCAGAGATGTTGTTGTTTCAACCATGTTTGTACCCCAGTTTTATATGATATGTAGGTGTATTGTACACTCATCCCAGTGGGGGGTGTGGAGGGGCATCTCCACCCCATGGGGGTCTGGGGGCCCCCCGAGAAATGGGGTTCGGGGGCGAATCCCCCAAAATAAATTTTATGGGTTTTTTTGTTGGCCAACTGTTTATAGGCCCATGGTATTGTGTATCCCATAGTATTTTCCCATGGTATTTACCTTTAAAAGGAATACATTGTAATACGACCGTGTAATGTATTGTAGCATTGTAAAGATCTTTGTGATTGTGTAAGAGAGATTGAAAGAGAGTGAAGAGAAAGTTGCAGCAGATGTGATGCAGGTTGTATCCCTTCATTTGTTGAATGGTATAATAATAAAAGGAATGACAATTTTTTCGTGGATGTAGCCCAGATTGGGTGAACCACGTTATATTGGTGTCTCTCTTGTATTGTGTTTATGTGATTTATATTTGCATCTTATTTATTGTTATTGCTCTGCGATCTTGTTTTTCTAACAATTTATATGCAACAACCACTTGATTTTATTACTACTAAAACTTCAAGTTTGGTATGCAACTTGAACAAGTCTTTATATGGTCTTAAATAAGCACCTAGAGCTTGTTATGAGAAAATTGATACTTATTTCTTGAAGAATTGTTTTAATTGATGTATATCTTATCCAAATTTGTATGTTAAGAACTTTGATGATGATGTCCTCGGTGTGGTACTTTATCTAGATGCTCTTATCTTTATTGGAAACCATTTTACAGTTATAATGAAATGAAGGATAATCTTAAAAATGAATTTGAAATGACCGACTTAGGCCTATTGCATTATTTTTTGGGTCTTGAGATTTGGCATATGGCTAATGGTATATTCTTGTATTAACTTAAGTATGCTATATATTTACTTGCTCAGTTTCCTATGAGTGATTGTAAGCCTTCTCCTACACCATTTCAGTCCGGTGTAAAGTTAATTGTTGATTGTGGTAGTCCTCTTGTTGATGCCACATTGTATTGTCAACTTGTGAAGAGTTTGATATATTTGACACACAACATGCTTGATCTCTCTTTTGCAGTCAACATGGTTTTGAGGTTTATGCAAAATCCTCATGAAAGTCATTGGAAAGCTGCAAATATAATTCTCAGATATTTGTAGGGGACATTGCATTTTGGTGTTTTCTATTCTAGCAAGGCTACAATTTCACTTCTTAGTTATACAGATTCTAATTGGGTAGGGGATGCTTTATATAGAAATTCTACTGTAGGGTACATCTTTCAGCTTGGTTCAAGTCTGATTTCTTGGTCTAGCTAGTAAGAAGTTCAAAAGTCTTTCTCTTTCTTCTTGTGAAGCATAATACAAGAAAACTAAGGAAGCAACTAAAGAAGCAGTGTGGATTCAACATGTTCTTATAGAGCTTGGAGTGTTTCAGAACTCTCCTACCAAATTAAGATGTGACAATCAAAGTTCAATTAAGCTTACGTACAATTTAATGTATCACTCCAAGACTAAACGCATTGACTTGGATACTCATTAAATTTTAAATCTCATTGTGGATTGTGTTATTTGTTTGGAGTATTGTCCCACATAACACCAAGCAACTAATATCTTCACCAAATCCATGATAAAATAAAATTTTGTGTACCTTCGAAGTTTGTTGGAAATGTGGGAAGTTGTCATAAAGGGGGGAAGCAAAAGAAGGCATACATAACTCTAATCTGGTGTAAAAGGAGTTATCCCACATGCATGATAGAGAAATATTCTCCTATTACCATTCATTAAATAAAGAGACAAAAAAAAATTATCCCACATGTATTATGGTATTTTATTCTTCCATACGTCTAGCTATATATTAGAGGTGAAGGAGAGCCTTTGGGTATATCTTGTGTACTGCATTGTAATGCTATTGTAAAGCTGTGAAGCATATGTCAAGAGGAGAACAAGTGTAATATTGGATTTTATGAAGAATAAGAAGACAATACCTTCACGTGGATGTTCCCCATTTGGGGTTTTACCACATATATATGGTGTATCATTGCATTTTTCTTGTCTCTAGTTTCTTACTTTTAGTATTGTTGCTTGCATGGATAGAAGGCTAAACTAATAGATTATTGTTTTGCATGTTAGTAAACATATTGTTGTATGTTTATGCATATTCCTATTATTCTAACAAGAAGTTGGTTAACTACTAGGGTCATAGAGTTTATCTACTGAGGACACGCCTTGTCAGAATGATTGGCATGATGGAAGGTACCTAAATTTTCCATCCCTACTTCCTCTAGATTTAGTTAATATTTCCAGGCTCTGGAGTTTTAGAGGTAGTAGGATTGATTTTTTTTAAGGCTTGAAAGGCCTCTTCACATAAGAATTGTCACCTATGTTATTTCAAGTCTACAAATTGGACATCTCCTTTTCTACTTTATTGGATTCCTCAAAATTTAATGCCATGGTGGTTTTACTGGCTCTCTTCAGAAATGTCATTGCTATGGAAGCATTTAGTGCATATGTATAATATTCAAACACAACACCCTCAGTTGGATGAGCATTAATCCAAAATTTATTCAAGATAGCAGTGAAGCATTGGTTAAAGTCCTTGATTCATTCTTTCTTATCCATTTTTAGGACTATTAGTTCTTTTAGGAAGGGCACAACATGAGTCTTTTCTTTACCAACATGAGTCTTTTCTTTACCAAATTAATTTGCTCAAGAATTATTTTTCAAAATCATTCCAATTGGTGATTGATCTAGGGGGTAAGCTAAAGTAGCAGGTAGATGATTTGTTCTCAAATGTGTAGGGAAACAACCTACATACTACATCTTCATGCTCAACATTCATTAAACAAACAACCAAGTAAATTTTTTTTAATATAATCTTCAAGAGCACATGATTTGTAACATACCAATCCATGCATTTTATTTATTTATTTATTTTTACCTATATCTTCACAAGCTTCATGCCATAATCTTACTTATTGTAGCAAATTCAATGCATGTCTGGTATATCACCTTATTTGAACATCGAGTATGGACTTTCTTGTCCATGTTTTAATAAGAGACTAAATAAACAAGAATGTCATTTGAATGTATACGTATTGGATATTTAACTAAACACATATAACTCTACTTCTAAGTAAAGAAGTATGGAAGCGTGGGAATTCAAAGATTCTACCCAACTTAATATTGCATAATGGGTACAAGTAACAAATTTCTATTAAGCAACTATGTTAAAGAAGTTTTTAGATAAAATTTGAAGGAATTGTTAATTCAAAGTTAGAATGAATAAATATCAAGGAAGTCTGGTGATATATCGGTTATGCATTGAATTTGATACAGTAAGTAAGATTATGGCATGAAGCTTGTGAAAATATAGGTAAAGATAAATAAATAAAGAATTAAAAAAATTGCATGGATCTTATTTTTTTTTGTGTAAGTAAGTACGAATGGGGAATTGAACTTGTGACCTTCCATTTACAACTTCTCATCTCAATTACTCATTATCAATTGCTCTACCCTCTATGGGATGCATGTATCAATATGTTACAAATGGTACCGGATCCAGGTTACAACAATATGGACCTTATGAACCCAACAAGAATTGAAGCCTACACTAAGGAATTTTGAAAAGGCCCTTAGAACATATTAAAGATTACTATTTGAGAAATGTTGTTTTATGGATGTTGCAAGACTCCTTTGTAGATGATATGCTAAGGGTTGAAGAACGTTAGTAATATGTGTAGGACATTGTTGCTCGTTATGTGGTGTCCTTGCAAAGTCAATTTTTTTTAAGTCCTCAATTCTTACAAAAAAATAAAGAACTCAAGTTGCCATGCCTTGTTTAGGGATGATAAAAATGATCTAAGTGTAAAGGCTCTATAGGAAGGATTTAGCTAGTGGACTTTTATTGCCAAAAAATGAAAAATGATAATCATTAACTGAGCAAGTTAGCAAGATGAAGGAATAATGTGGTCACCAAGGTATATTAAATTAAAGTTAAAAGAAGTTATAAGAATTGTGATATTTATACATGAATTTTAATCTTGATATGTAATAAAAAACAATGTAATGTATGCCATGGATAAACATTAATGTTGTCCAATAGATTAATGTGTATTCGATGGATTTGAATCGTATATATTTTTTTCCAAAGAAAAACACATAATTTCATTTTTTATAATCAAATTACATATTGCTAAAAGGCTTTTGTGAGCCCTTTCCAGTAAAAATCTTTTCATATTCTAGTATCCCAAGTGTATAGAGCTCCTATCCAAAAAATAATCCGAGTTCTCCCGAGGGAAAAATCAAAATACTTTAAATATATAAATCTAAAAATTTTCAAAAAAAATACATGAGTGTCCATATTTTCTCATACCAAGTCATACCAAGCAGATACAAACCAAAACCAAACTGTGCAGAAGCATCAAGTAACATACTACTCAAACAGAGCCAGAACAAAGCTGCTCAAAAAGGAGCTAGAAAAAAGAAAAAAGAAAGAAGCCGAGAGAAGGTCATCTGAAAGAAGGCTCCAAGCATAAATATTCCCAAAACGCGTTGACGCAAAGTGTGAACAAACCCTGCTAAACAACATAGGGCCGCCAGGGTCACACGCTGCAGAAGTTGAGGGAGCCACTGACCTAAAGGAAGGAAATGGCCAACCACCACCATGAGCAGGGGAAAGTCGCTGAGAACGCCACCCATAGCAGTCCAACGACGTCGCCCCAATGCAGAAAAAGCAGGTCGGGCCTGAGAAGTAGTTGTCGCCATCGCGGAAGAGCCCAGGGGGCTCAAAACTCTATGGGTCGCCGCGCAAGAGCCCTCCATCAATCTGCTGGGAAAAAAATGCCAAAGACACCTGCACTCAACCTCTCAAGGGAAAGGGAGAGGGAGGCTATGGTAGAAACCCTAGCCGCTTGAGCAAAAAAACTGATACGACTCTCAAACTAGCAGAGTGGAGCGATTAGGTCATGATTTGAATCGTATATATAAAGTAATATATGTATATTCTGAACATGATGGGGATTGAATCATACCTAGTATGATATATGGAAAATAAAAATCCCCTCGATTGAATTGGGTAATGGTTGCGATACCCATTGTCCTCCTCCATAAATAGAATTATACATTTGGATACTAATGTTTGAATGTTTATATGGTGATAGGGATGTGTTGCTGGGAGCTTGAATCTTGGCGAGAATGGAGTATTGCTTAGATATGGGGCTACGGTGTGAGGCTAATTATTATCGCGCTTGGGTGAGGCGGTGATGGCGAAAACCAGATCTAGGGTTTCCGAATGTGAGGCGGCGGTGATGGCGTAAACCAGTTTGGGGTTCCCGTTTGCATTGGGGTGGCGGTGCTCATCCGGTGGAGGAATATCCGTAAGTTATTTAGACTGTGATATTGACTGGCTTGAACCGACAGAGATATTTTACCATTATATGATTTTCTGTGTTTTTATTTGGGGGTAATGATTGGGTATTCTTCACGGTTACGAATCTATCTGGGGATTCTCTGTTTATGGTTTCATTTGGTCTGAACCGTGAATGTGCCGGACATCGCCGTGAACTGTCGTTATAAGGGGTTTGTGGAACCGGGTTTAAACAAATTACGGGCGGTATATAATGGGAAGGACCACAGTTCTTGGGACGGGCCACTGTTTTGGGTAGCTTCCGGTTATCCCAATATCCCTTGTCAGGGTTTACTTTTGGTATCACCTGTCATTCCTGGCGCTGTGCATCTGGGTATATCTGCTTACTGGTGGCTGAATGGAGGGACCGGATCTTAACATGTCTGCTGGCAACAATATGAACGCCTCGGACTATATGATTGAAGAGGCTGGTCTGTTCAAAAATGACTCTTTCTTCAGGAACCAGCTCCGTGGAAAACGGGCTATGAACTCCGGTGGTCGACATGTGGCACACAAGGGAAAAACCCCAAAGAGACATCTGGACACGGGTGTGCCACATGGAGATGTCTTGGGTTCGGACCCATCGGTCGGTAGTGGTAGAGTTCGCCATGAGCGGGCTGGTGGTGAACGGCACGGTACGACGTCTCGTGCAAACAATAGGCTGGCTGGCAAATATTTTAACAGACCTGGGGAGTCACATCTCACGGTTGGTCGAGACATTGGTTTGGAGGAAGCTGTGGAATGCAACATGACTGTTCTTGTGGGCAAGTTTTCATACCATGCCATGAACAGGCAAAATATTGTCAAATGGGTGGAAGAGACATGGAACCCTATTCTTGAATACACGCCTCAGGTATTTGCTCTTTCATATGGTTGGTATGGCTTTAAATTTCATGAGGAAGCACACAGTTCTCGCATTCTTGCGGGGTTATGGCTTTATGGAACCGGGAGCCTTATGCTGCAAAAATGGCACACGGATTTCAACCCGAACTCGGCTACTGTTCGTCTCAGACACTTATGGGTGCTACTGCCTGGTCTGCCATTGGCATTGTGGAACCGTGGGGCATATGAGGCCATTGGAAACCGGCTGGGTCGTTTTTTACATGTGGAGGAGGAACACCTGAATGGATTTGACAGGCGTATGGGTAGAATGCTGGTCGAGGTTGATGTTTCTCTGGGATTGATAGACGTTCTACATATCAGTTGGCGTGGTCGTCAATTGGCTCAAATTATAGACTACTGGGGTATACCTTTCCGTTGCTCGAACTGCAAAGCTGTGGGTCATCTTTGGAGACAATGTAGGGCTCCTGCTTCTTCCGGTCGCCCTAGGGAGGGGGATCCACTCTGGTCGTCCGACGATGGCAGCGATTTGGAGATGGATGCGACAGGCGCACTTGATGGTTTTTCAAATCGGGTCCTCAACCCTCTCGTATCTGGCTCGGCTTTATTCCGTAAGTTGGAACCACAGGACCCTCATCTTTTCCATTCGTTAAATGATATGGATATTACTTTCATAAATAATTTAGATAAGAACCATGGCAATAATGGTAACTATTTGGGTCGCGGTCAAAACATGGGGTATGTTTCCACCGGAACTGATAGCACTTCAAATGACAATTCTGTATATGATGACCCGATTAGTGAGTCTGAATTGATGAATAGGTTACAAATCCTTAATCCTGGTGACCCTTCTCTGGTTACTGTGTTTCCTCCTGAGATCCCTCCTTCGGCTACTCTGCCTGTACCCAACTCACGGGATTTGGACAATTCATGCAATATTGCGGGCGCGGGTTTGGGCTGTGGGGATGTGGAGACAGATACTGATAAAATCCCTGATGCCATCATGGTTGGGGGGGTGGGGACTGTTGATTTGAACCCGGTGAATATGGCTGGCGGGGATGACTTGGTAACAGACGGGCCTGGTGATGAACCTAATATCATTCCTGATGTTGGGGGAAATGTCATTCACATGCCGACATATTCCGCTATGGTAAAGAAAACCCCTATCCATACATACTTTAAGAATAGGATTGTGGTCCCTGATGACATCAATGGGGTTGGAGAGGACCCATTGGCATTAAAGGATTCAAAGCCGTCGGTGGGGGCATGCAACAACCCTACGGGGAATATACCTGGGACTACTGGGGACACATGTGTTGTTCGGGGGGCCCATAGGGGTGGCCTTGCACCAGACTTTTCGCCCATTAAAACTAGAAGTGCCAGAAAAAACAAGAAGGCCACTCTTGGGGGGGCAGAGGTGGACCTTGACATGACTATTTCTCCCAAATCTACTGAATCCCGGGCTCTTAGAGGAATGAAAGCCCTTGCTAGGGTTCGGAAATGATCTTTCTCTCTCTAAATATCAGAGGGGTGGGGGGCCTGCCCAAGCAACTGGCCCTTAAAAGAATTTTAGAGATTGTTAAACCTGATCTAGTGCTCTTACAGGAAACTATGGTTTGTGGGGAAAAAGCTCGTATATTTTTTAATAAAGTGAAGCCAGGATGGATGTATTGTTCTGTGGACGCGGCTGGGCTTTCTGGGGGTCTTTTGGCGGCATGGAACCCTTCGGTGCTGAGATTGTCACCAGCACAGATACCAATGGGTATTTTGCTGACTGGTAATATGAGGGGTTCGGAACTGACCATAAACATCATAAATTGTTATGGTCCGTACAGTGATCGGGAGGCTTTTTGGAACCTGGCGGCATCTGAACATCTGCTAGACATGGAGAATTTGATTATTGCTGGGGATCTTAATTTCACGTGGGGGGATGGGGAATTTTGGGGGCCTACGGCTAGACGTGACCCTTTGGGTCCTTTTTTCCAAGACTTATTCAGGAAACATTCTCTGATTGATGTTGCCGCAAGACCGTTGGCACCAACCTGGACGAATGGTAGGAAAGGGGCTGAACAGATCCAGAAACGTATTGATCGTTTCCTAATATCAGAATCACTGCTATCCAAATTACAAAACTATTGTTCCTGGATGCACCAAATTAAAATCAGTGATCATCTGCCAATTATTCTCCAATTTGATGATGATCCTTTCCAGAAATCCTATCCTTTCAAATTCAATTCCACCTGGCTTGCGGATGTGGAATACACTACGGGGGTAAGGCAGTTATGGCTGCGGATGGATGTCTCTGGGGAGAGATCTGCTATGGACAAAATGGCGGTGAAACTTAAGCTGCTCAAAGACTATACTATAAAGTGGGAAAAATCTAAAAAAGCCTTGATGAGAAAAGAACTCAATGAGATTGAGATGGAGGTGGAATATTTGATGAATCGTGGTGTAGAGAATGAATTGAATACCATGGAACTTTCTAGTCTCTCTACCCTGGAGTGCAGGAAAATGAAAATCCTTCTGATTCAGGAAGAATCCTGGAGGCTGAAAAGTCGTGCTACTTGGCTCCAGGCGGGTGATTTGAATACAAAATTCTTTCACAGATATGCTGACTCTCGACGTATGCAAAACTCTATCTGGGACCTGAATGACCATCATGGCAGACGGATCCGGGGGGAGGAGAATCTGATGAATGAAGCTGTTAGACACTTCCGGGAATATTATTGTGATCCAAAAAATACCACCCTGGCTGAACAATTTAGGCTTATAAAGGAGTATCCACGGATGTTCCAGGAGGAGGAGGGTGATAACATATTCCTGGAGGTCACTCTGGGTGATGTGGAAAAAACTTTGAAAGGTTTTGCAAAGGATAAATCTCCTGGACCTGATGGATGGACGGTGGAGCTTTTCATCCATTTCTTTGATATTATGGGGGAGGACCTGCGGATGGCTGTGGATGAATCTCGCAAATTGGGCATTGTCTCGGGGGCTCTTAATACTACATACCTGGCACTTATCCCGAAGACGTCACATCCAAATGGCTATGATGAATACAGACCGATCGCCCTATGTAATCTGGTCTACAAGATTATTGCCAAGATTATTGCTGATCGAATCAAACCTCTGCTTTCACAACACATCTCTATGGAACAGTATGGGTTTCTCTGTGGTAGACAAATTCATGATGCTGTTGGTGCGACACAGGAAATCTTTCATTCTATCAAACAAAGGAAGATTGAAGCTCTTACACTACAACTGGATCTGGTTAAAGCCTATGATAAGGTGGATTGGAATTTTATGAGATTAATACTCATCCAGATTGGGCTACCTTGGCGTGTGATGAAATGGATAATGGCCTGCATAAACTCTGTCAATTATGCTATTTTAATAAACGGGCATCCCACGGATTTCTTCAAGGCTACACGGGGTCTAAGACAAGGATGCCCTCTATCTCCACTACTATTCTTACTGGTTATTGAAGGACTGAGCCTATCCATCCACAAGGCGCGCCGGGAGGGTCGGATCACTGGCATTAAAGTATCCAGGGAGATCTCTGTAACTCATTCATTATTTGTGGATGATGTTATGCTTTTTGGAATGGGTTTAATTGCTGAATGGATTCAATATAAGCTTATACTTGATCTGTTCTGTCTTGTCACTGGTATGATTATCAGCTATACTAAATCGTTCTTTCTGAAGCATTTGCTGGATGAAGGTACGGAAGAGGCGATCTCCAATATTCTGCCTCTAAAATTTATTGAACTTGAGAAGGGCACTAAATATCTGGGTTTCTTCATCAAACCATCAAATTACAAGATCCATGACTGGACATGGCTTGTCAGTCGTTTTGATACACGCATTAATCATTGGAGCTTTCGTCTTCTATCTCTGGGTGGAAGACTTACGTTGGTTAAATCTGTACTACAAAACTTGGGAGTTTATTGGTTCTCACTCTGTAAAATTCCTCGTACCATTTTAAATCTTATTAGACGGAAGGTCTTCAGTTTCTTGTGGACGGGGAATGATACTCAGGAGAAATACCATCTTACAAAGTGGAGTATCTTGGCACGTCCATGGAATCTGGGGGGCTGGAACATCAAGGATCTGGAACACTTTGTTATGGCCCTACATGCTAAGAGTCTGTGGCGTGTACTATTTAATGAATCTATATGGGGAAGGATTGTTCGTGCCAAATATTTGAAAAACACCCCGGTTACTAGCTGGCTGAGGTTGGCCTGCCCTGCGACTTGTGGAATCTCAAACATCTGGAACGGCCTTATCAGTGCCTTCAGGGTTATTACTCAGTGGATCGCATGGTTGCCGGGCAATGGTCGCAATATTCAGTTGGGAACGGACCCTTTCATGGGGGGTCCGTCGAATCATACACTATCATTAAATTTGAGGACTCATCTTCGTGCATCTGGATATTACACTCTGGCTCACGTGGCCGGTCGGTATGTGGATGGGCATACTAGATGGGTTACGGCTGAGCAGCTGGGTTTATCAGGCTCTCTGGGAATTGAATGGGCGGACTACACCAGACCATTGCATCAATCTAATATCAGATTATCTGACGCAGCCGATAGATTAATATGGTCGTGGGATGTGGCTGGTGGGACTGTTACAGCAAAAATGGCTTATGACTCTTTGTTTGCTGATTCATGTTATGCGGTGCGATGGTGGGATAAATATATTTGGAAACTCTCTTTACCCCTTAAAATAAAATGTTTTGCCTGGCTTACGCTGTGCAACAAGATCTTAACATGGGATAATTTGTGTCGCCGTGGTTTTTGCGGCCTGGGGTGGTGCATTTTCTGCTGCACACAGGGTGAATCAGTGGACCATCTATTTGCAACCTGTTGTTTCATCAGAGAAATCTGGAACATGATTGCCTCTAATGTGGGCATACAGTATCTTTGGAATCATGGCACTCTGAATGAAAATCTGGAGCATTGGGCTCGTTTTGACGGGGGTGGCCCTGCACTTCCTTTTTTTATGATCTGGGAGGTTTGGAAGGCTAGAAACTTATGCATATTTGAAGGTAAAATTCCTTCTAGGGATGGTATCTGCTTCAAAACTACTGCTGCACACAAGGAATTCATGGCTGCACATGATAACAGTCGGGGGAGAGATACTCCTGCGATTTCCCGTAGAATTGCTCCCCCTGTTCTTGTCTTTCCTTGTGCTTTTTTTGATGGGGCTGCGGTGGGACGTTATGGGTGTGGGGGTGCTGGAGCCATTTTACATCTGAACATGGATGTTTCCATACATATCTGGCTTAACCTGGGAAATGGATCTAATACTCGGAGCGAGCTATGTGCCCTATGGCTTGTTCTCTTCTGGGCACGACTGAAATTGATCACCACTCTTGTTATCTTTGGTGACTCTTTATCTATTATCTCTTGGGCTTGTGGCAAAACTACACTCAATGTTCTGCTACTTGCGTTACTGGATGGATGCGACCAAAAACCTTATCCGGGAATTTGATCATCTCCATTTTCAGCATGTCTTTCGGGAGGCTAATATGGATGCTGATTTACTCTCTAAACGTGCTCTCCATTCTCTAGCGGGGGTCATCATGTGGCAGGAATGGCGGGCTGATTCTCTTCATTCACAGGGGTCCTATCATCTTCATTGGCCTTGATTATTATGATGCTTTTTATGTCTGTCTGTCATTTTTGTTATTATGTTCTATATTATGCGGATATTTATCTTACATTCCGGTTAGCTATATGTGCAGATACTTCTTAGAGCCTGGTTCCAATTGCTGGTTGGACATCTTGGCTCTCACTTTTTTGCGGCCGATATGATCGTTGATATGGATATATTTCTGGCTTTACTTATATGTAATACTCTATTTTTGACTATCTGGGACTCTGACAGCTGTTGCTGTAGGCTTTATTATTTTTGGTACATGTTTATGGACTTATGGTTTATGGTGTGATCTCGGGATCCGTTTCTCCTTTAGGAGGGATCCTTGACTATTTTCTGTGGACATATGGTACTATCTCTGGATTTTATTGTTATTATGGGTGACTCTTCTGGCTATGTCTGGCAAATCCACTTTACTAGATTTGCATGCAGATAAGCATGATTCTGACAGCTGGTGTTATTTACTATTTCGTATATTAATAGTAAGTTATATTTTTCTGTGAAAAAAAAATAGAATTATACATTTGGGTAATGGTTGTGATACCCATTGTCCTCCTCGATAAATAGAATTATACATTTGGGTAACGGTTGTGATACCCATTGTCCTCCTCGATAAATAGAATTATACATTTGTTACGGGAAATATAATGGTGTGTGTATATATATATATATACAAACTTGATTTAATTAATACCAAAGATGTGTTAAAATCAAATTACATATGGAACACATAGTTAAAGATGACAAGTTAGCACGAGGGAGGCAAATTAGTTCTAAGGAGTACCTTAATAATAACCCAAATTTCCTTCAAGGGATAGATTTTGTTGTTTCAATATTGACTACAACGTTGAGGCCAAGTTATAATGTCTTGGATTTAAATGCCTATGGAGATGGTTGAATGCATTCAGTTTATGCTACAAAATATAACCAACATAAACTTACATGTATATATATTCTTTGGGGAATTGTACTACCAATGGAAATTTTGACTCTGGAAATAAAAGTAGCCACATATAAAAAATCCCCACTGCTATTGTTCAGTCTCCGAAAAGAAGAAAACCATAAAAGATGTTCAAAGGAATAGATGTTATGAATTCGATATCTTAATTCACATCATGAGAATAAAATGGAAAAAAAGGTTTTAACGTATCCACCAATTAGGGAGTAAATGCATTGAGTTGGATTTGAAAGCAATCAAAAGGCGGGTTATGTATAGGATTTCCATGGAGTTCATTCAATTTAGAATACCCTAATATATTGGAGTAATTGCCCTAAAGATTGATGAGAAAAAACACACTAAAAGCTCAAATTCTGCATTATACATTATTTGGTGTGTATTGATTTAATAAAATTGTAAGGCATAACGTATACAATCATTGCTTTTAAATATGTCATATGAAGAAATAGTGAAATTTCAAATGACCACTGTGAAACCATCAATATGCACAATGTTTGATGATCCACATAAAAATATTGCAGAATGAGAATAAAATTCTGAAAATAGTTATGGGTTAAGGAATTAAAGTTTTGATAGAATACACATACTAATCTAGTAGGACTGGAAGTGCCCTTGTTAACCTTGCAATGAAAAGATATAATGGATATAAGGAATATCCCCACAATGTAATAAAATTAGTACGCATTATGCTGAGACAAATCAGAAATGAATGTTGATTAAATGTAGATTAAGTGAAGAAACATTGTATTAATGCAGTCTCTATAGCATGCTAACATAAATGTGGAAATAGTTAAAGTACTGGTAGTGTAGGTGAAAATAAAATTCTATCTTATGGGAGATGGAGGACCAAGGTTGACTAATAACAATAGAAGGTAATTTTGTATACCCTAACATGTCATTGATAAACTTTCAGCTTTGGATTTAATTCTTAGAAGTCTTTGTTATAATGATGTGTGAAGTTTATTTGTGCCTAAATGAAAGTAATTTAGAAACAAGTCTATGGGAAATATATTCCCTGAAAATTACATTATGTATTTACCTATAAAAGTCAAAGAGGAATGACAGGAAATATGGAAATGATTAGTACATACTTTAAGTGCAATGTGAGAATGATGATTATATTAAACATGCACATTTGATATTTCCTTACATGATTAGTAATAAATGCATAAATTGAAAAGTTTGATTCTGCAAACATGGATTGCAATTAAAGTTTGAGGATAATTGCTTTAGGAATGGTGAACGAGTGATGATGCAAACAAGTAGCACCATGCATGTGATTGCCAAGAATTGAAAGGAACTAAAAGGATTGTCAGCAAGAAGTGGGAGTGGATTATGATAACCATTTATGTATTGATAATATGTTCTAACCATATTTAAAGATGTTCAAGTAGAAGGACTTGGTGAGGGAAAGCCAATATCCCATGACTGCTAAAAGGTCAAACAAATGAGGAAAATACCTCATCTTCTGGTTTCTATAAGAAACGAAGCTGCAAAGGATGAGAATGATGAAGTAAAGGTTAAAAATAATAAGTTAATAAAACTCTCACCTACTAACACAAGCAGGAGAGGGGAGGAGGCGCCCTACCTAACAAATGAACCTAAATCATTATTGTTAATGATGATGATGATGATAAAATTGGCCCAAAGAGATTAATGATGTGAGGACATGTGATGGTCTTGCAAGCTAAGTTCCTCTGAATCAAATCTTGGGGGATGCCCTTATTGTAAGTCCTCTGGATATACTTCTCTCTGCACACATGAACACCATGAAGAGACTTGCATGAGAACTGATGTTTCCACAAAGAGAATACCCTATGTGTTATGTGTGGTGGGAATGTGAAGTGCCTTAGCTTAAAGATGACAGAGGTTTGGGTGATATTTCTACGCACACATTGAATAACACTTGGAGAGGGGGTACCTTCTTGGTGTTGTGTGGGGCAGATAATGTGGATCCCAAACTAGCCGAATCTTATTGAGGTACCAATAGCTTTATGTAGCACTGGAAAAGGGTATGCATGAGGGACTGTATAGAAGATAATGGGTACCATCCTCATGTCGAGTATGACATGCATACCTTATGAACACTATATATGGCTGAACTTCCAAGAGAAGTTGAAGACTTTCCACACATGCATGAGTACTTCTGAGAGTAAAATGTATCATGCAGAAAGTAAAGATACAATAACTTGAGGAGCTAAAAAGAAACCAAGTATGTGTTTGGTTTAAATAATCCGATCTATAGCATTGTATATGTTATCAAATTTATGAATTAAACATATTTGCATGATGATATAATGACTTGGAGAAATAAAGAAAACAATGTGTGGTAATTTAGGTAATTGTTTATTATGGATTTGATTAGACCTTGTATAAATGCAAATTTCATGATATGAGTAAATATTGTATGCAAAATTCATATTTTGTTTTATGAACAAACTATTGAACTATGAAAATTTTCCCATAAATGAAAAAGTAGGCTGTAATGCCCGGGCGCTGTGTAACACCCCAGTTTTGATCCCTAATGTAATGATATAAAGTTTGATGATGTAATGCTTGGAAGGCTGAAGAAATTATATTTTGAAATATTAATATAAAAATACAGTTGATTGTGATTGAGGCAAACGCTAAAGAGAATAGGGGACTATAAATTCACCAATGAGAAAGAAAGGAGGTTGTAGATATCCCAAGGGGGTTATTACGTGACCCTAGTTTTGACCTTAAGCCTAAAAAGTGATTTAAACATACTTTAATCTCTTATACCTTTGATATTTTGACCTTATTATTAATCCCAAAAGTTAACAAGGGATTCGTGGCTTATGTTGAGGATGTGTGTCTTGGGGAGACCACATGTGGCTGAAGTTGGCCATGCAACCATCTAGTAAACATGCATGAAGAAGAATTGAGAGAAGAGAAACTCTTAGATTCACAAACTATGAAACGTGCGAAATCCTTCAAGATCTAATTCTCTAACTCGCACAAATGCATGAAGATGCATGCGGGTACGGTTTCAATACGAGGATTCGACCCTGTAGAATTGTTGGGAGTTAGCTACCATGTTGAACCATGGATTTTTTCCAGTTAACTTATGAGCTTTGTATGAACCTTTCTCAGAGATAATTATAGGAATTATTTGATGGTGGTGGCCTAGTGTAAGGAATCCCACTGTTTTGCTATGGAACAGATACTAAAGAAGGGAATTACACAGTTTGGATTGGAACTAGTTGATGGGCATTATGTGATGATGGCTTCCTAGTGTAAGATAGTTCACTATTTTTCTCTGGAATAGATACTAAGGCTGCTAATAAATTTACCAACTGTGTATGAACCTTCCTTGGAGATGATTTTGGGCTTTATGTGGCAGTGGTTGCCTATTGGAAGGTATTTCACTGTTTTTCTCTGGAATTGATATTGAGGAAGGGACTTCATTGTTTGGCTTGGAACTGGTTGAAGACAATTTCTTGGAACTGGAAAGAAGAACCATGCTATGGTTATGAAAATTGGATGAGTTCCAAGCTATTATCTCGGTTGGGGATAACTCTGTGCACATGTCCATTCTTTGTTTTACCATTCTTGAGATTTCTACTAGTGAATTCAAAGTCCCAGCTCGGGGGTGGCCACTTGTTGAGAGAATTATGAGCAAGGTAGCCTACAGTTGGGTGGAGCATGCATCACACATAGCCAGTTGCTCCAATTGTTAAGTATTCAAATAAGTAATTGATGCTTTGTTTAAGCCTTATCATTATTTGTATGAATTCATATGAATTGGAATGAATGAATGCTTCCTAAAGGATTTTGAATTGTAATAATTTTGAATATGCAACTTGTGTTTTATTCATGATGAATTATGTTATAGCCATTTTATTTCTAGGTATGAATTAATGCTATGTATAATTTAATGAGTGGAATAATTATGGGTATGAACAAATGATGTGTATAATTTAACGATTGGAACACTTCATGAAGTATTTGATTTATTGTTGCATTGAATTTATCCATATTAGTATTATGTCATGTATCAGAATGAATTATATTAAATATACAATTAATGAACGAATGGAATTGCTATGTAATTGAATTATTAATTATGCATGGATGTGTGTGGATGCAATCTGCATGTTTTACCTAAAATTTATATGCATGCGACTGATTTCTTGAATATATAAAGGAGAAATGGAATGTCTCATATTCTGGTTTTTTATGGTTCATTTGTCCTGCGTGTCATCTCTATATTCCTGTATGGATGTAGTGGTGTTTGAGTACCCTATGGAAGACTTGTTAAAGGACTCAGGCTTGCAGCAGCAAGGTCTATGTTGTCTTAATGTGAACTGAGCATAATTGAGCTCTGTGTATGAAGTTCTTGGAGTGCTTTTGAGCTCCATGGTGGAAATTGATAAGTAATTATTTCTTGTTGAATTATGTATAACGGTTCATAAATATCGTTATGTATGGGTGACTGAGTTGAATGTATATGGATATTATCAAATTGGGTGACGTTGTCAATAATGATAGTAATTCGCTGTAGGTGAAGAATCCCAAATGGAGTTATGCTTTTTGAATGTATGTTTTCCTGTGAAAATCCATGTTAATGGATTTATTTGCAAATTATCTACGTGTTGTGAACCATTCATGTCTAGAACCTCCATTTACTTAGTAAATTGTTGCTAAGATAATGATTATCCATTATTCGCTTTACTTGCAAGAATGTTGTATGGATTATGTGACCAGAAGCCTTATCAAGGCCGTCTGTGGAAGTTAATATTAGATTTGTGAACCTTCGGTTTACTTATATCCTAAAGCTTGGATGGCTGGTTGCATATTACATTTATAAATGTTTTGAGTTATAGCTGCCATATTGAAGGCAGGTGTCTGTATGATTTGTTTATTAGTTCAAATTTTTTGTCTTAGCATGTTTTCTTAATGAACGTGGCTAATTTCCAAGTGGAGAGTTGGAAATTACTTCCATGTTTTTATTAAATTTAATATCATGAGTATGTGCTAGCATCCCATGGACTCCATGACCTATGGAATCTGTTGAGTGTGAGTTAGTGTTGTAATGAGGTACATTACAGAGTGGTATCATAGCTAAGGCTACAACTCTCGAACCTCATGGGTTGCGACATTAGGTCAAGCATTGGATTCCCTCATTTCTTGGAAATGGTAAATTCAAATCATGGAATGACTCTAGTTTTTCCATCTAGTTGTATTGTATGCTAGATGTGAGAATGGTTTGGGAACTTCATTTGTTTGTGAGGTTTTCTTATAATTTTATGTTATTTTTTCCACATTCTTGTCAATTGGTATGAAATAGGCTTTTTGAGTTATATAATTTATGGAAGAAATTATTGCATACAGGGATCAAGAAGGTGCTTGGATTCTCACATTAATATTGCATACATTCTCCAATTCATATATTTTATATAAAGTTTCTAATTGCCCATGTCAATAGTGTGGCAATGCAGGATTGTGCATGCGACTGTTTGATGAAACTTATTTTGCAATTTGCCCAGCTGTTTGTTTGAATTCATCTTAGAGAGAAACATTTATGCAATTAAATTTTGTTGCAAGAATTTGTTGCTCTTATTGGAATTGGTTGTGTCCAAATTTATTTATGTAAACCAATTTCCCAAGGATGATTATTTCCCTTACTTGTTTTTGTGAAATTTTAAGTTGTATGTTGTGAGTACAACAAGTGTAGCTCAATTGTGTGAGTTGTCTGCTACCCTTTTTGGGTGAGGGAATCTATGCTTTCCTGATTAATAGTTTGATTCCTTATGGTGAGGAATAGTTAAGCCAAGCTGGGATATAAATGGTTTAATAGGGCAGGGCCCTGTAACTTTCTTGAAGATCAGAATGTGCATATGTGTGTACATGTCAGTTTTAGTAGGTTGCTAAAGGAATCCCAACTTGTAGGGGAACTACCAAGAAAGTTGGAGTTAACTACAATAGAGGTTGACTGTTAAAATAAACAAGAGGATGGGAAGTGAAAGGAGTTCTCTTTCCTTAACCTTATCTTGATAAAAATTTAAGTAGGCAATAGTGCTTGTGTAAAAGGTGTGAACTGTTGTTCAGTTCTGAAAATTAAATATTGTCATGTCCAAAGTTTGACTGTGAATGGTAGGAAGCCATTAATCAAGTTGGTTATGACTATGGAATTCCTAATGGGTTATGTAAGCTCTTGTGAAGAATCAACAGGTCAGGTAACATCAAGGGTATTGATGATAACCATAAGAGGTATAAGTTGGTCTTCCTTACCTTGCTTAAGTGTTTAAAGAGGGATTGGGTAAGAATTCCCTTAGCCATGTTTAAATATTGAATTGGTATATTCATGATGGCAGTTGAAGGCATGCATGTATGAGTATCTTATGACTAGGTGGAGCATGGACCAAGATGGGAAACTTTGGGTCAGAAAAGACTAGTAAGTCTCTAATACATTCATGTGGTTGTATGTGCCATGAGATAGAGTTTGATGAGTAGTATGCTCACGTTGTGCATGTTCATAAGTAAGAATGTGCATTGAAATAAATTTATTAGGGAGAGCTTTCTTGTGCTCCTATGAGATTGTTTAGTAGTGAGAGGAGTGGCATTTGATGAATGCTAGTATGAATGATGTTGCTTGGTGAAATGACCGCTAGAATTGTGGACTTTGTGATTTCGAGATCATTATATTGGCTGATATGGATGTGTAAGTAATAAAGCTAAATGGAAATTAATAAGTTAACCCTCACCTCATATATAATAGTAGGAGGGGGGGGGGAGGCACCATGAAAATTAACAATTAAACAAATTAATAATCATAATATAATCACAATAAGAATATGTGGTAGGATGATGTAATTATCCATGCTATGAAATTAAGCATGAGTGTTTGATTGCATTTGAAGAATGTTGGATTGTGCTAGTGTTGCATGCATGTGAGTTGGCATAAGTGTTGACTACACCTGGATAATACTTACTTGTGCCATTGTGCATGTAAATATATAGTTCATTGCATTAAAAGATATTTATTGGTGATTTGAATGAATTATTGGGTGTATAATTCTAATTAAAGTTCATTTCCTAATTGTTGAAGATATCGCAATGAAATTTGAATTGCTGAAATTGATATTGATTGTTTTGTTGTTTGAGATCTATGTCCAGAGGACATGTTGTAGGTGGATGTTTGTGATGATTGCAGTGAAAGTAGGACCAAGAACCGATACATAATGATACCACCTACAAAGATCCAGGAAACATGAGGGTGGCCTCATGGTTAACTAAATTCTAATTTCTATAGGAGACAAAGTTAAAATTCAGAATTGCAATTTCAGATTGAAGTTTTGCTAATGAATGTTGATTAATGTTTGGCTAATTTAGATTTGTGTCAGGAGGACACATTATAGGAATATTATGTGTTGATGCCTACAAAAGAAAAACCATATGAGCATGAGCTCATAGTTAATTGAAATCTAATTTTTTTGTTGGAAACTGAGTTGAATTTTTAGATTTGAAATTATACTGATATGTTGATGATTGCTTAGCTTATTGTGGATTGTGTCATGAGGACATTATACATGAAGATTGTGTATTATTGCCTGCGAGAGCCAAACCATATGAGTAGAAACTCATGGGTGTAAATTATGAATGTGTACAAATTCATATATAAATTTCATATTGAAATTGTGTATTAAACTTTGATGAATGTTTGACTGGTTGTGAATGATTTCAGGAGGACATATTGCAAAGAATATTGTGCATTCTCGCCTGTGAGATCCAAATAGCATGAGAATGATCTTATGGGAATAAGATCTTAATGAGTATAGTTCAATGTGAAAATTCATTGAAAATTTTCTGATGAAGCTAATGGTTGTTGGTTGTTGGTTGTTATGAATATGACAGGAAGGATAGGTTTTATGTATGCAAGTCTTGGACATGGCAATGAATGTAATCCCATGAGGAAGATTGTGCATTGTTGTCTGCACGGAAAAACAACATGAGGAGAGCCTCATGGTTGAATAATGTGACTTTGCAAAAGGAAAATTTTAAATTTAGGTTTGGAATTTTGATGATGGTATCTCATAGAAGTGTATGTGTTTAATACAGGTGAGATGATGAGACTTGTTTGGGGAGGACAAGTGATGGATTCTAGCTGAAAAGCACAAGATGGATTGCAACTGTCATTGAGCAAAGACTTTGAATGACTTGATAAACCCATCCTACGTATTGGCTTGGAATTATAATAACCTAATAAACCCATTTGTAGGCTAGCTTGGCTATGGAATCAATGAATAGATGGAGCAACATTTGAACCTCACCTTTGGAAACCATGTAAAGCTGGAACATATTCATGAAGATAAGCATTTGGCTATTATGCATACTTATATTTTGGCTTCTAAATATGTGTTTCAGTTACATATATTTAAATTCCTATTTTGAAATGGTTTGTTTGGGATGGCTATGATATACAATATTGCCTTGTTTAGTTGTTGTAGGTAATAGTTGTGTGTAAGATAGTGAACACCATCCGTGAAAAAATTCGTTGGATGATAGCCATTGGATGCAAGCTAGAAATGAAGAAGACAACCTTGCATGTGCTTCTTAAAGTGAGAGACACAATCTCTTGAAGATGAATGAGAATTTTGGTACAACATTGTGTCCTTGGAAGGCACCTGCAAAATGTAAATATAATTTTGGGACATATGTTTTGGACAATGAAACACTGAGGACGATGTTGAATCTAAGAGGCAGGGGAATGCAACACCCCAGTTTTGATCCCCCAATGTAATGATATAAATTTTGATGATGTAATGCCTGAAAGGCTGAACAAATTATATATTGAAATATTAATATAAAAATACAGCTGGCTGTGACTGAGGAAAATGCTAAAGAGAACATGGGACCATGAATTCCCCAGTGAGAAAGAAGGAGGGTTGTAGATAGACTAAGGGGGTTATAACACGACCCTAGTTTTGACCTTAAGACTAAAAAGTGATTTAAACATACTTTAATTAAATCTTTTATACCTTTGATATTTCGAACCTTGTGATTAATCCCAAAATTCAACGAGGGATTAGTGGCTTATGTTGAGGGACGCATGTCTCAAGGAGACCACATGTGGGTGAAGTTGGCCATGCAACCATCTAGTAAACACGCATGAGGAAGTATCGAGAGAAGAGAAACTATCAGACTCATGAACTCTGAAACATGCGAACTCCTTCACGCTCTGTCTCTCTGGCTTGCACATATGCAAGAAGATGCATGGGGGTGCGGTTTTTATACGAGGATTCAACCTTTTAGAATTGTTGGGAGTTAACTGCCATGTTGAAACATGAATGGTTTCCGGTTAACTTACGAGCTATGCATGAACCTTTCTAAAAGATCATTATGGGCATTATTTGATGGTGGTGGCCTAGTGTAAGGTATCCCATTGTTTTTTTTCTAGAATAGATAGCGAGGAAGGGAATTGCACAGTTTGGATTAGAACTAGTTGATGGGAATTGTGTGAAAGTGGCTTCCTAGTGTAAGGTAGTTCAATGTTTTTCTCTGTAATAGGTACTGAGGCTGCCAGTAAATTTACCAATTGTGTATGAACCTTCCTTGGAGATAATTCTGGGCATTATGTGGCAATGACTTCCTAGTGTAAGGTAGTTCACTTTTTTACTCTGGAATAGATACCGAGGAAGGAAATTCATTGTTTGGATTGGAACTAGTTGAAGACAATTTCTTGGAATTATAAAGAAGAACCATGCTATTGGTGTGAAAATTGGATGAGTGCCAAGCTATTATCTTGGTGGGGAATTACTCTGTGTGCCTGTCCATTCTCTGTTTTACCAATCTTAATATTTCTACTGGTAAATTCAAAGGACCCCAGCTTGGGGGTGGCGCCTTCTTGAGAGATTTATGAGCAAGGAAGCCTATGGTTGGGTGGAGTGTGCCTCACACATAGCTAGTTGCTCCAGCTGTTAAGCATTCATATAAGTAACTAATGCTCTATTTCAACCTTATTGTTATTTGTATGAATTCATATGAATTGGAATGGATGAATGATTCCTGAAGAATTTTGAATTGTAATCATTTTGAATATGCAACTTGTGTTTTATTCACGATGAATTCCATTTGAGCCATTTTATTTGTGGGTATGAATTAATGTCATGTATAATTTAATGAGTGGAATAATTCATGAAGTATTTGAATTATTGTTGCATTGAATTTATCCATATTAGTATTCTTTTTTGTATGAGAATGAATTATATTAAATATACAGTTAATGAACGAATGGAATTGCTGACAATTGAATTATTAATTATGCATGGATATGTGTGGATGCAGTTTGCATGTTTTACCTGAAATTTATATGCATGTGACTGGTTTCTTGAATATATAAAGGAGAAATGGAATGTCTCATATTATGGTAGTTTATGACTGGAACCTATTATGGTTCAGTTGTCATGTATGTCATCTTTATATTCCTGTATGGATGTAATGGTGTTTGAATAGCCTATGGAAGACTTATTAAAGGCCTGAGGCCTGTACTAGCATGACTTGTGTTGTCTTAATGTGAACTAAGAATAATTGAGCTCTGTGTATGAAGTTCTTGGAGTGCTTTTCAGCTCCACGGTGGCAATTGATAAGTAATTATTCCTCCTTGAATGTTGTATAATGGTTCATAAACATCTTTATGTATGCTAGTTTGAATGTATATGAAGATTTTCAAACTGGGTGACATTATCAATATTAATTGTAATTCACTGTAGGTGAATAATCCCAAATGGAGTTATGCTTTGTGATTGGATGTTTTCCTATGAGAATCCCTGTTAATGGATGTATTTGCAAATTATCTAGGTGTTGTGAATGTTCATGTTTGGAACCTTTAAATTGTTGCTAAGATAATGATTATCCATTGTTCCCTTTAATTGCAAGAATGTTTGATGGATTTTGTGACTAGAAGCCTTATCAAGTCCGTTTATGGAAGTTAATCTTAGATTTGTGAACCTTAGGTTTACTATTAAATCCTAAATCTTGAATGGTTGGTTGCATATTACATTTATAAATGTTTTGAGTTATAGCCACTAGATTGAAGGCAAGTGTCTGTATGATTTGTTTATCAGTTCAATTTTTTTGTATTAACCAGTTTTCTTAATGAATGTGGTTGATTTCCAAGTGGATACCTGGAAATGCCTTCCATGTTTTTATTAAATTTAATAGCATGAGTATGTGCTATCATCTTGTGGATTCCATGACTCATGGAATTTGTTGGGTGCGAGTTAGTGTTGTAATGGGGTACGTTACATGATGTTTTCCTAGAAGTATACATATATGATATGTATAACAAGTTGAATCAGAATAGCCTTGAGTGTTAAAGAGGCTATAAGAAATTGTTGTCAGGTGCCAACAATAAAAATATGAAGTGTAACCATCCAATGAAAGCTATGAAAAGCAATATTCTACAACACTCTCCGGAGAATGAGGAAAATGTCCTTGGGGATAAGTAAAAGATCAAAAGTTTCTTATCTTTTGTTTTTACATTCATAACTTGATATTTGCAAATGATGAAAGCGATATCTTTTATTCCAAATTAAGGAAATTGCAGGTGCAATTGTGGAACTTTTAGAGAAGACTTGGTGATTTAAGGTATGGAAATTTTAAAGGAGACTTGATTATAAATCATCATTGATAGAATAAAGTCTATAAAGGAAAGTTGTTCTAAGTTGTTCTAAGTTGTTAATGAAGACTGCTAACATCGAGGACAGTGTTATTTTAAGGGGAGGGGATGTAACATCCCTATGTTATGACCTATTTTAAATAGAAAGTAACTTCAACTTAGCAGGGTTAGTATTTGGATTTAAACATTGTATGATATTGAAAATAAGCACCATAAACATTATTTATTATGGTGGGAAATTGTAATGATTATTAAACATATTTTATAAAGCTCAAAAAACCGAATGGGTACAAACGAAATTAATGAGTATCCATGGTATCATTAGTGGTTAAAAGTGGTTTAGGAAAAATCCAATTGTCAACCTAAACTTTTACTACCCACTTAGGAATTTAGTAATCGAAACCTACTTCCTTGAAATCTTCCATCACCCTAAGATTTAGGATTATGTGTCCCTATCATATTGAAAGATGTGCAAGAATTCTTTAAGGTTTTGATGCATATAAAAGAACAATCCATTCGAGGAAATGGGGGACCAAGTAATCCCACAAGAGAGGAATAGAATTGAATAGGAAGCAAACAATAAAAGGTTGAACATACTTGCAGCTTAGCGTTGTACCAGAGTCATTTTTGGCCAACTAAAAGCCTAGATTTTTCTATAATTCCATAGAAACACTTGTCGTTTGAAAAAACAAGTTATAACTACCACTTACCAAGCCTTAAACCCTAACTGCTTAGGACCCTAGTGACATCATAACCAAAAATATGAGACAATAATAGCAGAATATGGCAAAAAAATAGCTTTGTTATTATGGGAGCAATGTTCATGGGCCTCCTATGGTAGGGTGACCATCCACATGAGCAAAAATATGTTACATTAATCTTCACAAAACATTTCATAGCCTTGGATCTTCTTTAAATAGGATTAAAATGTCCAAAACCCTAACTACTTAACATGGTCAAAATACAATTTCCTAGTGGGTCTTAATTAATAAAGAGACATTTTTTACATTGATTGTTGAACACTAACTTATTCGACCTTATTACAACGTTATGGCCTTATACTATGTATGATTAATTCTTAGAGTGAGACGAGTTAGGGTAGGATCCTAACATGCCCCCCCCCTTCAAAAGCAACGTTTCCCTCAACATTGAAGGTACGAAAATTGTTGTAAAATGTTGGTCGGTTCCCAAGTGGCATGTTCTGGCAGCATGTCTTGCCACTAGATCGAAACTTCATTGATGATGCTCCCTCATAATTGTCTTTCTTTGGAAGCCAATACTGTAAAATGTTGAATCCAAACGAAGCCTTCCTCGTCCAATTCTAGTAAACTGGTTTTTACTTTGCAATTTGATCCCACCAATTATTTTAGGAAAGAGACATGGAAGATAAGGTGAATCTTGGAGTGGTCTAGAAGAGCAAGCTTGTAGGAAACCTATCCAATGCATTATAGAATGGTGTGGGGCCCATAGAACTTTAGAGTGATCTTCTGATAAAGATGGGTCTTGAGAGATGTTTGTTTATATGGGTATAGTCGAAGAAACACCTGATCCCCAACTTTAAAGGAGCAATCAAAAGCGATGTTGATCGACCTGTTACTTCATTATCTTTTGGGAAAGAATCATATTGTCTGTGAGGATGCAAAGAATATAATCCCCGGTACAGAGTGTGCCATCCACAGCTTGAACTCATGAAGTACTTGGTATATAAGAAATCATTGATAAGGATTTTTGGTCCTATACTGCTTCATATGGTGTCATCTTTGTGGAACCATGATAACTGGTATTATGTCAACATTCAGCTAGAGGGAGTTAGTGTGCCCACTGGTGTGGCTTATCAAATGCAAAGAAACACAAGTAGTTTTCCACGCACTTATTGACTACTTCAGTTTGATCATTTTTTTAGGAGTGGTAGGTCATGTTGAGATTCAACTGAGTGCCTTGGAGTTTGAAGAGCTCTTGCCAAAAATTGTTGGTAAAAGTGGGGTCATGATTAGAGACAATAGAAGTAAGTATGCCATGGAGTTTGAAAATTTGATCTAGGAAAACTTAGGCCACTAAATAGGGTGTGTAAGTGGGTGGTAAGGCACATAAATGAGCATATTTGGTTAGACAATCTACTACCACCATAATGATTGTTTAATCGGCTGCCTTAGGAATCCCCACAATGAAATCCATAGAGATGTCCTTCCATATATGATTTGGAATGGGGAGTGGCTGCAAAGCCCTCGATGCTTCACTATTTCCCTATTATGTCATTGGAAACGGTCGTAGGTGGCAACGAAGTTATGGATATATTTTTTCATGCCTTCCCAAAAGAAAGGCTGCTTAATTCTTTTATAAGTTTTATGAAATCCTGAGTGACCTGTTGTGGGTGATGAATGTAATTCCACTAGGATTCTTGGATTCAATGTTGAAAATTTGTGAGAAAGATGTGCTCCTTATACCTCAAAATACTTTGGATCCATGTATACATGGGTGGAGGATTTAGTCTTCTTGAAGCCGTTTTATGAGCTGACGAACTATGTCATGGGCCAACCATTCCTGACACTCTTCATCTAGCCATTCTAGAACGAGCAAGGATAAGGCGAAGAATGAACCTTCCACTTAAAATTGCCTAGACAAGGCATCAACCACCACATTGTCACGAACCTTGATATAGATGATTTCATAATCATAGCCCAACATCTTAGTGACCCATTTCTGTTGCTCAGGAAAGGAAAGGTGTTGTTTTAGGAAATACTTGAGACTACAATGGTTTGTCTTCATCTGGAAATGTTGGTCAATTAGATAGGAGTACCATGTCTCAACTACATGAAGGATAGCCATCATTTCTTTTTCATAGGTGGATTTTCCCAAGTTTCTATCACAAAGCTGCTTACTAATGAAGGTTAAGGGACATCCTTCCTATCATAAGGCAAATCCCAATCTACAGCTAGAGGCATGGCATTCTAAGAAGAAGGTATTAATGAAACCTGACATGGGTAGCATAGGCATAGTACACATGGACTCCTTGAGGAATGAGAAAGCCTGCTTCGCTGTGTCATGCAAGGAAAATGCAAATTTTTTTTAGAAATGTTGTCAAAGGAGTTGCAATCTTCCCATAGTTTGCCACAAACTTACATTATTAACCAATAAGGCCAAGAAATCCTCTCAAGCTCTTGAGAGTTTTGGGGAGTGGCCAATTCTTCATAGCTCCCACTTTATTGGGATCCAGTTGAACCCCGTCTCGACTCACAATATGTTCCAAGTATTCAACCACAGTCACCCCAAAAGCACACTTGGAACATTTCACAAATAATCGTTGGTCCTATAATAAGTGCAAAGTACATGAAAAATGTTGGAGGTGGATTTCCTAAATGGGACTATAGACCAAGATATCATCGAAGAAAACCAAGACAAAATTGTAGAGGAAGGGGTGGTAAATCTTATTCACGAGACTCTGAAAAGTGGATGGGGCATTACAGAGGCCAAAGTGCATGGCCAATAACTCATAATGAATTTCACGAGTGCGGAAAGTTGTTTTGGGTATATCCGACTCTTTCATATTGATTTGATGGTAGCTTGAATGAAGGTCAATTTTAGTGAAGAATTTGGCACCATGTAACTCATCTAAGAGATCATCAATGACAGAATAGGAAATGTAACACCCGGTTTTTTACCCCAACATGTAATGGTGCAATTATGTATATAATGAAATGGCTAGAAGCCAAACATGAATGGTCTAGTGTGACCAAGGTGATGTAATTATGTACAATTTATGTTTAATATAAAAACCACAACTACTGCAAACTAAGAAGGACGAAGATGAGATGGGGGGTTATGATTCCACAAGAGGGGAAGTGAGAAGGGTGTTTAAGGGGAAGATGACCCTAGTGACTTATAAGTTAAGTCATTATCCTTATTATTCATTATATCTTAAGTTTTATTAATCCCTCTTAAGTAAAGTGCAATAGCCACAATTTTGAATTAATTATCCTAAGCTTGGGATTAGTTTTGGAAAAAATGAACTATCCATGTATGTGACTTTTCGAGTTCTCATCATGGCATGCATGCCACTTCGCTAGTTCTCAACATGCATACAAATTATTGAGAATTAGTTCATTCAATCATTATCCTATCATTCAGCCATCATTATTCGGTCATCGTTGAACCTACCATGTTGTACCATAGCCTGGATCTGTACCAATTGAGAACACATGGAAGTACAGAGTTGTAAGTGCATGTTACCCTGGGATATTGGTGCTGAGAAATTGAGTTATGTGAGAGGACTTGTCCTATAACTAAGTTCCTTGGAGTCCGAGAATGGAGAGTCCCTGGTCAACGTATGTTGGATCCCTAGAAGCGAATTGAAAATTTCCCAAAGGACTATTAACTCAGAGAAGGGGTTCTGTTCCATGTGTTGTGTAGGTTGATGGGGGAGGAGTGCTAGTGGATTGGGACAACTATGGAAGGGTTTCAACACCTGTGAATTTCTTGGGAATTGCGATGTGTTTTCCTTGTTATGGATTGATAGCCCTAGCTCAAGGGTGGCCTTTATTATAGAGAGACCTTGTATAATAGAGTGCCTATGGATGGGAGGAACGTCCTTAGTTTGCAATTAGTTGGAGGATATTTTAAGATAAGTTTCTAACTATGTATGAAATGCCATGTAGTTATCTATGTTATTTATTGTTTAGTTTAATGTTATGTTAATATCTAATTTCATGGATTTAGAACAAGTTGCAAGTCGGGGTGAATATTTGGGGGGGTGTCCAGAACTTGTATGTCATTGAACTGAGCATTAATACCATAATGGCCCTTCTTCAACAATTTATGCACGCGATGGGAAGAGAGAGCCTATTGCAAGTCGGGGTGAATATCTGGAGGGGGTGTCTAGAAATTGTATGTCATTGAACTTAGCAATAATACCAAAATGGCCCTTCTTCAACAGTTTCTGCATCGAATGGGAAGATATAATTTTAGGTGAACCCAGAGTAATTCCTTGAAGGTGATGGGTGTGCCCAACTTGCGTAAAGCAGAGAAAAAGTTCACAGAAATCCATGCTGATATGACCTATGGTCCTAAGACACTCAACCCTCAAAACGATATCATATCCCCCCATGTCAATATAAAACATATAATTTTTTAGATTGTAGTCTCCCATTTGTAGTTTTATATTCTCACATCAGCCGCCACATTTCACTGTACCCTCATTGACTATCATGATTTGGAAATTGGAAATGGGGTGTTTATAGCAATGGGTGTCTTTCGCCCCTATGGATGAAATGATGGGTGTTTCCATTGTCAATTAGCACGTATAATTTCATGTGATTTATGTAGCCAATCAATTCCAGTGTCTAAAGAGTGGAACATACAGATAAATCATGAAGGGAAATTTGTGATTTCTCTTTGGGAACTGACATATCAGGAGCATCTTCAAGAGGTCACATTTGGTCATCATCTTCTAGTTCGAATAGAGGTTATATTGTGTCATATTTTGGGACCTTAGGGGGCTTGGATTCGATCAAGAATATTTTTTCTCTTTACATTTATGTCCTCTAACATATTTTTCATCAAAATTATAACAAAGGCTAAGGCGCTAATGCTCAACCATGGCCTCTAGGGTGAGCTTATGGATGCAGAAAGGTGGGGTGGGTGAGTTGATGGGAAGGGGATCCATGGGAGATACAGTGTGAGGGGGAAAGGAAGAGCGTTTTGTTTGGGCATTGAGTACCAATTCAACTTGATGAGATCTATCACAAGATTCCAACCAAGTGGAGGGTAATTGAATGAGGACATCTGAATGAATTGCTTCCTTGAGGCCATTGATGAAACACTGGAGAAAAAAAGAATCAGAGAGGCCTTTAGTGTGGATGGTCAAATGCTCAAATGCTATCATGTAGTCCAGAACCATGCGTATTTAACGCAATTTAGTCAATTGGCCTAAATAATGAGTTTCACAGTCAAATCGCTCATGAAGGATCTTCATAAATTGTCTCCAAGGGACATAGTGGCAATAAGACTTCTGGTACCATTGCCACCACTGCTAGTATCCATAATCTAAATATAAGATCCTAAGCTTCATCTTTTGGAGATCATCTTTAATTCCATGGAAAATAATGTTCCATTTAAATTACCCAACTTGATGGGTCAACGCCATCAAATTTCCACATGTCCATCTTCGTAAAATGGTGCCATGGAGTTTTTTCTTCAAAGGAGGGAGATTGGTGTTCTGGGAATAGAGAGTGAGAGCTGTTATAGGTCAAATCTGCACGTCTCCGTCCGTGATCACATTGCTCTGTCGATCACACAAAAGGACACTATGGATGGAAGAGCTAGGTTGACCCTGGATGAGTTATTGCTGAGATCGCATTCTTCAGCTGAAAAACATATTTTTTCTACAGATTTCACCATGTGTGCGCTACTATTGTCACAGTGATCTAGCATTCTAAACGTTGATCTTATTGAAGACAACCCACGCACATCCTCCAAAATGTTGTGAACGTTGGTTGTCAAATGCAAAAGTTGCATATTGTGCACTAGTCTAGTTGTATGAAACCTGCGCACATCTTAAGATGAAATGAAAAAATATATTAAGATTACGAATTGGGATTAGTTGAAGTTGGTTCTACAACTTCCCCAACCTCCCAATTCAACCACCTCTCGAATTCAATTGCCTACCTTGTGCCATGAACACAAGGGGAAGCCATGAGAGAGGGACCTAGAAGGAATGATAAGCTGTTGTTACGCTGGAGGAATTCTTAAGTCATTGTGAGGAGCAGGAGCCCAGGACTCGATTGCAGAAGTGTCTGGACAGATCAGGTATATCTGTACTTATCTACATTTCTTTGACAATAAAAGGTGGAAATACCCTTCCCGTCCCAATTGAATGTCTGTTTGATTGAACATCTGATTGTGATTAATGTTTAATTGTTTCCAGTTTCATTATCTATTTGCAGTCAAGATACGCTGAGGAAGGTTAATTTTTTTTGCAGGTTCATCACTATGGAAGGTTGGGCGAAAGCTAGGACCAGCCATCGTTAAAAAGGTACAACTTTCGCAACCTTAATCTCTTTCCATTCGTAGTAACTAATGCAAAACATGAATGTATTTACCTATCACCCCATGTAAGTTGGTAGTGTCGTCTCCCCCACTATAAGGTATTTTCCTGCATAGCAGAACTGGCGACTACGCTGGGGAGTAACCGATTGTTTTCTACTCTAGGGGACCTTGCTAAGTTTTCTTCCAGTTTATTCAGTCTTTCTGTTTTCTGAGAGGTTTTTTATAGGGTACTTTGCAGTTCCTTTTTTGACTTTATTCATTTTAGTTTGATTAAGTAAATCTTTTTTATTGCTTTCAGTCCTTGTGCGCTAGTCTTTTGTGCATATAGAGGTGCACTTTATGCCCTATGCGCTAGTTCCCTTGAGCTACAGTTGCGCACTTTTAGTTGCAGGTGCTGGTTTCTATACCAGACAGAGGCATACTTTCCTGTAGGTCTAATCCTTTCACTAGGGTTTGGTTTTCAGGCTTTTGGGGTCTACTGTTGGCATTTGTCTTGCTTCTTTAACTGATTACTGAGACAACTTTGTCTTTAATAAGTCTTGTTCACCTCTTGAAAGTCCTTTAAGCTGCTTTTACCTGTTTCAACACTTGTTTTTAGGTGTCTTTCCTATTTTTCATGCTTTTTGAGCCTGTGTGCGACTCTCTGTTAGTTAAAGTAGCGCACTTTTTTCCCTAGACGCTTGTTGCACTCTTGCAGACCTGCGCACTCAACGCTTGTTGTCTGTTGCAACAGCTGTGCACTTTTACAGAGTCTTGCTTTTTTTTTTAAGGGTTTGATTTAAGTTTGAGTTCTTAGGGTGGTTCTTGAAAAGTCTTTTGGTATGGATACCTTCTAAACTCCTTTTCAGATCAGTCTGATTCGGTTTAAGCCTTTCTTAGCTTTTCCTTTTTAGTCTGTGTGGCAATAGGGTTACCTTTGGTTTGCTTACCTACCCTTTTGTTTAGCGGGTGTTTTCTTGGGTTTTGGTGCTCAGGAGCATCCTTTTGGTCTGTTTTTTCGTTGCATGCATCTACTTTCCTTTCTTCTTTTACATCATGTTCCAAGCTTAGATTTTTTTCCATCAAAACAACTCGGTAGGTCAAGTCTTTTTCAGTCTTTTGATTCGATTGTTGTAAGCCTTTAGATTGTTTACCTTTACCCACACTTTCATTAGGTCTTACTTGTGCCTTTTTTCAAGTTCATTTTCTTTTGAAAATAGAAGAAAAGACAAAAATTGAATTTGGTAGCTTAGTAGTAAGATTTATCATCATTTTTCGAAGTAGCATAGATTATCTTGCTTTGAAAATTTAAAAGAAAAATTAAAAAATTTATGCTTAGGATTGCCTATTTTTTGTTTTGGAAAAACATAAACGAAAATTTTGTGAAGTTTCATGCATTATTTTTCCACACTTTACTTTCTGTCTTGAACCATACACACACTTCACTACCCTTTTTGAGTAAAAGGTAGCCTTTAAAAAGAAAATTTAATAAAATTAATTAGCAACTTTTTCTTTTTAGGTATACACATCATCAACTAGCTTAGGCTAGGGTTTCGTGGTAAATCACCTTAAACTACCCGAAATCGGTTTCATTACTCAACAATCATAGTAAGCCAATCTCTTAGGTAAATCCACCTATATCAAAGTATCCTGGGAACGATCTACTCAAACCAGAGTTAAGCACGAGGTCGTGTGAGACTGGAACTGTTGAGGATACCCGCTCACTTTCCTTTCGAACATAAACCAGAGTTGATTCGCACACGGGGTCCACTAGTACTTTTAAGTGCTTTTGGATTTCGGGCTTTGCTACCCTGCCCATGCGTCTTGGCTAGGCTGACGACTGTTCGCCCAGGTATTTTCGTATTTGTGGTATCCTTAGTATCTTAACCCTAGGTCTCTTCACAGGTATAGTGGAAGGCTATTTCCACTGCACCTCGGACAGACACGGAAGGTAACCCTTTGTAGTAATCCCGAGAGGGTGGTTTGGTGATTCAAACACTTGCACCCAGAGGACCTCCATTGGATGCCATGTAACTGACCATCGATACTCTATTGGTTTGTTCTGGGCCCTCATCATCCCAGACTTGCTTCTGAGAGTATTAGCTTTGTTTGCCTAGTTTTGATCATTGCAGGACATTTTTAGTGGTGTGCTCTTTGTGCTGCTTGTTTTTAGTTGGCCTTAGATATTTCTGGCTCATTGAGTCAGAAACTATGGATAGCATCCCAATGGGAACCAATCAAGGGACCCATGTTCAAGGGGCTTCTTGTGCTTTTCCATTCATTGGGAACATTGGTACTCCCTTAATGGCTACCTTGAATCTTCTGGGATTCACTATAGGGCTACCAGTTTGGTTGTTTTCCACTCTGAATGCCTTGCATGCTCCCGATGCTTCTTAAGTAAGCACTTCACATAAAGAGCATCAGAACCCTATGCCTGCTTTGCCAGTAACATCTTCTCCTCCTCCTTCTACCTCATGTGGTGAAAGTAGTAATACTAGTAACCAGCAGTCTCAAAGGAATATACAGAGGAAGAATATGAAGAAGATGACAAAGCAAGGGGGCAGCCACCCAGCCTCTAGAAGTCATGTTGGGAGCACCTACCCAACCTCTGGTGTTCATGTTGGGAGAACTCACTCAATCACTATAAATCATACTAAACCCACCCACCCAGCCTCTGAAAGTCATGCTGGGGGCACCCACCCAGCCTCTGGAAGTCATGCTGGGGGCACCCACCCGGCCTCTAAAATTCATGCTGGGGGCACCTACCCAGCCTCTGGAGGTCATGCTGGGAGAAAATTTTCAATCACTGCAAATCATACTGAAAGCATGTCTTCAACCACTGTTGCTCATGTTGAAGACAAATCATTGATCAATGCTAGTCATATTAATGACAAGTCACCAGTTACTGTGAGTCATACTGGAGACACTGAATCAGCCACTGCAAGTCATGCTGAGAACGTTGACATTGTCGACAAACCTAATAAACAAAAGCTTAAGTTCCCTTGTAATTTTTGCGAGGGAGACCACCTGACCTATTTGTGCCCTGTACTTCCAGAAGTGCAAAGAGTGTGGTCCATAGTTCAAAAGTCTTATGCTTCTGAGCAACTAGCCACTGCAAGTCATGTTGGGGGCAAGTTGTCAGCCAATGCTAGTCATGCTAAGAGTATGGATGTTGTAAAGGAGTCTAAGCTTATAGGACACAAGCCAAAGTTCCCTTGTAAACTTTGTAAGGGAGATCACCTTACTCACTTGTGCCCTGTTATTCCAGAGGTGCTAAGAGTGCGGTCCATGTCTGAAGGATCCTCTCCTCCTGAATTATCTATAGATTCCCAACAGCCTGATCAACCTTTGGTTGATGAAGTGGTTGAACCAATGCAATCTTTGGTCAACCCCACTCTTCCTTCGGAGAGTGAAGTGATCGAATCAATGCAATCTTCGACCGATCTCATCAGTCCCTCAGAGACTGATGCACCTGTCCCTGAAGTCTTATGCATTACCAGTTCGGATATTTCTGAAATGGGGGGCACTTCATCTGTGCCGAGTAAACCCCTACCAAGATCTGGGATCATTTCCTTTGATTGGAATAGTCTAACTAGGCCACACCTTCCTTCTTCTTCACCTTTCCAGATAAAGGTTGATATCGGCAACCATGCGGTTCATCGATGTATTGTAGATGAAGGAGCCTCTGTTAGTATCTTATCCCCGTATGCTTGGAGAGATTTAGGTTTTCCTAACCTTGTTCCAGTTGTTAATTGGTCGTTGAATTTCGATAAAAGACCCAGTGAACCGTTGGGATTCCTCCCTTTAGTACCTATTACTTTGGGTGGAAAAACAGTCTTAGTTGATTTTATGGTTTTAAAGGACCCTATGGACTTTGATATGATCCTAGGGCATGATTACGTATATTCTATGCAGGTTGTGGTGTCTACGCTCTTTCGTGTGATGCATTTTTCTCACAACAAAAGCATTGTCACTATAGATCAGCTTACATCTGTTGATCCCTCTTATTACCCAACTATAGACCAAGTATGTCCCCCATCAGTAGGAACTACCATGTCACAATCAAATTATGTGGCATATTGTTCCTTGAGTCCAATTGCTACTGAGAAGAAGCCTCTGAATTCATGCTTACCTTCTCGGGACTGGGTCCTGGCAATTGACCAGACGATAACTCCATCTGAATGTTTAGACATATGTTCTATTTGGGATGATATACTTCCATCTGATGAAGTTTTCCTAGAGTCTATAATGCAGTTTGCCATTCATTTGGACATTGATCCACCGTAGAGAATTCTTCCACCTTTTCTTTGAGCTCGTTAAAAACAGTAAGGAGGCAATGAGCATTCTTCCACCTTTAGTTCGAGCTCGTTAAAAACAATAAGGAGGCAACGAGCATTCTTCCACCTTTACTTCGAGCTCGTTAAAAACAGTAAGGAGGCAACGAGCATTCTTCCACCTTTACTTCAAGCTCGTTAAAAACAGTAAGGAGGCTACGAGCATTCTTCCATCTCTCCTTTGAGCTCGTTACAAACAGTAAGGAGGTCACGAATTTGCTTTTTCGGGCTTGTTAAAACTTTACGAAAAATATTTTTATAGAGTTCTTTCACGCTCTTGTTAGACTCTTTAAATATGACAATATTGCCCAGTATAGTTTTCATTTCAGACTCGTTAAAGGATTTGAAGCGACATCCGCTTAAGTATAAGTTTACCCCTTTTCCGGACTTTTGTGGATTATTTACGAAAAAGGAATACTCTAGTCATCTGTGGCTAGAAGAGTTCTTCTCTCATTGTTTTACACTTTTTCGGGTGAGGAGACTAATTGTATGAAAAAAGGACCTTTTGGAGTCTTCTTTAGGGTTTTCAGACTCTCAAAACGTGAAAACACGAGCGATCATTCACCTACTTGGTCTCGATGTGAAATCCACAAGAGGGTATATAGAGGATTGTTTAAGTTTTTCAGACTTTATAAATAGGAAAACACCGGCGAGCACATACCAACTCGAGCTCGATACTAAAATCCATGGGTAGGTGTATGGAGTTATTGTTTAAGTTTTTCAGACTCCTTGAAATTGAAAACACCGGCGAGCAAGAACAAATCTCGGCTCGATATTAAAATCCAGAGATCAGTATTATAGAGTATCCATCTATCTCTTCTTCGAACTCTGTAAAAAATGAAGAAGGTCCTGAGTCTTCCTCCCATGGGCTCGTTAAACTTTTTACATGGTTGGACTTATTGAGTTTGCTTTATTGGACTCATTAAAACAACAAGAAGGACATTCTTTTACCAACAAGAATAAGGGAAGAGAAGGGTATATCATACATCTTTTCAGTTTCAAAGGCAGCTACGTTAGTCATGTCCTTGAACACAACACCTATTCGAGTCCATCATTCCGTTGGGTTTTAGTTTTTAACCTTAGGGTGAACCTGATCTCAGAGATTTTACTCCTCCGATTGGTTATTCTCCCAATCATATGGAGAATCTTCTAATGTCTCCTATATTGCAGGTTTATGTCACATCCCCCTTATGTTAAAAACTACCTAAGTCACTTTCATGTCATGCTCACTGTTCAAGGATACAGCCTGTGTCGTCCATTCTGCAATTACCTTGACTTCATGTGTCGGTCATCCTGGTGTCAGTTTGTTTCATCTTGTGTTTGTCCTACTCCAAATCAACTCAAACTTTTGAGTGTTCCTTGTGTTGGATGATGGAGGATGCATTAAGGCCTTCCTTCCAACGGACTTATTCCCATCGACCTCAACTCATTATGCTCTAGGAATGAAGTTTAGAGTTTCGTTTAGTACCTTGGGGATTGCAATCATCAATGGTAGTTTCCCTCGCTGTTGAATAATGAGAATACATCAATGTCTCTTATTCGACAGGTTCTTCAGGTGTTCAACTTCAAGTTCACTTATTCACACTTGTTGAAATGTACTAGGTACCTTGGGCCCCATTATCATTATCAATGGAAGCCCTCGTGTTTGTTAACGGTATACATCAATGACCAGTAATCAAACGATACCCCCCATGTTCGACTCTAGCTCATTTATTCACATGGTTAGGGTTTGTACTTTGGGTTGTTTGGATGAAGACCTTGGGACTCTGATAACATCACCATATTTATGTTATCACCCAAGCTGTGCAAGGCTGAGCCACACTCATTTTGGCTCTTCATGAGACATAGATCCAGCTTGTTGTTATGGCTATGATCTCTTATCTGTGTCATGGATCCACGCTTGTATTTCAGTGGCCATGCTATATATACATCTCTCAGTTATGTATCAAATATCATGTTGTATCATACCGAACATCTATATGATGTCAAGATTGTAATTGCTCACTGACCTTGATTGTTGTTTTCAGGTACTTTTGTGACTTGGTTTTGCGGTTTCTTGCTCCTCCTCTGACTTGGAATTATAATGTATTTCGGCCATCGTTTCCCTCTGAACTCACACATTAGGGGGCATCTGTTATAGGTCAAATATGCACTTCTCCGTCCATGATCACATTGCTCTGTCGATCACACAAAAGGACACTATAGATGGAAGAGCTAAGTTGACCCTGGATGAGTTATTGCTGAGATCGCATTCTTCAGCTGAAAAACATATTTTTTCTACAGATTTCACCATGTGTGCGCTACTATTGCCATAGTGATCTAGCATTCTGAACGCTGGTCTTATTGAAGACAACCTGCGCACATCCTCCAAAATGTTGTGAACGCTGGTTGTCAAATGCATAAGTTGCATACTGTGCACTAGTCTAGTTGTATGAAACCTGCACACATCTTAAGATGAAATGAAAAAATATATTAAGATTACAAATTGGGATTAGTTGAAGTTGCTTCTGCAACTTCCCCAACCTCCCAATTCAACCACCTCTCGAATTCAACTGCCTACCTTGTGCCATAAACACAAGGGGAAGCCATGAGAGAGGGACCTAGAAAGAATGATAAGCTGATGTTACGCTGGAGGAATTCTTAAGTCATTGTGAGGAGCAGGAGCCCAGGACTCGGTTGCAGAAGTGTCTGGACAGATCAGGTATATCTGTACTTATCTAAATTTCTTTGATAATTAAAGGTGGAAATACCCTTCCCGTCTCAATTGAATGTCTGTTTGATTGAACATCTGATTGTGATTAATGTTTAATTGTTTCCAGTTTCATTATCTATTTGTAGTCAAGATATGCTGAGGAAGGTTAACTTGTTTTGCAGGTTCATCACTGTGGAAGGTTGGGCGAAAGCTAGGACCAGCCATCATTAAAAAGGTACAACTTTCAGAACCTTAATCTCTTTCCATTCCTAGTAACTAATGCAAAACATGAATGTATTTGCCTGTCACCCCATGTATGTTGGTAGTGTCGCCTCCCCGACTATAAGGTATTTTCCTACACAACAAGAGCTTTGGTCTTCAATGGCCACAAATTCATGAATGGAGGTGTCCCATGGGGAAACATATCCACAATGTTGGGCAATAATAGTTAGCAGGAAATGGTTGTTGGAGTGCTTATTTTCTTGTTCGGTCATCCCCTGGGTGATTTGGCACACATTTTGGGTAAGGTGGTGCACGTATTGGGTGAGGTGGCAGACATCCTGGGTGAGTTGGCCCACCTCAAAGGCGAGGGTTGGAAGGTCAAGAGGTTGAATGGAAGGTTTTGGATTGGGTTGGGGGGGATTTTGGTTGGTATTCTCCATGTTGCCCTGATGGCAGGTGTGTACCATGGGAGAAAAAAAGTAGGAAGTGAAAAAGAAGAGAGGTAGGGGCTACTGAAATAGGGTTTCTGGGACTCCCAAAAAGGTCATGACAATTAGATATCAAACGATCAATGCAATGCAAGGATTCCAATGAGGTAGGTCAGAAATAAGGGATTTTTGGACTCTCCATACTTTTTTTTTTAATTTTTAGTTTTTATGTCGGGGCTTGAATGTTACTGCACTGACATAATTGCCAAATTCATGTTAGATTCAAAGATGTAGGAATTTCATGTGACCTCTCCCAGTCAATTTGCTTGTTGTTGAGATAGAATGAAGAAATCTCACAAACGGGTTGTAAAAAGAAGGGTTTCTAGGTTTTCTAAGGTTCTAAAGTCAAAGGATTGTCATGCACTATAGCTATCTAATATACTTGCAAGGTCCAATAGTAGTACTCGACCTAATTTCACAAGGCACTAAATAAGGAGGCTCAACTGTGACCTTAGTCGTACTGCCTAACTACCTAGGTACGTGAGAGTATCTTCCCAAGTGCTATTCTTGGTGCCACGTGGAAGTGATTCCATGTGCAAGTGTTGTTTGATGCAATACTACTCGAAGGGTTCCAACATGAGTTACAACGGTGTCCAACAATTGCACCAAACGAGGGTACAACGTGACTAAGTACTAACTGTATTCGCTATGTGTATTGCTCCCAGGAGCAGGTTTATCTCTTGAACGAAAGATCTATGCGATTATTTTCAGACACCAGAACATGTCTCTAGCCTAATTTTTTTTTCTATTAATTCTTGGAGGCGTGTTGTCTCGCGGTTATGGCTCTTATACCACCTGTGGTGTTCCTCGCCCCTTTAACTTGAGAATCACACATTACATAGCAAGAATAACCTGCAATGCCCCATAAATAAGTAACAAAAAACCATACATACGAGATAAGCAGAATATGGCAGAAAAAGAGCTTTGTTATTATGGGAACAATGTTCACAGGCCTCTTATGGTGGGTGGCCATTCACTTGAGCAGATCCCCATTACAAAAGTATTCACAAAACACTTCATAGCATTTGAGCTTCTTTAAATAGGGTTTAAATGTCGAAAACCCTAACTACTTGACATGGTCAAAATACAATTTCCTAATGCATCTTAATTAATAAAGAGACAATTTTTACATTGATTGTCGAACACTAACTTATTCGGCCTTATTAGAAAGTTATGGCCTTAAACTATGTATGATTTATTCTTAGGGTAAGGTGAGTTAGGGTCTCATTAGGGTAGGACCTTAACATGTGATGCATCACATGAATATTATTTTCCGGTGCCCCCCTTGTTGCATACACAAATAATCTCAACGCGTGGAGAAAACTCAAGGTATTTCCAAACATTCCCTGGTAGCAGTGTCTTCATTGCATGGCATGATTCAATTTTTTTCATGCAATATGTCACTCTTATGAAAGGTAGGCAATGTGAAACTTTGTAGAGACTAAGTCAAAATTCGATATTGGTCCATGTTGTGAGTATGCCTTTTGTTGCATAGAGAGATGTTTCAAAGGTACGAATGATGCGATGTGTCACACCAAAATTTCTTTATGGAGCAATGTGTCGCATTAGGAAATTATTTTATCAGTATAAATAAGAAAACGTTAGGCATTTTCCAAATTTTTTGACCAAGTAAGGAAACTTTCAAGGATACAGGGTTTCCTAATAGTGAAGCAACTTAAACTTATCAAAGAAGAGTCATTAGTAAGGCCCAAATGAAGTGGCCATGTCCACCAATCAAACTTAAAAAATTGTGCAAGATCAATCAAGCAAGAAAATATACCAAGGATGACCATTGGATATAACTTGGGTGGTTGGGAGGAATGATTGTTACCCTCCCCACCCAAGTTCAATTCTTGTAAGTGATATGATGCTCTTGTTGAGCCCCTATGTAATTGATTATGTAACGATTGAGTGGATTATTTAATTCTGGCCATACGTAGGTGTTGGCATTTCTTCTGGTGGATGTAGCCCTTGACAATGGCGAACCACCAATAAAAAAAATAAAATAAAGCAAGGAGGAGAATCAAAGTACCTTGGTCATGAAAATAGGTAGGGGCCCTTTTCAAGCTAAAATTGTCCATCAATAGGATTCCCAAAATTTTGAAAGGGGATTGTTGTGGCACAACAAGTTATCTCCTCCTTTGGTTTAAGATCTAGAAACTAGGGTGATAAATAAATACCCTTGGATCCCAAAGATATAGAAACCAGGGTGATAAATAAATACCTTGGATCCCACGAAGTAAGGACCAGATTGAAAAAATCAAACCTTGGGTTTCCTTTTTTTTTCCCGCAAAAAAAAGCATACTATTGATATTCAATGCTGAATCAAATAGTACATGATAAGATCAAAAGATGATCAAAAGTAACACTGTCGCACATAGATAAACACATATGCCACTGTTCAGTAAAATCCCTCCCCATATAGACTATCAAAATATTACAGCAACCCAAATCCTAAATAGAGCAGCTATTGGAAGCTAATCCAAAAAATACATATGGCCATAATCAATCCTCTCATCAGCAAAGTACTCATCCCAGTATAAGTAGCCAACATCACTATCCAATGCCGCTTTTGACAGCAAATCAGCCTGGGAGTTATGTTCTCGAAAAATATGGTCTAATGTGATTGTGATAAACATACCAAGTTCAGTTTTAATTCGGTTGCACCAGTAAGCCAAATTCAGAACATTCATGGCAAATTCGCCCCTTGCCCATTTTATAGTGACTCTTGAGTCACCATATATCTTCACCTTCCCGATACCAAAGAGATTGGCCACTCGAGAAACACACCACAATGCCAAGAGTTCTGCCTTCATGTTGGTACCCCCTTCCACAGTTCATTCTTAGAGTGAAATAATGTTCCATACTGATATAAATAACCCCTCCGGCGCCACAAACACCCAAATTAGCCGCACCATAAAAAAAAAGAATAGGATCATCGATCCTAAAGTGAAAGCTCCCAATATTACGCGGGCCCGGAGCTTTGTGATCAGTCTGAAATTTCAAATAATGACCCAATGCTGAGTTATAAGCACAGTCCAGACTTGGAGAAGGCTCTTCAAATGTTGCCTTATTCCTCATTCGCCAAACAATCCAGCACACAAAAATAAGTAATGTGGCATGTGATTTAAAGTCCTTGATCCATGATTTCAGAGAAAAATCCACATTTCCCCCACCCCAATTCCCAGAAATACCCAAGATAGAAGAAAATCTCTCCCAAAGACTACACGTAAATGAACAGTCCACAAATAAATGCACAGCAGTTTCAGAAGAACATTTACATAGGATACACTGACTGGGACCATTCCATCCCATCAAAGTGAGTTTATTCCACATTTTCAACCTATCAAGCAACAGAAACCAAGTGAAACACTTAAGTTTTTTAGGAATGGACCATTTCTAAAGTACCTGATGCCACCACTGAGAAGGAAAAATACACCTGCGTTTGATGATACACTTATAGGCAGAGCTCGCAGTCACCTATCCCGTGGTCAAATTGCCAGCCCATACAAGCTCATCCCTGTCATGGCTAATACGAACCCCCGCAGAGTTTAGTGCCCTAAGATATGTATCCCACTCATCAACAACTTCACGGGGCAGATGTAAGTCTACAGAATCCTGCCAATATCCCTGTCTATTATCTTTGACAATAGTGTCCGACGTAATCATCCTGGCAGATTTCAATCTCAATAATAAATTAGAAGATAAATTATAATCAGCAGACAATCCCATGATAGGGTCAATACCTATAGCCACTTCCCGACAATTACCGATTTTCCAGCACAACTCCAAAGCTAACCAACAATATACTTTCATAAAACCATTCCAGATCGGAGAGACACCCCGAACCAGTTTATGAGGTTTCCTTAACCAATGAGAGATTTCACATTTAATATATTTTCCATGGATGACCTTTGTCCAAAGAGAGTTGCCAGTAATAGCCCTCCAGAGACTTTTCAGCCGAAGAGTTTCACTAAAGACAGTAAAATACAGAATTCCCCAACCGCCAGAAGTAGTTGGAAGTGATATCTTCTCCCAACCAACCATGGATAAGCCTGTTTTCTTCAATCCTCTAGTCCATAGAAAGTTGAACATTAATCTTCTCAAGGAATTAATGACCGAGCATGGCACAGGAAGCAAGGAGAACCAATAGACAGGGGTTCCAACAAGGACTGACTTTGCCAGCGTGAGCTTGCCACCAATGGACAGGAGCCGATACGTCCAATGAGAAATCCGAGCTTCAAACTTCTTTATCAACCACTGCCAATCCTAGATAAGATAACCATTTGGCTGAAGTCTAAAACCAAGATAAGTAAAGCCCTCAATAACCTTAAGACACTGATATGGCAAAAAAGCCTGAATGTCCAACATCCGATTCACCTCAACCAAGTTTTCAAACAAGCATGACTTTCTCAAGCTAACCCGCATACCAGAGGCCTTACAAAATAATTCAATAATTCCCTTATAAACCCTCCAGTCCTCCACCGAATCACTGCCCATAATCAGGACATCATCCACAAAAAGAACATGTGTAAGATATAGATCCTTAGTAATTTTCGGTCCCTTTAACCGACCTTCCGACTGAGCCTGAGTGATCAACCTACTTAACCCATCAATGACCAAGAGGAAAAGAAGCGGAGACATAGAGCAACCTTGTCTAATGCCTCAAGAGCAACTAAAAAAGGAAGTAGGTACCCCATTCACAAGGACAGAAATGCTCATAGTGCTCACACATGCCATGATCTAGTTAATGGCAAGTGCTGGCACACCAATCTGAATCATGACAATCCTGAGGAAATCCCAGCTAACATGGTCATAAGCCTTCTCTAAATCTATCTTTAACAGAATGGCTTTTTTCTTCCTGCTTTTAATTGAATGTTGGACTTCCTGTGTTATACCAATAACATCATGGATTTGACGATCCTGTAACAATCCAAACTGTTCAAGACAAATAAATTTTGAGAAAACAAGCTTAATTCTGCTCACAATAATCTTAGAAACAATCTTATACAGTAGATTACAAAGGGCAATGGGTCTAAAGTCCCCAATTGTCTTTGGGTCACCAACTTTTGGAATAAGCGCGATGAAGGTTGAGTTAAGTGCACCAGACACATATCCCCTCTATCTAGTATACTCCACCATCATTAAAATATCCTCACCCGTAATCTCGAAAAAAATGCAAGAACAACTCAACAGTCCAGGCATCCGGCCCAGGACTCTTCTCTTTTGCAAAAGATTTAAGGATCCCCTCCACTTCATCTAAAGATACCTCTTTACACAGCTCCCCAGCCCCCACATCATCAAAAAATATAGGGTAGAGGTGAGCCACCTATAGCTGTGATAGTAAATCACAACCCTTATCATCCGAGTATATTTTTCTAAAATATTTCATGGCCAAATCTTGTAGGTCCCCTTCGCCAGAGAATATCATCCCCTCCTCATTTGACATGCGCCAGATGGTGTTGTTGTTCCTCCAGGCAAAGGCAAATTTATGAAAGAAATGAGTATTTTTATCTCCATAGTTAACCCAAAGTGCCCGACTCTTCAGTCGCCACTCCTGCTCCTCTTTCAAGTAAAATCCTTCCTTTTCGGCTTCAAGTTTCTTAAGAAGCTCCAACCCTTGACTATCTAATGGACACTCCAGATTCTGAGCATATAGCTCATGAAGCTGCGTTTCCACCTCCAACAGTGACTATTTATCCAATAGTTTTCTCTAATGTATCCAATTGGAGGCATTCCTTTTTAAAATATTAAGCTTCCAACACAATCGGTCCATAGGATTGAGATCCTGAGAAATACTGCAATTCAACCATACATCCTTTATAAATGTTTCAAATTCCAGATGAGCCAGCCACGAGCAATCAAATTTGAAGGGGTAATTACGCTGCATAATACTCTCCTCCAGTTGCAAGAAGACCGGCCAATGGTCCGAGATCTTCGACTCTCCCACCCATGATTGATACCAAGCACAGTCATCCAACAATGAAGCTTTAACCAGAAACTTATCTAATCTCTTATAAATGACATCGGCACCACCCCTTCCATTATACCAAGTGGGTACAGGGACCCCTGTGTTGTAATGTACCCACCTGCTGACCCAATGCAAGGAAGGGAACATGGCACTAAAATCTGGGCATTTCATAAAACTCAGCCCACTAATTAAAATCATAAGAATTTAAACATTGGTGTGCAGATACAAATTAGGCAATATGCACAGCGGAATTTAAATCTAATCCACACACACAATTCATGCCCATCCAGCATATCAAAACAGTCATCAAATTGATGCATTGCAGAAGTAAAATACATAGACAGAAAACACTTAACTTCATTGTGCAATTGTCCCAAGCAACTAGCTATGTTGTTGCAACGTTCCACCCAGCCATAGGCTCTTCGACAGCTTATACTGAGTCTGTCCAAAGGCCACCGCCGAGCTGGGCATGATTCTCACAAGGAAAGGGGACATTCACTCTCTCACAACCAATTAATCATTCCATCTGAGCCAATCCAGTCCATAGCTGGGTTTATCAGGCTACAATTGAACCATGGATGCTTATTCTCAAGCTCAAGCTGAAGCAATGAATACCCATACCCAAACCCCAACATATTCGTTTCTCACACAACAAGCACAAACATTGGGCATAGATACACATTTCCAGCAATGGAATTCACAAACAAGATGGCCATAGATTTTCCCCAAATCGTGGTTCACCCAAAACAAGCTGTGGGAAGGGAAATGCATCCACAGGGAGGAAAAACGTTTTCTCCCCAACTCTCTCAGCATTTAACAACAAAAACGATCTCTATGGAACCCTCGTTCCATTCCTCTTCTTCCCCACTGGTATACAACACAAAAACACCCTTCTCTACTGGGAGAATGAAGGAAAACACAGCCAACATGCCTGGAAAACCCCCAGGTAGCTCTAAACTCGTGAGGGAGAAGGAATGATCATGGATAATGGCTTGGGGGAGAAATTCATGGCTCTTTTCTTGCCCAAGGAGACAAACACGATTTTCCTTGAAGGGTGGTTTTCCCATACCCGAATTTGGACAGCCATACCTCCCATTCCCCAAGGCATTGACTACCTCAACCAACTCTTGGGAGAAACAATGATTGGGTACACAAGTCAACATGGGTAGTTGAGGGTTTGCTGGGTTCTCTCATTGACACTTGGCTTGACTTGAGTGGCTCAAGGGTTTGAATGTTTTCCCTCCCAATTCCTTGTAAAATCATGCCCCCATCTCTTGTTGCATTGCATAGCTAGTTGTGGGTATTTTTATTAAAATGCGTATTACATGATATTTGAATTTCCAATGTGCATTGCTAGCACGCAAATCATATGCATCACTAAATCGATGGCGGGGCCTTGGCCTTGAGCTCCTCACCATGATTTCATAACAATATTACATCATTTATAATGTAAATGCCATGGGGTCAAACTGGGGACATTGCATTCCCCTCCCCTTGGAATAACACCGTCCTCGGTGTTCCAACACTTCGGACCATATACCCACTTTACACATGATTCAAAATTCACAAAATGTGACAGGTCTGTCCTGCGTTTCATCCCTTTACTTTGACCTTTCGGGACCAATTCCTTTGGCTTCCACAATCGTTCCTGCTGGCTTGATCGGCTATCTCTGCAGGTGGGCATTGCCCTACAACGATCCCTTTCTTTCATTTACCTTCCAGCTTTTCTACACGTCTGGAATTCCATGGATGCCATCTTTCTTTCTTGCTGTCTTGGCAGCTATTTGAGGAAGATTTCCAGCCAAAACAAATGGCTTTCAATGTCTCTCCTGTGAGACTCCTCACGGCAATTCCTGTTAGGACAAGCATAACACAATAATAAAATTAGTCAACTATTTTCCTAATTGACTTGGAACGTCCATGCTTTACTCATGAGATTTCCACACATTTCATGCTTCCCCACATACACATGAACTCATTCATGTTCATCCTTTCACAAGAAAATAACTATTTCAGCATTCACAATTCATTTCAAGCAATGAAACACAATTTGTTTTCATTTATGACATGCACTCAACAATCCTTTGTTTCTAAGATGCATCAGTCAAAAGGAAAGAGAAGAGTAAGAGTTTCCCCCTGTTAGTCTTGTTCCAATCCGGAGCCACACCATCACTTGTGGTTATATGCTCCTTAGCCTCTTTCACTTCAATGTGAATGCTTGGCGTGCCATTTCTTGGCTATGACACTTTAGTGTCTAAGGTCTGTCTAATGGCTTTCAACTAGGGAACCCTTTCCCATTGTTGCTTACAGAACCTTTCGCTGCTAGGACCCACACAGTTCCATTAGCACCATCTTTCATTACTGCTCACACTGAGCTCTTTAGGACAGTCATATGTCCACATGCATCCTCCAGATGCTTTCATAGTCCTTGCTTCCAGCAATACCTACACTCAATCATTGAGTCAATTCACATGTTTAGTGTATTTTCATTGGGTTTATCTCCAAATGAGAATTTAAGAAATCATAATTAAATCATATACATATGTATATTCATAAGCAAGAGTTGCAAGATAACCAAATACTTATCTTTATTGGATGTCTTCATTTTATCCCACGGGATCCTTCTTCGCTTTCCAAGCATTGGATTTTCCGTGGATACAACAATGAATGTTGGGCCAGCACGCAGGCTACTCCACAGCCATTCGAATAGGCAATGCCAGGCCAGTACGCCGACTGGTTTTATCAATTGTTTAAGGGAATGTTTGGCCAGCACGCCGGCTTCTCCACAACATCAAGTGGTTAATGTTCCCACCAACTATTCTTTGAATTTACCAAGAATTTTATAGTGCCCAACTAGTTACTCTCTGGCTTTACCAAGAATCTTATAGCACCCAACCAGTTACTCTCTGGCTTTACCAAGCATTTTATAGTTCCCAACCAGTTACTCTCTGGCTTTACCAAGCATTTTATAATTCTTTCAGGGTCCTTGCTTCCTATAATGGCCAAGATTTCCAACAAGGAAACAACAGTGTATTAGCTTGGTTGTCACAAGACTTGTACCTGAAATCTTCATTATTCCAAACAAGATATAAATGAAAATGAATACTTATCTGTATTGTGCATTTCTCCTCGCTACTCCACAGGTTTCCTTCTCTGCTTTACAAGCCTTGGATCACCTGTGGGGTGGATGCTTGGCCAGCACACATGCTGCTCCACAACATCATCTGAATAGGTAATGCCAAGCCAGTGCGTCGACTGGGTTTATCAGGCATCCCAAAAAAATCAGTATGCTAAGCTAGTACACCGACTGGGTTTATCAAGCATTTCAAAAATCAGTATGCTAAGCCAGTACGTCGACTGGGTTTATCAAGCATTCCAAAAATCAGTATGCTAAGCCAGTACGCTGACTGGGTTTATCAAGCATACAATAACCATTTCCAAGCCAGTTCTCCAACTGGGTTTGTCAGGAAATAACACCCTTCACTAATACCTCCACAACATGCAAATAACCAATGCCAAGCCAGTACACCGACTGGGTTTATCAAGCATCCAGCAACCATTCGCCACAACACCCAAATAACCAATGCCAAGCCAGTACACCGACTGGGTTTATCAGGCATACAACAACCATTGCCAAGCCAGTACATCGACTGGGTTTATCAGGAAATATGAACAACATAATATGATTACGTGGCTCCTTCTCTTATGCAAACTAGTGGTTCCTTCCGGGAACTCCATAGGTGACTCACTTGACTGCAGGCTAGCATGGCCCCACAATACCCACTCACACTACACAAGGATGATACCCCTTTTTCTGCAACACATCTCCTTGGGCCTATCCATCTCTTCTAGTGTCCTTTAGTGTGAGCGTAGAAAGGTTACCACTGCCCATACAGTCCTCTTGAGCACCCTTGCTTCACTTTGCCTCTTAGCATGCAACACCAAGTTGCATTTGTGTAAGCTGTTAGCACAAGAAGGATAAGCAGGCACATCAGTATTGCTGCTAAAAAATCGTAATCATATTTCATATCATTCACTATCAAGTATTGAAACACCAAGAATGCGTCCATTCTCTTAGGGTGTAGTCAATATTGAAACCCTAACATAACCCATCACCCGAAAGGTATGCATCCCTTTCCGATGTGAGCCATGTAGGCCTTAGTCATACTCAAGCAGTCTAGAATAATAATGAAATAATAAAACATACTCTGCATATTAAATCTAATAACCAGACATGTATATCCTTAGTTAGGGTTACCGAATATCCATTCGTTTCACATATGTATCTTTCTTTAATGGCGAAGAATGGGGGCTCCCTTCTCTGAGTCAACAGTCCTTCGGTTTGCCACCCCAATCTTTTCATGTTCCTTAACCCACACATGCCTTCTTGGCATAATTTTACTGTCTCACTCACATGCTTTACCAACATGTAGTTCGGTTGAGACATTACCAACATTTACAATGGCGTTTCACCCGAAACCCATTTCCAAAGCATGGGATCCTTCCCATTTAGTTTGGCTTCTGCAGGCCATCACACATGGTCTTCCTGCAATGTGTCATCCTGGCACACTTTATCAAATAGCCAAACAGTCAACAACATTTAGCAATAAGCTTCAAATATGATTGTTCCATAACCAATCAATAGCATTAATAATTAAATTCAATATGAATTTATAATCCTGTCTCCTACAGAAATGGATTTGCTTAGCAATGAGTCCCTCCTCATATTGTTTGGCTCTTGTAAGTGGTATCATTCTGCCCATTATGGTTTCACCCTTGCTACCATACATGAACATCCACCTACAACATGTCCTCCTGACACAATTCTATAGAAGCCAAACAGTCATTAGCAATTATAAGCAAATTTGTAAATCTGTTTTCCTACAGAAATTAGATTTGCAACTATGAGACTATTCTCATAAACTTAAACCAGACAATTTTCATATTTGTTTCATGCATAAATTTACAACCATGAGAACCTTCTCATAACCTTTGACTTCTGCACATGGTAGATCTCGGTCTTTACTATGGACTTATCCTCATTGCCATACGCAAGACTTTTCTACCTGAAAACTGAAACTCCAATCAGCCAAACACGTTGTGAGTATCTATGCACATAATCATTCATTGCCATAACAGTCACTGAAGTGATCTCAGAATTATAATACTCAATAATTCAAACACCTTCAGCTGTTTAACATTTGAAATGCAATGAAATATATGTACATTTCTATATATGCACCATTATCACAATAAAATTGCAAGACACAGATACACTATCCATGTAAGTTAAATAAACTGTAAATACTCATTACTTCATAGCCATATTCTTTTTATCCAACTCTGTCATTCCAACCGAGCACTTTGGTAGCCCATCAACATGTCTACCTTCCACATGCAATCATTCTCCTGCATTCATAGCAGCTCAGGAAATGGTCTCAGTATTAACACTGGTTCACCATTTCATCGATTATCTAATTGCATTGAAACATATATATTACAACCATGCATTCACACAATGCATCTCAACATGTGCACCCACACTTATGCATGCACATTCACAACATTTACATAATCTTTTAATGTGCATTCACTCAATGCATACCCCTCAATACAACCTTGCATTAATCCATGAATACTATGCATTCCAACATACTATGGCCTAACCATGATTACTACATACAGCATGCACTACCATGACAGGTCCATAAGTCCTCAGTTGCTTTGGTTGTTAAACTCACAACCAATATTCACAAATGGCATGATATGAATGCATTGAGGTTTCTAGAAACTATAGGGTGTAAGGCTCCCTGCCTTCACCTACCCGCACCTGACCATACTTGGTAGGTTAACATTCACATTTAGGCACTCAATACCACACGCAAACCAAATCATCATAGTTTAACTGTAGTTGAAGGGATCTTACCAAATCCTATTTCAACATTCATGCAATTAAGCACCGTTAACCCTTACCTGCATGGTTGTTATTAATATCGCTTGATGTTACCTGATCAGTCGGCCTCTTACCAAGGCTACTCAGTCATTTTGCCAACATCATGATCATGGATTTATTGCACCATCCTCTCTTCATGAGGTTGTATGCAACAATCATCGTCCACATCCTTAGCCATGCTTCGGTTGTCTTTGGTCCTACAACCAATCTGAACACAACTTATTATTAGCAACCACAATCATTATCTTAAGTGGCTCATTGCATTTGTAAATCCTCGCTTTTACCAATATGCAATATCATATACATGCAAAAACATTTTCACATGCACTTGTGCAATATGACATCTATCTATCCCTTTTGCATTTCCAGCATTCCTATGCCATAACTTGTAAAATACCAAAAACAATAGCAATAGCAGAGTTAAGGAATTATCCCCTTCCAAGCATGACATGGGGTCCCTTCTCCATGTCATAGCTGATCCTTTTCTTGGTTTCCCTACCAAGTACACAAGGAATCATTAGCTATGATCTTCTCACGAATTAGCAATTCAGTATATACATACGTATATAACATTCATTATGCCATTCTTATGATATAAACAAAGATAGTTTAAGGTGAGGCATTTTCCCTTTCATCTTCCATAATGGATATCACAACCAATTTCTCTTGCTGAGAATTCCATCTTTTATGCAATCTATGCTCCTCATCCCAAGAGTGCATTTCACACTTTCAATGACTGTCTCTGGGAGACGACGGGGGTCAAGGGGGCTTGCCCCCTTGTGTAAATCCTTCCATTTCGCGCAATCTGGCGCATAAGTTCCATGGCAATTTTTCCATTTTCGGCACCTGAGAATCTCCCTGAAAACTGGCTGAAATTCCTTGTTTTGGAGCAACTTGTGGAGTTCTTCCGCAATTCTGGAGTTCTTCTGCAATTTCGGAAGAGGATTCCTTCCGTAGTTTCGGAAGAGAATCCCTTCCACAGTTTCGGAAGACACTAGGAAATTCTTTCCACAGTTTCGGAGCGGTTTGTCGAACACTTCCGCAATTGTGGGGCGGTTTGCGGAATGCTTCCACAATTACGGGGCGATTTGCTGAGTGCTTCCGCAATTGCGGGGCGACTTGCGGAATGCTTCCGCAATTGCGGAACGATTCGCCGAAGTCTTCCGCAGTTGCGGAATGATTCACGGAACTCTTCCGCAGTTTCGGAACGATTCGCCGAACTCTTCCGCAGTTTTGGAACGATTCACCGAACTCTTCCGCAATTGCAGAATGATTCGCGGAATCCTTCCGCAGTTTCGGGACAACTTCCCGAACTCTTCCGCGTTGCGGAACAACTCGCGGAATCCTTCCGCAATTTCGGAAGAGAATTCCTTCCGAAAATTTCGGGCAGAACTCATAGAAACTTAGAAAAATTTTGAAAATTTGAAAATTTTTGAAATTTTTCTTAACTATCAATGTTGAGCAGGAAGCATACTTACCTCTACACCTATGATAGGTATCCCCATAAAGGCCCAATGCTGCAACTAGTGGATCTGATACCAAAATGTAATGTACCCACCTGCTGACCCAATGCAAGGAAGGGAACATGGCACTAAAATCTGGGCATTTCATAAAACTCAGCCAACTAATTAGAATCATAAGAATTTAAACATTGGTGTGCAGATACAAATTAGGCAATATGCACAGCGAAATTTAAATCTAATCCACACACACAATTCATGCCCATCCAGCATATCAAAACAGTCATCAAATTGATGCATTGCAGAAGTAAAATACATAGACATAAAACACTTAACTTCATTGTGCAATTGTCCCAAGCAACTAGCTATGTCGCTGCAACGTTCCACCCAGCCATAGGCTCTTCGACAGCTTATACTGAGTCCGTCCGAAGGCCACCCCCGAGCTGGGCATGATTCTCACAAGGAAAGGGGACATTCACTCTCTCACAACCAATTAATCATTCCATCTGAGCCAAGCCAGTCCATAGCTGGGTTTATCAGGCTACAATTGAACCATGGATGCTTATTCTCAAGCTCAAGCTGAAGCAATGAATACCCATACCCAAAACCCAACATATTCGTTTCTCACACAACAAGCACAAACATTGGGCATAGATACACATTTCCAACAATGAAATTCACAAACAAGATGGCCATAGATTTTCCCCAAATCGTGGTTCACCCAAAACGAGCTGTGGGAAGGGAAATGCATCCACAGGGAGGAAAAACGTTTTCTCCCCAACTCTCTCAGCATTTAACAACAAAAACGGTCTCTATGGAACCCCCGTTCCATTCCTCTTCTTCCCCATTGGTATACAACACAAAAACGCCCTTCTCTACTGGGAGAATGAAGGAAAACACAACCAACATGCCTGGAAAACGCCCAGGTAGCTCTAAACTCGTGAGGGAGAAGGAATGATCATGGATAATGGCTTGGGGGAGAAATTCATGGCTCTTTTCTTGCCCAAGGAGACAAACACGATTTTCCATGAAGGGTGGTTTGCCCATACCCGAATTTGGACAGCCATACCTCCCATTCCCCAAGGCATTGACTACCTCAACCAACTCTTGGGAGAAATCAATGATTGGGTACAAAAGTCAACATGGGTAGTTGAGGGTTTGCTGGGTTCTCTCATTGACACTTGGCTTGACTTGAGTGGCTCAAGGGTTTGAATGTTTTCCCTCCCAATTCCTTGTAAAATCATGCCCCCATCTCTTGTTGCATTGCATAGCTAGTTGTGGGTATTTTTATTAAAATGCGTATTACATGATATTTGAATTTCCAATGTGCATTGCTAGCACGCAAATCATATGCATCACTAAATCGATGGCGGGGCCTTGGCCTTGAGCTCCTCACCATGATTTCATAACAATATTATATCATTTATAATGTAAATGCCATGGGGTCAAATTGGGGACATTACATGTGCAGACATCAATTAAGTCATTAGTAATAAGCAGCTCCGAGAAGAAATAAGCTAAAACATCCATTTGAGATTTCTGACCCCAAATTTCCTGAGCAAGTCTAGTAAAATTTAAGTCACCCGCCATTATGATATTGTCAAGGTCAAGGATATGAGATGATTGTAAACCAATCCAGAAACCCTCCCTATTCTTATAGGGAGCATAGCAATTCAAAATAGATAACTGATAATTAGAGAATCTGCAAACACCTTTCAACAAGATACCCCAAGGAATTTGAAATACAGAAAAAGCATAATATCTCGGATCCCAAGCCACCAAAAGACCCCCCGACATTCCAGTCGAACTGATGGCTGAAACCTCCCATCCACCAAGAATGCTTACAATCTTAGAAATCGCTTGAACATCTTCACACATAGTCTCCTGCAATAATAGAACACCAGGGTGGGTAGTAGCAATAAGGTTGGTAAGGGCCCTAACCTGCAACACCCTTCCCAAACCTCGAATGTTAAGAGAATAAATAGACATTAGGGAACCCTAGAAGGGGAGGATGCTGCTCTAAGGCTCCCACAACTCACAGAAGAATCCAAACGCCCCACCCCTAAATCAATTCTGGAAGAAATAGAGATAGGGACCTCACTTTCAGAAGAATCCAAAGCCTTACGACCGTTTTTTCGGGCTTTTCGAAGGGTAACATTACGGAATCGAGCAGAGTTTATAGATTAAACCAATGGATTAGGGGTAGGGTTTTTAGAGAATATCGGAAGAGGAGAGACAGTCCCACCACAATCCAAAATTTCAACACCGGCATCCCCCACAAACAAATACTCCCCAGCAGTGGCAATGCCACACTCCAAATCAATCGGATGAATATCAGTCCCCCCAGAGAGTAAACCCCCAACAGAATCATCGCCCTGGCCCATGGGAGAAATACCATGACAGGATGAACCCTCCAGAATCGACAAAGAGCCCTCCCCAAAAAGATCCCTACAAACATTTGGCTTAAAACAAGCATTCTCACATCCATAACCTTGTAAAATCTTCTCAGGAAAATCAATAGGTAGACCAGAAACCCCAGCAGTAATCCTTTTATCTAAAGACGTAGCCGCATCCCACATACCCTCAAATTCAGCATCAGAAATAACCTGAGATAATGGCAAATTAGGAATAATAGACTTACCAGGACACGTCTTCAAACCCTGGGCCTAGACCTTCGCAGAAGTAGCCACGACCATCACAGGTGAAGGAGAATGTGAGGAAGGACAAGGAGACAGAAATTGTGGACATTGTAACCGAGTGTGTCCCGTTTGCCGGCAGAGATAGCATCGGAATGGGATCTTAAAATAGTCCAACCGCTGGCGCCAGACCCGCGACCCCCAAACCAACTCAATTTCAGCAGGAAGCCCACCGGCCATTTCAAATTCCACCATAACCCTAGCAGCTCTACGGTCAAAACCAAAGAGTGAGGACTTATCAAGTCTCACAAAGCGCCCCACAGAATTTGCTATGCCCATCAGGATATTCTCCGACCATAACTCAATCGACAGTCCAGGAATGAGAAGCCAAAGATGGCGGAAGCACTGCTTTTCCTTTAAAGGGTCGAAGGCCAAGTGCCATTGCTTCAAGCAGAAGGAACCGTCTTTGAAGCACCAGAATCTTTTCAGAATAACCCCAACATGATCAGACTTTGAAAAAATGAACATCAACCACCCGTTTAAGAGTTGTATCACCCGCGGCATATCCCCCACCAACGGTAACCAATGCTTTCTTACCCACTCCACCAAATCCTTCTGATCCCCAGCAGTGTATTCAAGCCTACCCACCACAGCACAAGAAGAAAGCATCTCAATGCGATCTAAGTTTGTCTCCTGTGAAATATGGAAGCTATCCAGCCCCTCCCTGACCTTGATAACTTTAGCCATGCGGCGCTTACAGGCCTTTTCCCCCCTGTACCAAGCAGGCCAAGGAGCAAAGGATTTAGTACAACACTCCCGCAAAGGATCCTCACCAGAGGCAGAACGACAATGTCCCCCCCGTTCAGCAGAAGAGAAAGGTAAACGTTCACTCAAAGCGACGAAAGGGGATCCAGGACCCGGTATCTCGGAGAGATTACCCATCAAAACCCTATCCACCGGCAGCTGTCAAAAGATGACTGGACCACTGCAACGTGTCACCCAATAGAGGAATAGTACCAGAAATAATAAACAATCACAATCTGCGGAACAATCACCCACAGTACCACCTAGAGCAAACCCCAACTCTAAAAAGACAAAACCTTCCCCAAATGTAGCAGGACTGAAAAAAACATAGTCAGAAGAGACCAATATTATGTAACACACGTCAGCTTGTACTTCCCACTTATTTTTATACATGGCTAGTACTAGGTTGGTTCATGGTGAACCAACTTGACTCCATGTCGGTTCTACAAATATTCTCAGCTTCAACTGGTGATTACAGTCCCACCCTGCAGCAACCAGAGGCAGAGCTCCTCCGAAACCCTAACCAAAGCCATACAATCTTCAAAGTTTGATTCACTTCAGAGTTCTCCAAACCTTGAGTTTCCTTATTCTTAAAAAGTAAAACAAAGTAGTTAAGTCTTTTTGTTAAAAAAATGAAGCTTGATTTTGTATGTCGAGTGTCGAATATTTTGCTATCCATGATTGCATAGCTCTAGGGTAACTCATGGGATGATGAAAGCTCCAATTGAGGGATAACCTCTAGTCACTTGACAAATCTTTGATGTCGGATGTTGGGCTCTTGGGGCATGGTTTACAATATTGACAAGATCATTAAAACGCCCCTCTTTCTCTTTCTCTTTCTCTTTCCGAAGAGAGCGATTGTTGACTAAACGATAGGGCTACACCTCAAAGAGTAGAAATTCCTTCGCAATATCAGTGCAGAACTTTAACTCTCGAGAAAGCAAAAGTTGATTCACTCCAATTTGTTACCTGCTCTGTCCACTGTACATGGGAAGTTGTGAAAGGAACATCTTGGGATTCAGAAAAAGTCTACAGCGGAAAACGAGTGAAGGCCACGTCCACGCTTTCCAAGGCACTGGTGATGGGAATCGAAGACCACCGGTTAGGGTGTTTCCTCGACGTGCTTCTTCCACACGTCTTCCTCTCTGTAATTATCTCTGACCGACAATACTCGCCCGACGCGTATAAATCCATCACACCCAAGCTGAACGCATTGCATTCGTTGGCTCATCTGGCTCGTTCTTCATTTTCTTGAGCCATCTCCCTGGCCGTTCCACGGTTTCGAACGCGCGACCATGGTGAAGATCTGCTGCATTGGGGCAGGGTACGTGGGCGGGCCAACAATGGCCATGATCGCGTTCAAGTGCCCGGAGATCGAAGTGGTGGTGGTGGACATCTCTGTGTCGCGCATCAACGCCTGGAACAGCGACCGCCTGCCGATATTCGAACCCGGGCTGGAGGAGGTTGTCCGGGCCTGCCGTGGCAAGAATCTCTTCTTCAGCTCCGACGTCGAGAAACATGTTGCGGAGGCGGAGATCGTGTTCGTCTCCGTCAACACGCCCACCAAGACCCGCGGGCTTGGTGCCGGCAAGGCGGCCGACCTGACCTACTGGGAATCGGCCGCCCGAATGATAGCCGACGTGTCGAAATCGGACAAGATCGTGGTGGAAAAATCGACTGTGCCGGTGAAAACCGCAGAAGCGATAGAGAAGATTCTCACCCACAACAACAAGGGGATCCACTTCCAGATATTGTCTAACCCCGAATTTCTGGCCGAGGGGACCGCCATTGAGGATTTGGAGAAGCCCGACAGGGTTTTGATTGGCGGGCGCGAGACCGCGGAGGGCCAGAAAGCCGTCGCGGCGTTGAAGGCGGTTTATGCCCACTGGGTACCCGAGGATCGAATCATCACCATGAATCTCTGGTCCGCCGAGCTCTCGAAGCTGGCCGCGAATGCCTTCTTGGCGCAGAGGATTTCGTCGGTAAATGCCATGTCGGCCCTCTGCGAGGCCACAGGGGCCGACGTTGCCGAAGTTGCGTATGCTGTCGGGAAAGATTCTCGAATCGGACCACGGTTTCTGAACGCTAGTGTCGGATTCGGCGGGTCGTGCTTTCAGAAAGATATCTTGAATTTGGTGTACATCTGTGAATGCAATGGGCTGTCGGATGTTGCCAATTACTGGAAACAGGTTGTCCATATCAATGATTACCAGAAGAGCAGGTTTGTAAACAGGGTCGTGTCGTCCATGTTCAATACGGTGTCGGGGAAGAAGATTGCGGTCTTAGGGTTTGCGTTCAAGAAAGATACCGGGGATACCAGAGAAACTGCTGCCATTGATGTGTGCCATGGGTTGCTGGGTGACAAGGCCCAGCTGAGCATCTATGATCCACAAGTGACCGAGGATCAGATCCGGAGGGATCTTGCCATGAACAAGTTCGATTGGGATCACCCTCAGCATCTTGTGCCCAGCAGCCCCACCGCCTCCAAGCAGATCAGTGTTGTATGGGATGCTTATGAGGCTACCAAGAATGCTCATGGGGTCTGTATTCTCACTGAATGGGATGAATTCAAGAACCTGGATTATGGTAAGATCTATGAGAATATGGAGAAGCCTGCCTTCGTCTTCGATGGTCGCAATGTCGTCGATGCCGAGAAGCTGAGGAAGATTGGGTTTATTGTGTACTCTGTCGGGAAGCCTCTGGATCCATGGATCAAGGATCTGCCTGCTGCACCTTCAAGTTGAGAGGTGCAGCGGACCGTAATTCTGAATTCTGAATTCTGCTGTCGATTCAACTGAGATAAGGGCCCTACCATTCCTGGTACATACCCTTTGGTAATTCTGGTTTTCATTCAGTTGAGATCAGAATCCTAGCATTCCTAGTTTATGCCTTATAATTTTGGTGTTTGTCGTTCAATTCTTCTTTTTAAAAGTATTCCAATACTTCATTTATTGTAGATTTCTCGGCAATTCAAGTATCACTCAATTCTATTCTGAATGATTGCTGGTTGTCTTTTAGTTACCATAAGCAACTTGATCTTCTTCCATCAATTAATGAGGAAAGCTAATGCAAGAGGCAGAGCATTTTGTTTCGTCCATATTTTGTTTGAAGCGTTTTGATGGGTTTGTTTGAAATTCCCTAGAAAGTTGAAATTTTATTAACAAGAAAAAGGAAATTACAAAATTTGTTTTAACTGAGCTGTCACGAGTTGGATTAGGAGCTATTGAACCCTGAGCATACTCCAAGTCTGTTCCAAATACTGTTTGCCTCCATTCTAGTTAATGGGATGATTAAATAGCCTTATTTCCATTGCTTTGCTGAAATCCATGATTAAATAGCCTTATTTCCGATTGCTTTGCTGAAATCCGATGAACAAAAAATTCTTCAGTCTGATTACCATGTGGTTCAAATTGATCACTTTGTTGTTCAAACGGCAATTCTAACAATCTGAGTGGATTCAGAAGCCATGAATCATACTTCGATTCCAGTTCTGAATTTTGCATTGAACAAAAAATTCTTCAGTCTGATTACTATGTGGTTCAAATTGATCACATTGTTGTTCAAACAGCAATTGTAACAATTTGCTCTTGGGTGGATTCAGAAGCCATGAATCATACTTAGATTCCAGTTATGAATTTTGAATTGTAATTACTATGTGGTTCAAATTGATCATTTTGTTGTTCAAACAGCGATTCTAACAATTTGCTTCTGAGTGGATTCAGAAGCCATAGAATCATACTTAGATTCGAGTTTTGAATTTTGAATTGATGAAATTACAGATTTGAGACTATTGCAATTTCAACTTCAATTTCTCTGGACGGATTCGAGGCAAAATCTTTCAGGGACTAGCGATTTGGTTAAATATTTTAGGTTAACCTTCTCTTTCCATTCAATTTCGTTTTGTACTGGCCTATCTTTCCATTCAACTTCATTTCGTACCCAGAAAAAGAACGAATATACTCAACTGGCGAATTGAATTGAGTTGTTAACAAGATTATCTGCCTCTTTCAATTCAATTTCACTTTGTACTTGGCGAAAGAAGGAATATAACCCAATTTACAAACTGAATTCAATTGAGTTGTCAACAAGATTGTATGACAAAATTAGGGACATTTCAGCAAAAAATGACATTCTCAGATTCAATAAAAGCAAACTAAATCCAGCAATAACTAAATTGAAATAAGATCTTTGAAGGACACTTAAACCTTGTCAACTGAATTAACTTCGACCTCGACAGAAATATTAACAAGAAGCTGCACTACTTCCAGTACAAAATGTGATGATTTAATATTTAATCCGATTGCAATTTTTTTTACATTTTAAACCTATTCAGTGTCAAGGAATCAAAAAAGGCCAGGCCAAATACAAATTTAATTTACATTTAAATATTTTTAATACCTCCCCATCCCCGAATCCTAGTAGGGAATATTACCTCAACAGAAAATATTAATAACAGGCAGTTCAACTAGATGAATAAAAACCGATCATATAATTTTTTTTTTCCAAACATTGATTTGTTTAAAATCTCTGAATCGTAGAAGAAAATATTACATCAACAGAAGTAGAAAGTATTAACAAGAAGCTGCTTTACTCGATGAATACAATCTGAATATAATTTTATTCAAGCGCTGAAAACGCTGAATCAATGTTAAGTTTTTAATCCCTCTCCGTACCTGCATCCACTTCAAGTGTTATCCCTCTCCATAGTTGCATCCCCTTCAAGTTTTTTTTTCAAAATGCTTTCCTCTTTTCATGCCTGAATCCACTTCAAGTTTTTAAACCTTTCTCCATACCTGATTCTACTTCAAGTTTTTAAATATTTCTTCCTGCCTGAATCTTTTGGACTTAAGATGAATCTGTGCAGAAAAAAGGTAGAAACCTTTCTCCATGCCTGATTCCGCTTCAAGTTTTTAAACCTTTCTCCATGCCTGAATTTTATACTACCTTTCTCCATTCCTGAATCTTGGACTAAGATGAATCTATGCAAAATATACGAATCTTCGACCAAAATAATCCATATGCAACTTTACTAGATGAGTACATTTACAAGGTTTTAAAAAAAAAATTAATGTCTAAATCTCAGATGAAAATGAATCTAATCTTCGGCTGGTTACGAGTTTCACCGTTGCACAAAACAAACTTTAACAGTGTTTTGTTTTCATATTTATAAATCGTTTTGGGTTTCAAATGACATGTTAAACTTTTAATAAGTATATTATTATAATAAATTATTTGGTCAGACTGTCAAATTATATGACTAACTTAAACTTAAGTATGTATTTACAAAATATCTTCTTAATGTGTAAGCATCAAAATTCATTATGTTCCTAAAAATGTATTTTGTCTTAATCCTCTATGTATATCTCTCATTATCACTACATTAAGGATATATAAATTTATTATTTATCTCTTTTATATATGTCAATGTAAGTTTATTATTTATCTCTATGTATCTCTCATTATCACTACATCACTACATTCATTATTACTACATTAAGTATATATATGTTTATTATTTATCTCTTTTATATATGTGAATGTAGGTTTATTATTTATCTCTTTTATATATGTCAATGGGACTCATTTGAATAAACATCTAATCTTGTGCATTTTTGTGCATTTGAAGAAACATCTTATTTTGTGCATTTTGATATCTTGCAAGAGGAGCTCCTTCCTAGAAGATGCTTTTTATTTTTTCACTTTTTAATTTTAGACATTGAATTATTAAATTGGATCTTTTTATTGTTATTTGGTCAATAATATTGGGTATTAGAGCAAGCAATCCTTAGTTTTTCAACTTTAAAAGAGTTATCTTACCATTTTCACTATAAAGGTTTCTTAAGATTATGAAATTGAATTGGACTTAAGGATTATAAAGAAGAAATATCAATGTATGTTGGATCAAAATTTTAAGATCTGATTCACTACAATTTTCAGAGTTACAAATTGTACAATTTAAAGGAGTTTATGTCAAGTCTTCAAATCAATCTTAAACAAGTGGCTTCAATAAAATAGTCATATCTTAATATTGTGAAATCTAAACTAAGTACCACTTATGGAATTGGAAATAAGATAGATTGTGTAGTAGATTGGGAAAATTAGTGGGATGTGAGTTTATATAAGTTCACTTACATGAAAGATCCCAAAATTAACAACTTTAGGGATAGTGAACCTAGCTGTTGATTTGCAAATCTGAATTCAGCGAGACTTATGATATTGTGAAGAAGAAATATTGAGGATGTTACATGTCAAAATTTAGTGTCATAGGTGCAAATGTTTCAAAGATACATCAATTATGAAGTTTCTCTATAGAGAAATCCCTTTCTTTTGATTGGAAGGTGTAATTGAGGTGATTGAAACTATGTTTGAAAGATTAAGTAAAGGAAAATCTGTTGGTAATAGTTTTTTTACCATTTGGATTAACTACTTAAGTTGTGGGAATTGGAATCATATTTATAAAGCAAATCTTAACCCCAATTGTTGTAGTAAGGTTATTGCCATCATGCCCATGTGTAATAAGACAAATGTTAATCTTGCAAAGGCTCATCCATGATATAAGATGGGAATTAATATGTGGAATTTTATTTTCTAAGTTGGAAGGGTGAATCATTGACCTCCAAAATGTGGCAAGGAGAACATAATTTCAAACATTTCAAGATGCTAACTAGTCAAATTTTGAAGACGTTGAGATAGACATGGAAAGCAAGGCAGGTATTAAAGACACGAGGGAGGTAATTAGGAAAATAACACATCTCTATAGCATAACTTATCCTTGCAAAGATCATAAGGGTGAATTATTATCACATAAAGAAAACAAAAGGATAAGTCTTGATAACAAAAGTATTCATCACATTAGAATCCACGAAAACACGACTTCGGCTTCAAATTGAGAACTAATTCATTCCCAACATATATACTAGGAAGTTTGATGGTAATGATCCCAATAGGTGGATATTACATTTGGAACAATATTTTTATCAACACTAAGGGTTGACTCGACAAAAGGTAATGGTTGCATCCTTATATTTAGAACCTAGTCAATTTGTGTGGTATCGATGACTTTGTAACCACAAAGAAATCGTCCATTGCTTGGACCATTTTTACAAATGCATTGCTAGCACATTATGGAGATAGTATGAGCAACCCATTCTTTATTCAAATAACAAATCTTAAGCAAAGTAGTTTAGTTATAATGTACATCTAAAAAATTTAGAACTTGATTTATAGAGTGGAGGATATTCTAGATGATAGATTGTTGGATCTCTTTATGGTTGGATTAAAGGAGACAATCCAATATGAGATGTGTCTCTTTAAGGCCTACATCCTTGGATAAGGATTTTAGTGTGGAAAAGAGAGTTGGAGGTAAAAAAATGTACACTAGAAGGTTTTCAATAACACCAACAAAGATCACAATCTTCCATCTCTTAACCACATTAATTCTACAAGGTTGACACCTCAACAAATGGATAAAACAAGAGAAGGGATTATGTTGCAACTATGATAGTATGTATAGTAACAAGCATAAGTGAAGAAGATCAATAAATCATTTTACATAGATTTCGAACAAGAAGAGCCTTAGAGCCTTTTCTAGATCCAAAACTAGAGAAGACCATTCCCACCATATATTTTCATTCATTGGACAACATTAACACTCCAAAACTCTCATTATAAAGATATATTAAGAAATAGAAGGTAATAGTTTTCATGGATGGTGGTAGTACCCATTTACCACAAATTAACAAAACTTATTAATTGCTTTATATATCCAACTCTAGAGTTTCAAGTAATGATTGCAGATTGAGGTACCACAAAATATTCAAGCATGTCCCATGGTATTAATCATTATGGGAAACTATTTCTTCGATATCCTAATAATCACTATATCATTGGGTTGTGTTGATGTTTTAGTGGTCCAATGGTTAAGAACATCAAGAACAATAACCCCAAACTTTGAGCAACTTTTCATGAGATTTTCTCAAAAGGCAAGGAAAATTCATTTAATTCTTGATCCTCTCTAACATCTGACCTTACATATATCCCTATTTTAACATAAGTGAGATTGAACGCATTGTGCAAGACATGCTAGATGTTGACATTGTTGGACCAAGTCAAAGTGATTTCTCTTCTCTAGTGGGATTGGTTCACAAAAATAATTCTTCATGGCATGTGTCTAGATTATCTATTAGCCCATGGCTACCTATACAATCATAAAGTACTATATGACCTCTTTATGTGTTTCATATCATAGGATATAGTTTTATCTTAAGTAGGTATTAGATTATATTTTGCTTCCCCTTATCCTTATCTCTTTATGAGGTGTTTTATCCATATCCATTGATAAGGTGTTGATGTGAGATCAAATCTAATTCAAGATGTGGTTGCATCCATGTAGTATATAATTGTATCCTTGATATGAATATATGAGCATCGGTTAATTCATTTTTTGCGATCGCTTATGTATCATTGCATATATTGTTTGCTCTATTCTTTAACATGTGTTAGAGCCACTTAAAGGCCTAGTAGCTCCTCCATGTTAGTGGTCCATGAGAGGTTCAACACAAATATAAAATGAAAGTTCCAATGCGACACAACTTGTATAAATCCTTATGCTTCTTATCTTTTGGATTTAGAGTGAAAAATTTGAATTATTATCTTCGCACTATGAATGTGAATCTATTGTTTCAATCTTAAATCTTGTATTATTTCAATTTTTTTCTTTGCACTATGAGCGAGGGGTCTGAGTAATAATAATATATATACAAGCTTCATGAAGTCCTTGTAGTTCATGTTGTTTTCTACTATAAAAGTAGCTCACTCAATTAATACTTAGATCCGTTGACAAGGTCAAACAATGAGAAGATTCTAGTGTATACATGTAATACAAAGAGCATGTTGGATGCTTATTGAGCATATAGATCTAATTCTTGCAAAGGTATAAATTGATACATTGATTTACATTTGGGGTTGTTGACTTGTTGAAGAATAATGAGATGTATCATTGTTGGATCCTTGATCTACATTTGAATAAAAAAATCTATGATGTTTGAAATATTTTTTTTTTAAAGATCTAAGGCAAATTACAAAGTAATATGCATGCTACAATTATAGATCTTGTATTACCAATCTTGAATTCTTGATTGTAAATTGCATTAGATTGCACTCAAATTTTGTAGGAGGTGTTTTCATTCTAATCTGCCCAATCCATGATACCATAGAAAATCAATTAAGCTTGTCCTCACCATATCAAATTCCTAATCAATTTCTATGTTTTTTGAAGAGAAATTGATTCATCCCAAATGAGTAGATCCACACAAATAAGAGGTGGAAATTGGTTCCCACCATCTCTAGATTAAATGAAATATGCCATAGTAGGATGAAGGATTGATTTTTAGGTCATGTTTCACTGGTGACCAAATGGACTTATGAGGGATATTTGCACACTGAAGTTGAGTTGATAATCTTTATCCCCATCACAAGGTAAATATCACCATCACCACCACAAAGAAAATATCACCATATTCACGTCTTCTTGTTCAATCCACACTCTGAGAAAATTTGAAGGAAAAACATACCATGATTTCTAAAGCAAGGTTGCCATGAATACTTTGATCGAAGGCCAAGCCACAAGGTACCTTCTACGTGGAACTTATGAACATGAGGGATTTTCCTTTTATGTGGATGTGTTCACATTTATTCTTATGATGGTTTTGTGATAGTTTTATTCATAGAGCAATATTGTAAATCACATCATGGTTGAGCCTCTATGAAAAATTTAACATGTTCAATGACACATAAGAATCAACATTGTGAAATCAATAGATTTTTGCACCACACCCATTCTTTGCATAGAATTTTCCAAATCACACAATGCAAAGAAGACAAGACTGTTGAAATTTGTAATGAGGAAGGTCCTTCCCCATGATTTTGATGTCACATGTGGGGGACAAAGTTGTCTTTCCTAGTGTTACTTTGTAAATATAATAAAGTGACTTTTATATTTTAAAAGTGAGTTTCACTCAAGTAATGTGGGTCCCTTATGTAAATGTGCATTTATTTATTATTAAAAGGAATTAAATGTACAATTAATGATGACCCTTTAGATCTTTTTAATCCTAGCCATTCATTGAGGAAGTTAGGATTATTAAAGGTAGTTAGGATTTATGATCGGTTTAAGTGATTATTTAAACACTTTGAAAGAATAAGATAAGACATCAAGAGAGAAGAGAGTGAGAGGGAGAGAAATCATTTCTAATTTATGAGAGCACATTTCCCAAGGAAAACCATTGGCATAGTTCCCAAGATCATTTCTGCAAACAGTCCGTACATATTTTGTTGGCACATAAATCAAGGTGATCCGTACAGTCCGTATTCCTCTGTTGGCACAAAAATCAAGGCATTATGTTGGCACAGAAACTGAGGCAGTCCATACACAGTTTATACACTTCTACTGGCACAGTTTTCGAGGCAGTATGTACACCGTACAACTTTCAGAAAACTGCACAATCTGTACAGTAAAATGCTGGCACACAGTTCAAGGCAGTCCGTACCATGTATGTACATCAGTCTGATTTTTGCAGAGATAAGTTGGTTTATTTGCATTTAAGATTTTTCTTGCTGAAGAAAATAATTTCCGAGTTGTGAGAAATTTCAGTTTTGTTCTCATTTAATAAAAATATATCTCTCTGGGTTTTTCTCTTGTGAGGTTTTTCCTTGGGCTTGGACCTAAATTCATGTGTTCACAGTCTACAGTATTTGAGTATTTGTTTCATTGAGTATTTCTTGTTCAAGTCATTTTTTATCCTAAATAACTCAGAGCAGCATTAAATCATTTATGAATCAAAGTGTTTGAAGAAATGTCTGAATGAGGGTTTACAACATTTTCTTTAAATTTTTACAAAGAATGCATAAAAAAAAGAATGAACAAAAGGCACTACTTGATATCTTTTTACTAGAACAAAATCCAACAAAAAAAGTGTTGTTGCTCACAATTCTCCCTTCCTAGATCACCCTCTAGACAACCCATCTCATTCCCCTTAAATTAAGGAGAAATTAGATATGCAAATAGTGACATAATGCCTGAAGCTATAGGGACCCATAAATTTTTGTGTCTCTTCTACCGTGGCCACAACCAAGCTCTAGATGATAAGACATAATGTCTTGAGCTCATGCACAACACATGTGCCAATTGCAAAGTGTAAGGAGGTAACACTTTATGTTATAGGTCAAACTTGCACCTCTCCGTCCGTGATCACCTTGAGCTGTTGATCACACAAAAGGACAACTTGGATGGAGGAGCATGTTGACCTTAGATGATATTTTGACTCACTCCATTTCCTGACATTACTGGAAAAACCCAAAAAATATCATTCTGATATATGAGCGCTACTCTACTTAAAGAGACTAGCGCCCATACGCTACTCCAGTGTATAATAGTAGCGCCCATATCTTTCTATACGCTACTCCTTCTCAACATAGTAGCGCTCAACATTTAAAATTCGATGAGCGCTAGTTGACAAACACTATAGTGGCGCCCTAAACGCTACTTCACTTAACAATAGTCGCGTAAATATCAAAAGATGATTAAAAAATCATTAATTTTCTCGAGGAGGATTAGTTGCTGATAGTTTCCCAACTTCCCCAACTTCCTCCATAACCATCCATCTAACCTTTCTCTTTAGTCTTCTTTGTATTTATAGGATTAGAGAAGTAGTTCAGGTCGATGTATGGTTATGGAGGAAGTTGGGGAAGTTGGGAAACTATCAGCAACTAATCCTCCTCGAGAAAATTAATTATTTTTTAATCATCTTTTGATATGTACGCGACTATTGTTCAGTGAAGTAGCGTTTAGGGCGCCACTATAGTGCTTGTCAACTAGTGCTCATCGAATTTTAAATGTTGAGCGCTACTATGCTGAGAAGGAGTAGCGTATAGAAAGATATGGGCGCTACTATTATACACTGGAGTAGCGTATGGGCGCTAGTCTCTTTAAGTAGAGTAGCGCTCATATCTCATAATGATATTTTTGGGGTTTTTCCAGTAATGTCAGGAAATGGAGTGAGTCAAAATATCATCTAAGGTCAACATGCTCCTCCATCCAAGTTGTCCTTTTGTGTGATCAACAGCTCAAGGTGATCACGGACAGAGAGGTGCAAGTTTGACCTATAACAACATTATTTATCACAAATGTAGTTGTTCTCTTGATCATTTTTTCTATATATTAAAAAATATGCACAAAGATAAGCAACTAATTATGTGGGGCCTATGATCTTTGTTATAATTTTAATTATAGTAGTATAGTTTTCATCTCTTTCAACTTATAAACAATATAGGATCATTGAAAGAACAACTATGCACATAAACAATAGACACAATAGTTTATCCTAGGAAAACCCAAACATGGGAAAAAACCCTGTTATGAACCATTACACCAAAACCCCGAGGTGTTAGTGAAGGCCGCCCACTAAGATATTAACATCTCACCACGCTTCCGCAGTCCAGATTCTGGGATGGATGTGCACCCGTATGGTGGTGTCCCCTTTGAGCCGTACGAGCCCCGGATGAACATTGCAATGCCGACGTTGCCACCCGCTCTGTGACTTGAACCTGGGTGGAGGCTCTGCTACCAAATGTTACGAACCATTACACCAAAACCCCGAGGTGTTAGTGAAGGCCGCCCACTAGGATCTTAACAAACCCAGCAACCCTTTCTTACTCAGAGATTCAGTACAATAATTAAGATTAAAGTACAATAAGAATAGATTCCAAAGAAAACAACTCCAAATGTCTTCTGCTACCCAAAAAGTCGAACTTCCTTGCTTGAGCAAACTTTGAGATGAGTGACAAATGAGGAGAGCAGCTCTCCTATTTATACGTTACTTTTGGGCAATTTCCTAATTGGGTCGACTTAACTGCTTTAATTGGATGACTTGTCATTTTGGAATATAAAAATACATTTATTGTTTATTTCATTTTTGCAGGTCGGCTGGGCCAGTGAGGATACCTCACTAGCTACATCAACAACACTCCCTCTTAGCTAGTGAGGTATCATCACGCTGGAACACATCTAAGCATCATTTGGAAATCACGATTGGACTCATACATTTGGGCATCATCTGATCATCACGGCTGGACTCATACATCTGGGCATCATCTGATCGTCGTGGTTGGACTTGTACATCTAGTCATTATAAGAAGGGTCAACACCGTCCATACAAGACAACTTCTCACACAGGGATACAAGCATACTCTACACAAGAGTCATTTATACACAAGAGTCATTTCCACACAAGAGAATGCTCCTCATGGGAACAATGGTTCTCACATAAATCATCTTGGTCTACATAGGACTTCCTATCCTTACTGTACTAATCTTATCTCGGTCTACACAGGACTGCCTGTCCTCACTGGATTAAGCTCATCTTGGTCTACACAAGACAGCCTGTCCTAACTGGACCGAGCTCTTCTTGGTCTACACGGAGCGCCTATCCTAACTGGACTGATCTCTTCTCGGTGATCTACATGGACTACTTGTTCTAACTGGACTAATCTCTTCTCGGTCTACATGGATTGCCTGTCTTAACTAGACTGAACTCTTCTTGGTCTACATGGACCACCTTTCCTAACTGGACTGAGCTCTTCTTGGTCTACACGGACCACCTATCCTATCTAGACTAAGAGAACTCCCTCTCACTAAGGGAAGCATTCTCCAATACTCCAAGTCTTTCACGGAAGTATGCAAAATTCACTCTAGAAAGAGGCTTGGTGAGAATGTCAACAATTTGATCATCGGTCAGAATATACTGGAGATGTATTAGTCCTCTCTATACCATGTCTCTGATATAGTGGTACTTGATCTCCACATGCTTCGATTTGTCATGAGATACAAGATTCACTGAAAGCTTCACATAGCTTTGATTATCACAGTGAATCATGGTAGGCTCAAGTGTTTGTCCAGACAATCCTGCAAAGAGATTTCAAATCCATACTACTTCTCACGCTACAACACTCACTGCAATATACTCTTCCTTGGTTGTGCTCAATGCTACTGAGGTCTGCTTCTTGCTACACTAGGAAATCACTGCAGAACCTAAACTGGAGTAACACCTAGAGGTTCTCTTCCTGTCCACAACACTTCCTTCCCAATCATAATCTGAGTATTTCTGCAATCTCATATCACTATAAGAAGCATATCCCACAGTTCCATGTAAGTATCTCAGCACATGCTTTGCAGCAACCCAATGTACCTATCTCGTTTCACACATAAAATGACTGAGAGCACTCACTGCAAAGAAAATATTTCGTTTAGTGTTAACTAGATACATCAATGAACTGATCAGTTGTTTGTACATGGTGGGATCTATTAGATCTGAATCAAAAGATGAGTCACTCACTTCTTCAGGTTTGTCTCCATGGGTGTGTTCATGGACTTGCAGTCCAACATACTGAATCTCCTCAAAATATCAATGGTATACTTTCCTTGGATAAGGAAAATCTCATCCTGTCTCTGCCACACCTCTAAACCCAAGGAGCAATGCATTAGACCAAGGTACTTCATCTCGAACTCAGAGGCTGGCATCTTCTTGCACCACTCGGTAAGTTTCTTATCTCCTGTGAGAAACAAATCATCAACATATAGTACTAGTATCAATGGTCTACCATCCTCAACCTTGTAGTAAAGGTTGGAATCTACTTCACTCTTAGCGAATCCCAAGCACACCAAGTATCCATCAATCCTGGCATACCATGCTCGTAGTGCTTGCTTGAGTCCATACAGGGCCTTCTTTAGTCTGCACACATGGGATTCCTTCCCATGAATCTCAAAACCCTCTGGTTGATCAATGTAGACTTCTTCCTCAATCACTCCGTTGGGGAAGGTAGTTTTAACATCCATATGATGTAACTTCCATCCCATAGCTGAAGCTAGAGCTATGTTTGATCTGATGGTCATGTATCATGCAGCTGGAGTAAATGTCTCGTCATAATTGACTCCCTCTTTCAGAGAGAATCCTCTAGCCACAAATCTCTCTTTGTGCTTCTCAATGCTCCCATATGCTGCATGCTTAATCTTGTAGATCCATTTGGAATTCACCATTGACTTCCCTTCATGTCTCGACACAACTTCCCACACGTCATTCTTCAAGATGGATTGATATTCTTCCATCATGGCATCTTTCCAAACCTGCCGGCTAGCAGCCTCCTCGTAATTGGAAGGCTCATAATCAATAATGTGGGACATTAGTGCTACATATCCTAAATATCTTCGAGGTTTCTTGCTCTCCCTGAATGTACCCGGGGGAGAAACATGCTTCTCTGCATCCTCTAGAGTATGTCGAGCCCTGACAAGTCTCTTCCGGCCAATAGCAAAATCTATAGGAATATCTATTGGCTCTACTAGATCAACAAGATCAATCTCATCTATAGGATCAACTGAATATGTCGGCTCCCTCTGAACTGCTGAAGATGGAGGGGGTAATGACTCCATCTCATTTGGAGCTTCTTGCTCCTCACTGTCCATGGATGATATTCTATCCTTTCTGGAGGAAATCTCCTCTTCGAAGGAAACATCCTTGCTAAATTCAATTCGTCTATGTCCTGGGATGTAGATCCATTATGCCTTTGATGAGTCACTATACCCAACAAATGTACCCTTCTTTCCTGAAGGTTTTGATTTTGCTCTCTTTTCTTTGGGTACATGAATGTATATTGGACAACCAAATATTTGCAAATGACCAACTTCTAGTTTCACACATGTGAAGGCCTCTTCTGGAGTCATATTCTTCAATATCTTGTGTGGGCCTCTCTTCTAAACATGTATTGTAGTGCTTGAGGCTTCTTCCCATAGAAACATCGGTAGATTTTGATCATGAATCATGGCCTTGACTGCCTCAACTATAGACCTATTATTTCTTTCTACAGCCCCATTTTGTTGAGGGTTATAAGGGACGGTATACTCCCTCTTAATTCTTGCTTCCTTATAGAAATCACTGAACTCTGAGGAGGTATACTTTCCTCCATTATCGAACCTTAGAACCTTTATCCTTTTCCTGAATAGGTTCTCAACCTAGGCCTTGAATTCCTTGAACTTATTCATAACTTATTCAAATTCCTTGGACTTTAAGAAGTAAATCCATGTCTTTCGAGAGTAGTCATCTATGAAGGTCACATAATACCAAAATCCTCCCAAGGATGCAACTAACATAGGTCCACATAAGTCTGAGTGTACCAACTCTAATATTCCCTTGGACCTAGTGTTACTGTTAGGAAAAGATCCCTTGGAATTCTTTCCAAGTGAACATCCTCTGCAAATGCCATCGTGCTTAACTTGGAGTTCGAGAAGACCTATAACCATATTCCTTAGAGGAGGAAGATATCTATAGTGCATGTGAGCAATTCTTCTATGCCATAGATCACTCAAAGTGGTAGAGTCGTGAACTAGAGCCTGAACTGGCTATATCTTCAATCTATATAATATTTCTTCACAAACACCAATTATTCTTGCTTAATCAATAGTGGAGTTCTTGTGCCATGCAAGAACCTTCCCATCTGAGAATGCAACTTTATAACCCTTGTCTTCTAGTGCGGATATAGAGACAAAATTTCTTTTCATTCCTGACACATAGAATACTTCTCCCAAATGCAGAGAATCACCAAAATCTAACTGGAAGGAAGTGGCCCCATTTCCTTTCACATTATATCTAGCATCGTCTCCAAGTACAACTCTCTGGTGTGATTCTCTCTCATTTAGATTTGAGAGAAACTCCTTATAACCTGTCATATGTTTCAAAGCACGACTATCTAACAACCAAGTATCATTACTAGTAGGAAAAATACTTGAGAGGGATGAGACGAAGAATAATTCTTCTGCATTCTTTGATTTATTTGGTTGAGTCTCTTCATCAACATCATCTATGGAGGCATGTTCCTTCCTCTTCTTTTAAGTACGTTGATTCTTGTAGTGGTCAAACTTCCTGCAATTGAAGCATTAGATCTTTGAAAGGTCTTTCTTCTTCCTTTGATCAAGGGATGGATTTGATATTATACCTTTGTCTTTTTTTCCAAAGTTATTCTTTCCTCTTTTCTTGGTATGTGTAATAAGAGATTGATCTTATTAATTAGGGGCATGTACTTTTCCTCTGGCCACAAGTCTGGTTTCTTCTTGTGTATGGTTTTCTCACAATCTTTCAAACTTTGGTAGCTTAGATCTTCTCGTCACGCTTTGAATGAATGGTTCCCATGATTGAGGAAGGCCATTCAAAGTCATCATGACTAATTCTCTATCTGCAATAATCTCACCAATAGTGCCCAATTGATCCTTGATCTCTGTGATCTTCATGAAAAATGATGCAATAGTATCGAATCTAGACATCTTGATGTTTGAGAGTTATTGTCTCACGGCAAGATCCCTATTAATATTTGTGTTCTCAAACAACTTCTTCTAGATGTCAAACATTGCCTTCGTCATATTCTTCTAAGAAATTTGAGGAATCAAATGGTCCTTGACTGAATCTATTAGGATCCTCCTTGTCTTGGCATCATTCTTCTTTCATTAAGTCTTCTCCACTTCTTCTTCAGGTTCCGACACTCCCTTCACAACAAAATTTAGTAGATCATTTTCTTCTAGAGAAACGAGCACTCTAGACTTCCATGAATGGAAATTTGAAGCTCCATCAAGCCTATCTTCAATCTTGATGCTTGAGATTTTGACTGAGAAGCAAAACTGAAGCCTGGATTAGAAACCCTAGTAGGATCTAGGTCAAAAAATGAACTTTGGATTCTTGGAAAACCACTTCCATAGATGAACTCACTCTCCTAAGGAGAGTTGAATTAGCCTCCTTTTCTTCCTGATATGTGGTCAGAATAATGAGAACCAACAAACCCTAATTCTTGACCTCTTGCAGTAATTAGGTCAAAAATTGAAAATCTTCAAAATAAAAATCTACTTCCACAGGAAAGTTCACCTTCCTAGGGCGAGCTCAATGATGCTAAGGGCGAACCAAATTAGTGGTTGAAAACTGAAGAAACATTAAACCCTAGTGCCAGCAATAGTCTCCTTTAGTACTACTCTGAAACCATGTTAGAATTTTAATGATAGTAGTATAATTTTCATCGCTTTCTGTTGATGTATATGTAACTTCGAAATGTATTTCACATATATGTATATTGTATTCCTATAGAGATGTTATTATTCCTCTATACGGAAGTGGTTGTATTCCTAAAGAGATGTTATTATTCCTCTATACGGAAGTGTTGTCATTTATATTGTAAGTGTCGTAACTTATACTTGATGGGTTATTAGACCACCTTGTTGGGGTCGGCCCTGTATAAGTCATGTGGGTCAAAGGGTTATTAGACCACCCTAGTGGGGGTCAACCCAGTCAGCATTATGTTAAGTGGTTAAGTTAAGGCCGACCTAGTTGAGTAAAGGTCAAGTCAAGTTAGTGTATAAATAGAGAGTGTGTCTCTCTCATTTTACACATTCTATTCTCTCACTCACACTTGGGAGAGTGGCGCACTTGTGGAGGAGGAGGCTCTGCTGCTAGGAGAAGACTATCTCTTGTATTCTGGTTGTATCATTGCTCTATCTATCTCTGAGGAAGTTATTGGGGTTTTTCACCTTTATGGTTTTCCCCAAGTAAAGTCTGTGTCTCTTGTGTGCTTGCATTATTGTGTCCATGATTGATATGCTGTAGATTTGTTGTACATGTTGTTCTCTCAGTTAAGATCCTAGATCAGATTGAAGTAAATTCTGAAAATTTAACATGGTATCAGAGCTAGCCTGAAAGAAGGCATGATATGGCATGTATGACACTTGTTGCACTTACGATGCTAGGGCTTGATATAGCAAAAATCAGTCATCGTAGCACTTTCGCTATAAATCCGTTTTGGCGAAGTTTTTGGATTTGAAACTTTTACAGGTTGAATATCAGATCCCCATGTACCTTGTATCCAAAGGAAAACCTCTAATTCGTTGTACTTTGTGATTTATGATCTGTACAATATAGGGTTTTTGCCTCTTCCAGATCTGAGTCAAAATCTGGTGACCTTGGGAAAAAGGTCATAACTTGGGCTAGGAAGCTCCAAATAATTTTTTTTTTAAAGTGACAGGTAGTACACAGACTGTACTATCTCATAAAAAAATTTCAGAGGCCGAAGTTGAACCAATGACACGTGGCACGTCGTACAAGTTCGCTCTCCTGTATTATCCCATAAACAGGTCACGTTGCGACACTTGGCATAACTCTCTCTCAGAGAATCCAATTGAAGTTAGACCTATCGATATGGAAAGATAACAGGTTGGGCTATCTCAGGAAAAATTTTCAGAGGCCGAAGTTGAACCAGTGACACGTGGCACGCCGTAGAAGTTCGCTCTCCTGTATTATTCCATAAATAGGTCACGTTACGACACTTGGCATAACTCTCTCTCAGAGAATCCAATTGAGGTAAAACCTATCGGGATGGAAATATAACAGTTCAAGCTATCTCAGGAAAAATTTTCAGACCCTGTGGATCGAAAAGTTCAGAGTTACACCAGAAACAATCAGGTACATATTTCTATCAAAACAGAATTATTTTTGAGTACCTTCATTCATGGCTTCCGAAATTTAGGGCTTCGGAGAAAGTTAGAATTTTTGTAATCGGAGACCACGGCTGGATGCTACTCATCAAAATTGAAATTTAGAGACCAAGATCAGATTTTTTTGGTTGGGCAGAAGGTCGGGCTTGATCAAACCCCAGTTCGGAACTTTGATCGAAAAGATGGAAAATTAGGGCTTCTGCAAAAATTGGAATTTTGGAAATCTGTGACCACGGCTGGAAGCTCCTCAGAAAAATCAAAGCTTAGAGTTTTGAATCAAATATTTTGGTTGGGTTAAGCTCCGAGAAACTCAAACCCTAATTCAGGGTCCTCCCCAATGAATCCGAAAATCTAAAAGACAATTTCGCGGGGTGAAACTTTGCAGTTTTCAAATTCTGAATATACCAACTTGATCAGCCCATCAAGGCGCATATTTCTATCCTTTCGGAAGTTTGAAATTCAAAGTTTGAATTTTTGGGGTTTCTTTGACAAACCCTAATCCAGCTCGAGGTCTAGTTCTTGCAAATCAAGTGGATTGGGTTAATCCTAGAAGAAGATGGATTGGTCACCTGCATAAGTGAAGAAGTTCCTGTCTCAGAGGGAGATGAGGCTAAGGCCTTCCATAAGAAGATTACAAGCAATCTTGACAGGTATGGCTTACAGGCATGTTTCATGGTTAAGTTTATCATATGTTTGTCTTCATATCATTACAGTACAATCTTGATTAATTACTGGACTTGTCGTATCACCTTAATAGAAGATATTCATTGATTAAGGTTTTGACACTTATGATTGTACTAATGCATTGTGATGTTGTATGAGGTTTATGTTGTTTGCTAACACAAAAGGTACACCAAGAAAGTCAAATCATGTTCTACTTCAAGAACATATGCTCATGGTGACATGAAGACAAAGATTCATCCATTGTCATGGATCACATAGAAGATACACCAGATGGATTTCAAGACAGCTTTCTTGAATGGTGTAGTTGAAGTATGTGGAGCAGCCACTTGGTTCTGAGACACATGACAGGAAATCATATATGTGCAGAACTTGGTATGGTAGGATAGGCAGCTTTCTATCTAGTTTGGTCTTTACCAAGAGTAAAGCGGGTTCCAACCTTTACTACAAGGTTGAGGTAGGCAATCTAGGGATACTCTTATTGTATGTGGATGACCTGTTTGTAACAAGAGATGATAGATTCATTACCGACACGCAAGGGAAGCTTGCAGCTGAGTTCGAGATGAAGGACTTTGGGATGATGCACTATTTTCTTGGTATGGAGGTGTGGCAGAGTACATATGGAATCTTCCTTGGACAAAGGGAAGTATGCAGTAGAGATTCTGAAGAGATTCGGGATGATGGACTACAAGGCTATGGCCACACCTATGGCATCAAACCTGAAGCTTCTGTGTGATGCTTCATCTGATCCGGTCGATGTCACGATGTATCGTCAAATGATTGGGTCCTCTATGTACCTGACGAACACGAGACCAGATATTTGCTTTGCGGTGAACACATTGAGCCAATTTCTGACGGATCCGAGAGATGTTCACCTGGTTGCTGTAAAGCATATTCTGAGATTGGGCAGGTAGTGCTGCAAATAGGAAGAGCACTTCTGGGTGCTGCTTCAGTATGGGATCAGGTGTGATCTCTTGGTTTAGCAGGAAGCAGTCCTGCATAGCATTGAGTATAGCCAAAGCAAAGTATGTTGCGAAGGATGAGCAGGTTGCAGATCTATTGACCAAGCCGTTTGCCAGAGTGGAGTTTGAGTACTTCAGAGAGAGGCTTGGTGCACTTCAGATCGAGGTTCCTTCCAAAGGGAAGTGATGAGTCCGGAAGATGCAGATGCACATGAGATTTTCTGACATGGTTGATGTGTTCTCCCTTGGTCGTGATATAATTGCTGAGCCATTTTTCACATGGTGGTAGATGTGTTCTCCCATGGTGAAAAAGTAAGGGTTGGAGCCTTCCCCGAATGGTGGTAGATGTGTTCTCCCATGTTGGTTGTGTAAGTGTTGGATGATGTGCATCTGGGCTGTGCTTCGTGGACGATGAGATGATCTGAAGAGGACGATGCTATGATGATCAGGAGGATCATGGATGATGAGCATCAGGATGATGAGCATCAGGATGATGCTCCAGTTACTACTCTGTAAATGCATCAGGATGATGCTGGATATGATCAGTTGGATCATTTGTATGTATTTTGTATATGCATCATGTTGGATGCTTGGACCATGTATCTGTATATGTATCAGGTGGATACATTGTATGATTAGGTAGATCATGTATGTTGATATGTATCAGATATGATCAGGTGGATCATGTATTTGTATTTGTATCAGGTGGATACACTGTATGATCAGGTGGATCATGTATGATGATATGTATCAGGTAGATACTTGGTATGCATCAGGTGGATGCATTGTATGATCAGGATGATCATGATGACGAGCTTCAAGATGTTGCTCCAGATGATATGTATCAGGATGGTACAGTGATGATGATCAGTGTGATCATGAGCATCAGGATGATGCTTTGTGCGATGATGATCCGTGGGATCATGAGTATCAAGTTGATACTTGGAGGTCAGAGATGATATGTGGCAGGTTGTGCAAATAGCATGCAATCAGTCCTGAGAGATCTTGCTGGTCGTGCTGCGGCACATAAATGTTCCTGGGGTACTCTTTCCGGTATTGCTATGCAGTATGTAATTAGTCCTCAGATATCCGATAGGTTGAGCTGTGTGCTCGTAATTAGTCCTGGGATGAGGTATTACTACAGAGACATGTAATCAGTCCTGGAGATCCAAAAGGTTGAGCTGTGTGTTCGTAATTAGTCCTGGGATGCTCTTTAGAGATCTTGTTGGTCGTGCTGCGGCACATAAATGTTCCCGGGATGCTCTTTAAAGGTTTTGTCTATCCACATGTAATCAGTCCTGGAGATCCGAGAGGTTGAGCTGTATGCTTGTAATAAGTCCTGGGATGCTCTTTAGAGATCTTATCGGTCGTGTTGTGGCACATAAATGTTCCTGGGATGCTCTTTAAAGGTATTGTGGAGGAGATGCATGTAATTAGTCCTGGGAGATCTTGCCGGTCGTGCTTAGGCACATAAATGTTCCTGGGATACTCTTTCCGGTATTGCATCCGCACATAAAATTAGTCCTGAGAGGCCACCTCTACCAGACCGTTCACACAGATGATGAAGACCTGCAGGTGGTGGGCCTACATCCAGTATGAAAAAGGACTGGCTCTGTAGAACTTCATATGACAAGTAGATTTAGAGATTGATTGAGATAGCAGTAGTAGTGACGATGAAGATGACTTGTGCTAGAAGACCTGTGTCGAGAAATACCTTCCTAGTTAAGAGGGAGTGTTGATGTATATGTAACTTCGAAATGTATTTCACATATATGTATATTGTATTCATATAGAGATGTTATTATTCCTCTATACGGAAGTGGTTGTATTCCTATAGGGATGTTATTATTCCTCTATACGGAAGTGTTGTCATTTATATTATAAGTGTCGTAACTTATACTTGATGGGTTATTAGACCACCTTGTTGGGGTCGGCCCTGTATAAGTCATGTGGGTCAAAGGGTTATTAGACCACCCTAGTGGGGGTCGGCCCAGTCAGCATTATGTTAAGTGGTTAAGTTAAGGCCGACCTAGTTGAGTAAAGGTCAAGTCAAGTTAGTGTATAAATAGAGAGTGTGTCTCTCTCATTTTACACATTCTATTCTCTCACTCACACTTGGGAGAGTGGCGCACTTGTGCGGGAGGAGGCTCTGCTTCTAGGAGAAGACTATCTCTTGTATTCTGGTTGTATCATTGCTCTATCTATCTCTAAGGAAGTTATTGGGGTTTTTCACCTTTATGGTTTTCTCCAAGTAAACTCTGTGTCTCTTGTGTGCTTGCATTATTGTGTCCATGATTGATATGCTGTAGATTTGCTGTACATGTTGTTCTCTCAGTTAAGATCCTAGATCAGATTGAAGTAAATTCTGAAAATTTAACACTTTCAACTTATAAACAATATAGGATCAGTGAAAGAACAACTGTGCACATAAACAATAGACACAATAGTTTATCCTAGGAAAACCTAAACTCGAAAAAAAAAACCAACAACCCTTTCTTACTCATAGATTCAGTACAATAAAGATAAAACTACAATAAGAATAGATGCCAAAGAAAACAACTCCAAATGTCTTCTGCTACCCAAAAAGTCAAACTTCCTTGCTTGAGCGAACTTGCTTGAGATGAGTGACAAATGAGGAGAGCAACTCTCCTATTTATACGTTACTTTTGGGTAATTTCCTAACTGGGCCAACTTAACTGTTTTACTGGTCCGACTTGTCATTTTGGAATATAAAAATACATTTATTGTTTATTTTATTTTTGCAGGTCGGTTGGGCTAGTGAGGATACCTCACGTAGCTACATCAACAACAACATTGAGAAACATTGTTTACTTGTAAAGGAATGTTGTAAACATTTTTAAAGTGAAGTGGACATAAGTGTTTGTCTCACCTTTGTGATAAATATAAAATCATTTATTTTGGTAGAAAGAGCTTGAAAAACACTTGGATCTGGGGGTGGCAGTGAAGAGAAGGAGAGATGTTAGGGGTGGCACACATCTAGATTCCTATCAAGCATGTGGGAATATGGTAGTGTCAGTGCATGGAATCTAGTTTAAATTATTTTGTAGGGGTCGTGAAGTGGTTCATTATGTCGACCTCATTACTAATCATGCACACAACTTGCATTCATGAGGAAAACCTAGGGATTATGATGAATTCCATTTGGTCTTGGACGAGAGGATGTTTGGAGGTTGATTCAATTCTCCTTCTTCTTCTCTACTCATATTCCTATGGTTTATCTAGTTCAAGGGGAAACACTCCTAATCCATGTCAACAATAGAAATTGTCTAATAATATACAGTTGAAAGTGTTTGAAAATCCACATTGGAAAGTGTATAATAATCTATAGTCTCTGCAAATGGGATTTGGTCATAACCCTAATTGACAAATATCAAAGGATTCGATCAACACGAGTCTAGGAAATTAAGAGAAAAGGACTTGGTTAGAAACTCTTCAATTTGCACATATAATTATGGAAAGGAAAGGAAAAATGCCAGTAAAGAACAAGGTTGTGGAGGAAGTCAAAGTCTCAAGAAGAGAAAGACCCAAAACCCACAAGAATAGGTCTAAGAAGAAGGTGGCTTAGAAGGTTACTTTAGCAAAGAGGGATGCTATGGAGGCAACCCATAGATAAGTAGAAAATATGATAGAAAAAAAGTAGTTTTTGTTCTTCTATTCATTAAAAAATGAATAAGTCTTATTTTATTATTTTAACTAATATTTTATTATTTACCTTAGGAGGCCCATTTTAGACCTCAAAATTTATCTAATGGAGAAGTAATGTTCCATTTGGGTGAACCATCCTATCAGGTTAAAACCATCAAATTTGTTTAAGTCCACTTTAGGAAAATGGTTCCAGGTATTATTATCCATGGAGCCAAAGGGTAGTTTATGGATATGAAGATTCGAAGGGGTTTTCTTATTGCTAAATAGTCCCGAGTGAGATGTTTCTTCTTGGTGCGGCTCAATCTACCATGTCTTCCAAGGGATTTCTTCATGAGGTGACTATCGAAGCCCTTCATATATGCCTACCAATTTCTTATCCAACTTCTAGTTTAGGTTGCTTAGCAGTGGGGATTGGTGTCTCCAATAGATTGGTGTCTATGAATATTTGTAAGAAAAGGTTGGAGCCTACTAGGGTTTATACCAGTGGGTATTGGTGTCTCCAGTAGGTTGGTGCCCACAAATATTTCTAACAGTAGGTTGGTTCCTACAAAGAATTATAAAGAGAAGTTTTGTGGTTTTCTCTCAAAACAATTTCCATGTAAATATTGTGTTCCATGTTCTACATATGTGATTGTTTTCTTATGGTCAATAAATGTTTGAAAAATTAAATACTTCTCTTATAATGATTCACCCCCCCCCCTCTCAGTATAAGTGCATTCTCAATAATTGGTATCAAATTTGATTCATTTGTAAACAGTCTAACCATTGGATGGTAGATCTTAGGAGCACACACGGCCAACCAAGAAGGTTTCTCCACAACATGGCTTTGTTGTTTGACCGAACAAACTAATCCCTCTATAACATAAGGATGCAAACCTATTTAATGGCTCTTGGTTTTGATATTTGGAAATCAGTCAAGACAGGTTATACAACCCCAACAACTCCACCAACAGATGCATCTACGAATAATTCGAGTGAAAACAATGCAAAATCCATGAATGCCATCCTATGCAATCTATCAGAATCCAAGTTTGTCAAGGTGATGCATTGCAAATCAGTAAAAGAAATTTGGGACAAGCTTCAAAATATCTATGAAGGTGATGAAAAGGTTAAGAAGGCAAAGCTCCAAAATCATAGAGGTTATTTCGAGAGTCTAAAAATAAAAGATGAATAAAATGTTGTAGCTGATCTCCTCCATGTGGATGAAATTGTCAACACCATTAAAGGACTTGGTGAAAAGGTTGAAGAATCGATGATTGTACAAAGGGTGTTAAGGTCACTCCCCATAAGATTTAATCCCAAAGTCTCTGCTATTAAAGAAATGAAGGACCTTGATAAATTAACAATGGATGAATTGCATGGGAATATCACCGCATAAGAAATGAGGGTTGAAAAAGAAAAGTCATCAAAGAAAGAAGCAACTTTCAAAGTCTCAAAGAAGTCAAAGAACAAATAACACAAGTCAAGCGATTGTTCCAGCCGTGATTTAGACACGGAGCAAGCACATTTTGTGAGAAAACTCAGAAAGGGATTTGGAAAATACAAAGGTAAGCTTCCATTTAAATGCTTTAATCGTGGAAAAGTAGGACATTTTGTTGCTAAGTGTCCATATGCGAAAAATTAAAGTAGTGATGATGAAGAATACCATAACGTAAAGAAAGGGAGCAAAAATCATCAAAATAACCATAAATAGGGAAAGAATGAAAAGAAGAAAAAATCTTATAAGAATAAGAAGAGTCTCTACTCAAAAGGGTTTAGTGACTCGTCTGAAGAGAGCGGTGAAAGCAGTGTCAATAACGATAGAGAAGAAACTCTCTTTATGGAAATTGATTAAACTACAATTAAATACAAAGTGAAAGAAACGATGGATTCATAAGAAGAATAAAATGACAAAAATAGAAGGGGAAGTGGATCGTGAAGAAGAAATCAAGTGTGCCTTAAGAAAAATAAAGAAGCTTAGTAAAAAGAATTTGAAACAAAAGGAGCAATTGTAGAAATATGAAGAAACGGATCGTGATTCAAAGCCAAAATGTCACAAAGATTCGAATAAACAAAAAATATTATCATGAACCTATTCAGTTAGAAGAAGCAAGAAGGATAGAAGAAGTGGTGAGGATCTAGTTGAAGGAAAATGAAGAAAACTGTGAAGAACTAGAATCTGAAATTGTTTCCTTACGAAGGGAACTAGAGGAAACAACTACTAAGTTGAACAAAATCTTGAAGTTTGAAAAGAGTATTGAAACCTTAAATAATATCATCAATTTTCAAAGGTATCCATTAATAAGACAGGTCTTCGATATGATGCTGTTGTTTCCTCCCTACCTACAATTGGCCTTACCACAACCAAGGAAGTTTTATTTATTGCAAGTGGAGTTTAGATTGGTTTTCCCCAAGTGCATCCTACTGTTTATTGTGCCGAACAGATTGATGAGTTGCTTATTCCCCACATACCAAATTTGAGCATGTTGTTACAGAGGACATTATTGTTGATATGTCTGGTTGTTCCACTCATCTAAGTGAATTTGACCCTGATCCTACTTTATCTTATCAATGAACACAAAAATATGTTCCCTATCACCATCCTCATCATAAAAGTCGAAGGAATGGAAATCATGTTTTCAAATCTTTGCAGAAGAGACATGAAAGGTAGAATTTTGGACTAGTTCTGACTACCAAGATAGATTGTGGTTGGATTGATGGATGGTCATGGAATCATTTGACCATATGTTTGAGGACTTCATATCATTGTGTATCATTGGTTTTACAGTTGAGTAGTGTTCCTCTTACTTACTGATGATTGCCTTGGAAGTGGTCAACCAAGGATCGACCTGGCATGACAGTCGACACTTATAAATATTATTTTGTTAGGCTCTGACATTCAAGTTGTATGTGCATTGAATGCATCCAATGCATTTTTCAGTTTTTGTGGGTTTGTAATGTATTTTGGATTTTAGGTTTTCAAGATTCTATAATTGATGTTGAGTCCCGTATCTGCCAAAATCTAAACTATCGAGTGTGTTTTAATAGTTTTTATTTATTAGTTTGGAAATATGATACACTCTCTATTCTGCATATAGTTATTATAAAGGAGCTCTAGATTCTAGCACTTGATCTGGATTAAATCAATAACTAATAATATATATATATTGACAGTACATGTATCCAACCAAATCAACACCAATTCAATTTGCACATTGACAATCAAACTACAGGAATGTTGATTCTTTATTCAATTCTCATATTGATTTATTTATTATACCTATGTGTCTCTTCTTCAATACACAACTTTAAGATAAATCTCAGTACAATTCTTCTCTATGGAATCAACGCTCGGAATCTAGACTAGTAACAATTGTCTCTACTCTGCTATATGCTACAGTTTATATCTTGTGATATTCAATTCATATTCCAAGCCTCGACCAAGCCTTAGCATGGGTTATCTCCCTTTCTCTGCCTAAAAGCTGGGATGTTATTTGTAGGTTGAGGGTTCAATTACCTATTTAACAACAATCCAAAATGGGGTTCATAATTGTGACGATTTCATTCACTCGAAAAATAGAATTACACATACAAAAAAATGATAACAAAACATAGACATGAAATATCTAAGTTCATAGAATAAATGACAGAGCATTCCCATTTATCATTGTTTGACATATAGGGTAGATTTTCCACATTCTAAATACTTTTAAGAACATAGCCCCTTTCCCTCCTTGAGTCTAAAGTCATTAAATTTATACATTACACAGAAAGATAATTCGAACCTTAGAACATATAGGTTAACCTTTAATTATTTTCCAAATATCAAATCCCCTAATTATCTCCAACAATCAAATTTATGCTAAAATTAGACAAGTTGCCTCCTACAAAGCATGAAAGAGGTTACTGCAGCCAAATTTCTCTTTCTAGAACTATTACAAACTAAAATTCGAATTTAAAAATATGCCCCTGCATCACAATATTGATCTCACATTCACCAAACTCTTTCAACTTTTGTTTCCCGCAAAGAAGATGCATATTCTAATGGTGGGTCCCATAGCTATTGGTTAGAGCACCACTCTATACAATTTAAAATTGGGGGAAATTATCACCACAATTCCCAATATTGGTAAGTGATTGTGTGGCTATATTTGCATTGGTGATTTTTGTTTGGTAAAGAAGGGTTTGTAGGGTTTGAAAATGGTGTCCTCCACAGTGCCTCGCTTCCTCGATTATGATTACCTAGAGTTACAAAGTTACGTACTCCCAATATTTAATGTACCCAATACATTGTTTAGATTCAACACTGGTAAAGGGATGAAGTGTTGATGGATCTCCATCCCTACCTCGATTGTAGAGTACCTTGTTTCTCTTCGGTGAGGATTGGTTTTCCTTTCTTATTCCTCTTGTACAATTAATTTTGATAGAATGTTGTTCTTAGCCTTATAACGGCAATTGCTTTAGGAGCTAGAGGTAGCAAAAAAAAACTTGGGTCCATGTTAGAAGTTGTTTAATCAAATTTGAGGGGCATAGTTGATATTCTAGAAGAATGGTTAGTGTTGATGCGATTATTAAATTTGGAAATTTGTAGTAGTTTTAATATTCATTCACAACTAGATTCAAGATTATGCATCACAATATCATAGGTTTGCATGGAACACATCTAGACCTTTCTTGGAACTGTGTAATTTTATTACTATGAAAAAAAATTCTAGCATTTCTATGATAGTTAACATGACTTCTTAAGACGTTTGAGATCATCAGATTTAACATTGGGGTGTGAAATGGGAAGTCAAAATATCAAATTAGTATATAAGAGACATTTTAAATTAGCAATGACCACAAGTTAATCTAGCCAAGCATAAGCCATGGGAATAATTATTTTGGTTATGTAAGTAGTGAAAAATGTTTTAGGTGGTACTATTAAGGGTTGAACCCTTTCAGCTAATAGAAGTATTGGATATCATCATGTTGATAGCTTCATGTACTCTTTCTTTTTTCAAAATTTGAACATGCCAGGACCACTGAATTTTATTTTCAAATGTAGAATTAAATGAATTCTTGGTTGATGTCAATTGTTTGTATAATGATTCACTTGATTAGTATTGCATGTGCTTATGCGAGAATATTTCAATGAGTTACCTAGACTCTCACAATTCCACTATAAAATACTCCATTGTTGTTTATCTCGTTCATACACACTAATATCGTTCATTTTAAAATCATAACAATTGTTTGAGGAATGCTATGGCTTATGTCTCCTTTCAATTTCTTGTTGTTTTATAACCTTTTACTACAAGTCTACATGACCAAAATAACTGATATGGGCTTTTATATTGTGGAAAAATCAGTTATCATCATGATAGGTACAGTGAAATTCTATCTTTCAAAGTATTTAATCATCATGGCTATTCATGTATTCACTTAATGTTTTAGTTGGCTGCAACTTGCAATTTTGTGATAAGATTATCCTCCTTGAAGATCAAACTATTATTCATAGTTTTATATGCAATATTCCTCTTGTTGATATCAATTTCAATCCTTGTATGATCGCTGGGACATCCTCTTAAATTCTCCTTTAAACCTATTGTTCATGTGAGCACAACCGGTTAGTTATGCTTGGATTGTTTTAGCTCATCGATGTGTTGTCCTTAGGCTATCATCATCATTAATGCATGACTATATTAATTTTTTGTTTATCTTATTTTTAGAGTTGTTTCTCTTTAATGTTTTATTGCATAATACACACCCTAATTAACTATGTTTTGGTGTAATACCTCCTTGGGCCTACTAACTTATTTCTACAATATTTTTTTTAGCATTTCAAGGTTTCATTGTGGTATGTGTATGCAGCCCTAATTTCCCTAACCATTCATGAACTCACCTTCTTGGACTATCCCCTTGACTTTATTTTTCCCTTGTTGGATTGGCACTTGTCTTCTTGGTCCTTCTATCATCTTCTTATTTCTATAAACTATAACAAGACAACACTATTTTGCTAAGTTATCTATTCAATCGCCTTGCCCTTTATTTTCCTAACCTTATAAATTCTATCTTAGGGAAGCCTCCCGATGCAGAGACCCAATGTTCTGCTATCAGAGTTCACAATGGACAACACTTCCTCATGTGATTAATAGAATTTCAAGTATATTTAAATAACTATTGCATAGAATAAATTTAAAACAATCAAAATAAATAATAACATGGCATGTATCCTTGCCTTTTATTCATTAGTTTGTAAAACTATTCATGGATACAGAGTTTCCAAAGGGTCCTAGTTTCCTCTGTTTTTACAATGTTGGTCGAATTTCATACGGTTTGTATTATATGTGTTACAGCTGAGGTATCTACATTTTCTTCTTTCTATGAACATCAATTTTCTCTTTCACCCTCTTCATTTTTCTGACAATCTGAACTGATCTGAATTGAACCCCTTTCACATCTTCCATTTTGAATTTTAAACACAATGTCTTTCTTGTCAATTCATTTTTCCCATTCATTGGAAGATGAACAGACACAACGGTTCAAATGACTAACCATTTTCAAATTTTTTCCCTCTTCTTTCATGGGTGACTACCATTTTGCATGCAATCTTAATGGGGTTCTTAGATTCGTATTGTAGGAGCGTAATGTGGATTTATACATGGAGTTGTGACATAGTTCTAATGCATGGAGTTACAGCATGGGGTTGCAACATGGAGTAACAACAAGGTTCCAACGTTGTGGATCAGCAACCATAGAGTTTCATCAATTTTATTTATCCTACAATCAACTTGCTAATAATTGAAATGTTTTTGGTTGATGTGGATTGCTTGAGACCAAAGATGATTTTACACTAGACACCCTTGGTAAGAAAAACATGAGCTTCCAGCTCATGTGGTAACTACTTCAGAGGATGAAGAAATTTGTAGGAATGCAAGCTCTTCTTCGGAAACCCATGGTGCATATTTAGATCCTCTATTTTTCCACTTAAATAAATAATCCAGATATTTTTTAATTGTGGATTCCTTGTAATGTCCCTTTTTTGAAATTTATTAAAATGGTGAAATTTTCACTTTTTTCCCTAGTTCGACCTTTGACTAGTTTTGATGTCTAGGTCTCCAAATTGCTCCAGTTGCTCCCAAATATTAAGAGAAGGTGTATGAATGATATTAGGAATTTATTATGAGGTTCAGGGATGATTTAGGACCATCAAAAGACTTCTGAAAACCTCTTTAAGATTCTGGCCAAGGTAGGATTTTTTACTAGCAATTTGGGGTTCAAATCCCTCAAAGGTAAATGTTGAATATGGCTCTCCAAAATCTCTCAAACCCTCTCGAATTTCTGAAAAGAGGAAGAGGAAATATAAGGGACAATGTTAATGTCTCATGTGCATCTTCATTCAGTTTTTTAAGCTTGTTACAACCCTCTTCAAACAGCTACAAAACTACTAGTTTCTACCTTGGGGGAAATTACATTAAATCCTCTCCAAATGATATAAAACTGATCAAGATGACTCCAAAAGCTTAACTACTAAACATGAAACTTGTGAAACTCATTAATAGTAGTCCATTCATCATAAATACATAAGTAAAACACTTTTCCATTTGAATTCATCAACATTTCATTCGTATACATCAATATAGTGGGGAAATGGTCACTATTTGCTCATTAATGATCAATTCTACATATATCCACTTGTAATCTCGACCTAATAGAGTTATGAATGTGAAGAACAGAGAATATGCATCTTATTACAAAAGAAATGGGGCATTAGAAGCTCCGCCAAAGAGAACAATAGCTCACCAAAAGCACCCTTCCTCAAGGATCAAGAATATGCAAAGAAAATTGGAAATGGTTGGAGGAATGAGCTGCACTAGAAGAAACCACAAGATGTCTTGTAGCTTACACCTGCAAATAAAGACTCCATTAAATTTTCCATGAAATTTCTGAATGGAATTTCCACATACCAACTAGGATGGGAATCTTTCACCCTCGAAATTGGCTAAGGCAAGTAGACTAGTATTCCACTAGCTCTCTTCACAAATGCAAATTATGAAAATGATCAAAAGCTATTCTCTTACTTCATTCCTATATTTTATAAACATCCTTAGCCTTCTAAGGTTCCAATTCCACCCATAGTCTCCAATGCAATTCGAATTAGGGATTGATTGAAGTATTGCCACATGTCTCCCACTTCCTAGCCTTCCACCTTCCACAAATTCGAGTAGGCATCTCTTGGCCTTCTCCAACTCCCTTGAGTGCTCGCATAGATACTATTTTTAGGTATGACATGTCATAATGGTCATATGTCAGCCCTCAGGTCTGCAATTTGTCATAGATGTCATAGCATCTTCATCATCGGTGTCATAGATATTAGGGAATCTAGCCCAAGTGTCCAAGAACCTCCCATTTGACTCTTCCTTTCCCATGTAAGTTACACTTCCATCCAATTTAGACCTATGATGCATATGGCCAAGTGTATGAGCCTTCTAACTCATCCCAAGAACATTGGGCTTCCCATGGATTCAAAATTGCAAGAGGAGGATGCCATGTCTCACAGAAATTCTAGCTTGTGTGGGTCCCACAACCTCCATGTGTCTTCATGATCAATTGCCACTTTGATTTTCTCTTGCGTTTATTTATTTAGATCCTTTATTAAATATTTATTCCATTCTAATGTCCAAACACCATTTATTAGCTCCCTTATTGCAAATCCTCATGTCTCCATCCAACCTAGGGAACTAGTAGGATTGATGGAATTTCCCTGTTATGAATTTATTTGAATGGGGACATTACAGTCCTCCCCACCCAAGATTGCTTGCCCTCAAGCAATCTCAATTTATCATGCTGCAAATTTGTTCCTCCTCTATCAAGTGGCCTTCCATGAGGAATGTCTCCCAAAACCTTTCCATTCTTGTGTTTCATGCTGTCGGAGGAAATTACATGATTCAGATAGGTGTGCTGCCCTCTTACAACCCTTAGTATTCCTTCCGAATCTTGGAATTTCATTTCAGGAATTTGATAGTTCACTATATGCTCCCCTATAGAGTACAACCATTGCACTCCCAAAACCACATTAGTATCAGCAACATCAACTGTAGCTGGAGTTTTCACCCCTGCTTGTGCAAAAGGGCACCTACTAAGGGAAAGGACCCTTAGTAGCAGGTTGAAGGGAAGTGATAAACAACTAAACTAATCATAAAAAACAATAAACCATTCGATCGAACATGTGCATGAGATTTAAAACAAATTAAAGAAATAAATAATTGATTTTCGAAACAAAGTAACAAAGAATCTTTTAATTTTTGTATTATGGGCAAGCACGGGCTTGCAAAAGATTTACCTCAGAAATGAGGCTGGTGAAGTTCTGACAGTGTGTTCCGGAGCTCCTTGGTTCCGTACTCTCCTCTCCAATGCTTCAATGGTGGCTAAAGTTTTTATCTCAAGGGAGGCCAAAAAGCTTAAAGATGAATGGCTTAAGGCTTTGGAAAAAAATTGGAAGCATAAGGGTAGAGTAGTTGAGGGATATGGAAATGAGGGGCCTCCACCCCTTTTTATAAATTTTGATTAGGGTTTTAGGGCTTTTTTAGGGTTTTTGCCCTATTTTCTCTTTTTTTAATTTTCTTTTGAGTTTTATTCCCTATTATTTTGATTTTGACCCTCTTTTTGGGGTTTTAGTATGCTTTTGAGGGAATTTTGAGTATTTTGGGGTTTTGAAGGCTAGGTTGGTAGGAAATTTGGTCAACAGAGGTGTATGTCCAAAGGGATGAGCTGGTGAGCACTTTTTTTGTGTTAACAGATTGCCCCCTGATGTGTGAGGGCAGGATCTCATCATATGGTCAATGGACATCATAAGTACTGTGGTTTTCCTAGGTGATAAGCATTGGGATGGAGGAGAGCACGAACTTGTTGGAGACCGGAGCACGAGGTCTATACTGACTGCCAAGAACTAAAAAATACATGTCTCACTGAGGAGTATCTCAACATATGGATGAGGCGGGCATACCCATGCTCGTTGTCAAAATATAATAATGAGGTCCCAGAAGGGGGACCGAAACAATACAACTGTTGCATACATCATATTGGTCCAAAGGGGACGCAAATCTGGGACATACCCATGGAACGACCATGGTTGATGTGAAGAACTGATACACTGGAAAATATTCGTCACGCTGATTGTGGTACTAGAATGACTGATAAAAAAAGTTGGATCTGAAGATGTCCAACAACTGTAAGTCAAGGAAGCGTGGAACTGGGGTGCTTCCATAAGGCTGTCGCATAGCGCAGCGCGGATATCGTCAGGAACATGTGACTGGTTGTTTCCTCAAGTAGACTCACAAAATGCTAGAGTCAGATGACATCTGGGGTCTTCGACTGCTAACTAAAAGGACCGATACCCTGTACAAATCTCAACGATGCGATCATGGTGTTGACGTTGAGCATGTGAGAAACAATCATTTAGGGAGGCAATAAGGGCTCCGTTCAAAATGATCCATAGGCACTCACCACTGGTGGTGATGAGTCCAAGGCACAAGGACCTCTGGGTCTATCCTCTGGAATAGATTGGTTGGCGTCGACAGAGGGAGACTTTGCAACTACCAAGGCAATGATGTTTCCTTAGTAAGAGCGCAAGGTGTACAATCGAAGTGTGATAGTACTGATGGTGGGACTGACGTACTGTGGGGATGGGGAATAACTGGGGTCATAGAGTGGGTGGACTCAAACTTCCTTTGTTCAGAGCATGATGATATGGATGACCTGGCAGCATATGAAAATAACTTTGGGTACGGGGATCAAGGATAAGTACTACAGTGGGAAAGACTCAGGGGGACAATCTTATGGATCATATCAGGAGACTCTCAGGGTGATATATTGCAGAATGCTCTGAACAAAGGCAACCAAACTGGGGAAGCTGCCATGAAGGTGTGATTGTATATGCTTTGGTGTGGCGCTGAAAGGCACCGTTGGGGCCTTCTTCATGGTTTAAGGAGCTCGAAGAAGGGGTAAAAGTGTGCTCGAAAAATGGTATTGTCGTGTGGATTTGTGCGAGCCCAGGACAGTTAATGCTCGTAAGTGCTTTAATTTTTAAGGAGTCTAAAAGCGATAAGAAGACTCTGAAATGGTGGAAAGGTACCGTCTTGTGGATTTGTACGAGCCCAGGACAGTGATTGCTCGTGGTTGCTTTCACTTTTAGAGAGTCTGAAAGCAGTAAGAGGACTCCAAGGGGGTTCTTTTTCGCGTGTTAGTCTCCAAAGCCCGAAAAAGCGTAAAAGGATGCAGTGAAGAACTCTTCTAGTCTATGTGACTAGAGTATTCCTTTTTCGTAGTTAGTCTACAAGGTCCGAAAAAGGGGTAAACTTATACTAGGTAGATGCCCTTTCAGATACGTTTAGCGAGCATGAAAGGAAGAAAGATTGCTCGTCGATCTTTTCATTGTTTTAGGAGTCAAAAAAGAGCTTAATAGAAACTCCCTTAGTGCCTTTTTCGTAAAGGAATTGATCGGCCCGAAAAAGGGATAAAATTATACCGAACAAAAGTAATGGTGAGGCAAGGAGGAAGTGTTCAATCAAGGGACTAGTATGGGAACCAAGAGCAGTGGTAGGGGGAACACTAATGGGGCCTCCTTGTGGGTTTGATGAATGGTAGCAAAACAATGCCATAATTGCAGTATGGATGGAGCAGAGGGCTCATGGATAAGTTGTGATGCACAAAACTCGGCAGCGGCTAATGTGGTACACAAACCAAGGTGGCAAGGTGTAGGGGTACAATGTCACAAAGTTTTCAGGTGAGGGCGAGAAATGATCTCAATCCTCATCATGAGCACGGAAGACTGAATCTAGCGATGTAAAGAGGGTCAAAAAAGGACAATGACCGATGTGGAACGTAAACTGAGGCGACGAGGGGCATGTAAAAATGCCCGAAAGATTTAGAAGTGAGAGCAAGAAATGATCTCCACTATCATCACGAGCATGGAAAACTAAATCTGGCGATATAAAGAACGTCGAAAACGGACGACGATCGATTTGGCACGCAAACCGAGGCGACGAGGGGTATGTAAAAATGCCCAAAAGATTTAAAGGTGAGAGCGAGCAATGATCTCAAGCATCATCACGAGCACAGAAAACTGAATCCGACGATATAAAGAACGTCGAAAACGGACGATGGCCGATGTGGCATGCAAACCGAGGCGACGAGGGGTATGTAAAAATGTCCAAAAAAGGTGCCGGTGAAAACTGGAAATGGACTCAACCACTGCAAAGTTCTAGGTGTGCTGAGTTCATTGGTATCAACGGTTTGAGAAACGGACACCAGATGATCCCGTAATGGAAAAAGGAAAATAAGGCCAATGTCTATAAATAGTAAGTCGTCCCCCATAATAAGTGTCATTTGTGCGTGGTGAGTTTGACAGGAGATTAGAGGAGGTCAGAGGTAAAAGTTGAGTTTGTGGGAGATTTCACCAGTGGATTTGCATTCTGGGAGTTGCAGGTAAGAGCTCATGTCCTTAGCTTTGTCATTTAAGCATTTTTATTTTCTTTCGGGGCTTTCGGGAGTCGCACTGGCCATAAATGGGTACCTACAAGGCATAGCGCGGGTTCCAGATGGTTTAGTGCGCTCTAGACCGCAGCAATGACCGAGGTAGCTGCACTGCAAAGCAAGGGTTCCTCGCTCAAAGGTGCAGACCAGGGCGCGCTTGGGCATCCGAAACGCGCATTGTGCACCTCGAGTGAGCCCATTCTAGGTGTGCTCGGAAGCACGAATTTCAAAGGGGAAAGTGCGCTCCGGAGCGCAACTAGGGACTGGTGTGGCTGCGGTGTGGAGCACGGCTTTCCGAAAGGAAGCACGGTGCACAGAGCGTGAAAAGGCTTAGTAAGTGATCTCTGCAGCACACCTTTCAAGGGAGAAAGTGATCTCTGCAGCGCACCTTTCGAGGGAGAAAGTGAGCTCTGCAGTGCACCTTTCGAGGGAGAAAGTATGCTCCAGAGGGCATTTGAAAGTCCAATTTTTAGGGTGGGATATGGATCTGATGGAATTCATTGTTGTGATTGCCAGGATGCCAGAGGTGGGATGGAGAGAGCAAAAGATTCCTCCCAACATCCGAAGAAATATTTAGACAGACCGAGCGGTTCGGGAGGCACTAGCTGATAGTGGGCTTCTGAAGTTTGCAGAGATCCCATATACGTGTTCAGCACCTCTTTTGCTGAACAAGTTAGTTGAGTTCTGGGACTTTGATATTGAGGCTTTCATTATCGAGGGCGAGTGGCTAGATTTGACCTTAGCCGATGTATATTTCCTGGTTGGGTTTCCCAGGTTAGGTATGGTTGCCGATACCTAGCCAGGAGGCCAGGGAACATGTCGATGGAGACCTTGCTGGACCGACATTGTTTTCCTGTGGCGGTGGTGAGTGGTTCTTCACTCATGTTGTGTGATATAGAGAGTCTGGTTACATAGGCTATTGCCGTGGCAGTGGTACGGGTTTTGGGTTCCCATCGCTCGAACCGGATCACCGAAGGGCAGATGTTATGGATAGAGAACGTCCTTAACGGGACGTATTATGCTTGGGGACAGATGTACTTGACTGCTGCTGGGCGTGAGCTAAGCAAGGTCTGACACATGGGGAGGGAGTTTTGTTACCCATCATTTTTATGTGTATTTTTCTTTAAGCGGGTCCAGACGCTGTGGCTTCACAGAGCCGTACGAGTGGAGACCCCGACAGAGCCGCGGATGAGGCGATGGAGCGAGATGATAACTTTTAGGGGTGGATGGATGGTGGGTTGATTTTCACCGAGGAGTTGTTTTTACAGTGGATGCAGATATCGATATCTATTGAGGATTAACCATACACCGGGATGGACTTTCGTGGGGATCCAGAGATGCTGAGACCTCCTGGCCAGGCTTGGGGACCATATGGTATGTTTGTTTTTATTTCATTCTGTGTATGATATCATTTTTTAGTTGTTGGACCTTTATTGAAATATTGGTGTTTTTGTTTGGCAGATGTGGGGCCGCTACCACCACCTAGTTATAGGACACGGCGAGGTCATCTGGAGGGGATCAATCTAGTAGGTCGTGGACAGGGACGTTGTCGGAGTGCCGCAGTTACTTTGGATGTGTTGTAGCAGGGGATTGATCGGATCCTGGAGGGGATATCAAGTGATGGATGGAAGCATCTGGACCAGGAGTTGATAGACATTTGTTATGATGCTCCACAGGAGTGGAGGCCTATTATGCGGCATATTGCGATGGCCACGCAGATAGTGAGAGCTTTTGCTCAAGGGGATGTACCTTATCTTGGGGAGGATGATGAGGATGTTGAGCCCGAGGAGGAGGATCCTGGGGAGGAGCTTCCTGAGGAGGAGCAGGGAGAGGATGAGCTGGCAGCTATGGCAACTGTCGCTGAGGGGGGGGGGTCAGTGGGAGATGATGATGATGAGGACTACTGGGAGGAGTCTGACTAGGCAGTTGACAGGGTTGTCCCCACTGTGATGATCATGTGGGATTTTTGTATATACGGCTTACGATATTTACCAAGGATGTTGTTGGGGCTCCTCGCTGTGTTTATATGTATATTTTGGTACAGTGGGTACTTATGACATTTTCACGATATATATATATTTATGGCATGTGGATGCCTTTTGTGATGATGTATTGTTTTCTATGCACGTGGATGCAATTATGATTATGCACGTGGATGCAAATATGGTTATGCACATGGATGCAGTTATGATTTGATTTCTTTTTTATATTTTTTAAATGATATTGTGATGTACATGCGGGTGGTACGATTATTTATGTATGATTGATGCCCTACATATGGTGATTCGTGTGCCAATCTAGAATATTATTAGCCATTTGGTCTGCTACACTGTTTTTATTTCGTGGGACATGAGTGAATGTAATGGATTCAAACTGTCTAATCATTTGTTTAATGCGCAGGAACTTTCTAAAAAGGCAGGGATCTCGTACCTGGTAATGGTTGTTGAGTTGAGCGATAAGCAGCTGGGATTCAAGAAAAACCTGAAGGTGACATATGCCCATATGAAGGGTGGTGGTCAGTAGACCTGCCACGGCATCGTACTCAGCCTGGTTGTTGGTAGCAGCACCTATGCACACTCCATCGAGGGGGATGAGCTCGTGTGAGGGGGAATACAGGACCCAAGCTGCAGAGGCGAGGTTTGGGGACCAGCGACTTGCGCCATCGTCAAAATCGACGTATTGTGGTGGGAGGGATCCCATCTGTCATCATGCAGGGTAACCAAAATGTAAGGTCATAGGTAAAAAAGGTGGGAAACAAAAAAGGAATGAAAATGTACAAAAGGGGACTGGTGGGTCCTCAAAAAGGTGTTATGGATAGAAACGTTTAAGGTAAAACCCATTTTGAGGATTGCGCAGGGGGTTTCCTTCAGAATCGGTGAGGATGTATGCCCCATGACCTAAACATGTATGGACATTGTATGGTCCTTGCCACATGGATTCGAATTTTCCTTTCCCGGTCTTATCGTGTGCTTGGTCAAAGAATAGGACAAGGTCTCCCTCCCTGAAATTGTATGGGTGAATGTGTTTATCATAACCCGCTTTGGAGCAATTTTTTGCAGCTTCGATGGTTTGGAGGGCCATTCGGTGATCCTCGTTAGCCTATTCCAAAAGGATTAGGCATTGTTCAATGGGGAGGTATTGGGGAGGAGTTCTACAACTATGTGGAGGGAGGGAATCTAGCACTTGATGGGGAGGACCGATTCAATGCCATGGACCAAGTGAAAAGGGGTGAAACTTGTGACGATCTTACTGGAAGTGCGATAAGCCCAAAGTGCTGGAAATAACATGTGATGCCAGTTGGACTTATGGCGATCTACAGTACGCTGAAGAATGGTCTTCAGTATTTTATTGATGGCCTCTACCTGGCCATTCCCTTGAGGGTAATAGGCGGAAGAATGTTGATGCTTGAATTTAAGAAGGATAGACAGTTCCTTCCAGACGGAGTCCTCGAAGTGTCTTCCGTGGTCAGACATAAGTTGTTGGGGGATATCGAAACGAGCGATGACGTGATTGAAAAAGAAACAAGCTGCAGTGTCGGATTTGCAGTTAAATGTGGGTATGGCTTCGGCCCATTTGGTGAAGTAATCCACAGCAACGATGATCTATTTGTGACCGTTTTTCAAGGTTGGGTTGCACTCCATGAAATCGATGGCCCATTTGCAAAAAGGGCCAACAGTGACGACTGGGTGAAGGGGGGCGGGTGGGGTCCTTTCCTTGGGTGCAAAGAGCTGGAAGTTACGGCAATGCTTCACTGCAATGATGCAATCAGTGAAGAGGGAGGGCCAGAAATATCCGGTGCGGATAACCTTTTGGGCAGTGGCCATCCCTGAAAAGTGTCCACCACAAGCTCCACTGTGGCAATCGTTAAGGACTTGTTCAGCCTCATCGCGGGTGAGGCAGCGCCGTAAAATGGTATCAATACCACGATGATATAACACGTCTCCAAGGAGAAGGTAACACAAGGCGTGATGGCCTATGTGTCTGCGCCCATCACGGTCAAGTTCGGGTCGAAATTTCTGAGTGCGAAGGTACACCAAGATGTCACCGTACCAAGGGTCGTCTGAGGAGATGATAAATAAATGATCATCGAGGAGACTAGTATTGATGGGAGCTGAACTAGATGATGATGGCAAGTCTATCATAAGCTGCGCCAATGCAAGGGCCTTGACACTCTTTGGTGTTGTAAACGTGAGATCATATTCTTGGAGAATAATGACCCACTTAGCCACACGGCCTTGTAGGAGGCGTCGACTGAAAAGGTAAACCATAGGATTAGAGTCGGCCACAACAGTAGTTGGGCTCAGCAATATGTAGTGACTGAGATTTTGTACGGAGAAGACGACAGCTAGGGCCAACTTCTCTTTTGGGGGTAACGCAACTGTGAGCATGACAAGGTCTGACTCACGTAGTAGATTACGTGCTCTTTCTGTGCACTATCTTCTTGAACGAGCACCTTGGAGACGGCGTGTTCTGATGCCGAAACATACAGGATAAAATCCTTGGAGAAATATGGGGGGGAGATCAAAGGGGCATTGGTTAAGGCTGTTTTAAGAGCGGCAAAGGCTACTTGAGCTTGCTCATCCCAAACAAACGGGTTGCGGGTGTGGAGTAAGCGGAGAAAGCCGTGAACCGTTGTGGCGTATTCAGGAACAAAGCGGTGGAGGAAGTTGTCTCTCCCTTGTAGACTCTGTAACTGGCATATGGTGCGAGGGGGAGGTAGGTCCAAGACGGCTTGAACTTTCAAGGGGTCAATAGTTATCCCTTTCTGTGAAATGATGAATCCTAGCAACCGTCCTGCAAGAACGAAAAAGACACACTTGAGAGGGTTCAAGCGGATTCTGTATTTGCGGCAACGGAGGAAGACTTGCCGAAGGTCATTTAGGTGGTTAGATCGTTCTTTGGAGCGAGCTATAAGGTCATTTAGGTAAAACAGGATGATATGAGTTAGGTCGTGGAAGCAGTATGTCATGGCTCGTTGGAAAGTGGCACCCGTGCTCTTTAGGCCAAATGGCATGACCCGGTAAGAAAAGGTGCCCCATGGGGTAGTGAATGCAGTTTTATATTGGTCTTCTTTCAACGAGCTGGTCGATGAAAGGTGTGGGAAAGTTGTCTTTGGGACATGCATGATTGAGATCTCGAAAATCTGTGCAAACACAGAGAGTGCCTTGTTTTTTATTGACAGGTATGGGGTTGGACACCTAGGTGGTGTAAGCGATGGAATAGATGAATCTGGCTTTCCGGAGCTTCTCAATTTCAATTTTGACTGCCGGGAGTTTGGAGGGGTGAATTGGTCTTTGCTTCTTATGGACAGGTGGGACTTCGGGCCATGTATCAATGTGGTGTTCAACGATGGTAGGGTCCAAGCCGGGCATCTCGGTATAAGACCAGGCAAAAACATCACGAAACTCCTGAAAAAAAAAATTTGGATTCCCCGATTTCGTATTCCGTACAAGTGGCACCTAAGGTGATAATGTCGGGTTGGTCACCTGGGCGAGCAATGTCTACTTGTGTAATGGGAGAACTATTGGCCATGTTTCCGTATTTGAAGGCATCAGGTGCTAGGATGGGGTTCTTGAACCAATCTACCTTCTCGGGGAGAAATTATTTTGTTTCAATTGCCAGTTGGTTGGCTGTGATAGGGGTTGACTCACTAGGGATGAAATATGATCGATGGTGCATGTCATCCCATGGGTATTCGGGTTCTGTAAGCGCTTCGAGGATTTCCTCGTCGCTACGGAAGTGCTGAGTGATCAAGTCGTACGAGGGAAGGGTAGATGTTGAAGGAGAGTCGTGCCTATCGATCGTAGAGATCATTTATATGGTATTGACTTCTTCCGAAGGGGAAGATGTTGGAGGGTAAATTTCTTCAATGGTAGGAGGGGATGTCTCTAGGTCGGCGTTATTCAACTCGTAGAGGGCTGCTTTGTAATCTGGGAGGTTGGTGCAGTGGTGTGAGTAGTGACCATATATTCCACAGATAGCGCAAGCGTTGTTAATACGTAATGCCTTGTTGCATTGATGGGTTGGGGGGATTAGTATGACTACGGGGATGTTGGGGTCATCATCTAAGGTCTGCATGTGTTTTTGGAGATATGGCAACTGAGGACAGTTATGGGTGGCGTGGTCGCTATCATCACATAGGGAGCACTTAGGGGGTGCTCGCGGGGGTGGTTGGGGTGCCGCCGGTTTTCTTGTCGGAGGGGCGGTATAGTTTTGCGGGCCTCTTCCCCCAGCGTTTTTAGGTGGTGATGGAGGAGGGTTTGTAGTAGATGTGGATGCTGAGCCGAAAGGGGGATAGTTGGGCATGTTCGCAACTCCTAGGGGTGGGCGGTTGGACGTGTTAATAGGTTGAACTAGTTGAAGAATGACTTGTGGTGTTGTTGGAGGAGTAGGGGCAGGTAAATACCACACAAGTAGACCTAGGGTTAAACCAGGGAGGTTCAAAGTGGCCATCACCAGTGTACTTATCACTCCAGATGGTGGAAATAAAAACGAGATCGTATGGATGGGTGTTGCCCCAATTTAACTTGGTACCCGACGGTGGTTACGGTAGTAAAGGCAGTTGCTGGTTGGGCGCTGTGTGGTTGGAGGAAATTGTGCAAAGATCAGATATCTCTGTTATCTTCACAGGGGGCGGAATCGATTGGAATGTGGAGGTCATGGGTGATTCCAAGTATAACCTAGGTCCGACTATCGTGACTAACGATGTAGGAGGATTTTGCACGGGTTGTTCAATCATGGGCAGAACATTCCCAGGAGCAGCAGGGGCATTGGGATCATAGTATGTTATTTGGTCTATTTTGGCCACTCGTCCCTCATGGGGGAACATCATGATGCGGAAGATGGACGAAGCAACGGCCTTCATAGCATACATGTAACTACAACCAAGCAAGAGGTTGTAATCAAGTTGTGCATTGATGACCTCTATATCGATTAGGACTGTTTTTCCCCCTAGTTGAACGGGAACGTTGGCCAAAAGGCCTTGGGGTTGAGCTGCGCGGCCATCGTAAGCTCTTAAAGCAGTTGTTGATGGCTGTAGGGTGGGAGATCCACGCTTTTTCCAAACAAACGTTGACATAACGCAAGTGGAGGCACCTTCATCGATGATGCATCGATGGATGACAAGGTTACGAACTGATACAGAAACCTGGAAGGCTAGTGTTGAAGGAAAACGTGGTTTGGCTTGGTCTAAGTCGAATGCCATCTATCTTGAGTCGTTAGGGTCTATTGCACCGATGGCAGATAACAACAATTTCCTCTGTGTAGGAAAGTTCTTTAGGACTTCCAAGGAAGACATAGCAGCGGGGGACTGTGCTAGATCTTCTACGATATTATAATTTGCTGCTCCACGAGCATTAGGATTGTTGTTGATCCATCATAGTGGGAAACGAGGGGCTTTAGGGGCCCCATCGTCGTGTGGTGGGGGTATGCATAAGGGCTGATCTGTGCAAGTAGTAGTATCAACGGGGGGGTTCCGGGGTTGGGTCCGTATTGATTTTGACGCGTTTGAAGATTGATGTCGATTGATGACATCATGAGGATATGGTGGGTACCCGAATCCGTCGGTTGGTTTGTTTGTGTAGCATATGTGATTTGCTAAGGTGTTTGTTCGGTTCCTTTCGGAGGAGGTAGTGGTTGGGTGTTTACTACTCCTTGCGTGGGCAAGGGGTTTTGCAGCACCAAGGGAGGTGGCTGGGGGTTGGGTTGTGCAGGAGGAGCAGCTTGTCCTTGGCGTTGGGCGTCGTCCGTCCACAGTTAACGGGCACAATCGAAGTGTGGACAATTGTGCGTATAGTGGTTGTATACCCCACATATGGAACAAGGATGATTCATTCGTAGATTGGGATTCTTTCCCTAACGAGGTGATTTGTCAGGGTTTTGGTCAGGTGGGGCGGCGTTGTTGTTATTGGGGGGCTTTGGTTGTTGATCGCCTTGGTCCTGAGGTTGGTTATTCCTACGGTTCTGTCCTCTCCCCCTGTTCTGTTGGCCTTGCTGGTTGCGTTGAGAAGGCTGGTTTTGTTGTGGGCATTGTTGGGCGTAAACTTGCCCTTGGGGGTTGGGAGGATTCTGTGGTTGAGCAGGTGGTGAAGGTGCCAGCGGTGGGTAGTAACCGGGATGTGCTTGGGGTTGGGCCGGAGCTAGTGGGGTTGGTGGTGGATGATAAAATGGAGGAACTTGTGGTTGCGCAATTAGGGCTTGCGGGGGGTAGTAAGCCTGCTGAACTTGGGGGTGTGAATGTGCGGGTGGAGCCCGGTGTTGATAAAAGGTGGGTTGTCCCATAGGAGGAGTATAAGGGGAGTTTGCATGGCCATAACAATGTTGTGGGCATGATGGTCCATGAGTATGAGGAGGCCGAGTGACTGAGGCGTATGATGTAGTTACTCCAGAATGGGATGTTGCACGCGAAAGATCAAGGCCAGAAGGAGTGGGCATAGCCGTGTACGGTTGAGTGCGTGATGATACATGCCCGATGATGCCGTCAACGGCATGGGATGCTCCTTGGACGTCACTCCGAGAGGCGTCAGCGCGAGGGGAATCTGGTAAGATAGAGTATAGGTAGCCAGATTAGGCGTAGATCAGATCAAATTGTTGGGCTTTGAGGATGGCTTCTTCCTAATACTGAGGTCGCTCGGAGGCCACATCCTTTGCGATGGTTGGTATGAGAGACTTCAGGAACCAATCTAAGAAGATACGGTCGTCCAACTTGATCTTACATAAAGTTCGTCATTTACGCCACTCATGGATGTGGTCTGTGATGTGGGTGGCCGTATTCTGCCTACAAGATAGGAGGATCTCTACACCGGCATCGTAACGAACGGGTAGTTGGAAGAATTGCAAGAAAGTGGAAGCAAGGGATGTGAATGTAGGGTGGGTCCCATGAGGTTGGTCAATATACCACTTAGTTATAGCTCCAGTCAGGGTTCTTTGTAATAGTCGAAGGCGAATAGAGTCGTCCATGATGGAGTTAGAGGAACACCATAAGTGGAAAGACATGATATGATTATGAGGGTCTTCTCCTCCCTTTCCCTCAAATTTGGGTATGTTCGAGGGGAGTTTGGTGGGCATAGGAGGCCACATAGGATCATGTCATTTCGGATCATTAGTAAACTGAGCCAAGTCGGGGAGGTTCAGACTGGTTATGAATGGAAAACTAGCAGGAAGATGCGTTGGGGATGGTGGGAGAGGTGTGTTTGTCGTGGCGGCGATGGTGTGGCCACTGCCCCCAATATGTGGGGCAATAGTGTGGGCCATAGCAGCCATGGTGGGGGCGCTGCCCCCAATGTGTGGCAACGGTGTAGGCCATAGCGGCCATCGTGGGGGCGCTGCCCCCAATGTGTGTGGCAATGGTGTGGGCCATAGCGGCCATGATGGGGGCACTGCTCCCAATATGTGGGGAAACAGTGTGGGTAGTAGCGGCAATGGTGGGGCCGCTGCCCCCAATGTGTGGGGCAATAGTGTGGGCCATAGCGGCCATGGTGGGGATGCTGCCCCCAATGTGTGGGGAAATGGTGTGGGCCATAGCGGCAATGGTGGGGCCACTGCCCCCAAGTATGCTACTAGTCACTAGTGGATTTGTATTGGTGACCAACCCACTACCCATAGGAATGGATGTGGTGGCAGGGATGGAAGTTGTTGTGGTAGCCGGGTGAGTGGAGGGTCCTCTGCCGACCATCCCATCGAAAAAGGCGTTGGACGTCATACCAACCAAGGGGCTAGACGGGGCAGTGTATGTGTTGTACTCCGGTTCCGAGTCGGATGTGCTATAAGGAGCGTCTGGATCAGGTGACGAGGCTCTGCGTCGGTGGTGAGGAGAGTCAAGTAAACCGTGTTGCGGGGGTTGGCGCCGGGACTGTCTTTGGGACTCAATGGTGGCGATGAGGGTAATCCGGGTAAGGAGTGGTGAGTAAAAGGCTCAAAAATCCTAGTGCAACCATGTGTGCACAAGGAGAGCGTAAAAAAGGTGGCACTCAGGCCAACAACAATGCTCAAAACGCTTATTGCAACAACTGTGCTGCAATCAAATGGAGCGGCAATAAAAATGGTCAGAATACCAACAGAAAAAGGCTCCTAGAAAGTGAAAAAAGGTGTACTCACTAGACTCAGGGGAGGTAAGGGAGCATGCAAACTCCTAACTGAAATGTATACTGGTTCGAACTAGACGTATCCTCTGCAGGGTGATGAAATCCCAGTCAGACAATACGAAAAGTAGAACCAAAGGCCAATGATATCCCCCTATTAGGAGGGACACCGGGTAGTCAATCCTAGAAGAAAGGAAACTAAGATGCCCCATTCATGACACGTCCAGAAAGGTGAATCTACGGCTTCAGTCCTATCACCGTGTGGGCCTAAAAGGAATCACCACACGCAGACAACGAGTAGGTAGCCTTCGGTGACTGAATGGATTGCGGTATTCCACTCAGGCCTCCGAAACCAGTCTCGCCACTTCAACCCTCCTAAGGGAGAGGCCTTTCCGACAAATTGGTCATAACCGTGTCAACAAATACTAGGGGATTTTGGCACCTTAGATGACAACAACTATGTCTCAAATGTAAGCGACAAAGGGGTGTTATTTGGATACCTATCCCCTTTGTCCTACCTAGCAACAAAATTCTTCTATGTTCCCCAAGTGGGGTTAAAAGTTGGTTGAATTAAGTAGTTTTTTAGGGCTCACTTGAGTTAGGTGATAAAGTGTGTGCAATGATAATGTTGGCAGCTAACTAGCAAATAAAAAGATGGCATTTAAATGCTAGAAAAATGGAAACAATGTTGGAAACTGAATGCTTAATCAAAGACTTGAAAAATAATATATATATATATATATATTAAATAACAAAAATGAGTAAAATTTTTGAAAACTAGGCCGCAGCTATGAGCCGAATCGGCACGGTGTGCAACGTGCGTTTCGGGCCATGAACTGCGGTGTGCAGCGCACTTGTCGGTCCGGAGTGAGTGGTGTGCAGCGCGGTAGGAGCATCGGGCAGTGCGGTGTGCAGTGCGGCAGGGGTGTGTCGGGCAGTTCGGTGTGCAACGCGGAAGGGGTGTGCTAGGCATTGCGGTGTGTAGCGCGATAGTAGCAGTGGTCAATGCGGTGTGCAGTGCTAGTTCTGGGACGGGCTGCGTTGTGTGCAGCGCGAGTTATGGTGTGGATAGTGCAGTTTGCAGCGCAAGTTGCGCTAGGGACTCTATGGTCGGGGCCGCGAAAATCACAAGCTGGCGGGCAGTGGGGGCCGCGCAGGTGGCGGGTTGGTGAGAGGCACCGTCTGTGTGTAGAGGACATAGTGCGGGTAGGCTCGTGCAGACCGCGGTGTGGACCGCATCTGTAAGTGGGTAAGATGCGGTTTAGAACCGCGCATAGGTGCTAGGATGGTGCGGTGTGCACCGTGTAAAGACGCATGAAAACCGCTCTCTGGATCGCAGCAAAGGGATATAGAGCCTAGCTGCAGACCGCGCAAAAATGGTGAACAGCCACGGTGCGGGCCGTAGCTGTGAGGAAAAAAGATGCGGTTTTCTACACGAAAAACGATGCAAATTGGTTGCAGCTGCACAGAAAACTTGCAGGACTGTAACTAAACTGATAAAATAAAATAAATATAACTTTTAAACAAATAACAATGAAAGCTAAAAACTGTCAGAGAAGGGTTCAGACAGCGGAGTCGCCAATCTGTAGCTGGGGTTTTCACCCCTGCTTGTGCAAAAGGGCACCTACTAAGGGAAAGGACCCTTAGTAGCAGGTTGAAGGGAAGTGATAAACAACTAAACTAATCATAAAAAACAATAAACCATTCGATCGAACATGTGCATGAGATTTAAAACAACTTAAAGAAATAAATAACTGATTTTCGAAACAAAGTAACAAAGAATCTTTTAATTTTTGTATTATGGGCAAGCAAGGGCTTGCAAAAGATTTACCTCAGAGATGAGGCTGGCAGAGTTCTGGCGGTGTGTTCCAGAGCTCCTTGGTTTCGTACTCTCCTCTCCAATGCTTTGATGGTGGCTAAAGTTTTTATCTCAAGGGAGGCCAAAAAGCTCAAAGATGAATGGCTTATGGCTTTGGAAAAAATTTAGCAGCATAAGGGTAGAGTAATTGAGGGATATGGAAATGAGGGGCCTCCAGCCCTTTTTATAAATTTTTATTAGGGTTTTTGCCCTATTTTCTCTTCTTTTTTTCTTTTTTCTTTTGAGTTTTATTCCCTATTATTTTGATTTTGACCCTCTTTTTGGGGTTTTAGTATGTTTTTGAGGGAATTTTGAGTATTTTGGGGTTTTGGAGGCTAGGTTGGTAGGAAATTTGGTCAACAGAGGTGTATGTCCAAAGAGATGAGCTGGTGAGCACTTTTTTGGTGTTAACATCAACCACATAAAAGCTATCAGAAAAAGTATAATTACTTATGGTGATTTGCAGCTTTGGAACCCATGTTTTTCACTCCATTGTATTGTGACCTGGAATGACCACTGTGAAGAAATCAAATGGTTCAGTAGGTATCTTCCTTCTCTCCACCATGTCTGCATCAATGAAGTTATGAGTGGCTCCTCCATCTTCCAAAACTTTGTCCTAGTACCACACCCTTGCATCGAATAGTGTGATAACAAGGCACTGCTGAAAGTACTGCCATTCTTACTTTATCAGGTAAGGGATGATTTCCCTCTTGTTTCCCTTCTTCTGCTGTAGTATATCCCTCTTCTTGGGATGAAATATGTCCTTATTCCTTGATGCCTCCTTCACACTCATCATCACAAAATACTTCAATGAATTGGGCCTTTCCCTTAGCACACTTATGTCCTAGTGCCCATGGTTGGAAGCATGAGTAACACAATTTCTTCCTTTTGAGTTCTTCCTTGCTTAGTTCCTCTTTCTTGTCCTTTCCACATTCATCTTCTTGCCATGGCTTCTTTTTAGATCTGAATTGGGGAGGTAATTTTGGCTTGGGAGGAAACCTTGTCCTAGGTAGTACGTTTTGTAAATCCCTTGTCAAACTCATAGCATCCTTCAATGAATTGGGTTTGTGGGCCTTAACTAAACTTTTTAAGGGTTCATCCAAACCTTCAGTGAACAGCAATACTAATATTACCATAGATATATCAGCCACCTTGACTGATAATTTTTGAAATTCCATCATATACTCAGCAGGGGTTCCCACTTGCTTCAATTGGGCTAGTTCTTTGAAAGGTAATTCTGGGTCCTTTTGCTCAAATCTATCTAATACCCTGTCAACAAATTCTCCATAGTTTTTAACCTGATCATGTCCCAAAGTTTTCAGACCATGGAACCACCATTCATTGGCATCTCCTTCTAAATGCAAAATGGCCATTTTTAATGCATCATCTTCCACCATGGGATTCAGCTGAAAATACACATCTAGTTTTTGCACCCAAGTGTTAGCGGAACTTTGAGAGGAACCGTCAAAAGTAGGAAGTGGAATTTTACCAATAGCGCAATTTAATTCTTTGTTTTGAAACATATTTTTATTCACTTCCTTATTTTTGAGTTTGTTTGAGACAGTAAAATATTGGTCAAATGGTAGAGACCCTCTACAATCTTCACTCAATTTTTCCCATTATTTCACCACTTCACCCATTTCCAATTGGATGCTAGTTTCCTCTTTGGGCACAACAAATTTAGGTGTAGTAGGCCTTGGTTTGCTCTGAAATTCATTAGGTCTATTATGGGGTCCTGTGCTTGAGAAAATATGCTCTCCCATTGTCTTCTTTTCCTCTAAATGTGAACTACTGTTGTCTCCTATTACTCCTTTACTTTCAAGTTGGCTGGCCAACAATTCGAATCCCTTCACATCTGTTTGGTCATGTTTTCAAATAATGGTTTCAGTAGATTGGTGAATTTCTCCTTTTCCTCTTGAGTTATTTCCTTCTCATTAGCCATAGTTTCCTCAAAATGCACTTTTTTTCCTATTTCTTCCTCTTCAACAACAATATATTCAGTCTCAATTTCTAATGGTGGGGGTTTCCTTGTTTGAATCCTGGTCTTCATAAATGGTCTACCACATCAGGTTCCAAGACCATGCTCTGATACCACTTGTAATGTCCCTTTTTTGAAATTTATTAAAATGGTGAAATTTTCACTTTTTTCCCTAGTTTGACCTTTGACTAGTTTTGATGTATAGGTCTCCAAATTGCTCCAATTGCTCCCAAATATTCAGAGAAGGTGTATGAATGATATTAGGACTTGATTATGAGGTTCAGGGATGATTTAGGACCATCAAAAGACTTCTGCAAACCTCTTTAAGATTGTGGCCAAGGTAGGAGTTTTTACTAGCAATTTGGGGTTCAAATCCCTCAAAGGTAAATGCTAAATATGGCTCTCCAAAAGATCTCAAACCCTCTCGATTTTTTGAACAGAGGAAAATGAAATATAAGGTACAACTTTAATTTCTCATGTTCATCTTCATTCAGGTTTTTAAGCCTATTACAACCCTCTCCAAATAGCTACAAAACTACTAGTTTCGACCTTGGGGGAAATTACATTAAATCCTCTCCAAATGATATAAAACTGAGCAAGATGACTCCAAAAGCTTAAGTACTGAACATGAGACGTGTGAAAATAATTAATAATAGTCCATTCATCATAAATACATCAGTGAAACACTTGTCCATTCGAATTCATCAACATTTCAATGGTATACATCAATATAGTGGATAAATGGTCACTATTTGCTCCTTAATGATCAATTCTACATATATCCACTTGGAATATCGACTTGATAGAGTTATGAATGTGAAGAAAAGATAATATACATCTTATTACAAAATAAATGGTTCATTAGAAGCTCCCCCAAAGAGAACAATAGCTCACCAAAAGCGCCCTTCCTCAAGGATCAAGATTATGCAAAGAAAACTGGAAATGGTTGGAGGAATGAGCTGCACTAGAAGAAACCACGAGCTGTCCTGTAGCTTACACCTGCAAATAAAGACTCCATTAAATCTCCCATGAAAGGTCTGAATGGCCTTTCCATATACCAACTAGGATGGGAATCTTTCACCCTCGAAATTGGCTAAGGCAAGTAGACTAGTATTCCACTAGCTCTCTTCACAAATGCAAATTATGAAAATGATCAAAATCTATTCTCTTACTTCATTATTGTATTTTATAAACATACTTAGCCTTCTAAGGTTCCAATTCCACCCATAGTCTCCAATCCAATTCGAATTAGGGAGTGATTGAAGTATTGTCTGTTAGGATATTCCTATACTCCATCGTAGTCCCACCAGTATTTTGATCATTTACATTTTCAGTCATGCATGCACTTTTAGGGTTTGCATGCATCCCAGTCATCAGTCCAACACCTAGCCCTCAGTTAGCCAGCCCCCAAGAGCTTCTCACTATTCAGTTTTATCCCTCCAGTTTCTTAATGTGCCCTTCTTCCTTGATTTTAGGAAGCAACTCGCCCTCCTTCACCTACCAGTCCAGTTGTCTTCAATTTACACTCAGTTACACTGAGTTACACTGAGTTACACTCAGTTGACTCAGTTTGACTGATGGTTGACAGTTACTTGAGCATTGATGACTCCACTGATGATGATGAAGACTTCCAGTTGTGCTCCGATGACACTCCATTGATCCTTTGATCACTCCATGAAGGCTAATTCAAATTTCTACCTTAGGCATTCGAATTCCTCATGCATTGTATTATTTATATGTCCATTTGTGATTAATAATTTAGTGTGTGTGAAGTATTATTGCTTCTATCTGAGTTCTACTATACCATATTATTCTGTTGCTCATTATACTGTATTGTTCACTCTTCTTCTATTTTCCTGCTTAATCATAATTACTCTTGTGAGGTATACATCATCTCTTAGATCTGCTGTGAGGATTTTCACATGGTATCAGAGCATGTTGAGAGTATTGTTTATCTCCATTCTTGAGAGTTTTTTGCAGGTTATTACCAAGATTTCGAGTGCAGCAGTTTCTGCATCTTTGCAGCAGTATTCTCTATTGCTTTTGCAGGTCTTCCACAGCTTCAATGTATCCATAATTAGAAGAAATCACTCCTCTTTCTCTATTCAACTATGATGAATGGAAACAAAAAATAATAGCATATTTGAAGAGCCATGATCTCTTTGATTGTTATTTTGAAAGAGAGTTCGAATCCTCTGTAGAGAAGATTGACTGGTTGAATAAAGGTGACATGCACATTGGAAGAATGAAGCTTACTATGCTGAATTACATATTTCTCCCAATCATTATTGATATTGAAACTTCACAAGAGCTATGGGCCCATTTGGATGAAAGATTCGACAAACAGAATGAAGGTTTTGGTCCAAACCCCTTCAAAAGCAAACAAAGTGATGCATTCACTCCCTTTGATGGTCTCTCAGATCATGAACCAGTATCATCTCATATTGAAGTTGTTGACAAAGAACTTGCAGATTCTCCACTCATGCTCAAACTTTCTTCTCTTTCTGTGCCAGCTCACACTCTAGATATTGCAGAAGGTCCTAAATCCTCTCTTGCACCAGAGTCTGTTGGTTTGCATCATGATCACATAATTATTTCAGAGCTCAATATAGCTATTGAAGGTAATGCATTCACTCCTTTCCAGCTATCTCCTCTTTTATACTACTATATGATCATAATTCCATGCTTTCAGAAGGTCATGGAAGAATATGGGCATTGCCATTCGCTTGGGATAATTTCTCATGCATCTACTGGTTTTGATCTCACCTCTCATGGTTCAAAGGAGATCTCAAGAAACCATGATTCAAGTCTTGTATCTAAATTGGGTTCTAAGCAATTACTGCTTGGGATAATTTCTCATGCATATGATAGTTTTGATCTCACCCCTGCTGGTTCAAAGGAGATCTCAAGAAACTGTTTTGAAAATCTTAAATCTGATTTTGATTTCAAGCAAACATGTAATAGTTCTTTTTGGCATAATCTCACCCATGGTGGTTCGAAGGAGAAGACAAAAGACTATATGCACTTTCACAGATTTGATCCTACCTCAGCTGATTCGATTCACAGGTTCAAGGATCATTCTCATACTGCTGGATTTGTTCTCATCACATTCGATCTGAAGAGCAAGTACAAGCACATGCTTTTTTAGCATGATCCATTTCTTCCCAAGAAGAAGATACCTCCAGACATATGACCAAGCATCACACCTGCTTGAGTTTGGAGCATTTAAATTTTTGTGTGTGCCTTACAGTCTGTTTTTGAGGAGGGGGTATGTTTCCCATGAAATTTTCCCACTTCCTCGGTTTATTGACTGTTATTATTCATTGTATTGGGTGACCTTTTGTCTTAGTTACCAGGGCCCAGGATGGATTAAGGGTGGGTGTTAGGATATTCCTATACTCCATCCTAGTCCCACCAGTATTTTGATCATTTACATTTTCAGTCATGCATGCACTTTTAGGGTTTGCATGCATTCTAGGGTTTGCATGCATCCCAATCATCAATCCAACACCTAGCCCTCAGTTAGCCATCCCCCAGGAGCTTCTCACTATTCAGTTTTATCCCTCCAGTTGCTTAATGCACCCTTCTTCCTTGATTTTAGGAAGCAACTCGCCCTCCTTCACCTAGCAGTCCAGTTGTCTTCAATTTACACTCAATTACACTTAGTTACAGTCAGTTGCACTCAGTTACACTTAGTTACAGTCAGTTGCACTCAGTTACACTTAGTTACAGTCAGTTACACTGAGTTACACTCAGCTGACTTAGTTTGACTGATGGTTGACAGTTAGTTGAGCATTGATGACTCCACTGATGATGATGAAGACTTCCAGTTATGCTCCGATGATACTAGTTGTGCTCCGATGACACTCCAGTGATCCTTTGATCACTCCATGAAGGCTAATTCGAATTGCCACCTTAGGCATTCGAATTCCTCATGCATTGTATTATTTATATGTCCATTTGTGATTAATAATTTAGTGTGTGTGAAGTATTATTGCTTCTATCCGAGTTCTATTGTACCATATTATTCTGTTGCTCATTATACTGTATTGTTCACTCTTCTTCTATTTTCTTTCTTAATCATAATTACTCTTGTGAGGTATACATCATCTCTTAGATCTCCTGTGAGGATTTTCACATTGCCACATGTCTCCCACTTCCTAGCCTTCCACCTTCCACAAATTCAAGTAGGCATCTCTTGGCCTTCTCCAACTCCCTTCAGCGCTCACCTAGATGTTATTTTTAGGTCTGACATGTCATAATGGTCAGATGTCACCCCTCAGGTTTGCAATTTGTCATAGAGTTCATAGCAGCTTCATCATTGGTGTCATAGATGTTAGGGAGTCTAGCCCAAGTGTCCAAGAACCTCCCATTTGACTCTTCCTTTCCCATGTAAGTTACACTTCCATCCAATTTCGACCTATGATGCATATGGCCAAGTGTATGAGTCCTATAACTCATCCCAAGAACATTAGGCTTCCCATGGATTCGAAATTGCAAGAGGAGGATGCCATGTGGCATAGAAATTCTAGCTTGTGTGGGTCCCACAACCTCCATGTGTCTTCATGATCAATTGCCACTTTGATTTTATCTTGCATTTATTTATTTAGATCCTTTATTAAATATTTATTCCATTCTAATGTCCAAACACCATTTATTAGCTCCCCTATTGCAAATCCTCATGTCTCCATCCAACCTAGGGAACTAGTAGGATTGATGGAATTTCCCTGTTATGAATTTATTTGAATGGGGACATTACATTCCTCTACCAATCCTTGTTGCCAAAATTTATTCCATTTCCTCAATCATCTTGAGTAGTAATTGATGTTCCTATTCGTCTAGAGTGCCTTCCTCATCACTCTTTATCCTTCATGAAATTCATACATATCAACAACATTGAATGTCAAAGATATATCAAACTTTTCGGGTCACTCCCATTGATATGCATTTTCATAAATTCTCCTCAAGACTCCACATGGTTTGATTTTCTTATATTTTAGTTTGATGTTCATACCCCTAGGAAATGACCCTTTTTTTTGAATGAGTGATTTCTAACTCACCTTCCTCAAAAATATTTTTCCTTCTCTTCAAATCTATTATTTCTTCGTATCTGGTATTGCTTATTTGTAACTTATGCTTCACTTGCTCATGCAATTCCTACATACTATCTGCAAAGTCACTTGCATCATCACTCCTACCCTCCAGACCTGGAAATTTAACTAAAACTACCACCCCTTTTAGTGATGTCATAAACAATCTAAAATGAGCTTTATATATATATATATGTTCACCAAATCATTATATGCAAATTTAGCCAAGGCCAAAACCAGATCCCACTAACTAGGATTTTCTCCACTCTGACTCCTCAACAAACTTCTAATACTCCTATTCAATATTTTGGTATGTCCATCTGTCTATGGATGGGAGATCGAAATGTATAGTAACCTATATCCCAAATTATTCCAAAGTGTCCTCCAAAAATGTCCAAGAAACCTTGTGTCTCTATTTGAAGTAATACTCCTCGATAGGCCATGTAACGTCAACACTGAGTCTAAAACTTAAGGTAGCCACTTCGTTAGCATCACTTGTTTTCCTACATGCCATGAAATGTGCCATTTTCAAAAACCTATCCACTTGAGCCATCACGGAATCGTGTTTTCTATATGTCTTAGGAAGTCCCGAAATAAAATCCATACTTACATCTTCCCACGATATTTCAAGTACCGGTAATGGAGAGTAAATCCCTGTCTTCTAATTTCTACCTTTGGCTAATTGACAAACTCTACAACATTCAACAAGTTTCATGAAATCCTTGTTGATGCTAGGTCAAAAATACCTTTCTTTAACCAACGTTGTGGTCTTATCAATGCCAAAATGTTCACCTAAACCTCCACCATGCATCTCTCTAATGAGATTCAACCATAAAGAAATATTTGGAATGCATAACTGTTGATTCTTAAACAAGAATCCTTCTTGAATATGGAAGTACAAGTATGGTGTTCTATCCATAATCCATGGTGCTTTGCATTCTTTCCAAGCCTCCGCAAAATTTGCATCCTCTTCATACATTTCATTCATTCCAATCTAACCACTTCAACTAACATAGCGTTCCTCCGAATCAATGCATTCTCAACCTTGTTTGATTTTTCAGACCAGAGTCTCAAAACAAATGTGTAGATTTGCAAAAATTCTACCCACTTAGAATGCTTTTGATTTAACTTACCTTGACTGTTAATGTACTGTAGTGCCTTGTGATCAGTAAACAAGACAAACACCTTTGGTAGCAAGTAATGTCACCATTTCTTCAAGGTCTATATGATAGCATAAAACTCTTGGTCGTAAACAAAGTATTTATTCCATGCTTCATTCAATTTATCACTGAAAAATGCTATCGGTCTGCCTTCTTGGCTCAGAACCGCTCCAATCGTTGTCCCACTTGCATCACAGTCTACTTGAAATAATTTATTGAAGTATGGAAGTGCCAATACTAGTTGTTTCGTTACCTTTTTTTTCAGGTCTTCAAATGACTTCATTGATGTTATTGTCCACTAAAAAATTCATTTCTTCATGCATTCGGTAAGAGGTTCATAAATCTGATTGAAATTTTAAATAAATTTTTTGTAGAAACTTGCCAATCCATGAAAACTCCTCACATCAAATATGTAAGTGTTAGCCAATCCAAAATGGCCTTTACCTTTCCAGAATCCATCTTCAAGTCTTCCTTGAAAACTAGAAAACCCAAGTATACTAATTCCTTTTGCAGAAACATACAACTATTTAGATTTATCAACAATTTATCCTCTTTTAATCGTCGTAAACCTTCCTCATGTGCTCCAAATGTTCTTCTTTGCTTCTACTGAAGATAAATATGTCATCCAAGTATACGACAACAAACTTTCCCAAAAATTGTTTTTGAAATTCATTTGTAAGCCTCGTGAATGTGCTCGGAGCATTAGGTATCCCAAATGGCATACCTAACCATTCAAACAATCCATCTTTTGTCTTAAACATTGTATTGCATTCATCACCTTCCCTTTGATGATAACCATTCTTCAATTCTATCTTTGTGAAGTACCCAACCCCACTCAAATAATCCATAAGATCGTCCATCCTTGGTAAATCAAACTTCTACTTGATGGTAATAGTATTAATATCCTACGAATCTATGCACATCCACCATTCATGAGTCTTTTTTGGTGTCAATACTACTGGTACTACATTTTCATGAACCAACCCTCTATCATGTAACTCATGTACTTGTATGTTCACCTCTTCACTCTCCACTGGAGTCATACAATAAGGTTTCGTATTGGGCAGGCTTGATTCTAGTATCAAGTCAATATGATGTGATATACTCCTTAAGGTAGGTAATATTGTTGGCAAATCATATACCACAATCTCTTTAAACTCATTCATGAAATGTTGAATCTCTGCTAGCACATGACTCATTTTATCAATCACTTGGATTCTTTTTGGGATTATATCCAAACAACAACTACTCCTTTTCTGCTCAATTAGAAATTATTTAGAAAAAAACAACATGACTCATTTGTTATTATTGCTCATGCTCTTGTGGTTACTGTTATCCATATTCCTGTTGTTATTGTTTCCCATACCACTTTCCAACATTGGTACTAACTTGTAACAATTTCCATGTTTGAAAAATTCCCAGGTATTCTCTCTGCCATCATGGAAAAATTTTCTGTAAAACATCCATTGCCCCTTAAGTAATACATGACATGCATCCATCTCTACCACATCCCATAAAACCTACTCACTGAAATTTCCACTTTGAAAATTTAACAAACATTGTTCAATCACAGTCACTTGTTGTCCCTTTTGTAACCATGAAACCAGATATGGATTGGGATGGGAATACACTTCAAATTTAGTTTTCTTTTGACCTATATGGACACCAGAGTTTTTGTGCTTCCTCCATCAATAATCAAATTGCAATATTTTCCTTGAATTTTACACCTCACTTTAAAAACTTTTCGCTGCTCAGGTTCTTTTGCTACCTTTTGTTTAGGCTTAAGTAACACTTGCCAGAACATTAAATTATCTCCTTGTTCCTGCTAAAGTAAAATTACATTTTCACCAACCACCGATGCCTCATCTGTGTGACCTATATTTTGGATTCACCTTGATTGCTCGAATTATGTTTCTCTGGGAATTCAAATGCCTTATGTCCCTCGACTCCACATATTTAACAAGTAATCACATGCTTTCCTTTTCCTCTTATGAATCTCCTGCCTCTTCCAATTCCATTTCCTTTGTTACTTGGACAACTGGTGGATTCATCTTCCTTTTCATTTATTCTAGTAGTACTTGTTTTGGATTTGCCTCTAATTAGGCCCCTTTTCCTTGTAATTATGTTGTGTTTTTCCATCAACCTTCTCTTCTACCTTTAAGGCAACTTGATAGGATTCATCCACAGTAAAAAAATAATGTGTACCCATCTCATCCTGAATCATGTACTTCAATCCATTCACATACCTCACCATTCTTTGATACTCCAGTTCTTTTATCCCTGACTTGAGTGACAGCTTAAAGAATTCCTTAATATACTCATGAACAAAGGTCTCTTTTTCCCTGAGATTCCATACTTGCCTACACAATTTCTCTTGGTAATCCATAGGTAAAAATTTCTCCTTGATTTTACTAACCATTTTCTTCCAAGTTTTAATCCTCTCCAATCTATTTTCCACTCTATCCCTCTACAACATATCCCACCAAAGTGCAGCATGTCCCTTCAACTCGTAATGGAAAAATGAACACAATTAGGATCTCAAACATTTTCATGCTCAAAGTAGCTTTCAAGCTCCCCTCTCCAATCAATGAGTGTTTCATCTCTCAAACTACCATCGTAACACGAAACTTTGAATCTTATGCTAACTCTGTTACTCAGAAATGATATCAAACGTGCTATTGGGTCTCCTTCCTTGACATTTTGTTCTACTTCAATCTCCTCTTCAAATTCTGAATCTAACTTAGTATCCCCGTTTTTGTTGTTCTCTAATTCTTCTATTCTTCTTCTCAATTCTTCAAATTCTTGATTCCTCGCACCTCCTCGTGCTGCTCCTCTTCTCCATGGAGGCTTTCTCATGATTCATCCAGTAGTCCTAATTATGACAACCATCCACAAGCCTTACCTCAAAGCTTTGTAACACAACTCATCTCTCAGCACTTGGGTTGAACAACCACCAATCAGGGTGTTTCGTTACCCCATTTATAGAAGCAATTTAAGAAACCAAAATTAGTCAGGAGCAACCTTGCTCTTATACCACTTGATGCAGATCCATAGCCATGCAGCAAGACTAATATCTATAGGATTGTGTTATGTTGTTAGAGTTCATAGCATGCAACAATTCCTCATGCAATTAATTGAAGTTCAACTAGATTTAAATAAAAATGACAATAGAAGAAATTTAACACAATCAAAAGAAATAATAACATGAAATGAATCGTTGCCTTTTATTCATTAGTTTACATAACTACTTAGGGATACTTGGTTTCCAAAGGGTCTTATTTTCCTCTTATTTTACAATGTTGGTTGAATTTCATATGGTCTATTGTGTATGTGTTAGAGCTGAGGTGTCTGCATGTTATTCTCTCTATGAATAACAATCCTCTCTTTCACCCTCTTTTTTTTTGGACTATCTGAACCCATCTGAACTAAACCCCTTTCACGTCTTTCGTTTTGACTTTTAAACCAAGATATTTTTCGGTTGATTCATTTTCCTCATCCGTTGGAAGATGGATAGTCATGGCGGTTCAATTGCCTTACCGTTTTCAAATTTGTTCCCTCTTCTTTCGTGAGTGAATATCACTTGGCATGCAATATTCATGGGGCGTTTGGATTCGCAACGTAGGAGGTCTAACATGGAGTTGTAGCATGGATTTGTAGCATAGGATTTGCAGCACAGTTCTATCGCATGGAGTTACAGCATGGGGTATTAGCATGGAGTAATAGCAAGGTTCCAATGCCATGGATCAACAACCATAGAGTTATAGACACTTTATTTATCCTACACTTGACTTGCTCATAAATGAAATGTTTTTGGTTGATGTAGATTTACCAAGACCAAATATTCTCTTATACCACCTCTCTTGAGTTGGATAAGAGCCAACCTAAAGTGTACAAAGGGAGTTACTGAGGTGACAGTGGGTAACCCCTATAGGTTGCAATTGGGATATCGTTTTTCTTTTAGGATTTAATCACATGTGCTAGTTTGAGTTGTGACAAGTCCAACCATGTCATATCCACCTCATTTCAAATCAAGTAATGCATCATACCCTAATAATTTTAGAACAATCATGAGTGGCCACACTTTACTAGTCTCTATGCTATAATGCTTAACATGTGGTTCTTTGATCAATTTGAGGGGAAGAACCTCAAAGATAGAGGACATGTAGGTTCCAATCAAACTTATTATCATTATATTAATATTTTTTACACTATAGCCAACTATGCATCTCGATAGTTGTAATAAATTCCCACAACATATAAGTGATTTCTTGTTGATATAGATGCAATAGTTTATATTGCATCTTTTATGTTTAAATAACCTCAAGAGTGTGGAAAAAATTATAACATAATAATCAATAGAACAATTGAAAAGCTTTGGTTTCTTTGGTTTATGTATCAATGCAAAATTTCATGAATGGAAACCACAGAATTGGTGGCACCAAATATTCCCAGTGGAAGATATACCTAAGATTATGGAGGCCTTGCAGGACCGATGCATTAGAATCCATAACCAACCGGATAAACTAAGATGGGGATACCAACCCAAAGGAATTTATACCACTAAAGAATCCTATGATCTCAGTTTCAACCAAGAAGACTTACAACATAGGATGAACTGGAGGGAGGTCTGGAATTTTAACCCATGGCCCAAAATAGCTACTTTTATATGGCTGTTACCATACAGGCGCATCCTGATAGGAGAGAATCTCATGAGAAGAGGCATGATTGGCCCTTTTTGGTGTGTGCTATGTGAAGGAGAGGATGACTCAATGAACCATATTTTGGAATCATGTCCCATGGCGTCCTCCCTGTGGGACTGGGGTGCGGCAATTTTCAGAAGGATGGATCGAGTAATAGGGAAACCTCACCAGACAATTAAAAGTTGGGACAAGGAATCCTTTAAAAATCCTATCATCCTCAAAATATGGATCATGTTTCTAGGTTCTTTGATGTGAGCCATTTGGAAGGAAAGAAGTGGAGTATTTTTTTAACGTAAGAAAAATTCGACGCAGACTGTTTGGAACCAAATCAGTAAGCATATTCAGGAGATGATCAGAATAACCCCTTGGTCCGAGAGAGATTGGGAAATGGATGATAACAAGAAGCGAATTCTGGCAGGGAGGGGAATGGATTTCTCTCTACAAGGATGGAGGACTTTTAAGGCCCGGAAGGCGACCATTGCAAGGCCACGTCTTTGGCACCCTCCTCTAGGTGGCCATTTTAAGATAAATTTCGATGGGACATCCAAAGGGAACCCTGGTTCAGCTGGTTTTGGTGGAGTTATCAGAAACAGCGAAGGGGTTACTCTCTGATACTACCATGGGAATATCGGCCAGGATATCAACAATGTAGCAGAGCTAGAAGGTCTTCTCCATGGCATCAAACTCTCAATACAAAATGTTTGGGAACACATGGTCATTGAAGGTGACTCCCACATCATCATCCAAATGGATAAAAAGATACAAGGTGGATAGAAGGTGACCAAAGTTGTGAAGAGCTGGAGAATGATGCACCAGGTTGAAAGGCTTGTTGATATCATCTGAGGTCGCCACACGTGGTCCTTTACCCACGTTAAACGTGACGAAAATATCATCTGGGGAATGAAATGAAGTGAGAATGGTTGAAGGACAAATATCGAACGAATGCGGTAATGACTGGCAGATCCAGTGTATACACTTGGCAGCCCATGACATTAGGTTGGTACCAGGAAGTGTTGGGACACATAAGTCATGTCTCGAATTCCATGACGAGTGCACACATGTCAGGCCCACTCAACATCTGGAATTCGTCCCATCGGCACTCATTACGTGAAGAGGGCTCCTCAGTATTAAATCTAGGACATGAATGCCCATGATCTCACTCCGATTTTCAATAATGAGGAAACCTTGTTGTCACCTCCGGCCATTGAAGGGTAGGGTACGATGAATAGAGAAGATTTGCCGATAGATGTACGTGACTCTCGTGCGACTCAATAGCAAGTTCACTGGAATGAGTATGGTTACCGAAATTGGATTGAACATATTGGTTATTTATTCGAGGCACTCGCATCCTCTTCGCATGTTGTTTTTGCATTTTTTGGGGAGTCATTCTGTGTGCAAGTGTTAGATTTTGAGCATTAATTCAATATACTCTAGGATCTTTACTGAGAGAATAACATGTACAGCATATCAAGTATAACAATGCATATCAATCACACCAAGCAATCACATGAGACAATAGACACACAGAGTTTCACTGGGGAAAACCATAAAGGTTAAAAACCCCACAACTTCCTCAGAGATAGAAAGAGCAATGATACAACCCAAGTACAAGAGATAGTATTCTCCTAGCAGCTACTCCTCCTTCCTCACTAGTGTGCCACTTTCCGAGTAGTGTAGAAGTGAATAATGAGATGATCAAATAGAGTGCTCCCGCACTCTATTTATACTTATCCTGACTTGCCTAATAAACTAGCAGGGTCGACTTCTCTAGAAGAGTCTAATAACCCGTGGTTACATTAATCATGGCCGACCCCACACTTGGTGGTCTAATAACCCATCACAGCAAGTTACAACACTTGCAACACTTGTCAATACAAATGACAACACTTCCGTATAGAGGAATAATACCATCTATATAGGAGTACAATATACATAGGTGAAATACATTCCGAAGTTACATATACATCAACACTCCCTCTTAACTAGGAAGTTATTTCTCGACACAGATCTACTAGCACAAGTCTTCTTCTCTGGATCATCGTCACTCGATCATCGTCATCGAATCATCGTCGTTGTCATCGTCACTACTGCTGCTATCTCAATCAATCTCCAATCTACTCGTCATAGGAAGTTCTACAGAGCCAGTCCTTTTTCATACTGGATGTAGGCCCACCACCTGTGGGTCTTCATCATCTACATAGCCATCCCTTTTTCATGCTCGATGTAGGCCTAGCCTCCATGTAGGTCTTCAACATCTCTGCGAGCAAGCCATCAAGTAGGTACGCCTCAGTACTGATTACACTGCCTCTGCAAAACCTGCAAGATCTCCCAGGACTGATTACACTGCCTCTGCAAAACCTACAAGAGCATATCAAGACTGATCATATTCCTCTGCAAAACCTGTGTACCATACTGTCACATCATCGTCTTCAGATCATCGTCATCATCCATGGAGCACAACCCAGATGCACACACAGCACTTACACTCACCGGCATGGAAGGACTTTCCTCTGACCATCCGAGAAAGGCTCAGCACTTACACTCACCAGCATGGAAGGACTTTCCTCTGATCATCTGGGAAAGGCTCTCAGCACTTACATCAATGACCATGGAAGGACTTTCCTCTGACCATGTCGGAACGGCTACAACAATTACATCATGACCATGGAAGGACTTTCCTCTGACCATGTCGAAAAATCTCGGCAATTACATCACGACCATGGAAGGACTTTCCTCTGACCATGTCGGAAAATCTCGGCAATTACATCACGACCATGGAAGGACTTTCCTCTGACCATGTCGAAAAAGCCATGCCCAACACTTACATCTCGTCATGGAAGGACTTTCCTCTAACCATGTGAGAATGGCCCAGCCCTTACATCTCACCATAGAAGTACTTTCCTCTAACTATGTGAGAATGGATTCGCCCAGCCCTTACATTTCACCATGGAAGGGCTTTCCTCTAACCATGTGAAAATGGCCCAGCCCTTACATCTCACCATGGAAGGACTTTCCTCTAACCATGTGAGAATGGCCCTGTGTGCATCTGTGTCTCCGGACTCATCACTTCCCCTTGGAAGGTATCTCGATCTGAAGTACACCAAGTCTCCCTCTGAAGTATTCAAACTTCACTCTGGCCAGCGGCTTGGTCAACACATCGGCTATCTGCTCGTCCGTCGCAACATATAGGAGCTTCACTACTCCTCTCTGCACCATATCCCTGATATAGTGATACTTGATCTCAATGTGCTTCGACTTGTCATGGAACACTGGGTTCTCCGACAACTTCACACAACTCTGGTTGTCACAATATATACAAGTAGCACTCAGCTGGAGATCAAACAAATCAGACAGTAGCTTCCTAAGCCATACTGCCTTACAACTAGCCGAACAAGCTACGACATACTCTACTTCGGCTGTACTTAGTGCCACAAAGGACTGCTTCCTGCTAAACCAAGAGATCATACCGGATCCCATATTGAAGCAGCACCTCAAAGTGCTCTTCCAATCAATGGCACTGCCTGCCCAATCCGAATAAACATAACCCTCCAGGTTAAACTTTTGATTCACCTCATACTTGAGCCCATAGTCAACTGTACCCTTCAGGTACGTCAGAATATGCTTTGCAGTTATCAGGTGAACATGTCTCGGATCTGTCAAGTACTAGCTCAAGGTGTTCACCACAAACCAGATATCTGGTCTCATATTCCTCAGGTACATCAAGGACCCAATCATCTGATGATACATTGTAGCATCAATCGGCTCAGATGAAGCATCACACGGAAGCTTCAGGTTCGATTCCATAGGTGTGGCCATGGCCTTGCAGTCCATCATCCCGAACCTCTTCAGGATCTCTAATACATACTTCCCTTGTCCAAGGAAGATTCCATCTACACTCTGCCACACCTCCATACCAAGAAAGTAGTGCATCATACCCAAGTCCTTCATCTCGAACTCGGCAGCAAGCTTCCTCTTCGTGTCGGCAATCAATATATCCTCACATGTTACAAACAGGTCATCCACATACAATAGTAGTATCACTGGATTGCCTTCCTCAACCTTGTAGTAAAGGTTGGAATCCGTTTTACTCTTAGTAAAGCCCAAACTGGATAGGAATCCATCTATCCTACCATACCAGGTCCTGGGTGCCTGTTTCAAACCATACAGGGCTTTCTTCAGTTTGCACACATGTGACTCTCGGTCATGTGTCTCAAACCCGAGTGGCTGCTCCACATACACTTCCTCTTCAACTACACCATTCAAGAAAGTTGTCTTGACATCCATCTGGTGTACCTTCCATTTCATCACTGCAACCAAAGCAAGTACTGATCTAATGGAAGTGTATCACGAGCTACAAACCTTGCCTTATATTTTTCTATGTTGCCATCTACAGCATGCTTGATCTTATAGATCCACTTGGAAGTCACCACAGACTTCCCATCTGATCTTGGGACCACATCCCAAACATCATTCTTCATGATCGATCAGTATTCCTCGACCATGGCATCCTTCCATTCTTTCTTTTCTGCTGCTTCTTCATAACTGGAAGGTTCTTTGTTCATTATGTCACAGAGTAAAGCAACATAGCTGGTATGTGATCTTGTCCTTTTCCTTTCTCTGTGTTCCTCTTCTGGAATTCCAAACCTTTCTGCATCTTGAATGAGCTCTCTAGCCCATGTTGGTTTCCTCTTGTGAGATTTCTTCTCACGGGGTGGATCTACAGGTTGTTGTGGATCTTCCATTTCGAGACTTGGCATGTGAAATGTTTGAGAAAATTCCCGAGTGAGATAACTGATATTAGATATGATAATTACACTTGAAATTTATGAATAAATATGTGGAAGATTTCCTAGATAGTTCTAGATTTGCTTATTGAAATCCTATTTTTGTTTCCATTCACTAGCTCCTTCGAAAGAATTGTTTTAAATGGATTTATGACTTTGCATGAGAAGTGTTTGAAGAAATGTTTACATGAGTTATACCTCTGATAATACATGGTATTTATATTTGGAATGGCTTCTGAATGACTTTGCAAATTGTTTATGCATTTATCTTACTTGATTCCTCAATTTCTAGCCAATTTGGAGAAGTAGATTTAGCTAGTTTGATGAATTAATAAGAGGATTTTTAATGAGCGGAAAGCTACATCCATTTAGCTGTAGTGTACCTATGATATGGTTTCCATGAGCTACAATAATCAATACTTTCTTATTGTTTTGCATTTGGAAACAAGAAACGGAAACTAGCTTCAAATCGATGGAAATTTGTAACTAGTTTGTAGATTGAATATATGTTTTCGTAATTTTTGGAATGTACAGCCATATTCTCTTTTTTAGGTACTTTAATTTTTCTATAGAATTATATTTTCTGGATCTTTACCCTCGCCTCTATGTGCTCTGGAGCTTAATACAATTGATTGGGTTAAATTCCTAACAGTGTTTATTAACTAGTTGCAGTGATTTAGCTTGAAAGAATCATCGTTTATGTGAAAGGATCTGACCTGCAAATGCAACTTTATTTAGTTGTATTTGCATGCTTAAATATATGTATAATGTCTGTAGGTTCACTTTTTGGTTCATTGGCATGGCTGTGTGTTGAATTCATGCAAGACTAGTTGTTTGTGTTAAATACTAGTTAACTAGTCTTGTGGAGTCATTTTCCTAATTGCTTTGTTTAATTAATTGGAAAATGATAATTAGGCCTTATTTACATGATATTAGGTGTTAATTAGCCATTGGGATTGATAAATTATGATTAGGTAATAAACAAATGAAGTTATGTTAAGTGTCGTCAATTATGCGTTGTGTCGCAATTAGTACATTAATTACTAGTAAATCATGATTAAGTGAAAATGACCTTTTGAGGTGCAAGTAACCTATCGTCTGGCTTGGGATGGATGCATAATGATGTTAGATAGTGTTGGATAAGCTTTCCCAACATTTTTTTAATTTTCTTGATCAGTTATGAATTTTATTTTAATTTATTTGCAATTATCGATATTTTGTCATAATTAAATTGTAGAAAATGAAATTAAATACCTATTATAATTATTTTGTTGTGATAAAATATTCTAATTAGCAATAGAGAGCTATTGATATGTCCCTAAGACCCTGTGATAGCCTTGAGGGACATTACACAATCTCTAATGGTATGACAAAATTGATAAAAAAAGGGACATCAAGGTGTAATTGCACAATTATGCTCATTAGATGTTAAAACATCTAAGTCTCCTATTTCCCCGGATCTCCAAAAAGTGATTGATAAGAATTCCAAGGTATTTGAAGATATTCCAAAAGGGCTTCCACCTGTTCGATATTTTGATCATTTCATTCACTTAATTCTGGGAAGTGTTCCTCCTAACATCAGACCTTACAGATACCCCTATGGGCAGAAGAGTGAAATTGAGCGTATGGTTGAAGAAATGTTAGAGGTCGACATGATTAGGCCTAGCCAAAGTTCTTAATCTGCACTAGTGGTAATGGTGCACAAGCCAGATGGATCATGATGTATGTGTCCATATTATAAAGAGCTCAACAATATCACCATTAAAGATAAATTTCTCATTCCTGTCATTGATGAATTGTTAGATGAATTACATGGAGCAGTTTTCTTCACAAATTTGGATCTTCATTTTGGATATCATCAGATTAGAATGAAGGAGGAAGATATTCCAAAAACAACATTCAAAACTCATGAAGGTCATTATGAATTTTTGGTCATTCCATTTGGTCTCACGAATGCGCCTTCCACATTTCAAGGTTCGATGAATTCCATTTTCAAGCCTTTGCTTGGAAACTTTTTGCTAGTATTCTTTGATGATATACTAATCTATAGCAAGTCTTGGGAAGAACATGTTCAACATGTTGACAAGGTACTACAACTATTAAAGGAGCAACAACTATATGCAAAACCTTCCAAATGTTTCTTTGGGGTAAAGGAGGTAGAATATTTGGGTCATTTTGTATCTCAGGAAGGTGTCAAGGTAGACTCCAACAAAATTAAAGCTATGATGCACTGGTCGATTCCAAGAACCCTAAAGAATCTTTCAGGATTCTTAGGTCTGACAAGGTACTACTGCAAGTTTTTTCGGAACTATGGAAGAATAACAACACCTCTAACAACATTATTGAAGAAAGATTCATTTTCTTGGACTCCAGAGGCAACTCAAGCTTTTGAACAACTTAAGGAGGAAATGTGCAAAGCTCCTATTTTGACCACACTAGACTTCACAAAAACATTTATTGTGGAATATGATGCTTCAGGAAATGGTATTGGTGTTGTTCTAATGCAATAAGGAAACCCGCTTGCTTTCACAAGTCATCCACTCAAGGGAAAGCACTTACATAAGCCCATTTATGAGAAGGAAATGTTGGCAATTCTACATGCTCTTAAGAAATGGTGTCCTTACCTAATAAGTAGACACTTCAAGGTCAAAACAAATCATTATAGTCTTAAATACTACTTAGAACATAGATTATCTTCGTAAGAGCAACAAAAATGGGTAACCAAGATGTTGGGATATGAATTTGAAATCATCTATCGAAAAGGGAAACATAATGTGGCGTCCGATGCGCTTTCCATAAAAGATGAACATGTCGGGGCATTACTTTGTGCAATTTCCATTCTACAACCCAATTGGGTAGTAGCAGCAAGGGAAGAATGGAAAAATGACCTAACTGTGTGGACGCTCATTCAAAAGCTACATGACGATCCAAGTGTATCAGATACTTTTGTGTGGAAAAATGATTCACTATGGTATAAGGATCGCTTATCTTTATGCAAAGACTCCCAACTCAAACAAAAGGTCCTCTTGGAATTACACACCTCTCCTATAGGTGGGCACTCTGGATTCCTTAAAACTTACCACAGGGTTAAGATGGAATTTTTTTGGGAAGGTCTTAAATATGATGTTCAAAGGTTCGTGGTTGAATGCTTGGTTTGCCAACATAATAAGGTGGAAATAGTTAAGACCCCGGTACTTCTACAACCATTACACATACATTGCCAGCGTTGGGAAGAAGTCTCAATGGATTTATCACAGGTCTACCCAAGTCAGAAGGAAAGAATGTTATTATGGTGGTTTTTGATAGACTTGTGAAGTATGCACATTTTTGTGCACTCTCTCACCCTTTTAATGCAAGTACAACAGCCGCAACTTTTCTGGAAATAGTTCAGAAGTTACATGGAAATATGAATAATATTGTAAGTGATAGAGATCCAATTTTCACTGGAAAAATTTGGACTGAATTATTTTCTTGTTTGGGTACCCAATTGGCTCATATTTCACCTTATCATCCTTAATCTGATGGGAAAATTGAGATATTGAACAAATGCTTGGAAGGATATCTTCGTGCTTTGCATCCGATAAACGAACACAATGGGTGAAATGGTTATCTTTGGCAGAATGGTGGTACAATACTTCCTTCCATACATCATAAAAAATGTCTCCATTTATGGCACTTTATGGGTACCAGCCTCCATATATCTCATCTCCCTTAAAGGGAAAATCTAAAGTTCAAGCCGTGGAATATCACATAGAGCACCAGCAAGAAGTTCTCCAATTACATAAGTACAACCTAACTACGTCACAAAACAAAATGAAACAACAAGATAATCAACATCAGAGTGAAAGGAGTTTCAAAGAAGGGGATTGGGTATTTCTGAGGCTACAACCTTACAAGCAGATGTCCCTCAAGCAACTAAATAAGGACAATAAATTAGCACCCAAGTATTATGGTCCTTATGAAGTGCTGCAGAAGATTGGTAGTATGGATTACAAATTGGAACTCCCTTCATCTTCAAGAGTGCATCCAATTTTCCATGTTTCTTGCTTAAAGAAGGTAATAGGAGACAAGATCCCAATTCAAACAATCTTGCATGATCTTGATGAAGAAGGAAGAGTCATATTGGAACCTGAACAAATCACTGAAACAAGGACCAAACAACTATGTAATCGGGCTATTACTGAGTACCTCATCAAATGGAAGAACCCGCCAGTGGAAGATTCGACATGGGAAGATCAGTCCTTCATACAGAAGCATCCACAACTAATCAAGCATTGAGTACAACACTTGTCTAAAGGGGAGGGGCGTGTTAAGCCCTAAATATTGGCACATTACCCCTTATGTAGTGGCACATTACCCCCTTTATTATGGTGCATTACATATTATTAATGTTGGCTTGGGTCTATTAGTGGGTCTATTAGTTGTTATTGTACCCCTTTGCCTCCTATATATAGGAAGGAGACATTTTCATTTTAGTCATCATTGTATCTTGTCTTGTATTATGTACTTAGTACATTGTGTAAGGAGGTTCCTCCCTTGAAGATGATTGTTATTCATCTTATTTCTTCATTATTAAGTCGTGGATTACTTTCTTTTGGTTTATTTATGCTATTTGTATGCTATATATGGGACTTGGTTGCATAACATTCACTACAATGAATAAGAGAGGAAATTGTAAAATTGGGAATCACCTTAAAACTAGATCCTATGGCAACGTATGATGGGAACCTTCCTCGTCCTACCTCTCCTTGCCTCCAAAAACAAACACCTTTAATTGCTTGACATAGAGTAGTTCCACCTCACTCCACTATAGCTTTATTTAGAATGAAGATATGTTTTTCTTTGGTAGAGGTTTTTAGACTAGAGAGGCAGGAGATACATCCACCTCTTCCCCTCATGAATTCCACCACATATCCTTCATACCCACTAAAAGGCCAAATTTACATCCTTATGCATGGTATTCATGACATGTTTCTCATGACGTGATAACCCAGCATTTCCAATCCATGCTTCCAACTTAAAAACCACTTTCCTTATATGATTTCATTAAGATATTATAGAAGGTGATGGATGCACATATATGTTTAAGTTCCTATATCCTCATAGGATTGCTACAAGCCATTGAGTCTCGTGATACTTAGGTTGATGATTCCTAGGACCCCCCTTACTCTAGATATTATCCACTTTCATATTGGGTCCTCTACATTCATCCCATAATCCACATGTAAATGCCCCCAACAACTTTGGGTATGTCTTTCATAGTCCATTTGAATCCCTTGATTAACATCCCCGCGCATCTGGATATCATGTAAAAGTAAAGCCTCGCAAGCTTGTTTCAATATCCTTAAATCTTCCCATTTCCTTGTGATCTCATAAATCTGGATTTTCATAATCCCTCGTTTACCAACCTATCTACAAACTTGTTACATGAGAATATTACATGCTCAAAAAATACCAATTATGTGCGATCTCATAATCCCAAATGTTCATGATCCCTCATTCACCAACCTATTTACATGAGCATATGGTATGTCGTGGAGTTATCTAAGAAGGATTTGAATATTCATCAAGGTTAGAAAGAAATACCAATTCTTAGTAATTTTCAAGGGAGGGATAGTTCTAACCAACTTGATTGTCGTGAATCTTTGTGAAATGACCTTCCCTACAACTCATGATAATGTGAAAATCTCTCTCCATCATAACATGACTAAGGTTCAAGTGAAAAACATGAAGGACTCCTCTTTCTTCTACTTGATCCATTAAGTTATTCATATACAAGCTACAAACAGGAACACATGCAATCCTTTATCATTCATAATAATGCCTCCAATGCCATCCTTTCTTGGGTTCCATTATGATACTATATCAAAATCTAATCCCAAGTTATCATGCCAGTGATGAGTGCCACTCTATTGGACAATTTGGTCCCATCGTGGTTAAAAAAAATTAAAAAAAAAAATTCAATCCCCTAAGTCTTGGTCATTTTCCTTTATGAATTCATATTTTCCTAATCACCTTATCCCCTATTTTAAAGATTTCATTGTTTTTCTTAATGTTTTATTTATATTCTCCTAATTGATTTTATGGACTTTTCTTAGATTTGAACATTATATATTTTTTCTTCTTCCAAAGTTTCCACACCAAAAAACTTGGGAGAAGGGACCATGCTTGATTATTATTCTAATTTTCAAATGCGTAAGGATTCAACCCTTGCAAGATCATAAGTACCATCTTGCTTCAAATATGGTTCTACCATTTTATGATCTAGCCCGTCATCAAGTGTTGCCTATCCAAAATACAACATATGAAGATATGTTAAGTATCCTCCAAGGCCCTCTCACATATTACATTCTATGAAGGCCATCATAGCCTCTCTTTGAAGATCTTCCCATTATAATGCAATTTCCAACCACCCACCAAATAAAAGTTGTAATTTTTTATTAAAGTCATGTACTCCAAAACTTCTTCCAAATTTGGTCATTATATTTTCCCATTCTTGATAAATATATATATATTAATTTTTAATGACAATGTAATTGACATGCCCTCTTTCGCCATTGTGGGATATATAGGCCCTCTCTCATACCTAGGAGGTATAGTCTTATTTATTGTCACAAGGATTCATTTAGTTTTGTCCATATACCCCCTAGCCAACACCATGGTCTCTAAACCTATTCCATGTTGGACAGTCATCTCCAACCTCTTCCTTAGTAATATAGTATTAGGAACTTGGCTCCATCCTTCATAGGAAAAGACCTCATTAGTATGCCTTAGATTTTCCTCTCTCTCCAATGGAGGCATTTGGTGCTAGGAGTCTTCCCATAATTTTGTTGATTTCCCATCAAAAACTCCACCTTTAGATTGATTCAACTAAGTGCTTCATTGCATTGTTCCACAAGTATGATCCCATATTATTTCCATGAAAAAAAATACTCTTTTATTTAATTCTTAGCATGCACTTTCTACTCCAAACTCGAGCCTAGTTGCCCATTTCCTTATTCAACTAAAAATGAGTTTTTCAATAAAAAGTGAAACAAATCACAGTCAAATTAATGCTTTGATATTAATTTGGTACATGAGAGGGGTTATCAAGAATACACATGAAAATAAACCTGGCAACAAAGATCGAAAGAATCAAATTAGAGTACTTACATGATATCCACATTAACAACTGAACTCATTCATATACAATTCAGAACATCGTGATGGAAATGTTTTTCCAATAATAAAACTTAATTTCCATCAGAAAAATCAATTATACAATATACATAGATTTTAGAAATCAAAATAATTAAACCACTATACAATGAGATAAACACACTTAATATTAAGTTAAGGGAAAATAAATCACTTGGAATTCCCACCTATCATGTTAACTTTTGTCTACTATCATAGTAACATGTGAGGAGCTGAAGGAATAGACAAAGATTAAGAAGATAATTTGTTGACTGTACTACACCAACTTTCTCAATGGTTTCATCTTATCATATGCGGTTATTGTAATGTCCAACTATAACTCATCGTTAAAAATGCGTATCATGGTTGTGCATAATTATGTTGTCGAATGTAGTGCAATTAGGTCACAATGCAATGATTGTATGATTGGGTTGGTAGTGCAACCATTCCACAATGTGTCTACCCATAAAACTATGAATGCACGTGAAATGGGTTGTAGTGTAATGAGTAGGTGATTAAACTATTGGTGCAACTACGTCGCGATGTTGTTACTCGCATATTTATAAAACTATATAGTAGATACCTTTTGTTGTTGAGCCATGTTATGAAATTTGTACAGCATGTTGTTTTAATTCAATTCTATAGCTTTGTAAAGTAGGCCATAGTTCTTAGTTGTTCAACCAATCTATGACCGCAAATATCATAAATCATTAGATCCTTATTAAGCATTAATATCTTTAAGGGCATTGACCATTTTCTAGAAATTATAACCTTATTTAGTAGCCTGTAAATTTGAAGAATGAAACAGTTGATTTGAAGCATTAATTTTCTTAATTTTGAGAACATAGTCTCCTAGATGTTGAAACCTCGGATCCAACATTGAAATGGTTCTCTACGAATTGGTGTTAAAAACGTGGTTATTTTTTCATTTATATCTAAGCATATAAAATATATATCTTACTCCAAGCTACCAAATGAAATATGACATTTGTTGTCTCTTGGAAGTGTGTAAATCAACTTTTTTTAATCAAAAATATCCAAACAACATTGTTATTGGTTTCATTTTTTGGGACAAAAGTAGTGGGTGTAACTCTAAGATGTCAAAATATTTCACAAATGGTTGCAATTACACAAATTCCATATATAACTTCCCAAGGAAGCACAACAAAATTTCCTAGTTATTATGGGGGTTGTGGTAAAAAACCATGTAGTGTATTTCCTTCTAATAGGTACAAATTAATTCAATTGTGCATTAATTGATAGAAATGTAGCATTTATTCTCTAGGAAATGTTAACCAGCTCTAGGGTTCTTAGAGTTGACCAATCCAATAGATTTTGAGAACTTGAGCTATTTGATATGTTTATGAGAAAGACCTTGGGCTTATTAAGTATGATCATTCTTTCCCTATGTAGACAAAGCATACACTCTGACTTGGTGTTATGTTTGGCTAATTGATCAAATAATGGTCTCCATGGTATTAGCGAAGAATGCATGAATTTGAGTATTATTTGAATATGTGTAATAGGCACCTCAATCTCTTTATCATATTGTGAATATTTGTTATTTAGAAATGGAGGTGGATTATGTTTGTTTGTTTTTTTTTTTTTTTTTTTTTTTATTATTATTATTATTATCTTAAGAGGATATTCATGTTGTTATCAATCCATCCATCTCAATCGATGTTCATTTCAATCACGAGCTTATCAAGGTTTTGGCATACATGTAAATTTAAACAACAAATATTTTCACTAAATTATAAGTTCAAGAATTACTAAATTCTACAAAAAGACACAAAGACAATCCTACTTGGACTCCAATGTTGAATCTTCAATATTTTTATTGCTAAATCTATGGGTTCTTGTCATACAAAGTCTTAGATTGCCCAATGCTTACTGAACCAACAATTAGCATAGGAAACCATGATCTTTATTTATTTATTTTTTAACGAAAAAAAAATGTATTTGCATTAAAAAAACTTTAGCCAACCGAGTAATACAAAATAAATATTGTTATGGGCATGATCACCACAACTTCATGGGCACAAAAAGAAGCTATCCTTGTCCTAATGTCACTTTCAGAAGAGTCTATGAGATTGATACAAGTACATATGATGGTACTACCTAAAATTCAAAAAGTGTTACATAGCATAACAACAAACTAGTCAAATGTGTTAAATGTACATCATCACGAGACATTCTCCAAACCAATTTTGTGCAACCAAGATTGATCCTCCCGTATAGAGGTGAACACTTTGATTGCGTTTCATGTAAAGGTTATTCCTCCTGTATAGAGGTAATTGATCAAAGTAATGATGTTGTAAAGTCTTGTTGGACAAGGCTCCGGACTTGTGTGTCAAGTCACGATTCTCATGTGAACCTTCAGTATAAAGGTATCCATGGGATGGACCTCCCATATAGAGGTGGACCTTCCATATAAAGGTCTTGCTTTACTTGTTAAAAAGCATTTAATGTTGTGTGATGTATTATTAACCATAATCACCGGATTGCTATTAAGTCTCCTTTAGAGATTGATCACCTCTAAAGTGAATTACTTTAGCATATGATCATTTGGTCCGGAATAATATAATATAATCACGGCATCCGATAATTCTTCTTAATATAATGTAATGTGATGGATAATTAAATTTAGCACATATTGACCATGCAGTAAAAGATAAAGAAATAAAATATAAAGCATAGAGATCAAGAGAATTCGAAATTTCCCATGCAAACACTTCAGCTAATTAAAGAGAACTCGAATTGTTAAAGCTTCAGTTATAAAACTTCAATGAAGTATCAATGCTTCAGTTAAAGCATCAGTTAAAGATATGCCTCAATTGACTAAAGAATCCACAGTGGTGACTTCAAGTAAATCAATCAACATGATTTCAGTTAACTAAGTGTTAAATAAGAAGGACTATTTAACTAAAGTGTTTTCGGTGTTTTCACTTTAGTTAAACTAAAAGATGACAATTCAGTTAAAGAGAGTTACCTAAGTGCAACAAAGAAGATCTAGTTAACTAAGTGTTATTGCATGACGATACTTATGTACACGTGAGATGTGACACTTGCATGTCGACACACTTGCATTTGCATGTCGACACTTAAGTTAGCCACCTAACTAAGTGGGAAAGCTTTCAGTTAAGAGGCGAGTTCATCCTAAGTGATAGCTCAGTGAGATAAAGCACTACAAGAGAAGTGGGGTGCACCTCAACATGCAAGATTAATACATCCAATTTGAGGGCGAGTTCATCATGAAGTTAGAAGTTCAAAATAGAAGAGAAGAATGTATAATATGTTATACGGGATTGATGAATCTAATGTGAAGTGAATTCTCTTCTCCATTGGAGGCAACGCGCTTCTCTTTGTGCAGGGTATTGTTCGTGCTCGTTATTTTTGTGTTGGGAACACATCCGATTGATCTCTCTTCTCTATTGATTATGTATCTTCATCAAGAGTGTTTGGTGATCTCTTATCTTTTGAAAGCAATTTGCTATGTTGTAAAAGAAAGCATTCTCTGCTATCTGTTATATTATACTGAGAAGAATTGTTGGGGTTTTTGTTCTCATATTTTTGAGGATTTTCCCCAGCGTATATCTTGTGTTATGGTTGTATGAATTTCATGGATTGAATTGTTTCATTGCTTCAAGTCTCTGCATCTAAAAGAATTAAAGATCAAAGCTCAACCAAATTTTAACATGGTATTAGAGCTCAGGGCGTGAAGGAGCTCAATTTTGCACGCCAGCTAGAGCCTACATTAATCTTGAGAAGTTGAGCACAAGATTTGAAGACTATGGCATCAGTCTCTGTACGAATGGAAGACCATCTTGAGGGAACCTCAACTTCAACACTTGGAAGGCTAGGATTCTCAACATCCTACAGGATAATGACTTAGATGGTTACGTATCCACTGTGGTGGAGGAGCTTACATCTAACGCAGGGTGCATCAACTTCAAGAAGAATCAAGCTAAGGCCAAACGGATCACCTATGATTTGGTAAAAGATAACTTGATGCCGGTGATCACACCGTTGAAGACCGTGAAAGAATGTTATGATACATTGACTAATATATATGAGAAGAAGGCCCTGAGTCAAAAGAGGGCATTGAAGAATAAGCTTTGAAACTTAAAGATGGATATGGATGATATAGTGGCCTCCTTCTTCTCCAAGGTCTCTCAGGTGCTTGCTAGTATTGGAGTAGTGGTGGATGAAGATGATCTTCTCCAAATCACTATTGATGGTCTCCCATCCTCATGGGAGACATTCTTGGCTGCGGTAAATGGCTGAGAGGTACAACCTAACTTCGAAAGGTTGTGACATGACTGCCTCTAAGAGGAGGGATGAATCCAGAGCAAGTCATTGTGCATCAAAGAAGAAAACCTTGCCTTCACAACAAGAATGAAGAAAGGAAAGAAACCCTTCTTCCAAAAGAATTTCTCTCATCCAAAGAAGAAGGATTTCAACAAAGGCTTTGACAAGTCAAAAGCTAGATGCTTCAATTGCAACAAGAAAGCCATTTCTCAAGAGATTGCAGAGCAAAGCGGAAAGGAAAGTTTCATGCTTCTACCACCATAGAAGATGAAATCACTCAAAAAAATGCATCCGAAGCAAAGGAGACAAGAAGGGAGTGTTACCTTGTCTCATCCCTTTCGGGATCCGTCATCACAAATGCAGACACATGGTTGATTGACAATGGTGCATCCAAACATATGACTGGTTACAAGAGTGCCATCACCGATCTAAAGGAGAAAGAATTCACATGCATGGTACAGTTGGAGGACAACTCAAATTATTCGATCCAAGGAGTTGGATCCACCTCATTCTAGTTGAGCACTGGTGATATTCTACCTGTGGAGTACATTCTATATGTTCTAAGCTTGAAGAGGAACCTGTTCTCAGTTTTAGTTCTTGAAGACAAAGGCTTCCGAGTTATCTTCATGGATAACAAAGCAATTTTATGGCCGAAGAACAAAAGCCTAGAATCTACTGCTGTGATTGGAATTCTAGAGGGAGGACTCTACTGGTACCTGGGAAGTACATTCAAGCTACGATTCACCACACTATCAAGCCATGCGAGTTATGGCACCGAAGACTTGGACACCTACACTACAAAGCGCTACCATCTTTTCAAAAGATGGTAAAAGGTATGCTCGTATTTGATTTTGAGGATGATAGTCTATGTCGGGGTTGTGCACTTGGAAAGAATGTTAATAAATTTTTTTATAGCAGTACTACTAGATCTAAAGGGATTTTAGATTTAATACATTCTGATGTATGTGGTCCCATGTCATCCCCCTCCCTTAGTGGATTCTTATATTATGTATTGTTCATAGATTATTTTTCTAGGAAGTCATGGATTTATTTCATGACGGCTAAAAGTGAAACTATTAGAAAATTTAAAGAGTTTAAAGCCCTAGTTGAAAATCAGAAAGAAAAGTGCATCCGTGCATTAAGGTTTGATAATGGAGGTGAATTTGATTCACATGCATTTAATGAGCTATGTAGTGATGCAGGAATATGTAGACAATTAAAAGTACCTTACAACCCTCAGCAAAATGGGGTTGTCGAAAGGAAGAATAGAACCATATGTGCGGCTACAAAAGCCATGATGCATGACCAAGATATTTTTACCTCATTATGGGAAGAAGCCACCCATACAACTTTGTACATCCAGAATAGAAGCCCGCATGCCATTCTAGATGAGAAGACACCAGAAGAAGTGTTTACGAGTGAGAAGCCAAACATCTAACACTTGAGGATCTTCAGGATCTTCAGGATCCCAATATACATTCATGTATCGAAAGAAAGAGAACAAACATGGAGCCTTGGGGAAAGAAAGGCACCTTTGTGGGTTATAGTGAGTCATCCAAAACATACTGAATATATGTACCTAGTGAGAGATACATTGAAGTCAGCCGAGATGTTACCTTCCACGAGGAAGCTTCTTTCAAAAGATCGAAAGAGATTCAATGTGATTCAGAGATGGAGTATCCCGAGTATGATTCTCCCCCTTCAGAGTTTGAGAGGGAGAAACCAGAAGATGCCTCATATTCGCTAGGTCCTGAAGAACCAGTAGAACTGATTGAGAAGTCACTTGATGAACCTCCTGCTAAAAGAAGATATGTTTGGTGCCGAGATATCTTACAAGATGCGGAGAAACATGGAGCACCATTAGGCTCATCCAAAGAGCGCAAGCTACCTAACAGATATTCAGGGTATGTTGCACTGATGAATCACATCAGTGATTCAGAACCATCCTCATATGAAGAAGCTACAAAGCAACACGTTTGGAAAGATGCAATGACATAAGAGTACAACTCTATGATGAAGAATGATGTTTGGGAGGTTGTTCCCAAACCTAATGGGAAGTCCATTGTGACTTCCAAATGGATTTACAAGATAAAGCATGTTGCGCATGGTAGCATTGAGAAGTATAAAGCCAGATTCGTTGCCAGAGGTTTCTCTAAAAAAAAGGCATCGATTATGATGAGACCTTTGCCCTTGTGGTAAGGTACACCACAATTTGAGCAATGATTGCACTTGCATTTGTTATAGGGTGGAAACTTCACCAGATGGATGTGAAGACAACCTTCCTTAATGGTGAGGTTGAGGAAGAGGTTTATATTCAACATCTTGAAGCATTTGTGGTGCATGGTAAGGAGTCCCATGTTTGCAAGCTAAAGAAAGCTCTATGTGGGCTTAAGCAAGCCCCCAGGGCTTGGTACTCTAGAATTGATAGCTACCTTTAGAAACTGGGTTTCAGTAAGAGTGAAGCTGATCCAAATTTGTACTTCAAAGTAGTGAAGAACCAACTGTTGATATTGGTTTTGTATTTTCATGATTTGTTTCTCACTGGAGAGGAACATCTGATTGCTTGGTGCAAGAGGGAGCTCACATCAGAGTTCGAGATGAAAGACTTAGGTCTAATGCTCTACTTTCTTAGACTTGAGATCTGGAAAAGAAAAGATGAAATTTTTCTATCTCAAGGGAAGTACAATGTGGATATATTGTGCAAGTTTGGCATGATAGATTTCAAATCTATGACTACACTGATAGTTTCCAATTTGAGGAAAATTCACGAGTCAGGCTCTGGATTAGATCCAGTAGATCCCTGTCACGTCCCCATTTTGACCCCCTTTTCATTAAACCGTAAATGATGTAAATATGGTTATTTAATCATGGTGAGGAGCTCAAGGCCAAGGCCCCACCATTGATGTAGCATTTTATGTATCGGCAATTAAAATAGATGCCTATGGTTCTTGTGCTAGATGGGCACGATGTAAATGAGACATCATGTAAATATGAATTTTAATGAAAATAACCACAACTAGCTATGCAATGCAACAAAGAGATGGGGCATGATTCTACAAGGAATTAGGGGGGGAATTATTCAAACCCTTGAGCCAATGGTGTCAGCCCATGTGTCAATGAGAAAACCCATGAACTCTTAACTATCCATTTTGTCTCATGCACCCAATCATTTAATTCTTCCAAAGATTGGTTGGGGCAGTTAATGTCTTGGGATTGGAGAAGTATGGCAGTCATATTTTCGTGCATGGGCAAGCCATCAACCTGAAAATCGTATTTTTGGCTTGCTGGGCAAGAAAACCCCCACGAAATGCTGCCTAAGGCAATTCCTCATCTATGACATTCTTCCTCTCATGCAGACCGAGCTCACTGGGAATTTATCCTCACGTTTTTCATCATAACCCTATGTTTTTCCATGCCCAGGAACTCGTTTTGGTATTGTGCAGTAGCTGGGGAAGGAGGGACGCAAATTGGGACTGAGGGAGAGGTCGTTTTTGCCCCTGGGGCATTTTTCTGGAATGGGTTTTGCTCTCCCAGTCGAATTTTCCTAGTCGCCAATTCGTTTTGAGTCTACCCATGTTTTTCTAAAGCTCAGGAAACCCCATCTCATGCATCCCACTCTTGAAACGTTTTATCATGCCCAATAAGAGTGGCTCTACTGTTATGAGCATCCCAGTTTTGATTTGAACCTGTGAGCAAGAAACTTGGAGTGGTAGTGGACAGAATTGGCTTGATAAACCTAGTGAAGGGAGTAACCTCTCAAGAAGATCAAGAGGGATTTGGCTACTTTTCTATGCACACCCTAAGAGCACTAGAAAGGAAGGTATGGCTTGAGGGACTGTGTGGCAGTGAAGAGAATACTTCCTTGTGTTGGGTGTGTAAGCATTGTGGGTGCCAAGCTGAATAGATCTGGGAGGGGTACCCTTAGCTCTGTGGTTGAGCTCACTAGCTTAGCAATTCTTCCTTTCCATTTCCTAGCAGCCTGATAAACCCAATTGTATATTGGCTTGGCTCATCTTGGTGTATGCTTGGCTATGTGTGAGTCTGTTGTTCCCTGATTCCTTGTAGATATCATGCCCAGCTCGGGGGTGGCAGTTGTATCAAGAGGTTGATAAGCACAACTGGCCTATGGTTGGGAGGAACGTTGCAGATGCATAGCTGGTTGCTTGGGACTACTTGTTAAGATAAGTATTCTTTTGTGTTATCCTTGCAATTATTTGATGAATATATTGAATGTATGATGGATGTGTATGGAAATTACTTCTGCTGTGTTTTAAAATATTTATGCATATTCATATGTCTTTTATAAGCTAATGAAAACTCCCTTAATAAGATCATGGGGCTATATGCCCGGTTTTAGCACCACGTCCTCTCCATCATGCTGGTATGATGGGAGGGGACGTGACAGAATGGTATCAGAGCTGCTGGTTGCAGCATTGGACCTCTATGGGCCAAATCTGATAGCAATTACAAGGGAAGATCCCTTCCTAATCACCACAGATAGCAACATAGGGCCTAAAAAATGGCTAAGTTGGATAGTTTGCAGGGATAAAGTCACCTCCTGATGAGCAGCAGTCATCACTAAAAGTAGGGAAGATTTCAAAAAAAATTCTTAAGTGTTTTTGAAATTTTTGTTTAAGTCTGTTTCGGGAAGAATTCGGGAAGTTGTCCCGAAACTGTGGAAAGATTCCGCGAATCGTTCCGCAACGCGGAAGAGTTCGGGAAATCGTTCTGAAATTTGCGGAAGGATTTCTCTTCCGAAATTTGCGGAAGGAATTCTCTTCCGAAATTTGCGGAAGGAATTCTCTTCCGAAATTGCAGAAGGATTCCGCGAATCGTTCCGCAACTGCATAAGACTTCGACGAATCATTCCGCGACTGCGGAAGACTTCGGCAAATCATTCCACAACTGCGGAAGATTTCGGCGAATCGTTCCGCAACTACGGAAGACTTCGACGAATCATTCCGCAATTGCGGAAGGCTTCCGCGAACCCCCCCCCCCCCCCCCGAAATTTCGGAAGCGTTCAGTGAACCGCCCCGCAACGGAAGCAAGCCGCAAACCGCCCCGAAACCGCGGGAGCATTCGCCGAATGGCTCCACAACTGCGAGAGCCTTCACCGAATGGCTCCGCAATTGCGGAAGCATTCCGTCAACCGCCCCACAATTGCGGAAGGCTTCAACCAACCGCCCCACAATTGCAGAAGGCTTCAGCCAACCGCCCCGCAATTGCGGGAGCGTTCAGCCAACCGCCCATTGCGGCAAGATTCCTTAAAAAAAAAAAAAAAAAAAAACGAGGGCGCTGCCCTCGACCCGCCCTGCAGTGGCGGCCCCCTTGACCCCCTTTTGTTTTTCCCCTCGTATGTCGTTGGTTGTAAGAGATAATTCTACGATTTGACAAATTGTTAATATAACATTCTTTCCACGTGCATGAAGGTAAATTATGAATTTCTGAGAATATAATACAGCTAACAATTGTGTTGATTAACACATTTTACAGAATCACAGTTACATCAGAGCAGCACTCTAGATAGTACAGTTGGAAAGTTTTGAATCTTGGTTGGGCCAAGAAAATCAACATCATGGATGATGCACAGGATCCCTATGAGCCTGAACAGATGCCATGGGGGAAAAAATACATGTTGAAAATGCTGAAACAGAATCTAATGGGAGAAGAAATCAAGAGACTCCTCCAGGTATTGCAGCCACCATGAGAAGCCTAAGGGTGGAGTTGCAAAGCTGTAGAGAAGATAATGAAAGGATGATTAAAGCTCAGGAAGAACAAAATCAGTTGAATGCAGCCATGCTGCAGAGTTTGACAGACATCCAAAGGCAAATAAACTCTGGGCATCAAACATCAAATCTAGAAAGGGGTGGGAGTAGTTCTAGGAGGAATTCCCGCAAGAGGGTCAGTATCCCAAGAAGAGTTTCTACAGACAGAACATATACTCCAGAGATATCTTCTAATGAATCATCTGACTCAGAAAAATCCATTGAGGGTTCAAGTTCTTCATCCCACAAGAGCAAGAGGAAGAAGCACTACAAGAACAATTCACATGGGGAATTTAAGAAGGCAAAACCTCCTACATTTGATGGAGAAGTAGAGTCTGGTCAAGAAGCTGAAGCTTGGCTTCTTGGGATGAGAAAGTATTTCCAAGTCCAAAACTACTCAGGAAATATGAAGGCAAGGGTAGCCATCTTCAACTTGAATGGAAGAGCATCTATATGGTGGGAACACACCAGGCAAGTGAAGAAGATCAATGAAAGGAAGATTGTGTGGAAGCAGTTCAAGAAATACTTCAAGCAGAAGTACCTCTCTGATAGGTACTATGATGATAAGGTCAAAGAGTTCCATGAGCTGAGATTGGGACAATTGACCATGGAAGAATATGCAAACAAGTTCTTGGAGCTGCTGAGGTATGTCAAGTACATTTGAGATGATAAGGTGAAAATTCAACGTTTCCTAAGTGGACTGCCCCAGTCATATAAAGATAGAATTGAGTTTGATGAACCTCGAACTCTAGAGGAGGCCATAAGAAAGGCCAAGTATTGCTTTGATCAAAACAGAAGCAAACCAGAATTCCATAAGGCATGGAAGGATAGGAAAAATGAAAAGTTTGATCAAAGGAAGAAGGGGTTCAAGCCTCCTCAATTCCGGAATCAGCAAAGGCAACCATCACAGGTTGTGACTAAGCCAACTAGGATGATGGGAGACAAGCCAAGAGATCTAAAGGAGCCAAGAGAACCACTTCAATGTTGGGGTTGTGGAGGAGACCACATGCTTAGGAACTGTCCACATCGGAATGGGAATGCAAATCAAGTTCACAACATCCAAGGAGCTGAAACTGTGGGTCAAGTGGCGAGGACAATCCCTAGAATCTATGCAGCACTAGAAGACCGCCAAGCAGATCATCAGTCAACTGTGGTTGAAGTTGAAGGTAAGATTGCTAAGCAATCTATTTCTATTTTGATTGATCCTGGATCTACTCACAGTTATGTCACTCCTAGAATTGTTGAGATTTGTGCTTCCAAGAAATTAAAGCATAGTAAATCATGGTTAGTTCAACTAGCCACTGGAACCAAGAGAAAAGTTAGTGAACTAGCAGAGAAATGTCCATTAGAGATGGATGGGCTATTCACTTATGCAGATCTGAATATTTTGCCACTTGGTTCCTATGATATTCTCATTGGAATGGATTGGTTAGAAGCACACAGGGTTAAACTTGACTGTTACAATAAGACATTTGAATGCATGGATGAAGAAGGAAACCCGAGGGTTGTAAAAGGCATTCCCAAGGTGACTTCTGTTAGACAGGTTTCAGCCATGCAGCTGAAGAAGTTCTGTAGGAAGGGATGTCAACTGTATGCAGCCCACATTTTAGAGGCAGTAGAGGGTGAAACTCTCAAATTGGAGGACTATCATGTATTGCAAGAATTCAGGGATGTTTTTCCTGATGAGATTCCAGGACTCCCTCCAAAGAGAGACATTGACTTTACAATTGAGCTTGTGCCAGGAGCGGCACTAGTGTCTAAGACACCCTATAGGATGAGTACACCAGAATTGCTAGAATTGAAAATGCAATTACAAGAGTTGTTGGAAAAGAAATATATTAGGCCAAGTGTGTCCCCGTGGGGAGCACCTGTTCTATTTGTGAAAAAGAAAGATGGAACACTTAGGTTATGTATTGACTACAGGCAGTTGAACAAAGTCACTGTGAAGAACAAATACCCATTGCTCCAAATTGATGACCTTTTCGACCAAATGAGAGGAGCAAATGTATTTTCAAAGATTGACTTGAGGTCTGGCTACCATCAGGTAAGAATCAAGGAAGAAGATATTCATAAGACAGCCTTTAGAACGAGGTATGGACACTATGAGTTTGTAGTGGTGCCATTCGGTCTCACAAATGCACCAGCTACATTCATGTGTCTCATGAATAATGTTTTTAGCAAGTATTTGGACAAGTTTGTTCTTGTATTCCTAGACGACATTCTCATATATTTTAAGAATGAAGAAGAGCATGAAGAACATTTGAGAATGACAATGCAATTACTAAGGGAGCATAAGCTGTATGCAAAGTTGAGCAAATGTGACTTTTATAAAGATAGAATTCATTATTTGGGTCACATCATCTCCGACGAAGGAATATCAGTAGACCCTGAGAAGATTGAAACCATTAGGAATTGGCCAACTCCAAGGAATGTGACTGATGTGAGATCTTTTATGGGCCTTGTTGGTTACTACACGAGGTTTATCGAAGGATTCTCCAAGGTTGCAAACCCGATCACTTCTTTGCAAAAGAAGGGGATAAAGTTTGAATGGTCACCAAGATGTGAGGAAAGTTTTCAACGGTTGAAGAATCTTCTTACAAGTGCACCAATTTTGAAGATTGCAGACCCGGAAAAAGACTTTGTGGTGTGTACCGATGCATGCAATCAAGGACTTGGAGGAGTTCTTATGCAAGACAACCACGTGATATGCTATGAGTCAAGAAAGTTGAAGGAGCATGAGAAGAACTATGCTACTCATGATATAGAACTTGCAGCCATAGTACATGCTTTAAAGATGTGGAGGCATTACTTAATGGGAAGAAAATTTGAGTTAAGGACAGACCATTGTGGTCTGAAATACTTGTTTGATCAGCCAACTTTAAATGCTAGGCAAGCTAGATGGTTGGAATTTTTGTGTGAATTTGATTTTGAAATCAAACACATAAAAGGGAAAGAAAACAAGGTGGTTGATGCACTCAGCAGGAAGGTACATGAAATGTATGTGGCAGCGCTTAGTACTTGCCAACCAGATTTGAAGCAGCAGATTGTTAACCATATGGTTGAGGATGAAGTGTACGTGCAGATAAAGGACAAATTGCAGCAGCAAGACCTTGGCAAGAAGTATGAAGGCTATCAGTTGGAAGAAGGCGAATTTCTTACTTATAAGAATAGAGTCTATATTCCAAATGCGGCAGATTTGAGGAGGATTGTTATGGATGAAATCCATAAAGCTCCATACTCTGGTCACCCAGGATATCAGAAAACAATTGCTACAGCAAGAAAATATTATTTATGGCCAGGCATGAAGAAGGATGTTGCTGAATACATTTCTAAGTGCATGAAATGTCAGCAGGTGAAGGTTGAACACCAACACCCCGCAGGTTTATTGCACCCAGTGCCAATCCCAGAATGGAAATGGGAAATAATTTCCATGGATTTTATTACAGGATTTCCAATGACCATGAGACAACATGATTCCATCATGGTTGTGGTGGACAAGTTAACAAAGGCAGCACATTTCATATCGGTTAAGTCCACACATAAAACCAATGCCATTGCAAATATTTTCATGAAGGAAATTTTCAGATTACATGGGTTGCCTAAGGCAATAATTTCTGACAGGGATACCAAGTTCACTTCCAATTTTTGGAAAGGTCTCTTTGCAGATTTGGGTACACAGTTGAACTTTAGCACTGCGTACCATCCTCAAACAGACGGGCAAACAGAAAGAGTAAATCAGGTGCTTGAAGACATGCTTCGCATGTATGTAATGGACAAGCCATCCAAGTGGGAGGATTATCTACACCTGGTAGAGTTTGCATATAATAATGGGCAGCAAGAATCATTGGGAATGAGTCCATATGAGGCTTTGTACGGCAGAAGATGTAGGACACCAGTGACTTGGGACAATCCAGTGAACCGAATTGTACTTGGGCCAGAATTGCTTAAGGAAATGGAACAAGAGGTTGCAAGGATCCGGCAAAATTTAAAAGCAGCCCAGGATAGACACAAAAGCTATGCAGATAAACGTAGAATGCATAGGGAATTCAATGTTGGGGATCATGTGTATCTTAGAGTGAGATCAAGGAAGAGTTCCTTGAAGCTTGGGAGTTGTGCCAAGCTATCACCTAGATATTGTGGGCCATTTGAAGTGCTTGAAAGAATAGGGCCAGTTGCATATAGACTTGCATTGCCTGCTAGCACTAAAGCTCATAATGTTTTTCATGTCTCTTTGCTTAAGAAATATGTACATGATCCTAACCATGTGATTAATTGGGATGTGATCTAGGTGGAACCCGAGGGAGAATTCCAAACCGATCCGTTGTGCATCCTAGACAAGAAGGTAACATTGCTCTGGAACCGAGCCATCGGACAGGTAAAGGTGCAATGGAAGCACTACGGTCCCGATGAGGCTACATGGGAGCTGGAGGATGCCATGAGGGTGGCATATCCATTTTTGTTCAATTTTGATGAGCACTGAGGACAGTGCTAATGTAAGGGGAGGGGGATGTCACGTCCCCATTTTGACCCCCTTTTCATTAAACCGTAAATGATGTAAATATGGTTATTTAATCATGGTGAGGAGCTCAAGGCCAAGGCCCCACCATTGATTTAGCATTTTATGTATCGGCAATTAAAATAGATGCCTATGGTTCTTGTGCTAGATGGGCACGATGTAAATGAGACATCATGTAAATACGAATTTTAATGAAAATACCCACAACTAGCTATGCAATGCAACAAAGAGATGGGGCATGATTCTATAAGGAATAGGGGGGAAAATTATTCAAACCCTTGATCCAATGGTGTCAGCCCATGTGTCAATGAGAAAACCCATGAACTCTTAACTATCCATTTTGTCTCATGCACCCAATCATTTAATTCTTCCAAAGATTGGTTGGGGCAGTTAATGTCTTGGGATTGGAGAAGTATGGCAGTCAGATTTTCGTGCATGGGCAAGCCATCAACCTGGAAATCGTATTTTTGGCTTGCTGGGCAAGAAAACCCCCACGAAATGCTGCCTAAGGCAATTCCTCATCTATGACGTTCTTCCTCTCACGCAGACTGAGCTCACTGGGAATTTATCCTCACGTTTTTCATCATAACCCTATGTTTTTCCATGCCCAGGAACTCGTTTTGGTATTGTGCAGTAGCTGGGGAAGGAGGGACGCGAATTGGGACTGAGGGAGAGGTCGTTTTTGCCCCTGGGGCATTTTTCTGGAATGGGTTTTTCTCTCCCAGTCGAATTTTCCTAGTCGCCAATTCGTTTTAAGTCTACCCATGTTTTTTTGAAGCTCAGGAAACCCCATCTCATGCATCCCACTGTTGAAACGTTTTATCATGCCCAATAAGAGTGGCTCTACTGTTATGAGCATCCCAGTTTTGATTTGAACCTGTGAGCAAGAAACTTGGAGTGGTAGTGGACAGAATTGGCTTGATAAACCTAGTGAAGGGAGTAACCTCTCAAGAAGATCAAGAGGGCTTTGGCTACTTTTCTATGCACACCCTAAGAGCACTAGAAAGGAAGGTATGGCTTGAGGGACTGTGTGGCAGTGAAGAGAATACTTCCTTGTGTTGGGTGTGTAGGCATTATGGGTGCCAAGTTGAATAGATCTGGGAGGGGTACCCTTAGCTCTGTGGTTGAGCTCACTAGATTAGCAATTCTTCCTTTCCATTTCCTAGCAACCTGATAAACCCAATTGTATATTGGCTTGGCTCATCTTGGTGTATGCTTGGCTATGTGTGAGTCTGCTGTTCCCTGATTCCTTGTAGAGATCATGCCCAGCTCGGGGGTGGCAGTTGTATCAAGAGGTTGATAAGTACAACTGGCCTATGGTTGGGAGGAACGTTGCAGATGCATAGCTGGTTGCTTGGGACTACTTGTTAAGATAAGTATTCTTTTGTGTTATCCTTGCAATTATTTGATGAATATATTGAATGTATGATAGATGTGTATGGAAATTACTTCCGCCGTGTTTTAAAATATTTATGCATATTCATATGTCTTTTATAAGCTAATGAAAACTCCCTTAATAAGATCATGGGGCTAGATGCCCGGTTTTAGCACCACGTCCTCTCCATCATGCTGGTATGATGGGAGGGGACGTGACAATCCCACTTTGTATAGACAGCTTATAGGCTCGGTGATGTACTTGATACATTCGAGGCCTGATGTATGTTGTGCAATGAGCATTATGAGTCAATTTATGTATGATCTGATACACATACACTGAATAGCTGCTAAGCATGTGCTTAGGTACCTTCAAGGTACAATTTCATATGGACTCAAATATGCCTCTAGTGGAGGAGTCATGTTACTTGGTTATACAATCTCAAATTGGGGAGGAAGCATTGTGGACCATAAGAGTAAATCCAACTACTATTATAGCCTAAGATCAACTATGATATTTTGGTCCAGCAGGAAGCAGGGCTCTGTAGCCTAGAGCACTACAGAAGCAGAATACATAGCTGCTAGTGTTTCCTGCCGAGAAGTAGTGTGGCTCAAAAAGCTACTTGCAAGGTTGTTCGGTGAAAAGCTTGAGCCTACAGTTATTAGGTGTGACAATCAGAGTTGCATCGAGCTTTCTGAAAACCTAGTGTTTCATGACAAGTCGAAGCACATTGAAATGAAGTATCACTTCGTCCAAGACATGGTCCAGAAAGGTACAATGAAACTTCAATACATTGCTAATGGTGAGCATACTGTAGATGTGTTAACAAAGCCTCTGTCGGTGACAAAGTTCAGGTATTTCCGAGACAAGCTTGGTATGGCAGAGAATGCCTCCCTCGATGAGAGGGAGTGTTAAATGTATAGCATTAGGAGACATTCTCCAAACCAATTTTGTGCAACCAAGATTGATCCTCCCGTATAGAGGTCAACACTTTGATTGCCTTCTGTATAAAGGTTATTCCTCCCGTATAGAGGTAATTGATCAAATTAATGATGTTATAAAGTCTTGTTGGACAAGGATCCAGACTTGTGTGTCAAGTCATGATTCTCCTGTGAACCTTCAATATAAAGTTATCCATGGGATGGACCTCCCGTATAGAGGAGGACCTTCCGTATAAAGGTTATGCTTTACTTGTTAAAAGCATTTAATGTTGTGTGATGTATTATTAACCATGATCACTGGATTTCTATTAAGTCTCCTCTAGAGATTGATCACCTCTAAAGTGAATTACTTTAGCATATGATCATTTGGTCTGGAATAATATAATATGATCACAACATCCGATAATTCTTCTTAGTATAATGTAATGCAATGGATAATTAAAGTTAGCACATATTGACCATGTAGTAAAAGATAACTCATAGAGATCAAGAGAATTCGAAATTGCCCATGCAAACAATTCAACTAATTAAAGAGAATTCAAATTGTTAAAGCTTCAGTTAAGTATCAATGCTTCAGTTAAAGATACGCCTCAGTTAAATAAAGAACTCAGAGTGGTCACTTCAAGTAAATTAATCAACATGGTTTCAGTTAACTAAGTGTTAAATAAGAAGGACTAGTTAACTAAAGTGTTTTCACTATAGTTAAACTAAAAGACGACACTTCAGTTAAAAATAGTTAATTAAGTGACAACAAAGAAGATCTAGTTAACTAAGTGTTATTGCATGACAACACTTTTGTTAAACTAAAAGATGACACGTGAGTTGTGACACTTGCATGCTGACACTTAAGTTAGCCACCTAACTGAGTAGGAAAGCTTTTAGTTAAGAGGCGAGTTCATCCTAAGTGACATCTTAGTGAGATAAAGCACTGCATGAGAAGTGGGGCGCATCCTGCATGCAAGATTAATACATCCAGTTTGAGGGCGAGTTCATCTTGAAGTTAGAAGTTAAAAATAGAAGATAAGAATGTATAAATATGAGTAGGAAAGCTTTTAGTTAAGAGGCGAGTTCATCCTAAGTGACATCTTAGTGAGATAAAGCACTGCATGAGAAGTGGGGCGCACCTCTGCATGCAAGATTAATACATCCAGTTTGAGGGCGAGTTCATCTTGAAGTTAGAAGTTAAAAATAGAAGATAAGAATGTATAAATATGTTATACATGATTGATGAATCTAATGTGAAGCGAATTCTCTTCTCCATTGAAGGCAAGCCACTTCTCTTTGTACAGGGTATTATTAGTGCTTATTATTGTTATGTTGGGCACACATCCGATTGATCTCACATCTCTATTGCTTCCATATCTTCATCAAGAGTGTTTGGTGATCTCTTATCTTCCGAAAGCAATATTCTATGTTGTAAAAGAAATCATTATCTGCTATCCATTATATTATACTGAGAAGAATTGCTGGGGTTTTTGTTCTCATACTTTTGAGGATTTTTCCCATGGTATTTCTTGTGTTATGGTTGGATGAATTTCATGGATTGAATTGTCTCATTGCTTCAAGTCTCCGCATCTAAAAGAATTAAAGATCAAAGCTCAACCAAATTTTAATAAACTAGGTGTTGGCTATAGGCTTCATCAAGTTGACCATTGTCTTTCTATCTAAATATCCATGGATTCTATCACCTGAGAAACTATTTCATCATCGTTGATGAGTGCCGAAGTAGAACCAAGAGAGTACCTGTGATTGCTAGCTATTTAATATTTTACTTTTAGAATTCCTTCCATTGTGGTCTTTAAGGATATGCATCCAACTTCCAAAGCTTAAATTTTGCCTCTTTGTTGCATGATAATGGTACTTAAATCATTCTGAGATGTATTTTAATTATTATGCGCCGTATTGGAGAGAGAGACGAGGGAGGTTTTGTTTTCACTGACAAAGATTTCATGCATTTTGAGCATTCTTTGCATTTCTCATATTGCCTATTGACACTAGTTGTGGCATCCAAGGTAATCCAAATGAGCAAGAGCTCCAAAGAAATAACCCAATAGACACATGCCCAAACCTCTTTTTGGAGGTTGACTCCGCAGTTTCTCCCAACTCCCAATTTGAAACAAGGCAGATACTACCCAACTAAATGATTTGGATGAGTAAGACCACAAGTCCCCAACAATAACTGCAAGAAGCACAAAATGACATAGAAGAAAACTAAAGGATCTAGGACCAGTGACAAAACTAGAGGGATTGACGACTCCAATTCTATCCAAGAATTTAATCCAAATGCCACAATACCACCAAAATCCTAAATTCCCTTTATTAGCCCATAACAAGCACCATAAGATAGATGGGACTCCAGATAAAACCTGATTATATTTCCACTTCAAATGAAGAAGTTGATAATATATCAAACAAACAAAGTTGATAATATATTTCCATTCTCCTTACCAATGTTGGTGCTACATGTACCTTTGCATGTTTGTTGATTACTGATAAATTTGTGGGTGTTATTGGTCATCAACACTGGGGGAATGGGTAATCCACCATTTTTAAATGTTGCACTACCATTCTAACAATCATGGAATTGGAAAATGAAGAACAACATCATTTTTCCCGTGTGTCCCTTTGTCTAATTGGGAGGATAAATTGGCTTGTACAATGACTTTGTCATTGAGTTCTATGAGTACATGGAAGAATCTAATGTCCTAGAACCTCAGAGCTTCTTGTTTGATTCAGGTAATAGTCCTATCAAGATATTGATTGATAGTTTGACTATCCTTGTTCATATGTTTGATTAGAATCACCGAGTCTGCTATTACTAAAACATAATTTGTCTCGGTTGAATCAATGTTTTGGAGCCCCTATAGTAGTGTGTAGGTTTCTGTTTGATTATTTGTGTCTTTTCTAAGTCCCCATGCATAGCTTGTCACCTTATTTCCTTTGAGATCAAAGATGACCCCCTTGCACTTGCCACCCTTGACATGCTCTTTGTGTATTAGTAATTGAACAAAATGGAAAAAAAAACATATAATCACTATTTGTTTTGTCACAATAAAACACATGCAAGATATAACGTGCATACAATATATCACATGCGGCCTTTGTAGAAGTACCATGCCCTTACCTATGTCATTTCTATGTCCATGTCAAAGTAACAATTGGCCATCACTCTCATAGTAACATGGTAGCTAATTCGTGTACACACTTGATGTTCAACATTATAGATCACATTCAAACTAAATATGAGACATTTTATAAAAATCAAACACATTATTTGTATTTTTCTTTTTTTAGGTAATTATCTCAGGTTAAACCTCTGGGCATTTCACTTCATTTTGAGGATGGTACCCATGGTAATGTGAAATTCTATGTCACAACAGATCTAAGAGCTGGGGATACCTCACAAAGAAAGAATGAGCAGAAAAGTTGAATAAGAGTGAAAACTGCAGTAAAAAAGAGTAAAAGAATAGTTATGCAACATAACTCAGATAGGAGTAGAATAATGTCACATGTTCCAATAATTAGTATAATGAACAATGATGATACAATGGAGAGAATTCAAATCACACAGGAGAATTCGAACCTCAGTTGGTCTAGCATAGGGATTATCACCACTAGAGTGCTCCGAAAGACTTAAACTCAATTGAACTGAACCTAAACTCAACTAATTGAAGACAAAATCAGTCAAATGACTAAGGAGGGTGCAATAGTGAGTTTGTCATGCATGCCAGTTAGAAAAGGGCTCATGAGGCCACAGTCGGTGGCATCCATAGCTCTAACCCCCCACAAGAGTCAGCTAACTCAAGTGGACTACACTGGAACACTCAGTAGGTTCCTATAAAACAGGGAACTGACTGAAGTGGTCCTAAAATGATGCATGTAGGGCTCAGAAGGTGGTAGATGGATCCTGGATGACATCTGCACACCACTAGGGGGTAAATGACATCATCAACAACTAGAAAAAATAAATAATACTAGGTAGGACAAGGATGGAGTATTGAAATATCCTAACAGGTAAACCCCGTATTCTTCAGGGCATAAGGCCAAGTAGATAATATTTAAACAAAATATGAGCACATTTTATAAAAATCATACACATTTTTTGTAGTTTTTTTTTCAAGGAATTACCCCAAGCCAAATTCAACATGTCACTTATGAGAATGGAATTTGGGTGGGAAGGATAACACTCCATCCCACAACCGCTTGGGCTAGACTTTATTGACACACATTATTTGTATTTATTAAATACAAATGTGACTATATACATTTACAATACCACTTGAAAAACTTTCCTTGACTTATATTCAACCACGTATTTAAATTAATAATCACACAACTGTTGTAGTTATTAAATAAAAATGAGATGTATAAATTTGCAATACTACTTTCAACATTTTCTTTACATTATAGTCAATAATTTAAATTCGTTATAAACAACCAATTTGTTGTTAAATCATCATTACCTAATTTGGTGTGTATTGTAAATCGAATTAAAAATATAATTTGAAGAAATGACATAAATTCATCATAATCAAAAGCTAAGTTATATTTAGTTTTTTTAACTTCTCATTTCTTAAACTCTAATGTTGCTTCACATTTTGGTAAGCATTGAGAACTTGAGTTGTTTAACTCCCATCAAATAAAATGATGATGCATACCAATAAAATGAACTTATCACATTATTTTCAATTTATATTACTATTACATAGCTATATCAATTCTTCATTTCCATTAATCTACATATAACTCACTCTATTGGTAGCGTTAGCTTTCATGCATTTAGTTGGAAAACATAATGCCATTTCCAACTTATTTTTATTTTGGGTATCTCAATTTCAATTTCTCAAATTACCTTCTATAATTCCTATTTTTTTGCTCTTTAGTTTTTTCTTCCAACCTTAATTCTTTACAAGTAATCTCAAACTTTAATGACAAATTAAGTTTTAAGATTTCCCTATCTATACCTTATATTCCAAGGAAAGCTATTTGATGAGTTGTCCTAATTTGATTCAAGAGGTGATATGGATACTACTTGTACTATTGTCTATCATTAGTATGAATGTATTTATTGTAGGTTTAGTATTTAAAAGAATAAAGGAGCAAGTATCACATTGACATCTATTTAAATTAATTTGATTTGTCGACATTTATTAATTCCTTTTATTGATGAAGGGAACCTAATTTTGATAGGTAAAACACTTGCCCTTACATACACACAATGGTTCCACACCTACTAAGATTGAACTTGAGTTGTTTGCATGGTGGTGTTGCATCCCAATCACTACACTATATATATATATATATATAGAAAGAGAGAGAGAGAGAGAGAGAGAGATCTATTGGAACTTGGAGAAATCCAAATGAATGCTTCCTCACATTTAGGAATGATATATATATATATATATATATATATATATATATATAGAGAGAGAGAGAGAGAGAGAGAGAGAGAGAGAGAGAGAGAGAGAGAGATGAACGCTTCCCCATATTTAGGAATGGCACGACGACAAAAACTAGTGCACCTAACCACTTGGGGGATTTGAATTAGGCACCTATTTGTATAAACCAGTAAAATTCTCAACAACATTGGTGACAACTAGTTTGATTATTGATCATCGAAGCAACAGTGTGGCTTTCCTTTACCAATGCTCTTTTTCAACTTAATGCTTGGCCCTTTGAAGTAACTACACCACTTTGTTTTTGAATAACTAGAATCTTGACTTCTCTTTATTACTTAGCAACTTAGTAATATGAGGATTGATATTTCCCTCCCATAATTGCAAAATTCTTTTCTATGTGTTGACATTTTTCCATCAGAATTGTGTACAATTATCTACACCACTTTGGATTTTGAATAGTTGGAATCTTTGCTTCTCTATATTACTTATTAACATAGTCATATTTAGATTCAACTATCATTCATGCAATTGCAGCAAGCACTGGAAACCTATATGCTTAGAGTACTTTTAATCAAGAGATTCTCTGAAACCTTGGCTTATTTTCAATTGAATATGCACATATCAATGACCATGGAAGCAAGCACTAGCATGTTCTCCAAAGATGGAACATTGCTTAGACGAATATTTTATTTTTTATTTTCAACAACTAATATCCTTGCACTCATAGAGGGATGAGGCAAGGTACATAAACTAATATATGATTCTCATCCACAATTCCATGTTTAAGTGTCAAAGTGATATCTCCAATCATATCTTCTCATTTAAGTAACTCTTTAGGTGCATATGGCTATGGATATTATGCTTAAATGGTGGCAAAGTCTTCGATTTTTAATACACTTCTCATGATGTTTAATTCTAATTTCTTTTTCTTCACATCAAATAGAAGTTATGGTTGTAATAACCTCATTTTTTAATGTGCACAAAAGATGTCTCCCCACTTTCTTGATAATTGGAATATGCATAAACTCAATGACCCAAAGTAGTTTTTGTTCCATTCTTTTTGTAATTCATATACCAAATTACCAATACAATTTAGGAAATATACAAGCTTTTTTATTATTCGTATATCATTACAATTTAGAATATATACAAGCCTTTGGGGAAGCCTTGGACTCTAGATACATTTGACATAAATGCTTACTTTGAAACTTTGATGTAACATCAAGGCACTAAACCAAGCATTTATAATAAATTTATCACATGTATGTTAAAATTTGCATTTATAATAAATCTTTTACATGTATGTTAAAGTTTGTGTATATTTTTGAAAAAATAACTTATGTGGTGAAAATTATAACATTGCTAAAATTTTACCATAATTAAAAGTCTTTCGATCATAAAAGAATGTTTTTACCATAATTAAAAGTCTTTCTATCATAAAAGAATGTCTTTACAAATTTGTGCAAAACAAATATTGAAGAAAACAAATATAGATGATTTCAATTTTATTGAATCCCTTGATCAACTAGCTGAGATGAAATCTTGAAAAAAACTATAGTTAATCTTTAGATTGGATAACAGGTGCTTTAATAAGTGGATTGTGTCATTTTGTTGCCAAAATTTGATAATGGCTCTGGTGGCTTCTAAATTTAAAATTTGATAAAGGCTCTGGTGGCTTCTAAATTTAAAATTTGATAATGGCTCGCGCTAATCGTATCCTAACGGTTATGTTCAAAAAAATGCCATAGAAATCAAGAAAACATATGATCGCGGAGCTCTCATTGATTGATTGGCGCGGTGGGATGGAGGGTTGGGCAGTGAGTGGAAGTTGGACGGAGCGCTGGACGGGGGCGGATCTATTTGGGTTTGCCATTTGAGGTCGGGGACTCGGGCCGCGGGCGGGTGAGGAGCGCTGGAAAGAGGATTTGATGTGATGTGATGGTTTCCAATGGACATAGAGGAGAGGAGTTGATGTGATGGCTATTCATTAAAGCAGAGCAGAGGATGGCTGGACACATAGCAGAGGAGTTGATGCCTCTGGACACATAGCAGAGGATGGCTGTTTCTCAAGACTTTGAAGGAGGATGGTGACACAAACAGGCAGAGGAAGCCATTGCGGCAAATTATGGAGATATGGAGGTGGAAGGCAGAGATACACAGGATGCAAGTGATGGAAGCTCTATGAAGGGAGCCATTAAGAGCTTTTTCTGGCATGGAAGCTCTGTTTATGATGCCTGGTTCAGCTGTGCTTCCAATCAGGTGTACCAATCCAGTCCTGCAATCGGTAGCAAGCATTCCATATTCTCCGTTTCCAGTATGTGTTGCCCCATTTTTTTGTTCTGTTTTCAAACATCAGTTCTGAAAAACTACATGGAATTAGGATGTATCTAGATGTATATATTTGTGTTAGCCATCTGTGTATGTCCATTGTTTAGATAGATTTCCGCTGGTCAGTTCTGCATGTTCAGATTGCAGTATAGTAATGGATGTTATGGTAGGGGGTGTTGGGATTGAAATATGTCAACTTATAGTAAGTTCAGGATATGGGTGTTAGATTGGAATGTTGGCAAATGAGTTGTTTGAAGTGGTAGTACGTTAAGCCATGTGGGGTGTCGGAATTTCCAGTTGGACTGATATGGGTGTTTTTTGGATTTGCAGGTAGCCCAAGTGCTGTTAACTCTGCCTTACTCTTTCTCGCAGCTGGGTATGGTATCTGTGATCGTGTTCCAGATATTCTATGGTATTATGGGGAGCTGAACAGCATATCTGATCAGTGTTAATTTATGTTGAATACTGAACCAGGAAGCAGAAGAAGAATGTTAGGTTCAAGAACCATCTCATATAGGTGATAATCTTAGGTTCAAGAACCATGTCATACAGGTGATAATGCTATTGAGGGCAGGCGGGTAAGGAGCGCTGGAAAGAGGAATTGATGTGATGGTGTCCATGGACGCATAGCAGAGGAGTTGATGTGATGGCTGTTCATTGATGTAAAGCAGAGGATGGATGTTCATGGATGCATAGCAGGGGATTTGATGTGATGGCTGTTCATTGACTCAGAGCAGAGGATGGCTGTTCATGGACGACGCAGAGTAGAGGAGTTGATGTGATGGCTGTTCATGGACGCAGAGCAGGGCTTGAATTTGTGTCTGCTCTTTTTGTGTTGGGTTTTCTTTTGGTTGTTGTCCTTGTTTTTTGTCTTTTTGCTGCTTTGGTTGTCTTTTTTATTTGCATTTCGAGCATGGCCATGCTAATGTGTAGTCTGGTGTCTTGTCTTTTCTGTGTGCTTTCATTTGATTTTTTTCATAGTTTCTGTTTTTTTGGGTTTAATGGATGGGAAATTCAGGCAGTCCCAAATGGCCAAGGTGATGCTGATTCCACAGGTACTCTGGGTGCATGGTAAGGCTAGGAATTTGTGTATGATTTTCATTTAAATGATTTTATGGTTTTCTTTTAAATGCAGGCAAGGAAGATGGAGCAACTGATCTCTTATATGTTTTTGTTTTGTTTTTTTTAGATCTCTCATAATTTTTTTTGTCTTGTTTTAGTTGGATTCAGTGATGGGAGATGAAGACGGTCAGCTGATGCAGATTCTACAAATGCAGTGGGCATAGGTGAAGGTGAAGGGTATGTGTAAGTGGGCATAGGTCAAGGTGAAGGAAAATGTATGTGTAATTTAATTTCATTCATTTTCTGTTGCATAATTATATAACATGCGTGAGCTCTACATTTGTCCACAACAATCCATATTGAGGGATTAGGGTTGATGCATATTTGTAGGTACAATGGGCAAGGGGAAGGCCACGGAGTAGGAGGTGAGAGAGATATGGGCTAGTGAGTAAATACGGGCTAAGAGGTATGCATGGTTTCAAGTGTGTTTGTTTAAATTGGAGTCATATTATATTATTTGTCATTTCTTTATTGTGCAAGGGGTTAAACGAAGGTGGAGGAAAAGCAATTATAAAGGGCTATTAGATTTCTGCTGCACAATTGCAGAATAGAAAACCACATAATGACATGGACAGAGCTTGTCCTTATACTCTCAAAATAGCAGTTGTAGCTGTGTTTCATTACTCCTACGTCAATTTTTACCTAAAACCTTAAACCCAAGCACAAGCTGACAAGAGCTGAGAGTTAAAGGTCTGTTATAATATGGTAGAAAATAGGGTTTGCAGTAGCAAAAGCTTCGATATTTGAAAGAATTTAACCTAGGTTTCAAATTAACATGAATATGAGTTTCGCAACAGTGGATGTAGAGATCAGATTGCTGTGTCTTGTTTTCTTGTGTATATTCTTGATTGGAGGCTTTGCTCAGGAAAAAGCCTTGTAAAAATGCATCTAAAATGGCTCTTGCGGTGTTTGAAAAAATATAATAGACACTGGGAGATAAGTTTTAATTTGATAACCGTGATTCTGGTGGATTTCAAAAAGTTACAATGATGACTATCAAATTGCTGATCAAGTAAATTCTCTGAAATAAATATTGTCCTGCAAAGGCCACATTGCCATTCATTAACTTGCCGATGATCCTTATGTAGCTCCTATCTGAACGTATCATTTTCCACGTGAAGCATGCATGTTCTTGAGATATTGTAATTCTCTTGTTCCACAAATCACCTTATTCAAGCACTGAAATCAACCCAAGGCTCCAACCATAAAATATAGAGGGTAGGGAGAAGATAGGAAATATGCACCTGGAATAGGTCGTAGATTTCTTTTGAATACTAATTTATTCAAAGTGTGCTTTTAGGGGTTGTAGTGATGGCCAATTTTAGTCTTCGAGAGTTTAACATGTTGGAGGGCACTTCAAACTTCGCACCATGGAAATGCACGATGTAGAATCTCTTGGATTAAGTTGAACTGTGGTATCTAGTGGATAAATAATTCACACTTTCCACTGATCCCAAGGACTTGGTAGAACATGCCGAGAAATAAACCACGGTGAAGCGGATCATCCTTGATTCAATGAAGTATCATTTGATCTTTAACATAGCGGAGAAGAATATAGTGAAGGATGTTAAATTTTGGTTAGGGTTAGGGTTTGATGCAGAGAAATCAAATTTAACATACTTGAATGCAAGAATTAAATGCAACAAACAGAAAAGTACAGCAGTAACTCAACAGTATGATTTAAAAGTTAAAACATAATTTTCATCTCTTTCAACTTTAACACTACCAAGTGGATCCCTGTGTTAAAGTGTAATCACCAGCAGTAATATAACTAGTAAAAAATACTAACAATTACATAAATAAAAGAGCAGGTTAGAATACTTACCTGGAGTGTGGGAGCCTTCCTAATTTATACTGAGAAGAAATTACTTTCAGAACAGACTGTGCCTCTGAGAGGCCAGTCAAACACCAGGAACAAACTGACCCTTAGAGGGTAAGTACAAACCAGAGAGAGAGAGAGAGATGATAGGTTGTAGACAGACAGTCAAATCACAGTGGCAATCCCAAACATTACTCAGTACAAAAAAAACTAACTCACAGCATATAGGTCTGACCCCAAACAAAGAACTCAACACATATAGCAGACTTAAGCAAGATCTCAGCACAAGAGATCAGACCATGGTCTTAGCACAAAAACTCTGTTCAACAGGGCTCACGGCCTCTCAGTAGGCTACAACAGTTTCACCAAGGCTCACGGCCTCTCAGTAGGCTACAACAGTTTCACCAAGGCTCACGGCCTCTACAATTGTGATTTGGGTAGACAGGTCAAGCCCAATAAGGCTCACTTCACAAATATTTACTCTCCAGGATAGATCAGATCTCTAGGGCTTACTACCTTCACACTTATGCACTCAGCAGGCTACAACCTAACCAATTTGGGCTCAGGGAAACTTTAACAAGTCTCACAATAAGGCAGATCGGTCTCCAACAAACCCCAACAGGCAGGTTCCTTAGCAGATCGGACCTCAACTATGCCCTCAACAAGCAAACAGATGTCAGATCGGTCCTCTATCATGGCTTCAACAGCAAAACAGATCTCATGGCAGATTAAAACAATCAGATCGAATTCCAAATAGACTATGGCAGTGCTCAGCAATACCCTAACAGCAGATCGAACCTTAGTAAAGACCTTAACTGTCTCATGGTTAAGCTTTCTAGGGCAGGCGGCCTCCAAATCAGACAAAGAACAGCCAACAATTAATTGCTAGACAAAGAACAGCGAACAATTAATTGTTAGGGCATGCGGCCTAGCAGCAGCAGACAAAAAAAAGCACGGCGTCAACCTACAGCAGTCTGATCAGATCTGAGATGAAAAACTTCAACAGGTGGACGGCCAAGACAAGCAGCAGCAACAGTCCTTAAAAAATCAGAGCTGAGATGAGAGATTGATAAGGATGGATGATTAAATGCTAAAGAGAAGATTTCAATATACAGGCTTAGGATCTTCTAGAAAGATTATTAAATTTAACTTTTTAGAGTTCCATAGAATTAGGAAAGTACCACTTTAAAAATAAAATCATAAAATATAAAATAACAAAAAAAAGAAAAAAAAAAGTCACATTTAATAACATAAAACATAAGTAGGGTACTAGGGTCATTTAGGTGAGGGTACAAGGACTAATACATGACCCAATATACCATAGGTGTGGGTACATGACCCATAACCCCTAGGACCAAGGGTATACCTTAAACGTGATCAAACAACCATAGTACCCATAAGACCAAAAACATCAGAGGTGATACAAATCAAAAGATAACTCTAGGTGGGTAAATGACCCTATCAAAGACAAGGTACCACACGACAAATAATCAACAAGGTGTAAGGACCAAATGTCAATCAATCAAGGTGGGGCACAACCAATCATCACTCTCTCAAATGTACAAGTGTTCCAATAGCCTGAAAGTTCATCATCACTGTATAAGGAAGGGTCCACACGGATGATGTGATCATGTGGTCCCCTAGACTGCTCCTAAGGTCAAATGTTAGTGGCTTCATCAAGGGGTGGCCAGTCCCTTGATAAGACCATTTAACTCAACCATCTCGAAGACTTAGGAGAAGAGGACGTCACACATCATCATCTTGGTAACTAACCAAGAACCTCCATTCTCAAGGAATGGCTCTCAGCCCAAAGCTGAGCTTCAGTCCCAGACTGAGTCATGTTGATCAACCCTTTGGTCCTTGACCTAGGTCCTCCATTCTCTCGGAGAATGGTCCTCAACCTCAAGCTGAGCTTTCAGTCCCAGAATGAATGTTGATCAACCACCTGCAAGACCTACTTGGTTCTTGATCGAGAATCTGCTTGGTCCTAGACCAGGATGTCTCTGTCTCAACCTGCAGGATCTGCTTGGTCCTCATGACCAAGAAACTGTCCGGTCCCAGACCAGAATACCCTAGAGACAAATAGGGGCCCTAGCCACATGCTAGGGACTTTGCCACGACATCGACCTGTTTGGTTCTCGACCAAGAACCCCAGGAGACAGCTGGGGGCCCTAGGGTACCTTCTAGGGTCTTACTTTCTACTCTGCCTGGTTAACATAACCAGGAACCCTAGTTAACTGACTAGAGTACCATTCTCTCTGAGAATGGGTCCCGTAGCTGCACTAAAAAATTAACAAAGGATATGTTTGATGCCTATGTCAACGAGTCCCATAAATGATTTTTAGCAACAAGATCACTGGTAATCACATGAGCAAGACCAATACTGTATAAAGATATCTGAGGAAGATTACAGAGTTAAGAGATCAATCTGTTTCCATTGGAGAACAAATCAAGAAGAGTGAGCTAGTTCGAATCACTTTGAATAGCTTTGGTCCATCATCGCATCACTCCATTCATTGTATTTGGGCTCATGAGAAGTTACCCACTTTTGAGAAACTATGGGATGACCTCCTCATAGAGGCGACAAGATTATAGATTGTTTCAGCTAGTTTCAAGGGAGCTCAAGACCTAGGCCTCATAAAGAAGGTGATAAAATGATAAAATAAGGGAGTATCCAAGAGGGGTTAGAAGAAGGAATATTCGATATATTCATGTGATCCATGTGAAGTAATTTAATTCCCACAAGTTTGGGCACTATGCCTCTTTGTTTCCTGAGAAGAATGGGAAGGGTAAGCATCAACAACAACAACATAAGCAATTTGCAAGGCATGCAGAAGCTTCCATCCCAATTGGAAATAAAATTCTCCATGGTTTCATGCATTTCCACTAACATTGAATCTGGTATTGAGTGATATGTATACAATGGAGATTAGATACACATGAAAACCATCATATTAGCTTTCTTAAGACTAAAAGAACATGATTCTAGCATGCAGGTGGAGCTTGGTGATGATGCCAAATACTTAGTGATGGGGATGGGTTATGTCTCATTCCACTTATCTGTAGGAGTGGTTCTTCAGTTATAGGTATTGTTTGTCCCTGTTTTAACCCCAAAATCTTCTTTCAGTTTATTGTCTAACATATCTAAAGTGTATGACTAAGTTCAATGAACAATGAGTGATCATCAGAGAATGCAACCTTAATCCTAGTTTAGGTTTAGTGAAGGGAGTGGATGAGTGTGGCCTTTACAAGTTGCTAGCAAATCCTAGGAGGCATGTAGCTTTGGTGGACTGCAATGAAAGTCTGTGTGATCTTTGGTACAAACATTTAGGCCATTTTCACTATGGATCTTTGCTTGTCTTGAAGGACATGGTGGTGGAAATACCTAATTTCAAGGTGGAAAGGACAAGAGTGTCCAAGTGATGTGCACTTGATAGGAATGCCAAGACTTATTTTATAAACAATAAGCACAAAATGTTAGGGATTATTGATCTGGTACATTTATATGTGTGTGGACCCATGTCATCAGCTTCCTTTACATGTAATACCTATTACATTTCTTTCATTGATGATTCTTCTAGGAAAACCTAGATTCATTTAATGAATACCAATGATAATTATTTAGCAGGTTCTAATAGTTCAAAGATCTTATGGAGAACTAGTTGTATTCCTCCAAGGTGCTGTCTTCATTTTGCAGAGAAGCATGGATCAAGAGGGAAAGAGAGAGTTAACAATGTGTTACAACCTCTAGTAGAATGGGATTGTTGGAAGGAAGAATAGGTCCATTATTGAGACAAAGAAGGCTATGATTCATGGCCTAGATATATCTATGTTCCTTTCAGCAAAGATATGTGAAGGCTGCATAATTCATTGTACCTATACTCGTGCTATGTCGAATTAAGTTGCTTTTCATCAGTTATATGTACTAGTGATTAAAAGCATAGTGTGAACCCTGTAATAGCTGTAAGCTTAACCATGAACTACAGGTAAGCAGAGTCGTGTTAAACTTAATTCCATGTTTAGCATCTTGACGTGATTACCACAGCAGGTAATACTAGCAGTATTAGTCGTTAAGCTCAGATGCTGATTTCACAGCTTGCTATTAGGATACTTTCTAGGCCCTGTGATCACTTATTTTACTGTAACGCTCATTTACAGTACTATAGTTTATGAAAAGAAGAGTAAGCATGAGCCTTAATATTTAGAGTATTCTGTTCAATAACTAAGTCAAATTTATTGGACAGCTAAGAAACATATGATAAATCTAATCCATGAAGCAAGCTGTTCTCATAATTCAGGCATTGCTTTCTAGTAAGTAACAGCATGTTTACTATTACTCAGCTCCTGGTATTTCATGAATAGTGTTACTGGTATATAATAGACTAGTAGTGAGTGGTCCATATAAGGTTAATATGATATGTCTTATGGCTAATATTATGGAAGATGATTACAAACTAAGCCTAACTAACTCAATCACCTTTACATCAAAAATGCAAATAGTCTAGTAAGAGTGAATCCTCAATATTACAATAAGAGCCTAGTCCACTAGTAATTCCATAGACCATAAGGAATAGAGACTTATTAGTGCTCACTGGATAAGCTTATACATACTAGCTGATCTCTGCCTCAAGCAAGTTAATATATATCAGTATTACGACCTATGTGTTAGCTTAACCTAGATGATATTTTATCCATTTCGCGCTATTTCAATACTACCTAGAAGGTAATACTAGTTAAATCATTAGATAGGGTGGTAATAATATATTAATAGGAAATAACTAAAAAGCTGGTGGCCTGTTTTATAATTCCTTAGTTGATTGACACAGCACTTGACCAGTATAATACACACCTATCCATGCCTGTCATTCTATTAATATAATTGGCATAGATGTACAACGGAATTCATTACAGGTACTCAAATTGTATTGCTATCTGCGGATTTATAATACTTTGTAGACACCATTACTCAAATGGCTTAGCTTGGATACGTAATATTTTAATAATTCTAGGCCATTTGCTTACCTATTACTAGTCTCTTACTTTCTACTCTTTCTATCATTTAAAGTGTACTTTGCCTTAGACTAGCATATTATCTGCATCAATAGTGACAGCTCTGTGTATTCTCTTGATTATACATTACCAACCTATTTAACCATTAAATTATGAAGGTTTATGTTGATGTAACTACTATGGTACATTAGTTTTTCATGAAAATCAGTTTTTGTTATAAGTCCTCACATACCACTCTACTGTACAAGCCAGGTGGACCAAAGCTATACATCATGTGGATCAGAACAACCTATATTCGATGGGCCTTACTATTATTATTTCATGTTGTTATTGTTGCCATTGCTGCCATTGAAAAGCTCTTTTGTGAGCCATTTTTTACTTAAAACCGAGCTAAAAGAACACTCTTTGATGGTAAACTCATCTATTTCTTCACAGCAGTGGTAAGTTGGTCTATATGTATAACATGGGAGGACTTGTAGAGTACTGTGTTGTTCCAGCCACATCGTTAGCTGTTCTCCCAGCTTCATTGCCATATACAGAGTCTGCTATTTTGATGCAAATAACAAAACTACAGATTCTCTATGTACAAGAAGCCATGCAGACAGGGGAAGGACACTACTGCAGATGCTGGTGCAACTGTAGCTTTTATTGCTCCCTTCAAGGCAGAAGTATCTGCGAAAGCTTTTCCACATAGGATCTGAGTCGATTGTTCAGAGTTTACTGCAATAAATCCACCATATATCCAGGCCTTTAGACTCTAGAGTTTTTTCTTTATAGAGAGTTCATACCCGCACTCAAAAAAAAAGACCAGAGCATTGTACCACCCAACAAAAATAAAACACCAAAAGATATGGCAATCTGACCATCAAAAGATGCGATGAATGCTCTATATGCACGAGCTGTAGATACTATGATGAATAATATTTTGGAAGTCATGCAAAATGAAGGTCTTCATCATATTTGGGAGTAGCTGGAATCACTTATGTTTGGCAAATGTGCAATAACTAAGCTTGCATGCATAGTCTTTGGTCTTCACAACTATACCACGTTGATTCATAAAAGTTGGTTCCCTTTATACTTATAAAAATACAGGGAGTGTGAAGCCATTCTTTGGTCTCTAATATTATGATCATTGTAATCACTAAAATTATTTGTCGATTTAAAATTGCTTTCTAAAAAACAAAAACCAAAAAGAAGTTGTTGAATAGAAACTCTAGTTTTGTTAGACCTGTAGTGTAATTGAGAAGAAGCAACAAAATTTCCAGAGACTGTTGAACATACCATGAAAATGGTAGATATGTGAATTGTTTTTGTCTATTACAGAACCCATTAGAAGGTTGTTGAATGAATGCTTAAGCTTTCAAATAAATAGTGCCATTGTTTAACAACTTTGCATACTCCTTTGACCTACATATCTGACCTAGCATAACATAATTCATGGACTGTTACTGTGCAAACTAGCACCTGTAGTTAAAGCCCCAAAGATCGCTACTAGTTCACGGTAACTTGAGAGGTGTTACCCACTGTCACCGCGATAACTTCCTCTATGCACTTTCGGTTGGCTCTTCTCCAACTCGAGGGGCATCCCTAGATAGGATTGCTAAGCTATGGCAATGAGGGCACAAGGTGATTTAGAAGAGATAGCCTTAGCAAAATAGGGTTGTAGTTTTTAGTGTTTTTTTAATAAGTGAAGGAGAGACCCAGGAGATCAATGCCAATATCCAACTAGGGTAATGGAGTCAAGGTGAATCAAATGGCAACTGAGGCCAAGAAGAATGCTCTTCAAAAATTGGTCTACTTCCTTCAAAGGTCAGGGGTTGGGACACACTAGTCACATCACCTAATTGAGGATAAAGAATGGACTTCAATGTCTTCAAGAGGGAGCTCAAATGGGGGAAAGTCCCTAGCCACCCAAGATTAACTATGGAGAAGGTAAATACCTTAAAAGTTTAAAACCCTTGTCAAGGAGCCTGAACACATATCAAGCCAAGGTCTAAAACACTCACCCAAACAAACAAAGGAGAATGTGCAAGCCAATAGCTTCGGACACTGTCCTTCCAACTATTCTTGGATCAATCATGAGAGGTTTGTAGAAGACTTGGATCAGTCGTGAGAGGTTTGAAAATTCCAACGTTCTCCCTTAAGCACATGTTATCACACCATAGTAGCAGGGCTACTATTCTTGCTGAGCAAATATCTGCACATTTCAGAGCCTAGATTTTTACAGAGTTTGGCTATGATGAGCTTGTATTTTGAGATCACTCATGATCAGAGCAATATATTATATCAGACTTTTTGTGCCAAGGCTGAGCCTTGGGAGCTCAGATTTGATGACCGATGTGACCCTTTGTTCCATACAGTTTCAGTTTAGTGCCCAATGATGTTATCGCAATAGTGTTTCAGATGATTTTGATGATTATTATCATGATGTATACAGTATAACCTATGGACTTCTGATTATTGACTATGGACTTTTATCTTGTTGTTTTAGTCATTTTCACAGCATTAGCTTGGTATATGATTCAGGATGTGGCAAAACTATTTAAAATGAAATGAACTATCTTAATGATGTTATAAGTTGTAAAATGGACCTACTACTGGCACACTTAGGTTTTCTGACAAAACTCACTGGTTGTATTACCCTCCTATGCATAGATATGGTCTTTCTTGACATTCTTGTCTGCTATCTTAGGCACCACATTCATTTGACTCCGTCCATCCATGACCTTCCCGATTTGGCTTTCACCTTTGACCTGTCTTTCTTGACTTTATGATACTGAGGACTTCCCCATTACTACCTCTGCGTTGGATTGCATCCATGTTTGTTTAGTGTCTCGGCTCTGAGTTAGTTACAGAACTTGCCTTTGGTGAGTTGGATTGTAGGCCTAAATCATTCTGGCCGGTTGTCCCGATGTTTGGCACTGGCAGAAGTCCCCCTAGTCACTTGAGATATTGTTGGCTAAAACTAAAAGCTCATGTACTACCTGTATTGGAAATCTTTATAAATACGCCCATGGAAATTGTAAACTCTAGAATGTGTTTCTTAACACACGTGAGTAAAGGGCAAGAGCAATGAATTGCTAAAATACTCCTCGAAGAGTATAGAAAGGTCCAAAAAGCAAATGTTACTCAAAAGTTATATCTATTATTGTTGACTTTGTATATGTATAAACATGCCCTGGATGCAAGTTGCAACTAGTTGTGTTTCGTAGCACATCTGAAATCCGAAGGGTTATGTAGGCCAAAAAGGCCATGAAATGAAATGAATGATCCTAATGAACCTGGATCAGCTTTATGTAGACATGATGCCTAAGTTTAAAATAACACTCTCTAAACAACTTATCCATTTGTGAGGCACAACCCTTCCCCTTGTTATTTGTCCGGCATAGAGTGTAGCTCCCCCTCTCCCCGTCCAAAGTATCTTTTGGTTGAGTTTGGTCAAGTCACCCCCTTGCCTAGCCTTGTTCTTAGCCTTCATCCTTAGCTAGCAGTTAGGCCATGTCCAATGGGTGAGTCTGTCATTTAAGCTATTGTGCAAGTAAATATAAATAACAATGAAATATGTAAACATGATAAATGCCACTGAATGATGTTTATACTTTAAGTTAAGTTGTGAGAATGATCTAAAGGAACATGTTTTAGTCTATTGATATAATTTGTCCTTGGTTATATTTTGACCTAGTCAAACTTAGTTTGACTATGGTCATTCTTGGGATCCGTGATGATGTGGACCATGTTTGCCTATGGATGATGATTGATGGTCCCACATACTCTTGTTGATGATGCCATATGGTGGACATATGATTCAGATGATGGTTGATGCAGTTCAGCAGATTTATTATTATTTCCAGATCATCAGATTATGCACTGTCCGGATATGGTGGACCCTATTGTTGACCCATTAGGTCAACCCATGGTGTATGAGTACACATTCCTAGTAGATTTGGGTCTTCTAGATCCATTGAGACACTTATCATTCAGTTCCGGGCACTTCTGACAGGGATAGATGCAGTTATCCAATTGTTGACCAGTTTTGGGCTTGTTTTCCCAGCCTGACCAGCAGAGGCATGAGATGTTAGTTCACCTAGGGCGCTGTATGAGGAGGGGGTGGTCTAGCCACTTGATTTTACCATTATCCCCCCCTCCCAGAGAGCTTGGTGGGCTCAGTTTGACACTGCGGGCACTCTAAGTGTCAGTTTGGGCAGCTTCACAGTTATCGAGGCAGATTAAAAATGGAATAAAAGGGTCACTGAGGAATTTGATTTGCGCAACTGAGGCAAGGTTTTGGCATTTGGTCTCCATAGAGGTCTTCCAGGGTGAACCCCCCCCCCCCATCTTCCATCCAGATATCATCAGTCAGTGGGGTTCATAGAGGCCATAGTAGGCCTTTTACTGCATGTCTCTATCAGTTTTGGAGACAAGATTTGATCATTTGTATTATTTCTGGACATATTATTTCATATTATTGTGCCATGGGGATGAGCTAGTAAGGATTGATGCCTCCTAGCCCCACCATGAGCTTCTTGAGTCATGTCCATGTCATATGAGGTGGGCCCATGTGTTTTTGCCCCCTCTAGAGGATGACGTCACCCTCGCTTAGTCACTCCTAGCTATGACATCACCTCTATTTTGAGTGATCCATGTGATACTATGTTATGGCTCATCTTAGCCATTAATTATGTTGTGAGATCTTTTAATCTCAACCACTCATTTCAAAAAGTGGTTTTGAGATCTAGGGTTTTGGTCTTTATTATCCTATATAAGGAGGAGACCCCCACATTGTAAAATTCATCTAGAGATTTTTGGCTCTTGGCTATTGGAATAAAAATACTTTCTTGGGCATCTTGGATCTTGAAGTTGGAATGCTTGTGGTGATTGTAAATGCTTCTTCCTCTGCATTGGCAAATATTGGTGGCCATCTTCGATTTTATCTTCAATTAACATTTTTGTAGGCAAAGAAAACGATTTTGAGGAGTGCAAATTGGTGGGGAGGCCTACCCTTCAAGCTTCAAGAGGACGTTTTGGGTGACAGGGAGTTGTTTTGTCTTTGTACCAACAATTTCATGTTATTCATCTCTTTGTTTGCATCTACTTCCATTCTTGTTTATTGATTGATCTTTGTGTCCTTGATTGACAGGAATAGGGAGGCCGATTTGGTTGAAGGAGGCAAAACGTTGGCAAGAAGGGCTTCATCAAGTTTGGCATTTGATCTTTGTGGGGAGTAATCCTCGTCACAAGCCTCTTCCATCTTCATCTTCCAGGTATGTTCCATGAGGTATGCTATTCTTCTATCCTATCCATCTACTCTCTTAGATCTCAAAACCCTCATTGATTAAAACCCTCATTTTTCTATTTTTCTAGATCTACTTGGATCTAGCTTGGCTTTGGGGAAAATATTGAAAACCCACCTCTATAGCATCCACGGCAATTCAGATCTATAGTTTGGTGTGGATTGGCCTCCGTTTGACACACTTTCCAAGGCACATTAGCCTCCTTGAGGGAAGCTATTGGGGCTAGTTCCAAGACTTGGGTAGGTGAGATCCCACTTGATTTGCATAGATCCACCTTGATAACCTACCCCTAGTACTTCACCTTGTTGATTTTCACCTTGTGGGCCCCATTCCTCATTTTGAGGGTTATGTTCCACTTGGGTCACTTGGTGATGCATTTTGAATCTCAGATCTACTGAGATCTAGCCATTGGATGCTCTTGATCTTCAAAACCCACCTTGCTTTGCACCTTGACTACCCCGATCTACATTTTGGTGGACATCCGACTCCATTTGGCCCTTGATCTAAGGCACTAGTCTCCCTTGGGGCAATTTGCATTTCTTGGGGTTGGTGGGCTTTGCTAGATCTCGCATTTGGGTGCTCTTAATTCTTGGTCAATCCATACATCCATGCCATAGAGCCCCTCTAGTACCATCTTCCATTAATTTTGACCAAGTGGACCCACCTTGGACCATTTTCCCTGTTTTAAGGAAGTGGGCCCCACTTGTATTTTCATGGTGCTAGATCTATCCATTAAGCTTCAATAAGTGGCCTAAATCATACATTGGTTGAACACTTGTCACATCCTAAGCCTCTTCAACCACACTTAAACTCTTGAGTCCACTTAATCTAACTCATGCATTGGTTTCCGTAACCTCACTTACACATTTCCCTAGGAACCTTTGTGTTAGTTAATCTTCATTGGTTGGCTAGGGTCTCCCCCTTGGTCTTGACTTTTCATGATCTAAAGTGAAGAGTGCCTCGGTTATCATGACACCTAGCTTGCATTGGGAACCGTTGCATTTCTTGGGTCACCTCTTTAGTTGTCCATCTCCTCTACCGTCTCGGATGGGATACCTTTAGGGACAACTACAAGTTGTTTGATAACAACACAATAATAGAACCAAGAAGAAGAAGCTTCAAGAGTTGACAACCACTTTTCACCACATAGAAAGAACCCTTAACAAATTGCACAAAGAAAGATATATCATTGAAGCTCCCGTTATCACACAACTTGTAGTTGTCCCTAAAGGTTATACTATCCATGACAGTAGAGGTGTTGCACAACTAAAGAGGTGACCGAAGAGATGCCACGGTTCCCAATGCAAGTTGGTGTCACGCTAACCGAGGCACTCTTCACTTTAGATCAAGCCTACGCAAGACCAAGGGGGAGACCCTAGCTAGCCAATGAGGACTAGCGAACCCACTCAAGACCTCCTAGGGATATGTAAAGATAAATTATGAGAGATCAAGGGTAGATTAGATCTAGATCTAAAATGGATAAGTGTACCCAAAGAGTTAGGGCTTGGTTGAAGAGGCTTATGAGATGACAAATATTCAACCAAGTAAAAGATAAGGTCACTGATGGGTTTAAAATAGTAGATCTAGATAGATCTAATGCCAAGTATGGATATCCAAGTAGGACCCACCCTTAAAATGAGGAAAATGACCAAAAAGGGGCCCACAAGGTGAAGATCAAGGTAAAATGGCACTAGGGGGTTTGCTTTGATGTAGATTTGACGATTGAACAAGGAATGAGCAATACCCACGTGTGGGATCTAGCAAATGGCCACCTACCCAAGAAGTGTGACTTCCTCAAGAGAGGACTAGTGCCTTAGATCGGGGGGAAAATGGAGTTGGATGTCCACCAAACTTTAGATCGGGAATGTGGAGATGATTATTAAGCCCAAATATTTGCTAGATCTTCATAGATCTGAAAAATAATAATGCAAGGGTTTTGACTATGAGGGTTTGAGATGATCAATGGATGAAAATGCATGAAACAAAATACTAACCTTGTAGATCTTACCTCTAGAGCTTGAAGATACTTTGCAAAGTGATAACCTTCCCCTGTGTGTATATTCAAGAGTGAGATCCAAGCCACCCAAGTGAAGTTGCTAGCTCTCCAAGTCAACCAATGCGCCCTCCTCCTGCAAGAAAAGATCTATATGAGAATCATTCCAGCATGAAAATGACTATGAGGATGAAAAGATGAAAGAGAAAGCATCAACTATGTCACTAAGATACAATAATGATACTCTCTCAGACAAAAGGTGGATCAAAGGTAAGATATGGGGTTTCCCCACAATAACGTCCCCTTGAAACATCCTCCTCTTCAACCCACACGGCCTCCTGTGGCCTCCTGTAGAGCAAACGTTTGGCTAGATAGATCCACAATGATACACAGAGAAACAGTTGTATATTCAAGTTGCAAAGATACCCATCAAGACTAAAGAAGCAGATCCACAAAAATAGTATTTTTATTCCAAGTTTCCAGAGCTCCAAAGATGCCTTTACAATAGGGGGGTCTCTTCCTTAAATAGGAGGAGAGAGACCAAAACCCTAAACCACTTTTGAAAACTATTGGTGGAGATCAAAAGATACAAAAATATAATCAACGGCTGAGATGAGCTGGTACAATATACATGGATCAACTCACAAGAAGGGAGGGTGCACATCACTAAGACGCCCTAGGGGGGATGGCACACAACATAAGGATGACTAAAACCCACGTGTGCCACATAAGATGACTAGGACAACTGACTAGGAGCACATGGTGGGGCTAGGAGGTATTACGGTGGGGCTAGGAGGTATTACTTCCCTTCACTAGCATGACCTCATGGCACAATTTTATAACACATGACTCAATGACATGTCCAAGTGAACAAATGATCAAATCCCGACCCCCTCAACAAAGAGAAGAATACATCAAAAGACTTCTTGAAGACTGTGTGGACCCCATTGAATACTGCAAACTAATCTAGAAGGAGTGGTATATACCATAGATGACCTCTGAGAAGACCACATGCCAAAACCTTGCCTCAATTGCCCAAATCGATTTCTTTAATGACCTTTTTATTCCATTTTTATCCCACCTGAAAATCCATGAATCTGCCTGAAAACAACTGCCAAGTGCCCAGGCATAAAATATGACTGCACCAACATGTCTGGAAGGGGGGTAATATGGTAAAAACAAGTGGATGGACTACCCCCTTCCCCTATAGCGCCCTAGGTAACGACTTGCCTCCAAACATCTGTTGGACAAGCCAGCGCAGCATGGCCAAACTGATCAACTGGTGGAAAAATGCCCATATCATCTCTAAGAGTATCTGAAACTGAAAATAAAGTGTCCCAATGGATCCAAAAGACCCAAATCTACTAAGGATGAGTACTCATACACCCAATGGCATCCTGTAAGATCATCCGTAGCATCCACCATACCCGGACAATAATAATATATTGGTCTGGAGACAATAATCATCAATAAAAAAAATGCATCAACCATCATCTGAAAACTGTGCCTACTGTACGGAGCCACAATAAGGTGCATCAAGGACCATAGATCATCATCATATAATATAACTGGCCCAACTCATTCCGGATCCCAAGTTTGATTTGGTCAAACTAGGTTTGACCATGTCAAAATTGATCAAAATATAACCAAGGCTAGGAGAGCCTGCTGCTACAAGTACAATGGTTAGGACATGCTCTTTTAATCATTTTCATAGCAACACTTAAAGCATTAAGCAATCATTTCACTGGCAATTAACATTCCATTATAATAATTTATCCATTTAAGTAATATTTTACTTACAAGAGAACCTCAAGAATATACTCATTTGTAGACATGATCAATCTGTTAGCATAGGGTGAAGGCTAAGAACACAAGGCTAGGCTAAAGGGGATGACTTGACTGACTCAACACTGTGATACTTTGGATAAAGGATAGGGTGTTACACACTTAAGCATGTGTTGGACAAGAATACACAAGGAATGGTGGTGTCTTACAAATGGATGAGTTCTTCAGAGAAATGCTTATTCAATCTTGACAAAATGTCTACTACTAGAGCCGTCGTGAACTAGGTGCCCGACTAACCGTAACTTGAGGTTCTAGGGGACACTTTGAATTAGCTATCCCTTACTCCTCATATCATGACCTGTAGGTTCAATGAGGTAAATTTCCACTTAAGGTCAGCAGTCTTTAGATTTGGCATATATTTAACCACTACTTTATTTGGACCTTTTGATTTGATTTGATTTCACTTTCTTGGCCAACAATCTTTAGATTTAACATACATTTATCCATTGCTTTTTAGGACTTTAGGACCCCTCTAGGATTTTGCATGTGCTTAGAAGCACAACTAATCACAACTTTCATCCGGGGTGCATTTACATTTCATCTGTATTTCATTGCATTCAATTTCACAACCCTTTTCATTGGGTTTTACAAAAGATATAACAATAGTTTCCAAGGTAGTACAATTTGCTTCAGGTTTTGGCCAACACAACTCAAGCAACTAGGGGGAATTTCGCACAAAACCACACATCGGGGCAATCGACTAGAATGATAAAGGCATAAAATCCAACTCACCAAAGGTAAGTTTTGTTGCCAACGTAGAGCCGAGACACAAAACTAACATGGATGCAGTCCAACACAGAGGCAAAAATGGGGAAGTCCTCCATATCACAAGCTGAGGTGTAAGTCAGGGTAACAACCAAAAATGTAGGGAAGGTAATGGATGGATGGTGGAAGTGAAGGTGATGCCTAAGCTAGCAAGTCATAGAGACTGGGAATGATCATGTCCACACTTCCTAGGAGGGTAAAAACCAATGAGTATAAAACATGAGCTTCTAAATGCAAGTAATACAACCATATAGATATTCAATAACAACCAATTTCATTTTTTTATATATACTGCTAGATCATGATTACCATATACCAAGTCAAGCTATCAAAATGACCAAAACAACAAGATAAAAGAAACCAATGCACAACATATACCACGTTGGGCCATATACATGTATCTACCATCTGAACCAACTGTAACCACTGAAGACACTGCTGTTGAAACTACAAACACTGCATTGCATCTGTATGGATTAAAAGGTCATCTCAGTCATCAAATTTGAGGTCAAGAGGCTTAGTCTTGGCATAAGGTCTTGTTATCACCTAAACTGTAGTTACCCCTATGGATGGATCCAGTCATGGATGGCAATAGGGAAGGGCAACTCAAAAGGTGCAACCACGATCACCTCGACCTCCAATATATGGTTGTCACGCCAGTCGAGGCAACCTTCGCTTTATGTTATCTAGCCCAGACAACAAAGGGGGAGACCCGATCTACTCCCGACAGGAGAGATCAAAACCAAGACACCAAATCAGGGTATTTCCAAGTGAAGTTAGGTGTATGGTTTATCCTAGACCTAAAGATGAAGTCACAAGCCAAGTGGGGGTTCAATAAGTATAGCTTTGGTTCATAGTTGATGTGAGAGTGACTTATAATGTTTGAAGTGAGATCTAGGATGAGTGTACTAGTTCAATGTTGGAAAATCCACTGCCTTGGGAACTGTGTCCAATGCAGGGAAGTTTTAAGGGTTATATTGGGGTTAACTAGTACGTGAGACAAGCTTGACCATGATTCATGATAGCTTTAAGGGTACAGTTCACCATGCAAAAGTCAAACCACAAGTCAATCCAACAATCTAGGAAAGTTGAATTATCTTGGAGAGAAACCAGTGCCTTGGGAATTGGGAAGTGGAGTCAAAGTGGGGTTGACTTATGGTTTAGGACTCCTACAACATGAGACAAGTGGGCAATAGAGGTCTTGATGGTTGAATGTGTCTAGATCTAGGTTTGACCCAAGTGGACCACAATCCCTTAAAACAAGGAATGCTATCCCCAAGGCAAGATTTGACAAAGTGATAGTCTAGACCTAGGTTTTGAATTATTCCGGTTTCAGATCTGCAATAATCTCAAGTACCCAGTTCCTAGAAGTGAGTGAACTCACTTCTCCAAGGTGGTGCGACTTTACCCAAGGAGGCTGAAAGTGGGGTTTAGGTGGGTCAAGACAAGTCGGATGGCATCCAAATTTTAGATCCGGGTAGATCAGTCAAGTAGGGGTATGGATCTATAGTTTCACGGTAATCCGATGGCTAGATCTTACTAGATCTGAGTTTAAGTGTTCCAAGTGGTCCAAAGTGGGGTTTAAATCCCTTGAAATGTTGAATAGGGCCCACAAGGTGAATTTCAGAAAAGTGACAACCTGGGTGTATGTTATTTGATGTGTAGATGTCAAATCAAGTGGAATCTCAAACACCCACCACCTAGATCTAGGTCAACTTGCTCAACTAGTGAAGTGCGCCTTGCTTGGGAGAGGCTAAGTTGGCATGGGAAGGGGATCAAATTGAAGCCAATCCACACCAAACTATAGATCCGGGATGCCTTGGATGCTATAGAGGTGGGTTTTCAGTATTATGCCCAACAACCCACTAGATCTAAGTAGATCTGAGAAAATGTAAAATGGGGGTTTTAAGATATTTAGGGTTTCAACAATTTATGAGCTATGTCAATGGATTGGATAAAGGAAAGAGAAACAAACCTGTGGATCTTACCTGGGTAACCTTGTAGATGCCTTGATGATGATGATCTATGCAAACCCGATCAATTTGAGAAGCTTTGAGGTAGTTTCTATGCAAGTCGATTTGGTCCAAGAAGCCAATGCGCCCTCTCTCCTGCACAACAAACGTCAACAATATCAGATTTGATGCACCAAGAGATAAGACTAATGCCACAAAAGAAGTAACAGGAAGATAGCATAGATCACAATGAAGCTAATGATAACCCCCTGATACAAGCGAATGCCAAGAAAGTCGATTTGAAGAAGCCTTGCAAAATCGCCCTTGTTGAAGTCGCCCTCCTGTAGACAAACAATGATTTCCAAAAAAAAGATAGATCTTACCACAATTTCCAAATGCTAGGTTGCAATAGACTTTCCAATCACCATCTAAGAACACCAGATGCAAAGGAGACCACAAGAATTTCCACAAGAATATTTTTCTATACCAATAATCCAAGAGCCAAAGACCCCTTACAATGAGAGGCTCTCTCCTTTAAATAGGAAGGAGAGGCACCAAAACCCTAACCACTTTTTGAATGAGTGGCTAAGATTAGAAGATACAAATGTCTAATCAATGGTTGAGATGAGCTCAACAATATAATACATGGATCACACATAAAATATAATATAAGTGGACAAAATCGCCCTAGAAGAGGGGAATCCCACCAAATCATGATGATGAAATATCATAAGAGGCTTATGGTGGGTCCAAGGGGTAATTTTATCCCTCCTTGGTCAATCCCCATAGCACAATAACCAATAAATAATCATGAATGTACCAAATCGTGCCTCCATAGTCAAGTCGTGGTCCTCAAAAGACCTCAAAAAATCCACAGAAAGTGCCATAAGTGATGGATGCGGGCCCCGATGAAGCTGAAACTGCTGGAGAAGGTGTGGAAGACCCCGATCTATCATCACTGATCATCCCATGCCATAACTTTGTCTCAGTAGCCCAAATCGATTTCCTCAATAGCCATTTCTACCAATCCTGAAATGCCTCGGGAAGCGTGAAACTGCCCCAAACAGCCTCCTGGAGTGCTGGCGCTGTCAAGGTGAGGGCACCAATGTGTCCGGAAGGGGGGTAATATGGTAAAAACAAGTGTCTGGACCACCCCCTTCATCATCAGCGCCCTAGGTCAACCGGATAAAAGTCATCTCTGCTCCGACAGGGCCTCCAACAGACCAAAACTGCACTGGGACAGCCTACTGAGGCTCAATCATCACTGTAAGTGCCCGAAACTGAAAACAAACTGTCCCATTGGACTCAGAAGGTCCAAATCTATCCAAGATGTGTACTCATACACTATATGAGTCTCTGCATGATCAAAGTAAATATCAATATACCGGAACAAGGCCAATAATAATGCGCTGTACATATACAAACACTGCTGTAAACCCAGAATCATCATCATAACCCTGTAGCTGCTGCATAGAATCATCCTGTATGTGTACATAGACCATATATCATCTATCCATATCATCATAAGGTCTAACATCTCATGTCCCATGGTCTTCCATGGTCAACCAAATATAACTCAGTCCATCATCCAAGGCTGCTGAAAAGTATCAAGGTTAATACATGCTTTACAACTTATTCAAATAACAATTATAACACATAATGATCATAACTGGCGATCTACATCCAAATATATAGTGTCGTTAATTATTATTATTACTCAGACTAGACTTTCAGGACCATACTCACTTCATAGTTGTGATCAATTTGCTAGTGAAGGGTGAAGGATGAATTAACTGGCTAGGCTAAGGGATGACTTAGCTGTCTTGACTTTGTGACACTTTGGCAAGGGAAAAGGAATACACCATAGTATATACTGAATGAGCAATAACACAGGGAATGGCGGTGTCTCACAAATGGATGAGTTGTTTAAAGAGGGTTTATTCACCTTCACAGATGCGCACAATCCATAATACAAATAAGGCCAGCAATTGTTTAGATATAGCATTTAAGTTCCATTGCTTTTTGGGCCTGAAGTTTCCATAGCCTTGATCTATGTGTGTTTACAAACACATTGCATAGATTTACATTTTTTCTTTTAGGCTTTCTGCTGCAGGTGTGTTTTTAAGGCACTTGTTTACCTGAGCACTTCTAGGTGTGTCATGGACAGCTTGTTTACCTAGGTATTTATTTTCCACAAGATATAACATTTTATTTTTATGGCCATTTTCATTTGGCACGCCTTTCATTCATGTTTGTTTAGAAACACATTTCATGAATGGGCTTTTCATACAAGATATAGCATTTCATTTTCCAGATTTTGTATTGATGGCAGCACTAAAAGTTTCAGGTTTAGCCAACACAACTTTAGTGACTAGGGGGAATTCACAAGGAACTCCAACTCACCATAGGTAAGTTTTGTCACCAACTCAGAGCCGAGACACAATAAACAGGGAGGCTCATCCAATACAGAGGCTACAGTGGGGAAAAGTCCTCCATGCCACTAGTCAAGTAGTAAGTCAGGGTGATAATCTAAAAGGTAGGCCATGGATGGATGAAGACAATGAAATGATGGAGCCAACACTAGCAAGCCAAAGTATGGTGTAATGATCACCTCTATTCTCCCTAAGGAGGGTATGTACCAATGAGTATGAATAGTGAACTTCTAAGTCTGAGTAGGGACAGTATAATATATATAATAGATCAACCAGCTCCATATATCTATATGATCGCCAGATCATGACACTAAGTGCTAAGACATGCTATAAAAATAAGTATAAAAGCAATCTAACCATAACACCATGATATACCTGCTGAGTCATATACCTGCAAGCTCATCAACCTGTACCATCATCTGTCCTCTGAGACTGCTGTTGTAACTCTGGGCACTACTGTTTGCTCTGTACCAATGATATAATGGCTACAACGGTCATCTCTCTGAGTGTCCTGAAACTTAGTCATGGCATGGGGAATGCAACTGCTGTCCACAATCTGATAGTGATCCAATATAGATGCTCATCTCGGCATCTCAAATGCAAGGGAACTGGCTGAATAGTGTACTGGAATGAGAAAAATAATGTATGGTAGCCCGGCTACTATATATGTGATAACAGGTCTACTGCATGTCTGATATAAGGCTGCTCTGATGTGTAGTGATCATAAATAACACGACTCATCATAGCTGATCTCGCTGAAACTGTGCAAAGGCAAAGCTCAAAAATATGCAGATGATTGCTCTGCAATCATGGTAGCCCAGCTACTATGGTGTGATAACAACTCCAAAAGAGAAGAAGCTCTAAAATCCCAACCATGGAAATGAAATGAGGAAGTTCCTCTCTATTCATAAGAGACGCTAAACTTCCTTATACAATAAAATATCATTATTTTCCTAAGATCTTGCCTAGGGTGGGGTAAAATAATACAAAAGCCCTAGGTTGTTTTCTCCAAAGAGTTGCTTTGGGCACATTAGCTTTACGAGGAAGATCAATTTTAATTTCTTGATCTGGCTTTTGATTTGCAGGAGGGGTTCGACTAGCACGAGGCATAGTTCGACCTTTTGTAATTACTTCAGATGAAGGTTTTGGAGTTTTGGACATGATTCTCCGCACAGGTTGACTATTAGGATACATTGCCTTGCTAGGTTGCGAATCAACTGGCTTATGCTGTTGAGGCCTAGGGGAACTAGCCTTAGGAGGAACCGAATTGCTACAAATAGACTTTAACATTTCTTTAGTTTGTTGATCACGTATTTTAAGATCCTCATCTTGATTTTTAAGATACATAGCAATGTTGGTGACAATCTCACACATGTTTGACATGAATTCCATGGTCATCTCAAGAGTGATATTGTTTTGAGAAGACATTTCTTTATGGGTTCGTTTCTCACCGAGTCACGAATTGGAGTCACTAGGTAGACTTTAGCTCTCTTCTACCAAGATTTATGTCGTTAATAAGCGGGGAGAGAATGAGTGACAAATAGATGGCTATGTTTAATTAAAGATTGAAATGATAACCATCTAGATTAAACTGGATGCGATAAGATATGAATTATGCATGGGTACTTGTAGACACCTGAGGTAAGCCTCTACCTCCTCGACAACGGCACCAAAAATGTTATCACACAACTTGTAGTTGTCCCTAAAGGTATCCCATCTAGGATGGTAGAGGTGTTGGACAACTAAAGAGGTGACCCAAGGCTTGCCACGGTTCCCAATGCAAGTGGTTGTCACGTCAATCGAGGCAACGTTCACTTTAGATCAAGACAAATCAAGATCAAGGGGGAGACCCTAGCTTAGCCAATGAAGGCTAGTGAATGCAATCTAGACCTCCTACGTAAATGTGATGATGAAAGAGTAGGAGACCAAGATGAAATAAGATGTAGATCTAGGATGATAAGTGGACCCAAGATAGTTAGGGCTTGGTTGAAGAGGCTTAGGGAGGTGACAAAGGTTCGACCAAGTGTAGGATAGGGTCACTTATGGATTAGGAATAGTAGATCTAGATAGATCTAATGCCAAAGAAAAGAACCCAAGTGGGGCCCACTCCTTAAAAAGTGGAAAATGGTCCAAATTGGGCCCACAAGGTCAAAATTGAAATGAAATGGCACTAGGGGTATGCTATGGCATGGATCTATGGATTTGGCAATGAAATAACAATACCCGAGTATGGGATCTAGCAAAAGCCCACCTACCCAAGGAATGCGAATTGCTTCAAGGAGGACTAGTGCCTTGGATGAAGGGGCAAATGGAGTCGGATTTCCACCAAATTATAGATCGGGATAGTTAAGATGAATATCAAGGCGGGTTTTCAATGTCAAGCACATGCCATGGCTAGATCTCCATAGATCTAATGCATCACCTAGTGACCCAAGTGGGGCACAACCCTCAAAATGAGGAATGGGGCCCACAAGGTGAAAATGAACAAGGTGAAGCACTAGAGGTAGGTTTTAGGGGATGATCTTTTCAATGAGGCAACAATCTCACCTACCCACGTCTTGGAACCAACAAATTAGCCTCCCTCAAGGAATGCGACTTCCCTTGGAGAGACCAATATGCCTTGGGAAATGGGTCAAATGAAGTCCAATCACCACCAAACTATAGATCCGAATTGTCGTGGAAGCTATAGAGGTGGGTCTTAAGTTTTAGCCCCAAAAGCATGCTAGATCCAAGTAGATCTAAAAAAATAGAAAAAGAGGGTTTTGAATTTTAAGGGTTTATGTGACCAATAGGATGGAGAACAAGCGAAATGGATACATACCTTGTGGATCTTACCTCAAAAGCTTGCGGCTACTTTGCACATTGATGATTCTTGCCCTTAGTTACAATTTCAAGCTAGAGCCAAGTGATTTCAAGCATAATCGTCCAAGCCCTAGGAGGAGAGATGCCCCATAAAACCTGTAAATCAAACTACAAAAAGTTAGATTTGATCCACAAATCAATGAGATCTAAGCATGTCATGTCAAAGAAGCAATAAATGGACAAAGCACAATTGGAAAACTCCCTCAAGATGAAGACGTCCTACCCAAGGGGGATGTGGGCAACCCCTACAATATTCCCTTCAAGCAAATCGCACTCCTAGCTTCAACCAATTCGACCTCCTTTAGTAGATGTCGATTTCACCTGTTACAAGCAAAGATGTCTAAAAGCAAAGATGCATAACCATGTACAAGAGCAACCCAATCAGAGCCAAGAAGTAGATCTCCAAAAATAGTATTTTATTCCATGTTTTCCAGAGCACAAAGGTGCTTTACAATGAGGGGGGTCTCCTCCTTAAATATGATAGAAAGACCAAAACCCTAAACCACTTTTGAAAACTAGTGGTTGAGATCAAAAGATACAACAATATAATAAACGGCTAAGATGCGCCAATACAATATAAGACATGGATCACGCACTAAGTGATGATGTCATAGCCTAAAAAGCGCAATGAGGGGTGACGTCATACATGGGGGTGGCTAATAACATGTGTGCAACAACAATAAGACCAAGACAAGTCATTAGGAGCACATGGTGGGACTAGGAGGTATTAATCCCCTTCACTAGCATGTCCCCATGGCACAATAATATAAAATATGAGTCTGTGACATGTCCAAGTACACAAATGATCAAATCCTGTCCCCATCATCAGAGAGAGAAATACAATAAAAGAGCTCCTGTAGCCTATGTGGACCTCACTGACTGGTGCCAATTGATTTGGAAGGAGGAGGATACACCATGGATGACCTCTGAGCAAACCAAGTGCCAAAACCTTGCCTCAATTGCCCAAATTGAATTCCTCAATGACCCTTTTATTCCATTTTTTTATCCTCCTGGAAACCCTCAAACTGACCAAAACTACCTTTCGAGTGCCTGCACTGCCAGATTGAGTGTACCATGCTGTCTGGAAGGGGGGTATAATGGTAAAAATAACTGGTTGGACCACCCCTTCCTCTGTAGCGCCCTAGGCAATGACTTGCCTCCAATGCTCCTGCTGGACAGGCCACATCAACATGCCCAAACTAGTCAACAGGTGGAAAACTGTTAAAATCATGTCCAGAAGTGCTTGGAATTGAAAGATAAGTGTCTCACTGGATCCAGAAGACCCAAATCCACTAGAGATGAGTACTCATACACCTCATGATAATCTATAGGGTCATCTGTAGGGTCCACCATACCCAGACAATGTAAAATATGATCATCTGGAAATAATAATAAAAATGACCAACTTCATCAATGATCATCTGGAGCATATGTCCAACATGTGGAATCATCAATAGGTGTACGTGGGACCATAAATCAACATCATAAAGCACAAGTGGTCCATCTCATCATGGATCCCAAGAATGACCATGGTCAAACTATGTTTGACTAGGTCAAAATACAACCAAAGACTAGATTATAACAAGTGACCAAGACATGTTCCTTTAACCATATTCACAACTTAACTTAAGGTATAAACATCAATCAAGTGGCACTTAATACATTGATATTCAAATGTTATTTATAACTTACTTGCACCAAAACTTTAAAGACATACTCATCCAATGGACATGGCCTAACTGCTAGCATAGGGTGAGGGCTAAGGACAAGGCTAGGTAAAAGGGGTGACTTGACCAACTTAACTAAGTGATACTTTGGACGGGGAAAAGGGGAGCTACACAATGTGCTGGATAAGATAAACAAAGGTAATGGCAGTGCCTCACAAATGGTCCAATGGATAAGTTGTTTAGAGAGTGCTTATTCAACCTTGGCATCATGTCTACATCAAGTTGATCCAGGTTCATTAGGATCATTCATTTAATTTCCATGGCCTTTTTGGCCTATATGACCCCTCTGGGATTTTGCATGCGCATAAAAGCACAAGTAATCGCAGCTTGCATCCGGGGTATATTTATATTTATGAGGTCAACAATCTTTAGATATAGCATTTATTTAACCATTGCTTTTTAGACCTTTTTGGACCCTTCATGGGGTACTTTAGCATTTCATTGCTTCAGCCCTTAATTCATCGTGTGTTTAAAAACACATTCTAGAATTTAATTTCAATGGGCTTTTATAATAGATTTTTAGTAATTTCCATAAGTAGTACACGTGCATCAAGTTTTAGCCAACAACATCTCATGTGACTAGGAGGAATTCCGCAAATCTAAACCACACATCAGGGCAACTGACTAGAATGATAAAGGCATAAAATCCAATTCACCAAAGGCAAGTTCTGTCACCAACTCAGAGCCGAGACACAAAAGAAACGTGATGCTATCCAACACAGAGGTAGAAGCGGGGAAGTCCTCCATATCAAAAGTCAAGAAGGCGAGTCAGGGAGAAAGCCAAAACAAAAGGTCATATTGGTGATCAAATCTAAGCTCTCAAGGCTCAGCCTTGGCACAAGGTCTACTCAATGTCTGATATACACTGCTTTGATCTGTAAGTGATCTCAAATAATGCCACTCATCATAATTGATCTCTGTAAAGGCAAAGCTTTGAAAAGTGCAGATATCTGCTTAGCAAGTATAGTAGCCTAGCTACTATGGTGTGATAATAGGTTCATGACATCCCTGAACAAGCATGTACAGAGTATAAGGCACTTCATGACCAAAATCTACTTGCTCCACATTTTTAGGTTGGTGACCAAGTTTGGATGTAATTGGATAAGCAATACTGCAAAATCAACAACATCATAAGTTCAAGCCCATTCAACATGTTCCTTACACCATCATAAAAAAAATGAGTCTTAATGCCTTCGAGTTGGAACTCCCACCTCAACTTGGCATCCATGATGTGGTGAATGTCAATAAGTTGAAGTTGTCTAAGCCACTTCACTTGATCCCGTCGCTCATCCAGAGTCACAATTGTAGATTTTGAGCCTACCCTCTATAAAGTTACTGTTCATTACGTCCACACCATACCCACTAGGCATTACCAAATTACCACTTGGTTTGCTGCGAAGTAACTTTACCCACTCTAGCCAAGTGGTTGTACCTGTCAGTGTTTGAGCAACACTTTTCCCAACTTCAAATAGGAATTGGGGATAATTTCCTATCAGCAGAGAGGGATTATTTTGTACTTTTTTCTCTTTTGGGTGATTAAGTCTAAATCGATCACACATGCATTTCTTGTATTGTATTGGGAACTTGGCCAACTTTGCTCACTCTCCTCCCTCCTTACCTATATAGGGTTTGCAGTTTTTGGTCTTTGCATATCATGTACATAGTTTTGCATATGTTTACTCAAAAGATTTTTGTTCTCTTATTAAGCTTTCTTGCAATATCTTTCAATTTTTGCTTAATATTTCTCATAATATCTTTTGGTCACCATTTAATATTTTTGGTTTTTATTATTGTTGGGTTCAGTTGTTCAAAAGTAAAGACAGGTCTTAGGGTTGGTGCAAACTTCTTAGGTGCTTTTGGTAAAGGTGAAGACTCAAGAGGAGGTATGCATGGTTCCATATGTGTTTAAAACTTTAAACTTTAATTAGAGGCCTCATATTAAGGGGATGTATGTATGGTTTAATTAGAGGCCTCATATTATTGTTGCAATGCCATGTAGGTAAAGGAAGGAGGAACAAGTTGGAGGCACACTAATGAAACTTCTAAAATTTTGCATGAGAGAGACATGGGGTAGTGTAGGACATTGCCCAGACAAAGTGTGAGTTCTCTTTTGGTTCTACTAGGCATTTCTCCTCATTTCAAATACAGTGATTCTCTTCCCTCCTCGTTGCATAGGATATAGTTGCTTTTGTACAATATTACTCATAATATATTTCAGTATTTGTTTAATCATTCTCATGATATTTTGGATGTCTTTTAAATATTTCTAATAAGATTTTATGTTTTGAATTTACCATTTTCTGGTTTGGTTTTTATCAGGTTCAATTGGTGGGCTAATTAAGCGAAGTCCTAACTGCCCATATTGTGAGTTTTGGGGATGATATAGATTGCACATTGCCATGGGTGAATGGGAAGCCTAAGGAAGAGGAGGTATGTGTGGTTTCATGTGTGTTTGTGTAAATTATTGCCATATTAAATTATTTGTCAGTTATTTATTTATTTAGTGCATGGTGGTAAAGCAAGGTGGAAGAGCACTAATGACACTGCTGAAATATCCTTGTGTGTAGGGGAAAAGGTAGAGGCAAAGGGTGAGTTCTAAATTTGTTGATAACAACCCATATTGTGTATTTAGGGTTGATGCATATTTATAGGTACAATGGGCTAGGAGAAGGCTAAGGAGTAGGAGGTATGCATTGTTTTATGGCAGTTTAACTTAACTCATTTGTTGTTGCATCATTATATCATGTGTTTGTTTAAATTTAGAGGCAATGTAGTGCAGGTAAAGGAAGGTGGATGGTTGTTGATGGAACTGCTGGAATGTCTTTGTGTGAGAGAGGTATGGGGTAGTGAGTAAACATGGGCCATGAGGTATGCATGGTTTCAATTTTGTTTGTTTAAATTAGAGTCATTAAATTATTTGTCATTTCTTTATTTATTGAGTGCAAGGGGGTAAGGGAAGGTGGAGGATCTCTAATGGCATTGTTGATATATCCTTGTGTGCAGGTGTGAAGGTAGAGGCAGAGGGTGAGTCCTACATTTTTTTGATAACAACCCATATTGTGGGTTTAGGATTGATGCATATTTACAGGTACAATGGGGGAGTAGAAGGCTAAGGAGTGGGAGGTATGGATTTAAATTCTAAGCCAGTTGAACTTAACAATTTTGTTGTTAGATCATTATATCACGTGTTTGTTTAAATTTCAATGCAATGTAGCGCAGTTAAAAGAAGGTGGATGATTGTTGATGAAACCACCATAATGTTTGTGTGGGGGAGATATGGGCTATCTAGTGAGTAAACAGAGTCATATGGTGAGTTCTCTTTTGGTGCAAAACCCATGTATTCTTTTCTATTTAATCATCCTTGTTTCAAATACAATGGTTTTGTTCCCTTGTTAGCTAGTTAGGGTTTGCGATTTTTTGAATTTGCATATAACCAGTGTTTTGAAAACCGGTCCGGTTCGAACCGGAACCGGCCGGTTTGACCGGCCAAGGGAAATGAAACACCAAACCGGTGGTCAACTCGGACCGGGGTCCGGTTTGGTAATGAACCGGTCCTGAACCGGCCGGTTCATTACCAAACCGGTCCTGAACCGGCCGGTTCATTACCAAACCGGTCTTGAACCGGACCTAACCGGCCGGTTCCATAATAACTCGGCCGGCCAGCTAAAAAACAAGGATTGTAAATCAGCAGACAGTTACAGCAATAATAACAGTATTTTACATAGGTTAGCAGACAGTTTACAGCAATAATAATCAGATAATATCAGCCTTCAAATAGTGCTTCCAATTTTGAATGATGAATGCAACCATACAACAGTGAGCAGCACAAAAATCCTACACTTTTACTAGCAAATAAAGAATACGAACAGAAGACCACAATCAGCATAAAATAGTATTATGTTCAATCAGAAAGTATTACCAGTTTGTATTCCAATTATGCCAGTCATATATCACTATTAAAGTGTGGGCTTATTTTCACTATATATCATTTATGTGCTATTGTAAAAAACCAGCATTTCACAACAGTCTTGACCATTAGTCAAACATGCTGACACAGTAAACAGCTTGTAGAATGCACTGCTATGATTGAAATATAGCTTGGAATGTTAAATATATTTTTTATGATTAAAATTGTAATTTTTTTGTATTTTTTAATAGTCCGGTTCATTGAAATCAAACCGCTCCGGTTCATTACCGGTTCCGGTTCCGGTCCGAGTTGACCCCTGACCGGTTTGATTCCCGGTTCCGGTTTTTAAAACATTGCATATAACAAACCTAATTCTGGGTGAGGTTTCTGATAATATATTTCAAGAATTTGTTTAATATTTTTCATGAGATTGTTTGTTCTCTATTTTATATTTTATGGTTTGTTTTTTGTGTGGTTCAGGGGTTGGGGAAATTAGGTCTTGTCTAATTAACCCATTTTGTGGATATATACAAGCACAACAAGTGAAGGCGAAGCTTGAGGTGGTATGTATGGTTACATTTGTGTTTGTTAAATTATAGGCATCTTACATTACTTGTCTTTTATTTAATTATTGACTGCAATGCAATGCATGTAAAGGAATGGGTTGGTTCACTGATAAAAACTATTGAAATATCTATGTAAGAGAGATTGTATTAGAGGTAGAGATGAGTTCTCTTTTGGTTCATAATTTTTGGTGTTTGCATAAGTTGTGTTTGTGCATAAGATTACACAAGATTTTTTCATAGTATATTTGTTGTTTTGAATATTTAAGAGAAGATATTTTGGTCTCTATTTAATACTTATCTATATTTTGGTGTGCAGGGTGTCCTTGGTTGGAGATGGAAGCTTTTTGGGGTTGCAAAGCGGAGTCTATGTTTGTTATTTCTCTTTTTCTTTTAAATCTTTTTCTTGTTTTTTGCTATTGTTGTTTGTATCTTTTGCTATTGTTGTTTTCTATTTTTCTACTGCTATAAGTGTTATTTTTTTGCATTTTAGAGCATGGCCATGCTAGTTTGTTCTTTGGTATTTTATTTTATTGCTTGCTTTCTTGTCCGTTTTTCTTATTGTTGTTTGTAGTTGTTTTGTGCTTCAATGGGTGGTTAAATTAAGGCAAGCTCGGATGGCTGATTGGGTTGATGCATATTCCACTAATGTAGTGAGCAAAGGTAAGGGAGATATGTATGGGGGAATTTACTCTTTTGTTGTTGTTACTTAATATTATGGTTCCATGAAATTTTAATTTAACTCATTTTTTGCATGATAATAATATCATGTGTGTTTGTTTAAATTTAGAGGCAATGCAGGTATAGAAAGGTGGAAGAGCGCCACTGACACCTCTAGATATCTTTGTGTGAGAAAGATGTGGGGCTCTAAAGTATACGTAGAGGCAATGGGTGAGTTATGTTTTGGTGCAATACCAATTTATGTTCTTTTATGAAATCCTAGTTTTAAATACAATGGTTCTCCTCTTGCATTACCTATATGGGGTTTATGATTTATGGTGTGTGGATAATACATTTCATGTACTTAGTTTTGCATTTATTGGTTCTATGTTTAAGCTTTCTAGTAATATCATTCAGTTTTTCTTTAATATTTCTTCTAACATTTTCTTGTTTTTATTTTTGTTGGGTTCGGTTGTTGGCAAGTCCTAAGGTTGGTACAAAGTTCATAGGTGTGCTTGGTGAAGGTGAAGGCTCAGGATGAGGGGGGTATGTATGGCTCCATATTTGTTTGTTTCAATTAGAGGCATTTTATATTATTAGTGCAATGCCATGTAAGTAAAGGAAGGAAGATCAAAGTTGGAGGCGCACCAATGAAACAACTGAAAAATCTTTTTGAGAGAGGACAATGCCCAGTTAGAGGGTGAGTTCTCTTTTGGTTATGTAATTTCTCCTCATTTCAAATACAATGATTTTCCTCCCTCCTGTATTTAGTGTTTATGACTTTTGGTCATTTGCATAAGATGCACTTACTTTTGCAGAATATTACTCATAATATATTTCAGTGTTTGTTCAATCATTCTCATGAGATTTTTGGTGTCTTTTAAAGACTTCTAATAAGATTTTATGGTATTTATTTACTATTTTCTGGTTTGTTTTTTGTTAGATTCAATAGGTGGTGTAATTAAGCCAAGTCCTCGCTTTAGGGATGATGCTGATTGCACATTACAATGGGTGAAGGGGAAGACCAAGGAAGAGGAGGTATGCATGGTTTCATGCGTGTTTGTTTAAATTAAAGTCATATTAAATTATTTGTCATTTTTTGTTTATTGAGTGCATGGGGGTAAGGGAAGGTGGAAGAGCACTAATAACACTGCTGAAATATCCTTGTGTGTAGGTGCAAATGTAAGAGGAAGAGGGTGAGTTCTACATTTGTTTATATCAAGCCACATTGTGGGATTAGGCCTGAAGAATATTTACAAGTATAATGTGCGATGAGAAAGCTAAGAAGTAGGAGGTAAGGTGAGCATTTTCTACGTCGTTTGAACTTAACTCATTTCTTTTGACATCATTATATCATGTGTTTGTTTAAATTTAGAGGCAATGTAATGCAGGTAAATGAAGGTGGATGACTGCTAATGAAGGTGCTGAAATGTGTTTGTGTGAGTAACCGTGGGCTAAGAGGTATGCATGGTTTCAAGTGAGTTTGTTTAAATTGGAGTCATATTATATTATTTGTCGTTTCTTTATTGTGCAAGAGGATAAAGGAAGGTGGAGGAGCACTAATGACACATCTGAAATATCCTCATGTGCAGTTGTAAAGGTAGAGGCAGAAGGTGAGTTCTACATTTGTTGATAACAATCCATGTTGTTGGTTTAGGGATGATGCATATTTACCGGTACAATGGGTGAGGAGAAGTCTAAGGAGTAGAAGATATGCATTTAAGCTCTATGTCGGTTGAACTTAAATCAATTGTTGGTATATCATTATATCATGTGTTTGTTTAAATTTAGAGGCAATGTGGTGCAGGTAAAGGAAGGTGGATAACTATTGATGAAACCGCTGAAATGTCTTTTTGTAAGAGAGATATGGGCTAGTGAGTAAACATAAAGCCATAGTATATGGTGAGCTCTCTTTTGGTGCAAAATCCATGTGTTCTCTACTATGAAATCATCCTTGTTTCAAATACAATGGTTCTCTTCTCTCCTTAACTAGTTAGGGTTTGCGATTTTTGGTATTTGCATAAGATGTACCTTATTCTAAATGATATTTTTAGCCTTTGCCTAAGATTTCTCGAATTATATTTCAAGAATTTGTTTAGTATTTCTCATGAGATTTTTGATGTATCATCAAGATTTTTTGTGAGACTTTCTGGCCCCTATTTGGTTTTTGTGTGGTTCAGTGGTTGGGAGATTAAGACTTGCCTTAACGACCTATTCTGTGGATATAGACAGTTGGAGTGAGTGAAGACGATGCCTGAGGTGATCTTTATGGTTCCATTTGTGTTTGTTAAATTAGAGGGATCTTACATTATTTGTCATTTATTGAATTATTGAGTGCAATGCAATGCAGCTCAAGGAATGTGGTGGTTCACTGATAAAAACTATTGAAATATCTATACGAGAGAGATTGCAGTACATTATGCAGAAAGCAGAGGCAAACGTGAGTTCTCTTTTGGTTTATAATTTTTGGTGTTTGTATAAGACATACTTGTGCATTAGATTTTCTCACAAGATATTTGGTGTGTATTTAATATTTGTGATAAGATTTTTTTGACATCTATTTAATACTTATCTATATTTTGGTGTGCAGGGTGTCATTGGTTGGCCATGGAAGGTTTCCGGGGATGTAGAATGGAGTCTATTTCTGTTTCTTTGTTTTCTTTTTGTTTTTTGTATCTCTTGCTTCTTGTTTTTATGTTTTGTACTGCTATGAATGTTATTTTTTTGCGTCTTTGAGCATGGCCATGCTAATTCATTGTTTGGTATATTGTTTTTCTTGTTTGCTTTTTTTGTTTTTGTTTTTCTCATCTTTGTGAACAATTTTTGTTGTTGGTTCAATTGGTGGAAAGCAAGCATTAACAGCCCCTGTTGTCGATTTAGAGTTGACACAGATTCCACGTGCAGTTGGAAAAGATAAAGGAGGTATGTATGGGAGAATTCATTTATTTGCTGCTACATAATTTTATGGTTCCATGGTGTTTTCATTGAACTAATTTGCTGCTTCATAAATATATCCTGTGTTTTTGTTTAAATTTAGAAGCAATGTGGGTAAAGGTAGTTAATTGGAATTTGCATGCATTATCAAGACATGTCTCTATTTGAGTAGAGTTTGCAGATATGGATGAAACAGACTAATTTTTTGAAGCTTGGTTATTACCATACTAGTTTTCATTTGTGATTTGGGTGGCAGTCTTAGATCTTTTTTCGTTTAAGCTTGATAGCTTATTTAAAGCATGACACATTTGGTCTTTTAACTCCGTAATATTTGCAACTTTCTCCTAGATACATTTCCCTGCTTAAAATTTCACTGCAACATCTTGCAAGATCTAGCCAAAAGCATCACACCCACACTCCCAAAAAAAACAGAGCATTGTGCCACCTGTTATCACACAAACTCTAGCTGTTTATGATGGGTATCCCAATAGGGACGGTAGAGGTGAACAACTAGGCAGGTGTAACCAACAGTAGCCAGGTCCTCCGTCCAAGGGACAGAAGTCACACCGGACAAGGCTACAGTCACTTTAGACGAGGCACGTAGCCAAGTCAGGGGGGGGACCCCACTCAACCAATGATGGATGAGTCTCAACAATCAGACACCCAAACCCAAAAGATAAACAAAATGAGAGACAGAATGGATGACTAAGTGTGAGAATTCTTCCAACCTAGTGGAATCGAGATTTTGGATGGGAAGATGTACTAGATGAAACAAATTCAGATCTGATTACACATGTAAATGATGAATTCTATGAAAGATTAGAAGGCTGGAAATTAAATCAGCAAACAAAAATTTAATAGAAGAGTGGTTGGGGACTCTGCCTATGGGAAATGAAGCTTGTTATGGTTTATCAATACATGGCAGAGATGGATCAGCAATTGAAACACATCTTCTAATGATTATAAGATTAATAGCTAGCTGATTTAAACACAAAAAACAGGCCAGCAAGAAGTTGAATTGAAACTGCCCTAGGGGGATGAGTTAAACAAATGGAAAAATAGACCTAGGGCATAGAAAAATGAGCGTTTGTACTCACTTCCAGCCAACGAAACTTGATATTCCAAGGTAAAATGACGTTCTGAAACCGAATATCAAGTAACCATAACCCATAAATCAACCAAATAGCGTGATTAGACAGTTTGCCCAGGTGGGGCGAATTCAGTGAAGGGCCAGTGCTTGGTTAAGTGGGTAGATGGAGTCGAAATCAAATGAAATTTGAGATGTGGGCGTTTAAGCATAAATCATTTGTGGGTTTGCAAAAGAAAAGAGTTCTAACGGTGGGCAGTTAATTTTTTGTATTTTTAGGGTTTATTATGTATTTTCCAACTTAGCAAGATAGTGATAATGAGAGAGAGAGACAAGGAAATGAAGAGTACTTGGTGAAATGGTGAAGTGAAGAACGTTGGGTGAATACTAGCTCGGAAGATCAAATGTGGAGCAGCCTGCGTGTTCCCTTGAGCATGAGGAGCGACTGGATGCCAATGGCGACTTGGGTACTTGCCACAATCAAGAAATAATCAGTAACTGCATCAAATAAACAAGTATAACAGTAAATAAATGGCTGAAAGATAAGAGAATTGAATAGCAGAAAGCAAACTACAACTCCCTTGTGGGTAACTTTGGAGAAAATTGCTGGAATGGTGCTCCCGCTCCAAGTACAGCGCCCTTCTTCAAATGGCCACCAATGCTGCAAATAAAAACCAACCAACAAATATGGAAAGACAACACAAGATATCTCCACAATGCATCCAACACTAGCTATCAATCACCGCAAGATTTACTCCACAACACCAAGTATCAAGCTGCAAATGGAATGTCTCTCTATCTCAAGTGCAAATCGAAAATGCCAAGAAGCGTTACAAATGGAGTGAGGGCCTTCTCTTATAGAGAGAGGCCACTCCTCATACAAGTTTCCCCCCAAAATGGAGGGTGGAGACCACTCCCCAACCACCAAATCGAATGGTGGAAAGAGATCCCAAGAGGGGGCTGCGAATTGCCCCAAGGAGAGCGCACATGTGGATGAGAGGGGGCCCATGTGGGGGCCACACAACAATACAAGGGATTGGGGGGTGTCTATATGGGGTTTTATCCCCCCAACCATATACAACAAGGGCCCACATCAATACAATAACCAAAATCGAATTTCCCCTATGGAGAAAAACGCCCCTATGGGCCAAATCGACCTCAAGTGATGAGCTGCCATGGAGAGGGCCCCACAATGCATCAAACCTTACCATTTACTTTTAGAAATTACCTTTACCTTTGCCAACCATTGATTTTGCCATTTGCCTATAGTTGCCTTAGTCAAATTTTGATTTCCCATGTAATTTTTGCTGGTTTATATGGTTGAAGATGAAAATTGGGCTTTTGACCCGCTCTTATTGCCCGGATTGCTGAACCGTCTGCTGCATTGCGATCGTGGACCCCAAAAGTAGTAGGGATGACCACTCAAACAACCCTGATCCATCATTTTGGCATCATTTGCCCCAAATCCATAATTTTTAATTAAAACAGGTCAAAGTTGACCAATAATAATTAAAAATTTCTCAAATGGTCCAATATTTTGCAATTCCGTCAATTGCATGCTCATATGGGACCCCTGTAGATAATAATTGATCGAAATCGAAATTTCGATCGCAACATTTTTTTGGGTCCATTTTGGCCTAGTCAACCAAGTTTGACCAAGTCAAATCTGGTCAACAATAGTGCTAGCTGAACCTGTATGCAAGCATAAGTGACAAGGCTCACTTATGCGAGTTAGTACATTACCAAGCAATATAATGATAACATGGTGATCAAAAATACATTAAATCCCGAGATAATACAAGGCCCCGGTGAAGTGGGCCCACCACCTCCAAAAGACTAAAATGCTATGCACATCTACATAATTAACCACTTTGCTAACTTTAGGTGATGTGGACAACAAGGCTACGGACACGGGAAGACAAGGATGAAGATCATGTGACCCTTTAGACAACACGGGAAAGCGGGGTCCACTGAGGTAAGTACGCCATGACAGAACACGGGGAAGGGAGGTGCCTCACAAATGGGTATAGTGCAGGGAAACCACCACTAGTCATCTAACAAGTATCCCACAACTCACATCCGTATCCTAAGACTCCGTGAGGTTCTTTTCTAGAGTCGCCAAACTGGGTGTCCGACAAACCGTAACTTGAGACTCTAGGGGGCAATCTTGAGCTTGTCCCTTGCTCCTTCTCACCTCCTTGTCCCGCAGGACTAGGTGAGGAATAACCACTACAAATGCTGACATGTATGGCTGACCAGAATCCATGTGTGTTCATAAACACATTGCATGGATTTTACAATGAGTTTCATACTTAGCCCTTTTTTGGCTAGATTTTACAATTTACAATACAATGGCCTTTTTAGCCTGATTTACATTTCATTTCTTCATTTCTTCATGGCCCTCTTGGGCTGCATACATATCTCAAAAGATATAAACATGGTGCTCATACTGCAAAGGTAATGGGGGTGAGCAATACATGCTTTGATGACCAATGGGGAACACCCGGTGAGGCTACACAATCCTAACTGCATTGCAACATCGGGGGCAACCGACAGGAGCAAATCCCAGGTCTAACTGTGTATCTCACACACTAAAGAGCCGAGGCACAATAAACAGGGAGTCATGGCAAACTCAAAGATCAGTGGGGAAAGGGGTCCTCGGGATCACAAATCAGAATCCAAGTCGGGGAAGAAGTGTCATGGGTGAGTCGGATGGGTGGAGAAAGTGATGATGGTGCTAAAGTCAGCTATCGAGGGGCTAAATGATCAAGTCTATGCCAAGTATAGAGGACATGACTCAGCGTGCATATACATAAGTCTAATCGGAGGGGTGGACTGACATCACCAAGGGCCCAAACACATCATATCATAGCTAGATCACCAAATATATCATCTCATGCAAAGTTAGTGTACTAACAAGTATAAAGAAGTCTAATCTACAACATGAGCAATAATCAACATATGCAATACTTGCTGCACCATATACCTGCTGCACCATATACCTGCTGCTACTGAACCTGTATCTGAGCTGGATCTTTGCTGATTCCGTGCACATAATAAACCAGCACTATACTGCGATAATATCGATCAGGAAAAAAAAAAACTAGGCAACTGTCTCAAATGGGCTTGTGTCAAAGCCTGGCAAGGAAAGGTAACCCTGTGGTAGATGGTAAGTCCAATTGCCTGTCCCGTCTAATGTATTTGCTAGGGGCAATCTGAACAAAAATGCCGCCTCTAAAGGCAGCTGATCACTGATCTGGAAAAAAAAAAGGTATTGTGCGGTCCTTGACCGCACAGTCTGCAGTATGGTAGCTCCAGCTACACTAAGTGTGATAGTGACCCAACAAAAATAAAACACCAAAAGATAGCAATCTGAACATCAAAAGATGCGATGGATGCTCTATATGAATGAGCTATAGATACTATGATTAATGATATTTTGGAAGTCATGCAAAATGACACTCAATACTCTGCAAGACAGACACTCAATCGCTCAATTTGATGCGGCACGAGCTTCCTCCTCCAAAAGGAATGCGCCCTCCTTCTTTTGAAAAGTTGTCCTCCTCTCTATTGATCTATCTCAGATCAATTGTCTCAGTGAATGAGACAGAGCCCTTCTGTCTCCTTATAACATTTCACTGGAAAATTAGGTTTACCAAAAACCTAACAGCTGGTGCATGCAAAACTCACTTTTGCATGCATGCATGCAAACCCTAGCATGCATTTCTTCTCAACATTTTCCTGGTTAATATTTTAACACTCCCTCTTAACTAGGAAAGGATTCTGCACCACTCCCATCTTCTCCTTGAAGTACTCAAACTTATTTTTCATCAAGGACTTTGTCAGAATGTCTGCAACCTGCTCATCTGTGGAAATGTACTGGAGCTCAACTGCTCCCTTCTGAACATGATCATGAATGAAGTGATATCTGATCTCAATGTGTTTGGATCGATCATGAAACATTGGATTCTCAGAGAGTTTGATGCAACTCTGATTGTCACAGTGAATCACCGTAGGCTCCAACTGCTGATCAAATAGACTCACCAACATCTTGCGAAGCCAGATGGCTTCACAACTGGCTAAGCTAGCCGCCATATATTTTTCCTCAGCAGAGCTCAATGCAACGGACTTCGCCTTCCTGCTGAGCCATGACACAACTGCCGAACCTAAGCTGAAGCAACACCCAGAGGTGCTTTTCCTGTCACCTGCATTCCCTGCCCAGCCTGAATCTGTGAACCCTGCAAGTTGGACTTCTCCCTGCCTCACATAGTTCAGTGCATACTCAACTGTTCCACTGATGTATCTCAAAACATGCTTTGTTGCCACCCAGTGCACATCACTGGGTTCAACCATGTACTGACTCAAGTTGTTGACTGCAAAGCTCAAATCTGGTCTGGTGTTGACCAAATACATCAAGGAACCGATGAGCTGTCGATACTTAGTGGAATCGGCCAACTTACTCTCAGAAGCCACTTGCTTCTTCCAGTTGGTCGTCATAGGGGTAGTCATAGGCTTGCAATCTTGCATCTGAAATCTCTTTAGAATGTCCATTGCATACTTGCCCTGACTGAGAAAGATATGCCCATCCTCCTGCCTGACTTCCATCCCTAGGAAGTAATGCATCAGCCCTATATCCTTCATCTCAAACTCAGATGCAAGGTCCGTCTTGCAATCACTAATGAGTTTTTTCGCCCCTGTAATAAACAGATCATCTACATAAAGCACAAGGATGAGAGGATCCCCTTTTACTATGATGAAGTAGAGATTTGGATCCACTTCACTCTTCTAAAACCCTAGCGGCTGCAAATAGGTATATATCCTAGAATACCAAACTCTGGGTGCCTGTTTTAAGCCATATAGAGCTTTCTTCAATCTGCATACATGAGACTCTCTCTCAAGTACCTCGAAGCCCTCAGGTTGCTCAATGTAAACCTCCTCCTCTATGAGTCCATTGAGGAAAGCTGTCTTGACATCCATTTGATGGATCTTCCATCCCATTTCTGCTGCAACCGAAATCACTGTCCCGATGGAAGAATACCTGGCCACAGGAGCAAACGTCTCCTCATAGTCAACTCCCTCTATCTGTGAGAACCCTCTAGCCACAAACCTGGCTTTGTATTTCTCAATGCTGCCATCTGCTGCATACTTAATCTTATAGAGCCATCTGGAGGTGACAACAGATTTTCCTTCTGGTTTGGGTACCACTTCCCAGACATCATTCTTCATGATGGAAGCATACTCTTCCAACATGGCATCTCTCCAGGCCTGCTTCCCTGTTGCTTGTTCATACGAGGAAGGTTCTGACTCACTGTTATTGCTTACTAGAGCTAAGTAACTGCAGAATCTCTATGGAGCCTTTCTTTCTCTCACATCTTTCTTGGGAGTTCCTATTGCCTGAGCATCCTAAAGCCACTTGGGCTTCCTCTTTCTTGAAGTGACATCCTGTGAGGAGAACTCCTCATCCTCGTCCCAATATCCTGTATGTGAGTGAGTACCTCCAGTAGAGGTGCCAGTAGCCATTGATCCTGTAGCTCGAGAACCTGTAATCTGGGACCCTGTTCTTAGTTGATCACCAATCTGAGATCTTGTACCAGTTCCTACTCCTGTGCCCGTGGAAACCGTATCTTGTGCATCTGTCACGCCACACACTTGGGACCCTGTTGACTGCTGAGCAGTACTCTGTCCTGTGTCAAGTAGGGATGTAGCAACTTGCTGTTTTCCCTTCTCAGACTCACATGACTTTCGAAAGGCCCGATCCTCCTTGAACTTCACATCTCGCCTCACAACAGTCTTTTTGAGAGCAAGGATGTAAATGCGATAGGCCTTTGAAGTCTCATCATACCCAACCAGAATTCCTCTTTCTGCAGTGGGTTCCAGCTTTGTCCTTTTCTCCGAAGCAACATGAGAGTAGGTGAGGCATCCCAAAATCCTGAAGTGCCCAACTTCAGGTTTCTTCCCAGAGAAAGCCTCCTCGGGGGTCCTGTCCCCCAAAGTCTTATGGGGGCTCCTGTTCTGAATGTAGGCTGCAGTGTTACATGCATCAGCCCAAAGGAAAAATGGCAATCCTTGATCATGCAACATGGATCTCGCAGCTCCAACAATGGCCCTGTTCTTCCTCTCAGCCACCCCATTCTGTTGAGGTGTATAAGGAACAGTCAACTGCCTCTTGATGCCTTCTTGAATGCAAAACTTATTGAACTCATTAGAGGTGTACTCTCCCCCATTATCTGATCCGAAGATCTTAATCTTCCTTTCTGTCTATTTTTCCACAAGAGCATTGAACTCTTGAAACTTCTGCAAAACTTCCTTAGACTCTTTGCTCTTCAAGAAGTAGATCCAGGTCTTCCTGGAATAGTCATCAATGAAAGACACATAGTACTTGTATCCTTTCAGTGATGTGGTGGACATCAGACCACAAAGATCAGAATGAATCAAATCAAGAGCTCCTGTAGCTCTGGTGTCGCTCTTGGGAAATGCAGTCTTGACGTACTTTCCGAGAGCACACCCCTTACACACATCGGTGTGCTCAGTGCTGAACTCAGGTACTCCTGTCACAATCTCCCTTAGGATTTTTAGAGCCGGATGGTGCAGATGAGCCATCCTTCTGTGCCAAAGCTCACAGGGATCACATCCCTCATCCCAACTTCTATGACTTAGGGCATGATGAAGTTGGAAGCTCAGTTTAGATAGCTTCCCGCTGCGGACTCCAATCCTCTCAGCTGAGGCAACATTGGATCCCTTGGGATGAACTAGCACATTTCCATCTTTGAACATCACCCATAGTCCTCGATCTTCAATGGTAGAAACGGAGATCAAGTTTTTCTTAAGACCTGGAACATATAGAACATCACGAAATCTAATTTGTTCTCCAGAGTCTTTCTGGAAGGACACAGTTCCTCGTCCTATAGCCTTGACCGTAGAGTTGTCTCCCAGGACAATCTCAAGATCTATCCCATCCTTTGCTAGGTCAGAAAAATATCCATGAACACCTATCATATGACTAGAAGCTCCACTGTCTATGTACCATACACTAGAAGTGGAGGCCATCAATGATTGACAGGAGTTAAGAGCCATCTCCCTGTCAATCCCGTCGGTAGTACACTCATCAATATCCATAGCGGAGCAAGAAGTGCAAACAATTTGCCACCAATTTTGCTCCTCCCCCATGATGTAGATCTGTCGCTGCAGCTGTAGATTTGAGTATGAAAGCTCTCCCTGACCCTTACCAGGGCTCTGATACCATGTAAATATTTGATCCAGAGATCACTACCTCTGGATCGCCCTGAGATCTCAAGCAGTTTGAGTCTCAAAGTAAGTAAATACTCATACAAACATAAACTTAACAACTAGATCTCTTTACCACTTTCACACATAAGCAATCATACACATAACAACTGATATACCTTGAAACCCTTTCGGGAAAAACCAACAATCTGTGGGGCTATCTTCTTTCTCGAACCCAGAGCATATAAGAAAAGAGACAAGTACAATACAGGGTTACCATAGAAGTAACTTAGGCAAATTCTGGATTTTGCATGCATCCAGCTGATGCATGCACTGGAAGAATGTGCCCTAACTGAAAAATTGGATGTGAGTATCCTTGCAAGCACCTCTTCCTGATCTGTCTCTTTCTTTCTTTTGCTCTGATCTGCTCTGCCAACTGAAGAAACCTACTGCTGAAAACGTCCTTCTCTGGTCGTCGATGCCATGAGTGAGAAGTGAGGGCTCGTCGATGCCATGAGTGAGAAGTGAGGGCAACTAACAGGCATATCCAAAAGCGAAATTAGGGGAGGATGTGATGCAAAGGAGGAGAGGCCATCCGCAAGTGGTCGAGATGCCATGGAAGGGGAACACGAGCAATAAGTTGAAACCCTCCCTCAACTGAAGAGTGACTCGTACTAAATCATATCTCAGCAGATCTGAGCTTTGATTGTCACTGATCTTCCTCAATCACTGAGATGAAGATACTCTGCAAGTTACAAACACTCAATCGCTCAACTGGATGCGGTACGAGCTTCCTCCTCTAGAAGGAATGTGCCCTCCTTCTTTTGAAAAGTCGTCCTCCTCTCTATTGGTCTATCTCAGATCAATTGTCTCAGTGAATGAGACAGATCCCTTTTGTGTCCTTATAACATCTCACTGGAAAATTAGGTTTACCAAAAACCTAACAGCTGGTGCATGAAAAACTCACTTTACGTCCACACCATGCCCACTAGGCATTACCAAATTACCACTTGGTTTGCTGCGAAGTAACTTTACCCACCCTAGCCAAGTGGTTGTAACTGTCAGAGTTTGAGCAACACTTTTCCCAAGTTCAAATAGGAATTGGGGATGATTTCCTATTAGCAGAGAGGGATTATTTTGTACTTTTTTCTCTTTTGGGTGATTAAGTCTAAATCGATCACACATGCATTTCTTGTATTGTATTGGGAACTTGGCCAACTTTGCTCACTCTCCTCCCTCCTTACCTATATAGGGTTCGCAGTTTTTGGTCTTTGCATATCATGTACATAGTTTTGCATATGTTTACTCAAAAGATTTTTGTTCTCTTATTAAGCTTTCTTGCAATATCTTTCAATTTTTGCTTAATATTTCTCATAATATCTTTTGGTCACCATTTAAGAATTTTGGTTTTTATTATTGTTGGGTTCAGTTGTTCAAAAGTAAAGACAGGTCTTAGGGTTGGTGCAAATTTCTTAGGTGCTTTTGGTAAAGGTGAAGACTCAAGAGGAGGTATGCATGGTTCCATGTGTTTAAAACTTTAAACTTTAATTAGAGGTCTCATATTAAAGGGATGTATGTATGGTTTAATTAGAGGCCTCATATTATTATTGCAATGCCATGTAGGTAAAGGAAGGAGGAACAAGTTGGAGGCACACTAATGAAACTTCTAAAATTTTGCATGAGAGAGACATGGGGTTGTGTAGGACATTGCCTAGACAAAGTGTGAGTTCTCTTTTGGTTCTACTAGGCATTTCTCCTCATTTCAAATACAGTGATTTTCTTCCCTCCTCGTCAACGTTACCGGATTCGGTCACCCAGCCTCCGTATCCGTATCAGATCCGCACAGGAAAGGGGAATCAGAGATTCGGTTAGGATCCGGTTCAGATCCGGTTCAGAGAAGAATCAGATTCGGTTCAGATCCGGTTCAGAGAAGAATCAGATTCGGTTCAGATCCGGTTCAGAGAAGAATCAGATTCGGTTCAGAGAAGAAAAGCAACAGAAAAAAAATCCTTGCATCATTCCGTTACCCCTCCCTATCTATTCTCTCTAGTTTCACTTGAAGTGACCACCCCCTTGCTCGACTACAAACTCGTTCAGTATCTGCAGAGCACGAACTACTCCACTCATATAACGGCGGTTTCTCGAGGTCCGCCATTTTTAAATAGCCATTCATGTTAAATTTTGAGCATTAATTCACAATACTCTAGGATCTTCATAGAGAGAATAACATATACAGTATATCAATGCATAACAATCACAATAAGCATGACAAGCATCACAAGAATAAAAAACATGAGAGACAAGAGACACAGAGTTTCCGTGGGGAAAACCCTAAGGTGAAAAACCCCACAACTTCCTCAGATATAGAGAGAGCAATGGCTCAACCAAAATACAACCAAAATACATTGAGATAGTCTCCTAGTAGCAGATGATCCTCCTCCTCACTAGTGCGCCACTTTTTGAGTGAGAGAAGTATGACTTTCCGAATGATCCAAATAGAGATCTCTCGATCTCTATTTATACTTAACCTGTTTGCCCAGTTACACTATGGGGTCGACTTGTCTATCTAGATACATCCACAATATAATATATATTTTAGGGCTGACCCTACACATGGTGGTCTAATAACCCATCGGCAAGTACACACACTTGCGACACTTGTCAATCCACATGACAACACTTCCTTATAGAGGAATAACACATCTCTAATAAGGGTACAATAAATATATATGAAATACATAGATGAAATACATTCCGAAGTTACATATACATCAACACTCCCTCTTAACTAGGAAGGTATTTCTCGACACAGATCTGTTAGACAAGTCTTCTTCTCGGGATCATCGTCATCGATGCATCGTCATCATCATCGTCACTGTTGCTGCTATCTCAACCAATCTCTGACTCTACTTGTCATAGGAAGTTCTACAGAGCCAGTCCTTTTTCATACTGGATGTGGGCTCACCACCTGCAGGTCTTCGTCATCACTGGCCATACTGTGGGATCCTCAGGACTTATTACGTGCGTCACAAAACCTCGAAAGAGCATCCCAGGCTGTTACGAGCACACGACTCTACCTATAGGATCTCCCAGGGCCATATTATATGTGACCTCACCACAAAACCTTGCAAGAGCATCCCAGGCTGTTACGAGCACACAGCTCTACCTATAGGATCTCCCAGGGACAGATTATATGTGGTCACCACAAAACCTCGCAAGAGCATCCCAGGCTGTTACGAGCACACAGCTCTACTTATAGGATCTCCCAGGGATAGATTATATGTGGTCATGGCAAAACCTCGCAAGAGCATCCCAGGACTTATTACGGGCACACAGCCCAACCTATCGGATCTCCCAGGGACATATTATATGCCATACGACAAAACCTCGAAAGAGCATTTGCCAGATATCCCAGGGCCAGATTATATGCCATATGCAAAACCTCGAAAGACTATCTGCAGATCTCCCAGGGCCAAATTATATGTCCTCCCAGAGCAAAACCTCGAAAGAGCATTTGCCAGATATCCCAGGGCCTGATTACATGCCATAGGCAAAACCTCGAAAGACTATCTGCAAATCTCCCAGGGCCAAATTATATGCTCATCTGCACAACCTGATCCACGGCCATAGAGTATCAACTTGATGCTCACCATACATCATCCTGATGTACACATGATCATCCTAATCATCATCACTGCAACATCCTGCTGCATATCATCTGGAGCAACATCCTGAAGTTCGTCATCCATGATCATCCTGATCATATCATGCATCTACCTGATGCATACCAAGTATCTACCTGATACATATCATCATACATGATCCACCTGATCATACAATGTATCCACCTGATACATATACAGATGCATGGTCCAAGCATCCAACATGATGCATATACAAAATACATACAAATGATCCAACCGATCATATCCAACATCCAACATGATGCGTACATACATATACATTAAATGATCCAACTGATCATATCCAACATCCAACATGATGCATACATACATATACATATAAATGATCCAAGTGATCATATCCAGCATCCTCCTAATGCGTACATACATATACAAATAAATGATCCAACTGATCATATCCAACATCCTCCTGATGCATATACAGAGCAGTAACTGGAGCATCGTCCTGATGCTCATCATCCAGCGCTTACATCCACAGCCATGTGAAGGATCCTCTTTCCAACATGCTTGGAATGGCTTCTGCAAATGTGTCCATCACTTCTTCCTCGAAGTGTCATCAATCCGAAGAACACCAAGCCTCTCTCTGAAGTACTCGAACTTCACCCTCGCTAGTGGCTTCGTCAGCACATCTGCAATCTGCTCGTCCGTCGCAACGTACAGGAGCTTCACAGCTCCTCTCTGCACCATATCCCTGATATAGTGATATTTGATCTCTATGTGTTTCGACCTGTCATGAAACACTGGGTTCTTGGACAACTTCACACAACTCTGGTTATCACAAACGATACCAGTAGCATCCAACGGGAGATCAAATAACTCAGACAGTAGCTTCCGTAGCCATACTGCCTCACAACTAGCTGAACAGGCTGCAACATACTCTGCCTCAGCTGTACTCAGTGCTACGCAGGATTGCTTCCTGCTAAACCAAGAGATCACACCTGATCCCATACTGAAACAGCACCCAGATGTGCTCTTTCTATCTGCAACACTGCCAGCCCAATCTGAATCAACATAACCCTGCAGGTTAAACTTTTGATTCGCTTCATACTTGAGCCCATAATCCACTGTACCCTTCAGGTACCTCAGAACATGCTTTACAGCAACCAGGTGAACACTCCTCGGATCTGTCAGGAACTGACTCAATGTGTTCATAGCAAAGCAAATATCTGGTCTCGTGTTCGTCAGGTACATCAAGGACCCAATCATCTAACGATACAAAGAGACATCAACCGGCTCAGATGAAGCATCGCATAGGAGCTTCAGGTTCGATGCCATAGGTGTGGCCATGGCCTTGCAATCCATCATTCCAAATCTCTTCAGGATATCTACTGTGTACTTCCCTTGACCAAGGAAGATCCCACCTGCACTCTGCCATACCTCCATACCTAGGAAATAATGCATCATTCCCAAATCTTTCAGATCGAACTCGGCAGCAAGCTTCCTCTTAGTATTTGCAATCAATCTGTCATCTCCTGTTACAAATAAGTCATCTACGTACAGAAGTAGAATAACAGGATTTCCTTCCTCAACTTTGTAGTAAAGGTTGGAATCCGCTTTACTCTTGGTAAAGCCCAAACTAGATAGGAAACTGTCCATCCTACCATACCAGGTTCTGGGGGGTTGCTTCAAGCCATACAAGGCTTTCTTCAATCTGCACACATATGACTCCCTGTCATGTATTTCAAAACCAAGTGGCTGCTCCACATATACTTCCTCTTCAACTACACCATTCAAGAAAGCAGTCTTGACATCCATCTGGTGTATTTTCCATTTCATTGTTGCAACTAGGGCAAGTACTGTTCTGATGGAAGTATACCTGGCTACAGGTGCAAAAGTTTCTTCATAATCTATTCCCTCTTTTTGAGAGAAGCCACGAGCTACGAATCTTGCCTTGTATTTCTCTACACTGCCATCTGCAGCATGCTTGATTTTGTAGATCCATTTGGAAGTCACAACAGACTTCTCATTAGGTCTTGGGACAACATCCCAAACATCATTCTTCATTATTGATTGGTATTCCTCAACCATGGCATCCTTCCATTCTTTCTTTTTCGCTGCTTCTTCATAACTGGAAGGCTCTTTGTTCAGAATGTCACAGAGTAAAGCAACATAGCTGGTATGGGATCTGGTTCTCTTCTTTTCTCTGTGTTCTTCTTCTGGAATGCCAAATCTTTCTGCATCTTAAATGAGCTCTCTAGCCCATGCAGGTTTTCTCTTGTGAGAGTTATCCTCACGGAGTGGATCTACAGGTTCTTGCGGATCTTCAAACTCACGAACAACTTCTGGAATTGCTTCAGTCATGGTAGTGTCTTGAAATCTAGTTTCCTTAGGTTCTTCATAAACTTCGATAGGTGCCTTCCTTGATTTGATGAATGCTGAGTTTTCATCAAATGTTACATCCCTGCTGACATCAATCTTCTTGAACCTTGGAAAGTATATTCTGTAAGCCTTCGAGCTTTCACTGTAACCCACAAAGATACCCTCCTTTCCTGAAGGATCTAGGTTGGTCCTCTTTTCCTTTGGGACATGAGTGTATACTGGACAACCAAATATTCTGAGATGGCTGACTTCAGGTTTCTTACCAGAAAAGACCTCTTCTAGTGTCTTGTTGTCCAATATCTTGTGGGGTGTTCTGTTATGCACATATACAGCTGTTCTAGCTGCTTTTGCCCATAGATGCATAGGTAGAGCTTGGTCATGCAGCATTGCCCTTGCTGCTTCCATGATTGTTCTGTTCTTCCTTTTTGCAACTCCATTCTGTTGAGGATTATAAGGAGCAGTCAACTCCCTCTTAATCCCTGAATCACTGCAAAGCTCCTTGAAGTCACCTGAGGTGAATTCTCCACCATTGTCGGATCTGAATGTTTTGATCTTCTTGTCAGTTTTATTCTCCATCAAGGTTTTGAATTCCTTGAACTTATCAAACACCTCATCTTTGTTCTTCAAGAAGTATACCCAAGTCTTCCTAGAGAAGTCATCAATAAATGAGACATAGTAAACATACCCACTCAGAGAATTGGATGACATAGGATCACATACATCTGAGTGGATGATTTCCAGGATATCTTTTGCCTTGCTTTCACTGCTTGGGAAAGCCTTCTTAATGTTCTTACCTTTTGCACATCCTTTGCAAATACCTTCATGTTTGGTCTTGATTTCAGGAAGACCCTCTATAACCTTGCTTGCAATTGGAAGTGCCCTATAATGCATATGAGCAAGTCTTCTATGCCAAAGTTCACTTGGCTCCATGGATTCATGTACCATGGCATGTTCAGGTTGACCCTTCAATTTCTACAAACCTCCCTCTTGCTCTCCAATCACTACTGCATCATCTATTGTTTTACCCTTTGGCCACATTAGGACTTGGCCAGCTACAAATGCAACCCTCATGCCTTTTGCATCTAATGCAAAGATGGAGAGAAGATTCTTCTTGAGCCCAGGTACATAAATGACTTCTTTCATCTTCAAAGATTTTCCAGAATCTAGGTTATAGGAGGCTTCACCACTTCCTTTGATTGGGTATTGATAATCATCCCCAAGTTTCACCTTATGAGATGATTCATGTTCAGATAGGTTTACAAAAGATTTCTTAAACCCAGTCATGTGTTTGGAAGCTCCACTGTCAATCAACCAATCATTACAACCATGGGAGATAGTACCTGTGAGAGCAGAGATTAGAACATACTCTTCTTCACTTGATGAGTCATCATCACTATCATCACTTTCTGCCCTAGCCTTCTTCTTTGGAGGTTCATCATCCTCGGCAGCATGAGCATGGAACTTTCTTTTGCTGCCCTTCTTCTTCTTGTTGGAGTTGTTGTTATTATCCCTTTTGTTCTTGGGACAATCTGAGGCAAAGTGACCCTTCTCATTGCATGTGAAGCATCTTAGATCCTTCTTATTCTTTTGATAGGATCTCTTGTAGCGAGAGTGCTCCTTCTTGGGCTTGCTTCTTTTGGTGTGAGCTGCGAGAGCTTGATATTCACCTCCCATCTTTTCCTCACGAGCTACAAGTCTAGCTTCTTCTTGAGAGCATTCCTCCCACAGTTTATTGAAAGGGATTAATTTCTTTCTTGCACAGATTCCTTGAATAAAGGAGTCCCATGACCTAGGTAGGCCATTCAGAGTGGCCATGACAACTTCACCATTGTCCACTACTTCATCCACAACTTCAAGTTGTTCCTTGATCTGAGAGACCTTGGAGAAGTAAGGTTGAATGGTTTCTCCATTCAACATCTTGACCCCTTTCAATTGATTTCGCAGAGTCATCTTCCGATTTATGTTTTTCCCTTCAAATAGCTTGGTCAAAGAGTCAAACATCTCCTTGGGTGTCTTTAGAGAAGACACATGGGGTATGAGATGGTCTTTTTGATAGAATCAGCAATGATTCTCTTTGCCTTGACCAAGTTCTTCTTATGCAATACCTTAGCCTCTTCATCCTCTGGGATAGGGATGTCTTCTTTTATATATGAGTCCAACTCATTCTCTTCCAAGATTAACCCAATCCTATACTTCCAAGCTCGGAAGTTATCAGCCCCTTCAAGTTTATCCTCAAGCTTGGTGTGGTGAGACATCTTTAAAGAGGACTTCAAATGGAAATAGAAAAGATTTAGGTCTTACCACTTGAATTGTTGAAAACTGGATCTGGTCTCGGATTAGGGTTTGTCGGAAAAACCCTAAAAATTCAAAATGTGAATTTCAACTTTCTGAAAGGATAGAAAGATGCACCTTGATGAGCTGATCAGCCTGGTGTATTTAGAATTTGAGATCAACAAAGCTTTACCCTTCAGATTTGTCTTTTTGTCCTCCCGGGTTCAGTGGGGAGAGCCCTGAATTAGGGTTTGAGTTTCCCGGAGATCTACCCAGCCAAAAATCTCGATCCAAAGCTCTAAACTTCGATTTTTGCAAGGAACTTCCAGCTATGTCTTCAGATTCCAGAAATTCCTATTTCTGTGGAAACCCTAATTTTTAGGGCCAAATCTGAAAATGCTCAGAATTGAATTCTGATTGGACAGATAGATTCTCCTTGATGAGTAGAGTCAATCTACTATACTGCTTTTCCAAAATCTATGGAGAGAAACCCAATAAACAAGAAACTCAAGTTTCCGTCACCGCAAAATGTCTTCTTCTCAGGTTAGCTTTGATACCATGTTAAATTTTGAGCATTAATTCACAATACTCTAGGATCTTCACTGAGAGAATAACATATACAGTATATCAATGCATAACATCACAATAAGGATGACAAGCATCACAAGAATAAAAAACATGAGAGACAAGAGACACAGAGTTTCCGTGGGGAAAACCCTAAGGTGAAAAACCCCACAACTTCCTCAGATATAGAGAGAGCAATGGCTCAACCAAAGTACAACCAAAATACAGTAAGATAGTCTCCTAGTAGCAGATGATCCGCTTCCTCACTAGTGCGCCACTTTCTGAGTGAGAGAAGTATGACTTTCCGAATGATCCAACTAGAGATCTCCCGATCTCTATTTATACTTAACCTGTTTGCCCAGTTACACTATGGGGCCGACTTGTCTATCTAGATACATCCACAATATAATATATATTTCAGGGCTGACCCTAATCATGGTGGTCTAATAACCCATCGGCAAGTACACACACTTGCGACACTTGTTAATCCACATGACGACACTTCCTTATAGAGGAATAACACATCTCTAATAAGGGTACAATAAATATATATGAAATACATAGATGAAATACATTCCGAAGTTACATATACATCAGCAATTCATTGCTAGCATCATTCCGTTCCCGCAGACAAAGCCCGCGGACGCCAGCAATCGTGGTAACTTGGTAAGTATGTTGTTCTTCATTTTTTTTGTTTTTTTGTATGTTATAAAATATAAATAATATATATATTTTGTATGTACATTATAAACTTATATAGTTATACTATGTTAAACTTTTCTTCGTTTTTTTTGTATGTTATAAAATATATATAATATATTTTTTTTATTTATGTTATAAAGTTATATAGTTATACTATAGTATATAGTTAAAAAAATTTATTTATACAGTTAAACTTTATAATATAAACTTATTTATTTCTATAGTTAAACTTTATGTTATAAACTTTTTTATTTATATAGTTTATACTATATATATTGTTTTTATTTAATTTATGTTATATATTTTGATTTTATTTAATTTATGTTATTTATTATTATTTATTGGTTAGTGTGTATCCATCTATGATATATTAAAATTTGAGTATGATTTTAAATTTGAGAATTGTTATAAAATTATAAATTTATAATTTTAATATATATATATATATTATTATAAAAAAATTAGGGGTAGGGTTCCGAATCCCCGATTCCTAATTTTGGATGAGTGCCGAATCCCGTATCCGATTCTTCAGCTGATTCCGATCGCACCCACGGTTCGTGTAACCTTGCTCCTCGTTGCATAGGATATAGTTGCTTTTGTACAATATTACTCATAATATATTTCAGTATTTGTTTAATCATTCCCATGATATTTTGGATGTCTTTTAAATATTTCTAATAAGATTTTATGTTTTGAATTTACCATTTTCTGGTTTGGTTTTTATCAGGTTCAATTGGTGGGCTAATTAAGGGAAGTCCTAACTGCCCATATTGTGAGTTTTGGGGATGATATAGATTGCACATTGCCATGGGTGAATGGGAAGCCCAAGGAAGAAGAGGTATGTGTGGTTTCATGTGTGTTTGTTTAAATTATTGCCATATTAAATTATTTGTCAGTTATTTATTTATTTAGTGCATGGTGGTAAAGCAAGGTGGAAGAGCACTAATGACACTGCTGAAATATCCTTGTGTGTAGGGGAAAAGGTAGAGGCAAAGGGTGAGTTCTACATTTGTTGATAACAACCCATATTGTGTATTTAGGGTTGATGCATATTTATAGGTACAATGGGCAAGGAGAAGGCTAAGGAGTAGGAGGTATGCATTGTTTTATGGCAGTTTAACTTAACTCATTTGTTGTTGCATCATTATATCATGTGTTTGTTTAAATTTAGAGGCAATGTAGTGCAGGTAAAGGAAGGTGGATGGTTGTTGATGGAACTGCTGGAATGTCTTTGTGTGAGAGAGGTATGGGGTAGTGAGTAAACATGGGCCATGAGGTATGCATGGTTTCAATTTTGTTTGTTTAAATTAGAGTCATTAAATTATTTGTCATTTCTTTATTTATTGAGTGCAAGGGGGTAAGGGAAGGTGGAGGATCTCTAATGGCATTGTTGATATATCCTTGTGTGCAGGTGTGAAGGTAGAGGCAGAGGGTGAGTCCTACATTTTTTTGATAACAACCCATATTGTGGGTTTAGGGTTGATGCATATTTACAGGTAGTCAGGTACAATGGGGGAGTAGAAGGCTAAGGAGTGGGAGGTGTGGATTTAAATTCTAAGCCAGTTGAACTTAACACTTTTGTTGTTAGATCATTATATCACGTGTTTGTTTAAATTTCAATGCAATGTAGCACAGTTAAAAGAAGGTGGATGATTGTTGTTGAAACCACCATAATGTTTGTGTGGGGGAGATATGGGCTATCTAGTGAGTAAACAGAGTCATATGGTGAGTTCTCTTTTGGTGCAAAACCCATGTATTCTTTTCTATTAAATCATCCTTGTTTCAAATACAATGGTTTTGTTCCCTTGTTAGCTAGTTAGGGTTTACGATTTTTTGAATTTGCATATAACAAAGCTAATTCTGGGTGAGGTTTCTGATAATATATTTCAAGAATTTGTTTAATATTTTTCATGAGATTGTTTGTTCTCTATTTTATATTTTATGGTTTGTTTTTTGTGTGGATCAGGGGTTGGGGAAATTAAGTCTTGTCTAATTAACCCATTTTGTGGATATACACAAGCACAACAAGTGAAGGCGAAGCTTGAGGTGGTATGTATGGTTCCATTTGTGTTTGTTAAATTATAGGCATCTTACATTACTTGTCTTTTATTTAATTATTGACTGCAATGCAATGCATGTAAAGGAATGGGTTGGTTCACCGATAAAAACTATTGAAATATCTATGTAAGAGAGATTGTATTAGAGGTAGAGGTGAGTTCTCTTTTGGTTCATAATTTTTGGTGTTTGCATAAGTTGTGTTTGTGCATAAGATTACACAAGATTTTTTCATAATATATTTGTTGTTTTGAATATTTATGAGAAGATATATTTGTCTCTATCTAATACTTGTCTATATTTTGGTGTGCAGGGTGTCCTTGGTTGGAGATGGAAGCTTTTTGGGGTTGCAAAGTGGAGTCTATGCTTGCTATTTCTCTTTTTTTTTTAAAATCTTTTTGTTGTTTTTTGTTATTGTTGTTTTCTATGTTTCTACTGCTATAAGTGTTCTTTTTTTGCATTTTAGAGCATGGCCATGCTAGTTTGTTCTTTAGTATTTTATTTTATTGCTTGCTTTCTTGTCCGTTTTTCTTATTGTTGTTTGTAGTTGTTTTGTGCTTCAATGGGTGGTGTAATTAAGGCAAGCTCGGATGGCCGATTGGGTTTATGCATATTCCACTAATGTAGTGAGGAAAGGTAAGGGAGTTAGGTATGGGGGAATTTACTCATTTGTTGTTGTTACATAATATTATGGTTCCATGAAATTTTAATTTAACTCATTTCTTGGATGATAATAATATCATGTGTGTTTGTTTAAATTTAGAGGCAATGCAGGTATAGAAAGGTGGAAGAGCGCCACTGACACCTCTAGATATCTTTGTGTGAGAAAGATGCGGGGCTCTAAAGAAGACGTAGATGCAATGGGTCAGTTATGTTCTGGTGCAATACCAATTTATGTTCTTTTATGAAATCCTAGTTTTAAATACAATGGTTCTCCTCTTGCATTACCTATATGGGGTTTATGATTTATGGTGTGTGCATAATACATTTCATGTACTTAGTTTTGCATTTATTTGTTCTATGTTTAAGCTTTCTATTAATATCATTCAGTTTTTCTTTAATATTTCTTCTAACATTTTCTTGTTTTTATTTTTGTTGGGTTCAGTTGTTGGCAAGTCCTAAGGTTGGTACAAAGTTCATAGGTGTGCTTGGTGAAGGTGAAGGCTCAGGATGAGGGGGTTATGTATGGCTCCATATTTGTTTGTTTCAATTAGAGGCATTTTATATTATTAGTGCAATGCCATGTAAGTAAAGGAAGGAAGATCAAAGTTGGAGGCGCACCAATGAAACAACTGAAAAATCTTTTTGAGAGAGGACAATGCCCAGTTAGAGGGTGAGTTCTCTTTTGGTTATGTAATTTCTCCTCATTTCAAATACCGTGATTTTCCTCCCTCCTGTATTTAGTGTTTATGACTTTTGGTCATTTGCATAAGATGCACTTACTTTTGCAGAATATTACTCATAATATATTTCAGTGTTTGTTCAATTATTCTCATGAGATTTTTGGTGTCTTTTAAAGATTTCTAATAAGATTTTATGGTATTTATTTACTATTTTCTGGTTTGTTTTTTGTTATATTCAATAGGTGGTGTAATTAAGCAAAGTCCTCGCTTTAGGGATGATGCTGATTGGACATTACAATGGGTGAAGGGGAAGACCAAGGAAGAGGAGGTATGCATGGTTTCATGTGTGTTTGTTTAAATTAAAGTCATATTAAATTATTTGTCAATTTTTGTTTATTGAGTGCATGGGTGTAAGGGAAGGTGGAAGAGCACTATTAACACTGCTGAAATATCCTTGTGTGTAGGTGCAAATGTAAGAGGCAGAGGGTGAGTTCTTCATTTGTTTATATCAAACCACATCGTGGGATTAGGGCTGAAGCATATTTACAAGTATATTGCGCGATGAGAAAGCTAAGAAGTAGGAGGTAAGGTAAGCATTTTCTATGTCGTTTGAACTTATCTTATTTCTTTTGACATGATTATATCATGTGTTTGTTTAAATTTAGAGGCAATGTAATGCAGGTAAATGAAGTTGGATGACTGCTAATGAAGCTGCTGAAATGTCTTTGTGTGAGTAACCGTGGGTTAAGAGGTATGCATGGTTTCAAGAGAGTTTGTTTAAATTGGAGTTATATTATATTATTTGTCGTTTCTTTATTGTGCAAGAGGATAAAGGAAGGTGGAGGAGCACTAATGACACATCTGAAATATCCTCATGTGCAGGTTTAAAGGTAGAGGCAGAAGGTGAGTTCTACATCTGAAATATCCCCATTTGCAGGTTTAAAGGTAGAGGCAGAAGGCGAGTTCTACATTTGTTGATAACAATCCATGTTGTGGGTTTACAGATGATGCATATTTACCGGTACAATGGGTGAGGAGAAGTCTAAGGAGTAGAAGATATGTATTTAAGCTCTATGTCGGTTGAACTTAAATAATTTGTTGTTACATCATTATATCATGTGTTTGTTTAAATTTAGAGGCAATGTAGTGCAGGTAAAAGAAGGTGGATAACTATTGATGAAACAGCTGAAATGTCTTTTTGTAAGAGAGATATAGGCTAGTGACTAAACATAAAGGCATAGCATATGGTGAGCTCTCTTTTGGTGCAAAATCCATGTGTTCTCTACTATGAAATCATCCTTGTTTCAAATACAATGGTTCTCTTCTCTCCTTAACTAGTTAGGGTTTGCGATTTTTGGTATTTGCATACGATGTCCCTTATTCTAAATGATATTTTTAGCCTTTGCCTAAGATTTCTCGAATTATATTTCAAGAATTTGTTTAGTATTTCTCATGAGATTTTTGATGTATCATCAAGATTTTTTGTGAGACTTTCTGGCCCCTATTTGGTTTTTGTGTGGTTCAGTGGTTGGGAGATTAAGACTTGCCTTAATGGCCTATTTTGTGGATATAGACAGTTGGAGTGAGTGCAGACAATGCCTGAGGTGATATTTATGGTTCCATTTGTGTTTGTTAAATTAGAGGGATCTTACATTATTTGTCATTTATTGAATTATTGAGTGTGCAATGCAATGCAGGTCAAGGAATGTGGTGGTTCATTGATAAAAACTATTGAAATATCTATGCGAGAGAGATTGCAGTACATTATGCAGAAAGCTGAGGCAAAGGTGAGTTCTCTTTTGGTTTATAATTTTTGGTGTTTGTATAAGATGTACTTGTGCATTACATTTTCTCACAAGATATTTGGTGTGTATTTAATATTTGTGATAAGATTTTTTGACATCTATTTAATACTTATCTATATTTTGGTGTGCAGGGTGTCATTGGTTGGCCATGGAAGGTTTCCGGGGATGTAGAATGGAGTCTATGTCTGTTATTTATGTTTCTTTGTTTTCTTTTTGTTTTTTTGTATCTTTTGCTTGTTGTTTTTATGTTTTGTACTGCTATGAATGTTATTTTTTTGCGTCTTTGAGCATGGCCATGCTAATTCATTGTTTGGTATGTTGTTTTTCTTGTTTGCTTTTTTTTTTTGTTTTTCTTGTCTTTGTGAACAATTTTTGTTGTTGGTTCAATTGGTGGAAAGCAAGCATTAACAGCCCCCATTGTCGATTTAGATTGACACAGATTCCACGTGCAGTTGGAGAAGATAAAGGAGGTATGTATGGGAGAATTCATTTATTTGCTGCTACATAATTTTATGGTTCCATGGTGTGTTCATTGAACTAATTTGCTGCTTCATAAATATATCCAGTGTTTTTGTTTAAATTTAGAAGCAATGTGGGTAAAGGTAGTTAATTGCAATCTGCATGCATTAACAAAACATGTCTCTATTTGAGTAGAGTTTGCAGATATGGATGAAACAAAATAATTTTTTGAAGCTTGGTTATTACCATACTAGTTTTCATTTGTGATTTGGGTGGTAGTCTTAGATCTTTGTGACATTGGGGGTGCAAGTTCCTCACGTTTTTCGCTTAAGCTTGATAGCTTATTTAAAGCATGACACATTTGGTCTTTTAACTCCGTAATATCTGCAACTTTCTCCTAGATACATTTCTCTGCTTAAAATTTCACTGCAACATCTTGCAAGATCTAGCCAAAAGCATCACACACACATTCCAAAAAAAAACAGAGCATTGTACCACCCAACAAAAATAAAACACGAAAAGATATGGCAATCTGAACATCAAAAGATGCGATGCATGCTCTATATGAATGAGCTGTAGATACTATGATTAATGCTATTTTGGAAGTCATGCAAAATGAAGGCCTTCATCATATTTGAGAGTAACTTGAATCACCGATGTTTGGCAAAAATGCACTTAGGAAGCTTGCGTGCATAGTCTTTGGTCTTCATAGTTATACCACGTTGATTCATAAAACTTGGCTCGCTTTATATTTGTAAAAATACAGGGAGCGTGAGGCCAGTTTCTGTTCTCTAAATTTATGATCATAGAAATCGCTAAAATTATTCGCAGATATGTGAGTAGCTTTTGTCTGTTACGGTACCCCATTAGAAGGTGGTTGAATGAATGCTTAAGCTTTCAATAAATAGTGCAATTGTTTAGCAACTTTGCACACTCCCTTGACCTACATACCTGACCTAGCATAACATAATTTATGGAGTATGGCAGATAATTTAAAATCTGATACCTTCAAATCCATTTCAGTGAAGGTGTATTTGAGGACAGGTTATTCTTTCAAATGCCCTTCGAGACTCCAAGGACAAGATTGGATAATAATATCATCTTGTCAATTTTTTTAGGGCAAGTGCATCTAAGAAGACTTTGACGGAGTTCAATGATTGAGCAGGTTTATGTTGCTGATGCTAGTAGCATGGGGGTTATAATCATTGTGCTCTTCCTTGTTCCGGTGATATTGTTATTAGTTTGTTGTGTTTCAAAGATGAAATAATGAATTGATTTTGTCATGGAGAAGAGATGCCGTATGCAATGCTGAGAAATCCTCTTGCATAGAATGGCTATGCTTATAGAACATGTATAATCATAATTAGCAATCCCTTTAGGACTTTTGTTGGCCATAACTGTTAAGCCCAGTCTCCTCTCGCATGTTTGTCTCTAATCACAAAAATTCTTACGTTAGTGATACTTTTATTTTCAAGCAATTGTTAATAGTTCATTATATAGAATTGCTGGTAAATTGTTAACACTGAGAAATTGAGAAAGGAAACTGTTAAAATAATGTAACTGCGGAAGATATTCTATTTATATTATTGTATTCCTCCTACGGGAGTTGATGGTCATGTAATTAATAATGTAAAGGTCATTGAAAGAGTCAATGTCATGTGTCGGCTCAGAAAAGCCCATAAAAGATTATTATTTTATTTTATTGACCAGTCAAGTAGAGAAGTCGACCCTGTTGGGGAATTTTTCACCCCAACGGAAGAATATAAATAAGAGGCACCTCTCTCTCTTTTATTCACTAATTCACTCAAGCAAGTTCGCATAGGTGAAGAAGAGAGGTGCGCACAAGTGGAGGAGTAGCTGTTTTGTCTTGGGTTTATTTTGTACTTTTTGAATTCTATATTGAGGAAGGCTTTGCTGGGTTTTCTACCCCAAGAGGGTTTCCCAGGATAAATTGTGTCTCTTGTCTTTTATGCTGTGCTTGTTTATCTTTCAGTAATTGTTTATATGCTATATGCTGCTCATGTAAAAACTAACATGGTATCATAGCTAGCCTGAAATATTACATTGTGCAGCCATGGAAAATTAGGGCTTTCACAGAAAGAGAATTTTTGAGTTTTCTCTGCGTAGGATTGATCCTCTCAGAAAAATCGAACCTTTGAGCCCTAGATCGAACTTTTTGGTTGGGCAGAAGGCTGGGCTCCATCAAACCCTAAATCAAGATTTTGATCGGAAAGGTGGAAAATTAGGGTTTCTGCAAAAGTTGAAATTTTTGGAATCTGTGGCCACAGCTGGATACTCCTCAGAAAAATCGAACTTTTGAGCACAAGATCGAACCTTTTGGTTGGGTAGAAGGCCGTGCTTTATCAAACCCTAGCTCGGGATCCTGTTCAGAAGATCCAGAAGTTTCAAGGCAATTTTTTTGAGGGGTCAAATTTTGCAGATTTCAAATTTGAAGTATACCAGCTTGATCAACTTTGCAAGGCGCATCTTTCTATCCTTTCAGAAATTTGAAATTCAAAGTTTGAATTTTTAGGGTTTCTCTGACAAACCCTAGGTCAAGGAGGAGCAGATCTCAGAAGGGCAACTTTTCTGGTAAGTCTCAAATCTATTTCTATTTCCATTTGAAGTTCTCATTATAGCAAAATGACAAGCATTACCAAGCTTGATTAGAAGCTTGAAGGAGTTGAGAACTTCAGATCCTGGAAGTATAGAGTCATTCTCATCCTTGAGGAGCATGATCTAGAAGACTATGTGAAGGAAGGACTTACAGAACCAGAGGGAGATGAAGAGAAGGCAAGGCATAAGAAGAATCTTATCAAAGCAAAAAGGATCATTGCTGATTCCATCAAGGATCACTTGATCCCCCATGTGTCTTCCAAGAAGACACCAAAAGAAATGTTTGATGCCTTGACCAATCTATTTGAAGGAAAGAACATCAACAGAAAGATGAACTTGAGAAATCAACTTAAGGGTGTGAAGTGCATGAAGTCTGAAACCATGCACTCATATTTCTCTAGGGTATCCCAGATCAACTAACAATTAGAGGCCATTGGGGATATGATTGAAGATGCAGAAGTTGTGATGACTACTTTGAATGGTCTCCCCCGAGATTGGGAACCATTTGTTCGTGGCATTTGTGCCAGAAAGGAACTAATCAAGTTCAGAAACCTATGGGAAGAATGTGTCCAAGAAGAAGAAAGAATAGTCGTAAGAGAAGAGAAGTTAAATAACGATGAAGACCAAGCTTTAGCTACTCATGCTAAAGGTGGAAAGAGAAGGAAGGACAACCCCTGTCCTCGAGAGGACTCTCCAAGGAGACCCCAGAAGAAGAGAAGGACCAGAAAAGATTTCTCTTCAATTGAGTGTTACTCATGTCACAAGACTGGACACATTGCAAGGAATTGTCCAAACAAACATGGACATCACAAGAAGCAGAAGAAGAGGTTTCATGCTCATGCAGCAGAAGATAGTGATGATGATGACAAGACCATAAATAATGAAGACTCCAGTGAAGAATATGTTCTTATCTCAGCACTCACTGGTTCAGTATCTCATGGGAGTGATACTTGGCTAGTTGATAGTGGAGCTTCAAAACACATGACAGGATACAAAGAATCCTTGTCTCATCTTATTCAGAAGGAATCTCCACACAAAGTAAAACTCGGAGATGACTACCAATATCCCATCAAAGGAATGGGAGAAGCCTCTTACAAGTTGGACTGTGGGAAGTCCATGAACATGAAGAATGTACTTTATGTACCTGGGTTAAAGAGAACCTTCTATCTATTTCAGCATTAGATAAGAAAGGTCTTCGAGTGGCATTTGTAGATGGTGAAGTTCTCATGTGGCCTAAAGGGAAGACTATTGATGATACAGTAGTCATTGGAGTAGAAGAAGGAGGACTTTACAAATTGAAGGGTCATGCAGATGCAGCAATGATGGCTAGTATCATGAACCCCTATGAGCTATGGCATAGGAGACTAGCTCATGTACACTACAAAGCTTTACCAATTGTGAGTAAGGTAGTGATTGGACTACCAGAGATCCAGGTGGATCATGAAGGAGTATGCAAAGGGTGTGCTCAAGGGAAGAGCACTAAGAACCCATTTCCAAGTAGTGACAGCAAGGCAAAAGGTATTCTGGATATCATTCATTCAGACATTTGTGGACCAATGTCCACCACCTCTCTCAGTGGGTATGAATATTATGCATCTTTTATTGATGATTATTCTCGCAAAACTTGGATTTACTTCCTGAAGAACAAGAATGAAGTCTTTCAAAAGTTTAAAGAGTTCAAGGTGCTCGTAGAGAATCTCTCTGAAAAGAAGATTAAAATCCCGAGGTCAGATAATGGAGGGGAATATACCTCAGGGGATTTCAAAGATTTCTGTAAGCTGTTATCACATCTATGTTAGCTGGAGCTACCATACTTCAGACTGTGCGGCCGAGGACCGCACAGTACCTTTTTTTTCCAGATCAGAGATCAGCCGCCTTCAGACGAGGCAGTTTTGTTCAAATTGCCCCTAGCAGATATATTAGAGGGGACAGACAGTTGTACAGTGCTACACACATTGTCACTTACCATCTACCACAGGGTCACCTCTTCCTTGCCAGGCTTTGACATAAGCCCATTTGAGACAATTGCCTAGTCTTGTTTTGATTGAGACTATCACAGTACATTGTTGGTTTATTATGATTGCCTGGATTCAGCAGAGATCCAGCTCAGAGATCGCTTCAGTAGCAGCAGGTATTGCATTTGATGATTATTGTTCATGTTGTAGATTAGACTTCTTTATACTTGTTAGTACACTAAATCTGCATGAGATGATATATTTGGTGATCTAGCTATTGTATGATGTGATTGGGCCCTTGATGATGTCAGTCCACCCCTCCAGTTAGACTTATGTATGTGCACGCTGAGTCATGTCCTCTACACTTGGCATAGACTTGATCACTTAGTCCCTCTCGGTAGCTGACTTTAGCTCCATTATCACTCTCCCCATCCATCCGACTCATCCATGACATTTGTTTTCGACTTGGATTCTGATTTGTGATCCCGAGGACCCCTTCCCCACTGATCTCTGAGTTTTCCATGACTCCCTGTGTATTGTGCGTCGGCTCTTTAGTGTGTGAGTTACACGGTTAGACCTGGGATTTGCTCCTGTCGGTTGCCCCCGATGTTGCAATGCAGTTAGGATTGTGTAGCCTCACCGGGTGTTCCCCATTGGTCATTGAAGCATGTATTGCTCACCCCCATTACCTTTGCAGTATGAGCACCATGTTTATATCTTTGAGATATGTATGTAGCCCAAGAGGGCCTTGATGTAAATGAAGAAATGAAGAATTGTAAATCAAAGCCAACAAGGCTATTATGTTGTAAATGTAAAATCTAGCCAAAAAAGGGCTAAGTATGAAACTCATTGTAAAATCCATGCAATGTGTTTATGAAGACACATGGATTCAGGTCAACCATACATGTCAGCATTTGTAGTGGTTATTCCTCACCTAGTCCCGTGGGACAAGGAGGTGAGAGGGAGCAAGGGACAAGCTCAAGATTGCCCCCTAGAGTCTCAAGTTACGGTTTGCTGAAAAGAACCTCACGGAGTCTTCGCATACAGATGTGAGTTGTGAGATACTTGTTAGATGACTAGTGGTGGTTTCCCTGCACTATACGCATTTGTGAGGCACCGCCCTTCTCCGTGTTCTGTCATGGCATACTTATCTCAGTGGACCCCGCTTTCCCGAGTTGTCCGAAGGGTCACATGATCTTCATCCTTGTCTTCCCGTGTCCATTGCCTTGTTGTCTGCATCACCTAAAGTCAGCAAAGTGGTCAATTCTATAAGATGTGCATAACATTTTAGTCTTTTGGAGGTGGTGGGCCCACCTCACTGGAGCCTTGTATTATCTCGGGATTTAATGTATTTTTTATCACCATGTTATCATTGTATTGCTTAGTAATGTACTAACTTGTATAATTGAGCCTTGTCACTCTATGTTTGCATACAGGTATTCAGCTAGCACTGTTGTTGACCAGATTTGACTTGGTCAAACTGAGTTGACTAGTCCAAAATGGGCCCGAAAAAAATATTGCAACCGGAATTTCGATTTCGGCCAATTATTATCTACAGGGATCCCATATGAGCATGCAAGTGTCGGAATTGCAGAAGACTGAAGCATTTGAGAAATTTTTAATTATTATTGGTCAATTTTGACCTGTTTTAATTAAAAATTATGGATTTTGGGCAAATAATGCCTAAGTAATGGATCGGGGTCATTCGAGTGGTCATCCCTATTACTTTTGGGGTCCACGATTGCATTGCAACAGACGGTTCGGCAATCCGGGCAATAAAAGTGGGTCAAAAGCCCAAATTTCATCTTCAGCCATATAAACCAACAAAAATTACATGGAGAATCAGAATTTGACTAAGGCAACTATAGGCAAATGGAAAAATCAATGGTTGGCAAAGGTAAAGGTAATTTTTAAGGTAAAATGGTAAGATTTGACATTGTATTTGGGCATGGTGGGGCCCTCTCCATGGTAGCTCATTGTTGGAGGTCGAATTGGCCCATTGGGGGCGTTTTTCTCCACCTAGGGGAATTCGATTTGGTTGATGTATTAGTGTGGGGCCTTGATGTATTATGTTGGGGGGATGAAACATCCCAAAGACACCCCCCAACTCCACCTTATGTATTGTATGGCCCACAATGGGCCCCTCTCTTCCACTAGTGCGCTCTCCTTGGGCAATTCGCACCCCCACCTAGAGATGATCTCCATCATTCGATTTTGTGGATTGGGGGGTGATCTCAACCCTCCATTTTGGGGGGAAACCTATTTTGGGAGTGGCCATTCTCTATAGGAGAAGGCACTCACTCCATTTGGAGCCTCTTGGCACATTTGTACACTTGAGTTTTTGATGATATAGAGCCATTCTTCCACAATTTCTTGAGAGTTTATGGATAGATGTGTTTTGCTTCACTGATATCTAGTTTTCCATAGCTTTATTGAGTTGCTAGTGTATTGTTTTCACATTGTCCTTGGCCATTCGATTTGCAGGTGAAGAGCTCAGCTGGAGGAGGGCGCAGTTTTGGGAGTGGGAACCCCCCAACTGCTCGAATTCTTCAGAGTTTTAACAAGGGAGTTGTTATTGAACTTTCAACCTTTCAATTCTCTCATTTTAGTCATTTTTACTTGTTGGTTTCTCTTATTATTTGCTGCATCACTGACTTGATCTTGTTTGTGGCAGGTACCTAGGGCGAATTTGGCCACTGGAAGCTTAGAACTCAAAGGGAACACGCTGCTGCTCGGCAATTGAGTTTGGAGAGCTAGTCTTCGACAATCTCATCCGTTCATTCACTCTCAAGTAGGTTATTCTTGCTGGTCTCTAACATTTTAAATTTAAATGTGTGTGTTGAGCAGAATACTCACTTAAAAAACCCCTAAAATTTAAAATCTACAAAAATAGCCGTTAGAATTTGTTTATTTTGTAAACCCACTAATGAAATGTGCTTAAAAGCTTATATTCCAAATTTCATTTGATTACGACTCCATTTACCCACTAAGCCAGGCACTAGTCTCCCACTGAATTCGCCCCACTTGGGCAAACTGGCCAATCACGCTGTCTGGTAGATTTTTGGGTTATGGGTACTTGATAATTGGTTTTAAAACGTCATTTTACCTTAGGATAACAAGTATAGTTGGCTAGAAGTGAATATAAATGCCTATTTTTCGATGCCCTAGGTCCGTTTGTCCACTATTTAACTCATCCCCTCTAGGGCAGTTTCACTTCACTTCTTGCTGATCTGTTTTTTTTGTTCTAAATCAACCAAATAATCAGTTTATAATTGTTGGAAGATGTGTTTCAATTGCTTGATCCCTTGCTGCCATGTATGAATAAATCATAACAAGCTTCATCCCCCATAGGTAGGGTTCCCAATCGCTCTTCTTATCAATTTCTGTTTGCTGATTTAGTTTCCAGCCTTCGAATTCTTCAAGTCATTTATCATTTACTTTCATAATCGGATCTGATTTCATCTCACATTGTCTATTCTTTCATTTCAGAATCCCGATCTCACTAGGCTGGAAGAAATCTCACAAGTAGTCATCCATTTTACATTTCGTTTTACTTATCTTTGGGCTGGGTGTCTGACTGTTGAGTCTCAACCATAACTGGTTGAGTAGGGTCTCCCCCTTGACTTGGCTACGTGCCTCGTCTAAAGTGACTGTAGCCTTGTCCGGTGTGACTTCTGTCCCTTGGACGGAGGACTTGGCTACTGTTGGTTACACCTCCCTAGCTGTTCACCTCTGCCATCCCTATTGGGACACCCACTTCCAAACAGCTAGAGCTTGTGTGATAACATAAGCAAGCAATGATTAAGAGGGAGCTCACTGTCCCTTATAATCCACAACAGAATGGTGTAGCTGAAAGGAAGAATAGAACGATCATAGAAGCAGTAAAAGCTATGATCCATGATCAAGACTTACCCATGCATCTATGGGTAGAAGCTGCCAGAACCGCAGTGTATGTACAGAACAGGCTCTCTCATAGTGCTCTTGGCAACAAGACCCCTGAAGAGATGTTCACCGGGAAGAAACCTGAAGTCAGTCATCTGAAGATATTTGGATGTCCGGTGTTCATCCACATTCCAAAGGAGAATAGATCGAAATTAGAGCCTTCAGGGAAGAAGGGAATATTCGTGGGTTATAGTGAGCAATCTAAGGCTTAGGCTTACCGCATATACATCCCAGGATTCCGTCAGATCGAGATTAGTCGGGATGTCACATTTGATGAAGATTCATCTTTCAACAAGTCTAAGAAGACTCACGAGGATAAAGAGGAGCAGAAGGCTCCCAGAGTTGCAGAATCAACCAAAGAACCAATTCCAGATGTTAGGGGTGATCCTACTCCAGAGGATCATGACATGGCAGAACCTCAGAGACCTGAGGAGATACCTCATGTAGAGATCTCTTGAAAGAGAAGACCAGCCTGGGCATGTGAATTAATCCAAGATGCAGGAAAGTATGGTGCTCCAGAAGGCTCTAGTAGAGAGATCAGAGACCAAGGCCATATTCCAGCTATGTAGCCTTGATGTGCAATCTTGTTGAAGAAGAACCAACTTGTTCTGAAGAAGCAGTAAAGAAGAAGGAATGGCTGGATGCCATGAATGAAGATAATCGATCCATCATCAAGAATGATGTTTGGGATGTGGTACCAAGACCAAAGGACAAATCGGTTGTTTCATCAAAATGGATCTTCAAAACAAAATATTCAGTAGATGGAAGCATTGAAAAGTACAAAGCAAGACTTGTGGCATGGGGATTCTCGCAAAAGAAAGGAATTGACTATGAGGAGACTTTTGCCACGATAGCTAGATATACTTCGATTAGAACCATTCTTGCCTTGGCAACCAAGATGAAATGGAAGCTACATATGATGGATGTAAAGACTATTTTCCTGAATGGAAACATAGAAGAGGAAGTATATATCGAGCAACCAAAAGGATTTGAAGTAGAAGATAATAAGTCACATGTATTCAGGTTGAAGAAAGCATTGTATGGGTTGAAGCAAGCTCCCAGAGCATGGTATGGAAGAATTGATAGCTTCCTGATGAGCTTGGGTTTTACCAAGAATAAAGCGGATTCTAATCTTTATTACAAGATTATGAATGATGAACCTGTTATCACACAACTTGTAGTTGTCCCTAGTGGTATCCCATCCGGGATGGTAGAGGAGATAGACAACTAAAGAGGTGACCCAAGAGATGCCACGGAAGTGCCCGGAACTGAAAGACAAGTGTCTCATTGGATCCAGAAGACCCAAATCTACTAGGAATGTGTACTCATACACCATGGGTTGCCCTGATGGGCTAGCTGTAGGGTCCACCATATATGGACAGTGTATAATCTGATGATCTGAAGTAATAATAAAACCTGCTGAACTGCATCAATCATCATCTGAATCATATGTCCATCATATAGCATCATCATCAAGAGTATGTGAGACCATCCATCATCATCAATAGGTATATATATGGCCCACATCATCACGGATCCCAAGAAATGACCATAGTCAAACTGGGTTTGACTAGGTCAATATACAACCAAGGATAAATCATCTCAATAGACTAAGACATGTTCCTCTAATCATACTTACAACTTAACTTAAACTATAACATCCATTCAGTGGCATTAATCATGTTAGCATATTCCTTTGTTATTTATAATTACTTGCACAATAGTTTAAATGACAAACTCACCCATTGGACATGGTCAAACTGCTAGCGAAGGATGAGGGCTAGGAACAAGGTTGGGAAAAGGGGGTGACTTGTCTAAACTCAACTAAAAGATACTTTGGACTAGGAGAGAGGGGAAACTACAAACTCTGTGCTAGACAAAATAACACGGGGGATGGCTGTGCCTCACAAATGTGTTTGTTGTTTAGAGAGTGCTTATTCAACTTAGGGATCATGTCTACATCAAGTTGATCCAAGTTCATTAGGACCATTCAATTTCATTTCATGGCCTTTTTGGCCTACATAACCCTTCGGATTTCAGGTGTGCTGATAAGCACAACTAATTGCAGCTTGCATCCAGGGCATGTTTACATATACATACAAGGTCAACAATTGTTTAGATATAGCATTTAAGAACCATTGCTTTTTTGGACCTTTCTTATACTCTTCGAGGAGTATTTTTAGCAGTTCATCGCTCTTGCCCTTTTTAGTTTCCATGGGCAAATCTATGTAAGTTTCCATAAGTAGTACATGAGCTTTCAGTTTTAGCCAACATCTCAAGTGACTAGGGGGAGTTCGAGCCAATGCCAAACATCGAGACAACCGACCAGAATGATTTAGGCCTACAATCCAACTCACCAAAGGCAAGTTTTGTCACCAACTTAGAGCCGAGACACTAAACATATAGGGATGCGGTCCAAACACAGAGGTAGAAAAAGGGGAAGTCCTCAATACCAGAAAGTCAAGTAAGACAAGTCAAGGGCAAAGCCAAATAAGGAAAGTTATGGATGGATGGAGTCAAGTGAAGGTGGAGCCTAAACTAGCATACAACTGGTGTCAAGAAAGACCATATCTATGTAAGGTTGTAAACCAGTGAGTTTTGTCAAACAACCTAAATGTGCAAGTAACTGTCCATTTTATAGTTCATCATCAAGATAGTCCATTTTAAATTTTACACATTTTGCCACATCATGGATTATATACCAAGCCAATGCTATGAACATGACTAAAGCAACAAGATAATAATCCACAGTCAATGATAAAACATCCACAGGTCATACAACATCATCACAAGAATAATCATCATATATCATCTGAAACACTGCTGCAATACGTCTCTAGGCACTGAACTGAAACTGTATGGGATAAAGGGTCACATCGATCATCAAATCTGAACTCTCAAGGCTCAGCCTTGACACAAGGTCTAACATAAGTTTTAATAATACACTGCTCTGATCATGAGTGATCTCAAAATATACAATCATCATAGCCAAGCTCTGAATAATGGAAGCTCTGGAATGTGCAGATATCTGCTAAGCAAGAATAGTAGCCCTGCTACTATGGTGTGATAACATCTGGCTCCAGCTGGGACAAGTGCTCTAAGGGAGAGAGTGCTTGAGAACATCAGAATCTTTGGTCCCGATCTGCTCTGCATCAATCATCAATCCAGCATTGCACCATCCTTGCTTTCAGCTTTTATTTTGCACCTGTATCTGCGCTCACAAACACTAGAATACCTCATGGAGCATGTATGGGAAAAATATAAAATAAAATTGAAACTGAAATCTACTCTAAAGCATAATCTGAAAAAAAAGAAATTTTAAATCTAACATGGCATATATCATTTATTCATCATTCATTTATTTTTATTACTGTGCAGGAGGAGAAGAAATCTTTTCAGGAAGGCATACTCAAATCAACTTGCACAGGCAGCCAAAAATAAAACAAAAAAACTAATTGTTATCACACAAACTCTAGCTGCTTAGTAGTAGGTGTCCCAACAGGGATGGTAGAGGTGAACAGTTAGGAAGGTGTAACCTGCAATAGCCAGGTCCTCCGTTCAGGGAACGGAAGTCACACCGGACAAGGCTACTGTCGTTTCAGACAAGGCACGTAGCCAAGTTAGGGGGGAGACCCCGCTCAACCAGGTGATGATTGAGAGACAAAACACACCCAAACCCAAAATATAGAAAGAAGTAAAGACCGAAGATGAGTGTGAATAGACTCCTAAGTCTAGCTTCAGCCACTGGTTGGACACACGGATGAAGTAAGCACGTAAATGGAATGTGACCAGCGATCGAAAGTGATGAATAAAATAGATTAGATTGAAGATCAAATGGCTGAAAATAGTCTAAAGATGCAAAGCGAACTGGAAGTGGGATGGTGAATTAAACTGCCCAAGAAAGGGGTTAAGTAACAGATTGTTGGACCTAGGGCAGCGGAAAATTAGTATTTAAAATCACTTCCAACTAATGAAACTTGATTCCCTAAGGTAAAATGACGTTCTAAACATGAATCAAAAGTGCGCACAACCCAGAAAATTACCCAACAATGAGATTGGCTAAAATGCCCCAGGGGGAGGCGAAATCAGTGAGGGACCAATGCCTAGTTCTAGGGGTAATCGGAGTCGGAATTGAATGAAACTTAAGGATTAGGCTTTTAATAGTATTTCATTAGTGGGTTTGTAATAAAAACGAATTCTAACGGTGGGAAATCTAGTTATCAATTTTTAGGGTTTTCTATGTAGATTTTGCAGCTCAACACACACACAATGAAACTGAAAGGTATAAGACCAGCAAAAGAAGAATACCTGGGATAGAGATGATGGCTGGAATGGCTTGAAGACTGATTCCACGTCCAGTAGTGGAGCAACCAGCGAATTCCCTTCAGTGTTTCAGCAGCTAAGTGACCAATTTTTGCCTCGGATACCTGCCACAACAAGAGAAAATCAGCAAGTGCAGCAAATAAACAAGTAAGAACAGAAAATGAATGGCTGAAAATGAGGAAATTGACAAGCTAACAGCAAAAAGACAACTCCCTTGTGATAATTTTGACGAGAAACGCTAGAATGGAGCTCCCACTCCTAGTGTAGTGCCTCCCTCCAAATGGCCACTCTTCCTGCAAATCGTGTTAGTCACACATGGGTAGAAAACTCATTTAAATCACTCCACAAAGCTATGGAAATCAGCTAACAATCAAGACCATCAACATCCATGCAAGTTATCTCAAGAAACCGGGAGAAGAATGTCTCTATATCTCTCAAATGTCAAATGTGCAATGTGCCAAGAGAAGTACAAAATGGGTGAGAGTCTTCTCTTATAGAGAATGACTACTCTTAGCCCTAACTCTCCTTCCAAAACCAAGGGTTGATATTGATTATCTCAATGCCCAAATCGATGGAGGAGATCAACTCTAGAGGGGGGGCGAATTACCCTCAAAAACGCCCAAGTGGATGGTGGACCAACTCGTGGGGCCCATAAAATACATAAGAAATGTGGTTGGAGGGTGCCTATGGGCTGTTTTAGCCCCCCATACCACTACACTATGATCTCAATACAATAAACCACTACACTATGATCTCAATACAATAAAACATCAAAACATTGATTTTTGCTCAGTGGAAAAACGCCCCCCATGGGCAAATTCGCCCCTCATGGTGAGCTAGGCAAATGAGGGCCCCACAACACAAAATATAATGTCCAAACATACCAAAATTACCTTAGAAGTCACCCTTATATTAGCCAGCCTTTGATTTTTACCCTTTGCTATAGTTGCCTTTGTCAATTTTTGATTTTCCATGTATTTTCTTGTTGGTTTTTATTGCTGAAGAAGTAAATTGGGCTTTTGACCCATCAATAGTGCCCAGATTGTCGAACCGTCGGCTGCAATGTGATCGTGGACCCCAAAAATAGTAGGAATGACCACTCGAACGACCCCGATCCATCACTTAGGCATTATTCGCCCAAAATCCATGATTTTTAATTAAAACAGGCCATTAATGACCAATAATAATTAAAAAGCTCACAAACGCCTCGATCTTTTTGCATTCTGTCACTTGGAAGCTCATATGGGTCCCCTGTAGATAATAATTGACCAAAATTGAAATTCCGGTCGCAACATTTTTTCGGGCCCATTTTTGGCCTGGTCAACCTAGTTTGACCAAGTCAAATCTTGTCAACAGTGGTGCTAGCTGAATACCTGTATGCAATCATGAAGTGAAAGGCTTCCTTATACAAGTTAGTACATTACTAAACAATATTACAATAATATGGTGATAAAAAATTGCATTAAATCTCGGAAAAATATAAGGCCCTAGGTGACGTGGGCCCACCACATCCAAAAGACTCAACTGCTATGCACAACCTATAGACTTGACCACCTAGCTGACTTTGGGTGATGTGGAATACATGGCGAAGGATAAGGGATGACAAGGATGAGGATCATGTGACCTTTTGGATAACTCGGGAAGGCGGGGTCCACTGAGATAAGTATACCATGAGTCTTTTTGCTTGTTTTTCCTTTTATCATCGCATATGAACTTAAAACTCTGTTGGCTGATTTCTGCTTGCATAATTATTGCAGCCAACACATTTTTGCTTCATTCACTCCCCTACGACATCTTTACCTTTGGTGAACAAGGTTCTACGTTCACTTGGCGACTCCACCGCGCGGCTCCACTGCAGACCGAACCCATCCTTGCAATTTTAGAAGCTTAAAACATTCTGACACTTCACATGAGACTCCACTGGGAACTCTTAAATTGATAAATCAGAATGGATGCAGATGTTCTCCTTCGCATCTCACAAGGCATAAAAGAATTAAAGGAATGTATGAATAGGTCTGAAAGAAGACAAGAGGAAATAAATGAATGGGATGCACAATCCAGGTATGAGGATGATTACGAATCTAATTACGGGTATGAACCTGCATATCAAAATTCTTATGACACCCATCAAACGCCTCATCCATCTAATAGTTTTTCTTCCCCAAATATCCTGGGTGAACCAATTAAAAGGTATCAAACCCGACCAGGGCTTTCGGTAAATCATTCTCGCCCAATTCAAGCAACCAGAGCCTTTAGGAAACCCAAGCCATCCCCTTTTTATTTTTCAGAAATACATGGGGCACCTCATCTTATGCCAAATGGATACATCAAGAGGTTGCCTCGCTTTTACGGAAATGATGGAACATCTATTAAAAGTCATTTGGATGCCCTCTGGGACCATATGGGATCTCTAGGTGCTGATGTTGAGGATGTCTATATGTGAGCCCTTAGTGCGTCCCTAGTAGGGGATGCCTGTTTATGGTTTGATAATTTGGCCCCAGGATCCATCACTGGATATGACATGTTCATGAAGTTGCTAATAGATAAATGGGGTGAGAACATTGATGAGTCTTTGGAATGTCAATCTAGCACTGATTGTGTCATGGATGATGATTATATTGATGATCTGCTTTCCCGATTGGACCATTCCTCTTTTGAGATGTTCCAAATTATGAGTGTGCCTACAATCCATAGGAATGTTACAGAGTATCTTGAGGATAATGCTTCAAAACCTCGTGTGCAAATTAAAAGAGGCATCAATCGAACCATACGACACACTTTGTTATCATTGCCTGAGGCAGTTGCAGGCCGAATTCTAGATCTAATTCACCTTTCCATTGGTGACTCCAGTAAAGGATCACTAGAAGAGCAACTTCACAATCATTAGATGGTTGACGATTGTCCTGTTAAATGTTCAAACAATCCGAATTTTGACTCAGGTTTTGATCATCTCTCTGAAGAAGACGAGAAAGGTGAGGATTGTCATATTTCATGTGAGAAACAATCTAGTGATCATCATGTAATTAAAAACCAACTTGGTGAAGATGAATGGGGTGAAAGCATTCATGAATCCATGGGAGAACAATCAAATGAGGATTATGTGGTGAAGGATCAATGTCATGAAGACGATCAGGATAACAATTTTGAAATGAGCAGTGATTGTCCTTATCAGTTTGATTTCTCCTGTCCCGAGCCTATGGTGAGTGTGCCTTTGATTCAGCTTCTAAATGAGCCTTTAGTCTATAAGAATATAGTAGAGTACTTGAAGAATATAGGCAATAAATCTCATCATGAAGTTAGGTATGATAGTGAGCCAATCTCAACCCCTCAAGATTTTGATCTTGATATTGACTTAGAAGGGAACTTACTAAAATCATACAAAGCACTTTGTCATCTTTACCAGGAGAAGGCACACATGAAGAAGGGAATCTCATTGATCATCAGAGACAAAATTCTGTGGCTGAGCTTTCGATCAATGAATCCACTAAAGGTCCTCTCGAGGGGCAGCCCCATAGTCATTGCTTCGTTGGCGTTTGTTCAAGTCAATGCCCAAGTGATCCCGACCTTGTTTCACTTTCCAATCATACCTTTGAAGGAGAAGAAGAAAAGGAAAATATTGAAAATAATCAGACTTCTGTTGAGAGTGGATCAAACAATCATCATGTGCTTGAAAGTCAAATGTGTGAAGATGATGGGGGCTTTAAAAATGATTATATCGATATACCTCCCTATCAAGATGATGATGATCCAGTTATGTATCAACTTGACTTTGAGTGTTCTTTGTTGCAACCTGCAAGATGGAATCAATGTCACAAAGAACCTTCAAAAAGCATCATGCTTAATGTCAACACAATTCCTTGCTCTCTCCTTGGTCAAAACGAAATGATTGGAAATATGATCCAAAGTCAGTTTTGTCTTTGGGAGGTTGATATTGATGTTGATGATTTCTTTGACAAATGCCTTTTCTCTCATGCAGAATTGGGGATAGCACCTTTGGGAAATGCCGAGCAAGTTTCTATTTTTCACTCCTCCCTCCCATCCCAACTCATGAAGTTAATGCCTCTTTCTAACCTATTTTTGTTGCGCAAAGGGTTTGGTAAAGAGTTTGTAGAATGCCAAGCGGTTGAGGGTAAAACCTTTTATTTTCTTTTTCAGTCATCCCAGGTTAACCCTATTTTCCAAACTGATTGTCTCATTGATGGGTTGACCGAGAAGCTTTTCAAAGATCAATTTCATCTTTTCGCAATTTTTGAGCAACAAGTGGGAGTAATTTTGATCTTAGTTTTAGTAAACTCCAGTTTGTCCCCACTTGGTTCTTTCATCAATCCGAGGATGAATGCCATTGAGAATGCCAACTGGATAGACGAGGAGAACAACATGTCCGAGGGAGGGTTGATTCAAATGTTATATCATTTTCTTACATCTAATTTAAAAGATAACTCACACCATTTTCATGATCCTTTTTGCCTATTGATGGATGTGTCTTGCAAAACTCAGTCTCAGCCTCGACACGATTTCATTTTGCACCACTCTAACCCTTTTCCAATGTTTGAACAAGTCAAGAGATTTGTGATCTTAAACTCGTTAATTTCTAACCTACTCTTGACCTGTTTTGCTAAACAACATCAAGAAAGAATAAGTGATTTGTTTGATGAGTGGTTGCATTGGATCTATGATTTTACTTAGTATTGGTCTGAATTGGTTAAAGTAGGGTAGGTAAATTGAATAAGCTCTCGTGAGCAGTAGCTAGTTGCCCTTTTGTTTTGTTTTTCTTTCTCTTCTCACTTTTGACGCCCGTTCTCTTTTTCTAGTTTTGTGTCTGTACCCTAGTCTTTCATTTCTTTGTTTTTCACCTTGTTACACCTCATGTGTCGGCCTAATAATTTAAAATGCTGTAGAGTTAATTTCATTATTGATATATCTTTCATGTTCAACATTGTCATTTTGTTTATTTTTGCTGGATTATATTATATATATGATGTATGCCCTGACGAGCGGTTTGCAGAGATTGGTATAGCGTCTACGTTTTACAGGAATAGGTACACACATGATGATGATGCAGATAACATGTACGTGCATGCGCATTTATGATGATGAGAGGGGTGCTACGGACCAGAGATTCTGCGGTTCTCAAGCACTCTCTCCTTTAGAGCACTTGTCCCAGCTGGAGCCTGATGTTATCACATCTATGTTAGCTGGAGCTACCATACTGCAGACTGTGTGGCCGAGGACAACACAGTACTTTTTTTTTCCAGATCAGAGATCCGATGCCTTCAGAGAAGGCACATAGTTTTATTCAGATTACCCCGAGCAGATATATCAGAGGGGACAGATGGTTGTGCAGTGGTCCAGACATGTTACTTAGCATTTATCGTAGGGTCACCCTTCCTTGCTAGGCTTTGATATGAGCCCATTGAGACAGTTGCCTAGTCTTGCTTTGATTGAGACTATCACAGAGTATTGTTGGTTTACTATTTGTGCCCGGATTCAGCAGAGATCCAGTTCAGAGACAGCCTCAGCAGCAGGTATATGGTGCGGCAGGTATTGCATTTGATGTATATTGCTCATGATCGTTGCTTAGACTTGTTTATACATGATAGTACACTAACTCTACATATGATGATTGATTTGGTGATCTAGCTATTGTTATGATATATGATTGGGCCCTTGGTGATGTCAGTCCACCCCTCCTAGTAGGCCCCTGTATATGCACACCGGGTCACACCCCTACATTTGGTATAGACTTGGTCACTTAGTACCCCTTAGGCAGCTGACTTTGGATCCACTTTCACCTTCTCCATCCATCCGACTCATCCATGATAGTCTTTCTCGACTTGGATTCCGATTTGTGACCTTGAGGATCCCTTTCCCCACTGATCTCTGAGTATGCCATGATTCCCTGTCTATTGTGCCTCGGCTCTTTAGTGTGTGAGATGCACTCTCAAACCTGGGATTTGCTCCTTTCGGTTGCCCCCGATGTTGCAATACAGTTAAGATTGTGTAGCCTCACCGGGGGTTCCCCACTGGTCATCGAAGCATGTATTGCTCACCCCCATTACTTTGCAGTATGAGCACCATGTTTATATCTATTGAGATATGTGTGTAGCCCAAAAGGGCCTTGATGTAAATTGAGGAAATGTAAAGCAAGCCAAAAATGTTAATGTAAATGTAAAATCTAGCCAGAAAAGGGCTAAGTATGAAATTCATTGTAAAATCCATGCAATGTGTTTATAAACACACATGGACACAGGTCAGCCATACATGTCAGCATTTGTAGTGGTTATTCCTCACCTAGTCCTGCGGGGCAAGGAGGTGAGAGGGAGCAAGGGACAAGCTCAAGATTGTTCCCTAGAGTCTCAAGTTACGGTTTGCCGGACACCTAGTTTGGCGGCTCTAGAAAAGAACCTCACAGAGTTTTCGGGCATGGATGTGAGTTGTGAGATACTTGTTAGATGACCAGTGGCGGTTTCCCTGGTGAGGCTACACAATCCTAACTGCATTGCAACATTGGGGGCAACCGACAGGAGCAAATCCTAGGTTTGAGAGTGCATCTCACACACTAAAGAGCCGAGGCACAATAGACAGGGAATCATGGCATACTCAGAGATCAGTGGGGAAAGGGATCCTCAAGGTCACAAATCGGAATCCAAGTCGGGAAAGACTATCATGGATGAGTCGGATGGATGGAGAAGGTGAAAGTGGATCCAAAGTCAGCTGCCTAAGGGGGACTAAGTGACCAAGTCTATACCAAATGTAGGGGTTTGATCCGGTGTGCATATACAGGGCCCTACTAGGAAGGGATGGACTGACATCACCAAGGGCCCAATCATATATCATAACAATAGCTAGATCACCAAATCAATCATCATATGTAGAGTTAGTGTACTATCATGTATAAACAAGTCTAAGCAACGATCATGAGCAATATACATCAAATGCAATACCTGCCGCACCATATACCTGCTGCTGAGGCTGTCTTTGAATCGGATCTCTGCTGAATCCGGGCGCAAATATTAAACCAACAATACTTTGTGATAGTCTCAATCAAAGCAAGACTAGGCAACTGTCTCAATGGGCTCATATCAAATCCTGGCAAGGAAGGGTGACCCTGCGGTAAATGCTAAGTAACATGTTTGGACCACTACACAACCATCTGTCCCCTCTGATATATCTGCTTGGGGTAATCTGAACAAAACTGTGTGCCTTCTCTGAAGGCATCGGATCTCTGATCCGGAAAAAAAAGTACTGTGTGGTCCTCGGCCACACAGTCTGCAGTATGGTAGCTCCAACTAACATAGATATGATAACACTAATTTTTTTTTTTTTATGCATGCAGGAGAAGAGACAAGCTTAGGAAGGAGCAAGGCTCAACTCAATCAACAAAAAAACCAAGCAGACACTCAAAGAAGAAAAGAAAAGGGGCCATACTCAACACACAGAAAAAGAAAAAGCACACAAATCCTACTGCTCAAGTGAGCTTATTTAGAAGACTACCTATTCTAATCAGGCAAGGCAAGGCAAGGCAAAGCAAGGGAAGTCAGGGATGATAATCCCTTAACTCCCTTTGGTTGATAGGGAGCAAGATACGCTGGCCAGTCCCAGTAGTGAGGAAACACATCTCACCCATGCAACGCTCAACAGTGAGCGGTCCAACCCAAAAGTCACCAGATCCCCTGGATCGTATGTAAAATAAATCATTAGGCATAATGATCCTATCACCAATTTCAAACCTTCGGTGATTCACAGACTGAGGGATGACTTCAACAACACGTTCAGGAATAGGCTGGATGTCAGAATTGCATCGAGGTTGAGGTGTAACTATGCTTGAATTCCTATTAGGAGGAATTGCATTAAACCTGAGAGATCCACTGTCTAAGGGTAAAGCTACCCTGCCAATCAAGACCTCTCGAACTACTCTCCTAGGAGGACTCTCTACTCCCGATTCTTCGGCTTGTGGGTGAATGATATACTTTGGAGTTTCCCCCACAGTCCAAAAGTCTCTATCAACATCCTCATCTTCTTCCGCGTGGGTTGGAGGTGGTAGGTTTTGGTTTTCAACACTTCTGCTACTACCTTCTCCGGATGGGACAGGAAGTCATACTCTCTAAAGCTGCCAGATGATCAGCGGGAAGGGACAAATGACTAGGAGCCGTGCTAGGAATACTCTGAGTTCCCGTGTCTGAAGATGTTGGTGAAGCAGTAGGTGTGTGAAAGGAATCTGTGGAGTTCATACTTTCTTCACCAATAGGCAACTCATGGGGAAATAGTAAACTAGGGATGCTAGGATAAGATGAAGACAAACTCGGCTCACTAGGCTCTTCCTGAAAAACAGCTAAGTTATTCAAGGAAAAGTCCTCTCCAGGGGCATCATGGATTAAGTCATGTTCTTGCCAACTCATGGAGTTGTCATTAACTTGCCTCAAAACCCCATTTTCCAAGGACAAATGGGACAGATGATCAGGAACATTAGAAAAGTGATAATCAGTTGGTTCTTCACCATTCCCCTCAGAAAGGGGAAGATGTGTTCAATCATTGTTATTTGTCCAAGGAGTGATGAGAGGTAAGCCTTGTCTTGTTCTTTCTTTGTTGAGGTCAACTAGAAAAAACCACTCGTGGACTATCCTAGGTATATACTCACCCCTTCTGATTCGATCGAAGTTAACCTCAGAAGTATTTAGTTGAGTAGTGGGCTCAGGTTGTTCAATGTGTGGACCCATACCACTAGGCTGGCTCAAAGCCGTAAGTTCTTCCGACACTTCACCTCGAAGTGACTCAAGGTTTATTTCTCTTTCTGGACTAGGATCCTCATTATGGCCACCCATGACCATGAAGATACCCTCAGGTAAAAGCTCGCCCTCACCAAACGTGTTCCTTACACCATCCTCATAACTTTCAAGATGTCCATCATAAAATGGCTCTCGGTATACCCTAACCAATGACCCATCAGAGTTGGGGATAGTAGCATATGATAAATCCATCTGAAGATGTCCCCCCTATCCCAGCGGACCACTTCCTACAAAGGAGCATTCCATAGGTTGGAGGGAGATCTATTACTACTATGTCCATTAGCATGGATAAGTCGGGGCATGAAAACAGGTCAGCTCTCAAGTTTTTAATCAAGCCAAAGACTTGAACTGGTCTAGAGTCAATCCCACAAATGTTCCCATAGGGCCTAGTTATTTTTAATCCCATGGCTTCCATGACTTGCAAAGGCATCACATTCATGGAGGCACCAGAATCCAACATGCAGTTATGAAGAAGGGTATCACCAATGCGAAGTGTAAGATAAAAAGGTTGGTGGCCACCATTCTTTCTCTCGTATAAGGCAGTTTGGATGTTAATGGGAGGGTCCTCCTCTTCATCAATCCTAGCACTGGGTGCTGAGTTTTGAAAAGATGAACCTTCACCATTACTTGTGGAAGTCTCAAGAATACTCTCGAAAAACTCTACCACTTGCTCCTTTATTGATGGGATTTTCATTAACTCAGTGAGTGGGATGCTATGCATAACTTTGTCCAATTCTCTTTCAATGTTGATATCCAAGTCATACTCAGGAAGAGGGATTGGCTCACTCACTGGACTAGGCAGCTCACTACTTCTCTTTTCACTGAAAGGAATAGGCTTTTGGCCATCCTTTCTTCGTTGGTAGGTTTTAGGAGGAGTTTGACTACTACTACCGGCTTGCTCAGTAGCATATATGGGAAAACTAGGACTGGTTTCTTCTATGGACTCTTCATGATCAATAAAAATTCTTCCAAAGTCCTTGTCAAACTCTAAGTTGTCAACCCAGTTAATGTTCTTTGGAGAATCAGGAGTATCATCACCATGGGTGGGATACTCAGGATCATCCAACCTTTGCTCTTTTGACCAGTTTATAATAGGAGGTTCAGGTGAAGTTTGGCTCACAGGGTTTCTTCTATCACCTTCATTAGGTTTCTTTTGTTGGTTCCAATAAGGCTTAGGGCCATAGGGCTGCCTATACCTTTCCGTCTCTTTGCTCTTAGCTAGATCCCTAGTCAGGAGAGTTAAATTCTTCATCATTTCATTGGGATCTTTACTAGGATCTTTCCCCTTCCTAAACTTAGGTTTAGATCTAGAGGAAGAGGCACTGATTAGGTCAAAGAAATTTTGCTTCCCCGTGGAAGCAGCATTTGCTTCAGCCTTTCTAGCTTTGTCTTGTGCCACTTTTAGGTCACTAGGGTCTTTGTCTTTCAAATGGTATCCAAGGTAGCCTTCATATGCATTGAGGTAATGAATTAAGATAGCTTGATCAAGAGGCCTAATGGTACTTGGAATGTTGGCCACTATCTTATCGAAGCAAAGGTTAAACTCATGGGCAGACTCGTTCTCTTTCTTTTTTATTTCAAAAACTTGGTTCAAAAGGAAACACCCATCTAACTTCACTGACCACTCATGCTTGAGTTTATCGGTGAATACATCATATCCATTGATTGATGCTGTGGGCAAACGGTCAAACCATTTGCGAGCATCACCTTCCGAGGATGCAAAGAGACCCCTCATAAACACATCTTCTTCTTCAACCCCATAAGCTTCCATGTGAACCAAGACATTTTCTGTAAGGATTCATCCTTACATGATTATCATATTTGATAATATATATATTTTATAAATGAATTGATGATTTACAGAGATAGTGAGCCATGTTTAAATATGGTTGATAGGCACGTACATGTCTATTAGTAATAGACATGTCGTATGATAACTATTAATTAATAACTAATTAACCTAGTAATGACTAAATAATAAACTAACATTAATTAACAACTGTAATAACCATTTAGGTTTATTACATGTCATCCTTCTCTGAAAAGATTCGACCACGAATCTTCTACGAGCAAGCTGCAGCTGGAATTCTTGCCACGAATAACTGTGCCACGGTTTAGTAGTGCTTGGAATAATTGGTCACATTTCCATTCAAATTTTATCATGCTTATGATTCTGTAGATGAATGCATAATAACTAAGCGGCGCATATTTCGGATCTGCTAATATGATGGTGTTCTTTTGATCTTCTAATTTGGTTTTCTTATATGTAGCGACAACTACTAATAATGTACTTACTTCCTTGTCTAACAAACTTGTCTTTAGTTGTTCCTTGGGATCCATCCCATCTTGAGTTGCGACTATTGGTAGAATGTTCATCTCTTCATTTGACGCAACATCTTCCGGGTTTTGTTTTTCTATGATATCGTGATTAAGGTCATCTTTGACTCTTTTATTTTCATCATTGCCTTCTTCTACAACTTCAACTCTCTCATAATTGTTTTTAATATTGACTTTGTTGACTTCATTGACTTCTACAACATCGTCATTTTCTTTACAATTGACATTGACACTATGATTGGCAATATCATGTTGATCTTTCATATCCTTGTCTTCTACAGCTTCTGATTCATCATCTTTGTCATCGTCTTCCTTATCATGTACTTTGCTCTGACTGGGAATCCCAACATGGTCTCTGGTTTGTCCTTGAGTACCACTGGACAACTTTATAGGATTTTTTACTGGCGCACTAATGCGACTTACTTCCCTACCTTGTAAGAAACCGCAATGAATTTCCGGAAGATGTGCATATTTTTTACTAAGTATCGCATTTTGAGTTTTGACATTGGGATGTCTTTTCTTATCCCCCTTGGTGTCTAATGTCCTAGATCTTTTGTGAGGAGGGATATAAGGAGGCGATCGGCATGGTTTCCCTTCTTTCCTAGGGGTAGTAGCGACCTTATATTCTTCCCTACTTGAATACGTAGGAGTCATAGTAATCCCTTGTTCCTCTTGACTTGGTAACTCAAGAGTCACAATTACTTCTTCTGTCGTGGGTGTAGATCCCAACACTTCTTGACTTGAGAACTCAGAGGTCGTAATAGCTTCTTCCTTTCTGGTCGTAGTCCCTTCTTCTGTCGTGAGTGCCAATGCAGACCCCAGCTCTACTTGACTTGTGAACTCGGGAATCGACATAGCTTGTTCCTTTATGATAGGAGTCCCTTCTTCTGACATGGGTGTAGATGCAGTTTCCAGCTCTTCTTGATCTGGGAATTTGGGAGTCACTGCAGCTTCTTCTTAACGTTGTGTTATCGTCAACTTCAATTCCTTAACTAATTTAATAATGTCTTCATATCTGCTTTTTATTTCTTCATGTTGGTTTCTTTTTATTTCTTTAGCCTCGATCCTTTTTATATCTTCCACTTGAATTCTTTCATCTCTTTGAGGTTTGTGGAATGGGCTAATAATGATTTTATTAAATGATGGGAACATGGTCTTATAGCTATAAAAATCTTCAAATAAATGATGGAGATTTTTAAATTATCTATTGAAGAAATAATAATTATTATTATTAAAAATTAAATAATAGTATTATTATTCATAAAAACAATTTTTATATAGTTTTTGGAGGAAGACAAAATAAAATATTATAATAATTATAATAGTATATTTTGTTGAGAAGGAAAAATTAGGGTTTTTGGTGACAAGAATGGAAATATGGTTGGAGGGGGATGGAGTTGACGGTGTGTGGGGAACACTGGGTGATGAAGGTGGAGAGGAGCCCGAGTGAGAGGATGGAAGGGTTGCGTAATGGGGGATGGAGTGGTGGCTGGTGTGGAGAGCCACGTGGGAGTGTATGATGCACGGTGCATTGGCGCGATGGAAGGGCGACTGTGTAGGGCGAGTGCCAAAGGGAACCGCGTGAATGGAGCAGGCAGGGCATGCAGGAGCGGGAATGGATGGCGGGAGTGGGGAGGGTGTCGGGAAGGAAGGTGTGAAGCGTTGGAGAAGGGCTCAGCAGGGATTGCGGAGCGAGGGGACATGAGGGTAAGTGAGCGTGGGCGTGGAATTGGAAGACGTGGTGGAGTACTGAGGTCGCAGGTGGAAGTGGAGCCGAGAGAGATGGAAGGGTGTAGGAAGAAGGATGGAAGGGCGTGGGTAATGGAAGAAGGGCGGAGGGAGGTAAGGCGCGGGGGAAGGAGTGACCAGAGTAGGTAAGGCGCGGGGGAAGGGGTGTGGATGGATGGAGAGTGGAAGGGAATCGATGGAGTTTAGAGGACGTAGTCAGGGAGATGTGTGGACTGGAGGAGTGGTGCAGGAGCTGGAGGGAAGGAGTGAAGGGAGGGTGTGTGGAGATGGAAGCGCAGAGTGGTGGAGGAGAGTGTGGATGGATTGGGGATATGGGAACGCAGAGATGAGGAGAGTGGAGAACGCAAGACTTGAAGAGTGAGTGGAGGAGCGATTGCAGCGAAGTGGGTGGATGGATGAGCCCGAGGACAATTTGAGAGCAATTTGAGAGCAGAGAGCCAAAAGCTCTGATACCACTTGTAAGGATTCATCCTAACATGATTATCATATTTGATAATATATATATTTTATAAATGAATTGATGATTTACAGAGATAGTGAGCCATGTTTAAATATGGCTGATAGGCACGTACATGTCTATTAGTAATAGACATGTCGTATGATAACTATTAATTAATAACTAATTAACCTAGTAATGACTAAATAGTAAACTAACATTAATTAACAACTGTAATAACCATTTAGGTTTATTACATTTTATATATGGTCCTCAATGGAGGTTGCACAATTTCCATTGAACTTTGGGATCTTTTCAAAATATTTGTTTGGCATATCATGGGGGGCACCTACGACCTGGGAAAAGTCTAAGGGAGAGGCCCTAGCCTTGTTTCCAAAAGCATGAGCGACGGGAGGATTGTTTTGGTTACTGTTCCTAGAGTTAGATTGATTCTGTCCAAACATTGGGTTGACTGGAGTTACCTTAAGATTAGGATTAGGATTAGGAGATGAAGGAGGAACCGAATTGAATAAAGGAGATCCCAAGATACGGTTTGGAGAATTTGAGTTAACAAGTTTCCAAAAGAAATTAGATGATTGGGCTTTAGGATCTCTTTTGTGATAAGTGAGTGGGGTTCCTTCCAGTTGATTTGGATTTGATTTACTTTGAGTGTTGTAAGGATGACTATGAGCTCGCTCCTCAGCGGAGTCACGATTAAGAGTCGCCAGGTAGACTTTTAAACTCTTCTACCAAGATGTATGTCGTTTAAAGTGCAGGGAGAGAGTGAGACAATAATATAGGTATGTCGAACCAAGGTAGGCCTCTACCTTCCTCGACAACGACGCCAAAAATGTTATCACACAACTTGTAGCCGTCCCTAGTGGTATCCCATCCGGGATGGTAGAGGAGATAGACAACTAAAGAGGTGACCCAAGAGATGCCACGGTTTCCAATGCAAGCTAGGAGTCACGATAACCGAGGCACTCTTCACTTTAGATCGAGATGAATCAAGACCAAGGGGGGGACCCTACAACCAGTCAAAGATGATTGGTCCAAAGCAAAGGTTTCTAGGGAAGTGTTAAAGGTGGGTTACTGAAACCAATGCAAGGTTAGGTGGACCTAGAAGTTTAAGTATGGTTGAAAGAGGCTTAGGGGATGACTTATGTTTCAACCAATGAGTGATTTAGGCCACATAATGAGATACAAGGACAAGATATAATACCATGAAATACACAAGTGGGATCCACTTCCTTGGGATATGGAAATGGCTCAGATGGGACCCACAGGGTGAAGTTAGGGGTGCAAATGGTACTAAGGGGTATGTGAAAAGTAGATCTATAGATCTAAGGTGAAAATAGAGATACCCACATATGGGATCTAGTAATTGACACACATCCCAAGGAGTGCGAATTGCCCTATGTGGACTAGTGCCTTTGATGGATGGGCTAGGTGGACTAGTGCCTTTGATGGATGGGCATGTGGAAATGTAGATTGGGACACCTAGGATGCAAATCAAGTGGGATATTCAAGATGTGATGGTTGGATCTTGGTAGATCTAATATTTCATTATGTGACCCAAGTGGACAACAATCCGCAAAATGAGGAATGATACCCCCAAGGCAGAATTTCATAAAGTGAGATACTAGGTAGGGGTTTCAAGGTGTGCTCTTTTCAAATCAAGCGGGATCACAACCACCCATGTCCTAGAAGTGGGCAAACTCAAACACCCAAGGAGTGCGACTTTGCCCAAGGAGGGTTAAAAGCATGGCAATGTGTGTCAAATCAAGTCCAATGGCCACAAAATTATAGATCCAAGTAGTTTAGGCAAGTATCAATGTGGATCTTGAAAATCAAGGGCATCCAATGGCTAGATCTCCATAGATCTGAGATTGAAAATGCATCACCAAATTGACCCAAGTGGGGCACAACCCTCAAAATGAGGAATGGGGCCCGCAAGGCAAAAATCAACAAGGTGAAGCACTAGGGGTAGGTTATCAAGTGAGGAGAGTGTGAATCAAGTGGGATCTCACCTACCCATGTGTTAGATCTAACCCAACTAGATTCTACCTTGGGGTGCGATTTGCCTCAAGAGGGCTATTTTGCCTTGAAAAGTGTGTCAAATGGAACCCAATCACCACCAAACTATAGATCCGAATTGCCGTGGATACTATAGAGGTGGGTTTTCAATATCTTTTCAAAAGCAAGGCTAGATCCAAGTAGATCTAAGAAAAACAAAAATGAGGGTTTTGATTTTAATGTAATTTTGACCAATGAGATGGATAGCAAGCGAAATCAATACGTAACTTGTAGATCTTACCTCAAAAGCTTGCGGCCTCTTAGCATATGGAGAATTCTTGCCCTAGTTACAATTCCAAGCTTGATCCAAGTGTCTTCAACCAATAGCATCCAGACTCTATGAGGAAATATGTCTCATGAAAACCTGCAAATCAAACTACATCAAGTTAGATTTGATCTACAAATCCATAAGATCTAAGCATGTCATATCAAGAAAGCAATCAATGGACAAAGCACAATTGAAAAACTCCCTCTCTTTGAAGTCAATTTGCCCATGGGGGATGTGAGCAACCCCTACAATCTTCCCACAAAGCAATTCGATGAGCTAGCTTGAGCAATTCGGCCTCCCTCTCTTGAAGTCGATTTCACCTGAAAAGCAAACAATGTCTAGAAGCAAGATATCCAAGAACATATGCAAGAGCAACCCAATCAAAGCCAAGAAGTAGATCTCCAAAATATTCTTTTCATTCCAAGTTTTCCAGAGGCCAAAGGTGAGCTATACAATAGGGTGTCTCCTCCTTATATAGGATAATAAAGACCAAAACCTTAGATCTCAAAACCACTTTACAACAAAATGAGTGGTTGAGATTAAAAGATCTCAATACATAATCAATGGCTAATAATGAACCATAACAATATATCACATGGATCACTCAAAAAGGTGATGACGTCATAACTAAATGGTACAAAGTGAGGGTGACGTCATTCTCTAAAGGGGGCAAAATACCATGGGCCCACCTCATATGACTAGGACATGACTCATAAAGCACATGGTGGGGCTAGGAGGCATCAATCCTTACTAGCTCATCCCCATGGCACAATAAAATAATATAATATGTCCAAGATAAATATAAATGATCAAATCTGTCCTCAAAATCTGTGACAGACAAGCAGTAAAAGGCCTCCTATGGCCTCTGTGGCTTCACCCAAGTGACGAAAACTAGCTGGAGGATAGGGGGTTCACCCTGGAAGACCTCTGTAAAAACCAAGTGCCAAAACCTTGCCTCAATTGCCCAAATCGAATTCCTCAGTGACCCTTTTATCCCATTTTTTAACTGCCCCGGTAATTGTGAAAGTGCCAAAATTGCCTCCCAGGCATCTGCGCTGTCCAACTGAGCCCTCCAGGCTCTCCAGAAGGGGGGATAAATGGTAATAACAAGTGGCTTGACCATCCCCTCATACAGCGCCCTAGGTGAACTGGCCTCTCATTGCCCCTGCTGCTTAGGCTGGGAAATCAACCCCAAATCTGGTCAACAAGTGTAAAACTACATCTATCACTGTCAGAAGTGCCCGGAACTGAAAGATAAGTGTCTCATTGGATCCAGAAGACCCAAATCTACTAGGAATGTGTACTCATACACCATGGGTTGCCCTGATGGGCTAGCTGTAGGGTCCACCATATATGGACAGTGTATAATCTGATGATCTGAAGTAATAATAAAACCTGCTGAACTGCATCAATCATCATCTGAATCATATGTTCATCATATAGCATCATCATCAAGAGTATGTGGGACCATCCATCATCATCAATAGGTATATATATGGCCCACATCATCACGGATCCCAAGAAATGACCATAGTCAAACTGGGTTTGACTAGGTCAATATACAACCAAGGATAAATCATTTCAATAGACTAAGACATGTTCCTCTAATCATACTCACAGCTTAACTTAAAGTATAGCATCCATTCAGTGGCATTAATCATGTTAGCATATTCCTTTGTTATTTATAATTACTTGCACAATAGTTTAAATGACAAACTCACCCATTGGACATGGTCAAACTGCTAGCGAAGGATGAGGGCTAGGAACAAGGTTGGGCAAAGGGGGTGACTTGTCTAAACTCAACTAAAAGATACTTTGGACTGGGAGAGAGGGGAAACTACAAACTCTGTGCTGGACAAAATAACACAGGGGATGGCTGTGCCTTACAAATGGGTAAGTTGTTTAGAGAGTGCTTATTCAACTTAGGGATCATGTCTACATCAAGTTGATCCAAGTTCATTAGGATCATTCAATTTCATTTCATGGCCTTTTTGGCCTACATAACCCTTCGGATCTCAGGTGTGCTGATAAGCACAACTAATTGCAGCTTGCATCCAGGGCATGTTTACATATACATATAAGGTCAACAATTGTTTAGATATAGCATTTAAGAACCATTGCTTTTTTGGACCTTTCTTATACTCTTCGAGGAGTATTTTTAGTAGTTCATCGCTGTTGCCCTTTTTAGTTTCCATGGGCGAATCTTTGTAAGTTTCCATAAGTAGTACATGATCTTTCAGTTTTAGCCAACAACATCTCAAGTGACTAGGGGGAGTTCAAGCCAATGCCAAACATCGGGACAACTGACCAGAAGGATTTAGGCCTACAATCCAACTCACCAAAGGCAAGTTTTGTCACCAACTTAGAGCCGAGACACTAAACATGCAGGGATGTGGTCCAAACACATAGGTAGAAAAAGGGGAAGTCCTCAATACCAGAAAGTCAAGTAAGATAGGTCAAGGGTCAAAGCCAAATCAGGAAAGTCATGGATGGATGGAGTCAAGTGAAGGTGGAGCCTAAACTAGCATACAACTAGTGTCAAGAAAGACCATATCTATGTAAGGTGGTAAACCAGTGAGTTTTGCCAAACAACCTAAATGTGCAAGTAACTGTCCATTTTATAGTTCATCATCAAGATAGTCCATTTTAAATTTTACACATTTTGCCACATCATGGATTATATACCAAGCCAATGCTATGAACATTACTAAAGCAACAAGATAATAATCCACAGTCAATGATAAAACATCCACAGGTCATACAACATCTTCACAAGAATAATCATCATATGTCATCCGAAACACTGCTGCAATACGTCTCTAGGCACTGAACTGAAACTGTATGGGATAAAGGGTCACATCGGTCATCAAATCTGAACTCTCAAGGCTCAGCCTTGACACAAGGTCTAACATAAGTCTGAATAATATACTGCTTTGATCATGAGTGATCTCAAAATATACAATCATCATAGCCAAGCTCTGAATAATGGAAGCTCTGGAATGTGCAGATATCTGCTAAGCAAGAATAGTAGCCCTGCTACTATGGTGTGATAACAAAACCCATGATACTATTACTGTATGTGGATGACTTATTTCTGACTGGAGAAGACAAGCCTATTGTTGAATGTAAGAAGAAGCTTGGAGCAGAATTTGAGATGAAAGACCTTGGCAAGATGTACTACTTTCTAGGTCTTGAGGTATGGCAGTTTCCAGATGAGAATTTTCTGAGTCAAGGAAAATACACAGTAGAGATCCTAAAGAGATTTGGGATGTTGGATTGCAAGGCCATGAACACTCCGATGGTGACAAATTTGAAGCTTCTGAGTGATGCTTCTTCAAAGAAGGTGGATGTCACTATGTATAGACAAATTATTGGGTCATTGATGTATTTGACCAATACTCGTCCATATATATGTTTTGCGGTAAACACCTTGAGTCAGTATATGGTGGAACCCAGGAATGTTCACTTGATTGCAGCAAAACATGTGATGTGATATCTGAAGGGTACATTGGATTATGGACTCAGATATGCCTCAGATAATGAGTTTAGACTGTATGGGTACACAAACACAGATTGGGCTGGAAGTGCTGAAGACAGAAAGAGCACATTAGGATGTTGTTTTAGTTTGGGACAAGGTGTGATCTCATGGCTCAGTAGAAAGCAACCCTATGTTGCACTCAGTACAGCGGAAGCTTAATATGTTGCAGCTTGTTCAGCTTGTGGTGAAGTAGTGTGGCTTCGCAAGATGTTGACAGGATTGTTCGATGTAGAGATTGATGCTACGGAGATACTCTGTGACAACCAGAGTTACATCAAGTTGACAGAAAATCTTGTGTTTCATGATAGATCGAAGCACATCGAGATTAAGTTCCACTATATCCGGGATATGGTGCAGAGGGGAGCTGTGAAGCTCGAGTATGTTCCTACAGAGGAACAAGTTGCTGATGTGCTGACTAAGCCTCTGGCTCATGTGAAGTTTGAGTACTTTCGAGACAAGCTTGGTGTGGTCCAGAGGGACCCCTCTAGGAAGAGAGATTGATGATGCCTATCCGAAAGGATAGATGCCTGTCGAGGAGGGACGGAAGATCAGTACCTGCTGACTGATAGAGTTCCTATCCGAAAGGATAGATGCCTGTCCATAGGGATGGATGCCTCTCCAAGGGTGAGGGAAGATCGGTACTGGCTGACTGATGGTTGTAGCTCTCACGAGCTGATGCCTGTCCTGAGGGATGGATGCCTCTCCAAGGGTGAGGGAAGATCAGTACTGGCTGATTAATGGTTCCAGCTCTCACGAGCAGATGCCTGTCCGGAGGGATGCATGCCTCTCCAAGGGTGAGGGAAGATCAGTATTGGTTGACTAATGGTTCTAGCTCTCACGAGCTGATGCCTGTCCGGAGGGATGGATGCCTCTCCAAGGGTGAGGGAAGATCAGTACTGGCTGACTAATGGTTCCAGCTCTCACGAGCTGATGGCTGTCCGGAGGGATGGATGCCTCTCCAAGGGTGAGGGAAGATCAGTACTGGCTGACTGATGGTTCCAGCTCTCACGAGCTGATGCCTCTCCAAGGGTGAGGGAAGATCAGTACTGGCTAATTGATGGTTCCATCTCTCACGAGCTGATGCCTTTCCAAGGGTGAGGGAAGATCAGTACTCGCTGACTGATAGTATCAGTACTTGTTACTGATTGTTATAGCTGGTGTTCCAGCTGATGGTGCTGTTATCACACAACTTGTAGTTGTCCCTAGTGGTATCCCATCCGAGATGGTAGAGGAGATGGACAACTAAAGAGGTGACCCAAGAGATGCCACGGTTCCCAATGCAAGGAGGGAGTCACGTCAACCGAGGCACTCTTCGCTTTAGATCTAGATGAATCAAGACCTAGGGGGAGACCCTATTACCAATCAAAGATGATTGGACCCAAACAAAGGTTCCTAGGGATAAGTAAATGATGAGTTACGGAAACCAATGCAAGGTTAAGTGGACCTAGAAGTTAAAGTATGTTTGATGATGGTTTGAGAGATGATTAGTGTTTCAACCAATATATGATTTAGGCCACATGATTAGTTATAATGACAAGATCTAGTACCATGTGTTACACAAGTGGGACCTACTTTCTTGGGATATGTGAATGGTTCAAATGGGACCCACAAAGTGAAATTAAGGGATGCAAATTGGTACAAGTGGATATGTAGTGAGTAGATCTATGGATCTAAATTGAAATTAGGAATACCCACATATGGGATCTAAGGTTTGACTAGTGCCTTGTTGGATGGGTTAATGGAGTCAAAAGATATGTCAAAGTGTAGATTGGGACACCTAGTATGCAAATCAAGTGGGCTAATTGGGATATGATGGTTGGATTTTACTAGATCTAGGGTTTCATGATATGACCCAAGTGGACCACAATCCCTTAAAATAAGGAATGCTACCCCCAAGGCAGATCGTCACAAAATGATACTCTAGACCTAGGTTTCAAGGTATGCTCGTTCCAAATCCACCAAAATCTCAACTACCCACGTCCTCAAAGTGGGCAAACTCAATCACCCAAGGAAGTGCGACCTTGCTCAAGGAGGGCTAAAAGATGGGAAAGGTGTGTCAAAACAAGTCCAATGGCCACCAAATTGTAGATCCTAGTAGTTTAGGCAATGATCTATTTGGATCTAGAAAATCAAGACAATCCAAGGGTTAGATCTTACTAGATCTGAGTTTTAAGGTGCCAAGTAGTCCAAAATGGGGTTTTAATCCCTTGAAATGTGGAATGATGCCCACAAGGTAGAAATCACCCAAGTAAGAGTCTAGGGGTAGGTTATCAAGTATGTAGATTGCAAATCAAGTGGGATCTCACCTACCCATATGCTAGATCTAACCAAATAAGCCTCACCCAAGGAAGTGCGATTTGCCTCAAGAGAGTTATATTGCCTTGAAAAGTGTGTAAATTTTAACCCAATCACCACCAAACTCTAGATCCAACTAGGGGTGGATGCTATAGAGGTGGGTTCTTAAGATCTTTTGAAAAGCAAGGCTAGATCTAAGTAGATCTAAGAAAAACCAAAATTGGGGTTTTGATTAATTAGGGTTTGTGACCAATGAAAAGAGAATGGATGGAAAGAGGCACATACCTTGTAGATCTTACCTCAATTGCTTATGGCCACCTTGCAAATTGATAGCATTCTCCTATGTGTATATTCAAGAGTGAGATCTAAGAGCTCCAACCAAAACATCCTCCTCCAAGATAGCCAAATCGTCCTCCTCCTACAAGACAAGATCACATGAAACAAGCCAAGTAAGATGATTATGAAAATGATGGAAAGATGTAATAGAAAGCATCAACTATGTCACAAAGATACAATAATGATACTCCCTTTCACCAAGATCAACCCAAGAGAGACTATGTGGATCCCTCCAACAATAACCCTCAAGAAATCGCCCTCCTCTCCACTAATTCGACTTTCCTCCAAGAAAACTAGTAGAAGCACCAAAATCCACAATGATACATAGAAGAGATACTGTATACTCAAGATGCAAGAGAATCGACAAGACAAGAGAGATATGCTCCACAAAGAAGTGTTCTATTCCAATATTCCAGAGCTCCAAAGGTGAGCTATACAATAGGGGGTCTCCTCCTTATATAGGATAATAAAGACCAAAACCCTATACCACTTTAAAATACTACATCAAATGAGTGGTTGAGATTAAAAGATCTTATCATACAATCAATGGCTAAGATGAACCATAATAACATAACACATGGATCACTCATAAAGCGATGACGTCATAGTCTAAAAATAATCATGGAGGGTGACGTCATCCACTAGAGGGGGTAAAAGTACCAAAGCCCAACTCATAATGACTAGGACATGACATATGGAGCACATGGTGGGGCTAGGAGGCATCAATCCTTACTAGCTCTTCCCCAAGGCACAATAAAATAATAAAATATGTCCAAGATAATATAAATGACCCAATCTGTCCTCAAAATCTATGACAGACAAACAGTAAAAGACCTCCTGTGATCGCTGTGGGCCTACCCACATGGTGAAAATTGGCTAGAAGATAGTGGGATCACCCTGGAAGACCTTTGTGAAAACCAAGTGCCAAAACCTTGCCTCAATTGCCCAAATCGAATTCCTCAGTGACCACTTTATCCCATTTTTTAACTGCCCCGGTAACTGTGAAAGTGCCAAAACTGCCTCCCATGCTTCTGCGCTGTCCAACTGAGCCCACCAGGCTCTCCAGAAGAGGGGTAAATGGTAAAAACAAGTGGTTGGACCACCCCCTCCTCATACAACGCCCTAGGTGAACTGGCCTCTCATGGCCCCTACTGCTCAGGCTGGGAAATCAGCCCCAAATCTGGTCAACAAGTGTGAAACTGCATCAATCACTTTCAGAAGTGCCTGAAACTGAAAGATAAGTGTCTCATTGGATCCAGAAGACCCAAATCCACTAGGAATGTATACTCATACACCATGGGTTGCCCTAATGGGCCAGCTGTAGGGTTCACCATATATGGACAGTGTATAATTTGATGATCTGGAGTAATAAATAAAATTGCTGAACTGCATCAATTATCATCTGAACCATATGTCCATCATATGACATCATCATTAAGTATGTGGGACCATCAATCATCATCAATAGGTATATATGTATGGTCCACATCATCACGGATCCCAAGAAATGACCATAGTCAAACTAGGTTTGACTAGGTCCATATATAACCAAGGAAAAATCATATTAGTAGACTAAGACATGTTCCTCTAATCATTCTCACAGCTTAGCTCAAAGTATAACATCCATTCAGTGGCACTAATCAAGTTAGCATATTCCTTTGTTATTTGTAATTACTTGCAACAATAGTTCAAATGACAAACTCACCCATTGGACATGGTCAAACTGCTAGTGAAGGATGAAGGCTAGGAACAAGGTTGGGCCAAGGGGTTGACTTGTCTAACTCAACTCAAAAATACTTTGGACTGGGAGAGGGGGAAAGCTACAAACTATGTGCTGGACAAAATAACATGGGGAATGGTTGTGCCTCACAAATGGATAAGTTGTTTAGAGAGTGCTTATTCAACTTAGGCATCATGTCTACATCAAGTTGATCCAGGTTCATTAGGATCATTCAATTTCATTTCATGGCCTTTTTGGCCTACATAACCCTTTGGATCTCAGGTGTGCGGATAAGCACAACTAGTTGCAGCTTGCATCCAGGGCATGTTTTCATATACATATAAGGTCAGCAATTGTTTAGATATAGATTTTAAGAACCATTGCTTTTTGGACCTTTCTTATACTCTTCAAGGAGTATTTTTAGCAGTTCATCGCTCTTGCCCTTTTTAGTTTCCATGGGCGAATTTATAAGTTTCCATAAGTAGTACATGAGCTTTCAGTTTTAGCCAACAACATCTCAAGTGACTAGGGGGAGTTTGAGCCAATGCCAAACATCGGGACAACCGACCAGAATGATTTAGGCCTACAATCCAACTCACCAAAGGCAAGTTTTGTCACCAACTTAGAGCCGAGACACTGAACATACAGGGATGCGGTCCAAACACAGAGGTAGAAAAATGGGGAAGCCCTCAGTATCAGAAAGTCAAATGAGGCAGGTCAAGGTTTAAAGTCAAATAGGGAAAGTCATGTATGGATGGAGTCAAGTGAATATGGAGCCTAAACTAGCAGACAACTGGTGTCAAGAAAGACCATATCTATGTAAGGTGGTAAGCCAGTGGGTTTTGTCAAATAACCTAAATGTGAAAATAAATGTCCATTTTATAATTTACAGTTCATTTTAAACAATTTGCCACATCAGGAATAATATACCAAGCAGATACTATGAACATGACTAAATCAACAAGATAATAATCCACAGTCAATGATATAACATCCATAGGTCATATAACATCATTACAATAATAATCATCATATATCATTTGAAACACTGCTGCAATACATCTCTAAGCATTGAACTGAAACTGTATGGGATAAAAGGTCACATCGGTCATCAAATCTGAACTCTCAAGGCTCAGCCTTCACACAAGGTCTAACATAAGTCTGAATAATACACTGCTCTGATCATGAGTGATCTCAAAATATACAATCGTCATAGCCAAGCTCTGAATAATGGAAGCTCTGAAATGTGCAGATATCTGCTAAGCAAGAATAGTAGCCCTGCTACTATGGTGTGATAACATGTGCTACTGATGAGGATGTTCCAGCAGATGGTGTTCCAGCTGACGATGATGTTGTTCCAGCTGATGGTGCTACTGATGAGGATGTTCCAACAGATGGTGTTCCAGCTGACGAGGTTGCTGACACCAGAAGATGTTCCAATTGATGATGTTGCTGATGAGGATGCTCCAGTAGAAGATGTTCCGGTTGACGAAGTTGCTGTTCCAGTAGATGATGTACCAGCATGATGCCCCAAGACAAATGATGATCCAAAGCCTTCCAACGACATATAGAAGTTCACAAGTCAGTTGTGCAGATGTTGTTACCCGCAGAATACCTTCCTAGTTAAAAGGGAGTGTTAAAATAATGTAACTGCGAAAGATATTCTATTTATATTATTGTATTCCTCCTACGGGAGTTGATGGTCATGTAATTAATAATGTAAAGGTCATTGAAAGAATCAATGTAAACCCTAGGACATGTGTCGGCTCAGAAAAGCCCATAAAAGATTATTATATTATGTAATTGACCAGTCAAGTAGAGAAGTCAGCCCTGTTGGGGAAATTGTCACCCCAACGGAAGAATATAAATAAGAGGCACCTCTCTCTCTTCTATTCACTAATTCACTCAAGCAAGTTCGCATCGGTGAAGAAGAGAGGTGTGCACAAGTGGAGGAGTAGCTGTTTTAGTATTGGGTTTATCTTGTACTTTGTGAATTCTATATTGAGGAAGTCTTTGCTGGGTTTTCTACCCCAAGAGGGTTTCCCAGGATAAATTGTGTCTCTTGTCTTTTATGCTGTGCTTGTTTATCTTTCAGTAATTGTTTATATGCTATATGCTGCTCATGTAAAAACTAACAGAAACACTGTAGTTGCATTGATTGTATTGCAGTGTCAAATTGCTTTTCACTTCAATATATGTCAAAGTTGCGATGGAATTAAGGGAAAGAGTAAATTAATTGTAGAGAGAACTGTCGCACATATGAGTTGAGGACTTTCAATAAAAGAATCAGGACATCCAAATAAACCTTAAAATTCAACATAATACATATGGCTATGGTTAAATCAAGGAGCTGACATCACCACATGCACTTCGATCAAAAAGCTTCAAGCACTTCGACCATCACATGTTACACTAGTAAGGCAAAAAAGCATCACATTGTGTCCCATTGATGAAGGATCACATGTTACACTAGTAAGGCAAAAAAGCATCACATTGTGTCCCATTGATGAAGGATCACATGTTACACTAGTAAGGCAAAATATAACAATGAGTAGAAAAAAATTGGCCTCCATAGAAAGCTAGGAAATAGTCCATCTTATTCAAGTATGCCAAGGGTTTGGAGAGGGTCAGACTTCAACATTATCCATGATTCCCTTCAAACCTTATCATAAATACATCATTCTACCATTCGTCAATCAAGCTCAGTTGGGCTTTCATGTGCATGCTGTAGCAATCAGCTAGCTTCTACCATTCCTCCAATTCTCCCAAGGTAAACCATTACCTTAAGGCTTAGACCAAATGTTAGAAGATCAAAGCTTAGACCAAAACCACCTCCTAGTCGAGGTACCATAGCGAGCTTAGATCAAGAGTGTAGGCTAATAATGCACTCACCAACAATAATGAAATGCTCTAATTGGTTGAATAAATTTGAGTGTAGCCTTTGAGCAATTGAGATTGAACAAACATCCTATGCATAGAGATAATAATGGCAATTGGGCAAGGAGGATGGCAAGTGGGATGCCTGCACCTTTACAACACTGGAGTTAAGGATTCTAGGGAGGTGCTTCCTTGTCTTGAGACGAAGGATTAGAAAAACCTTGTCACGTAGATTGGCTAAAAGAAAACAAGGTCAAACTAGATAACAATAACATGAGAGAGCCAGAAAAGCAACAAATGTAACAGAAGATTCAAGTCATAGCTTCATGTCCATTCTCAACACCTTATTTACTTGCACTGGATAGGATTCTTCCATTCTGCTACTCCAAACAATAATGTGACTTCTAACAGTTAATTTCGGCATAGGGATAAATGAGCTCTTTCTGATCCTTGCACTGGGTTAAGATCCATCATTGTGGGTGTTGGTTGCGGTTGATTTTCCACACATATTTTCCCTCCTGTACCCATGATAGAGGTGACCACTAATAACGGCCATTTGTGCAAGCCTCCTTGCTTATAATGTTGTAAGGACCCTTGTTGTGGAAGGTTGATTTTTTTTCTAAATGTCTACTAGTGAATGTGGTTGATGATTTTTTACAAAGACTTGATGGCTTCACTCTACTTTCCCACTATGAGGTCTTTGGGTCCTTATAACTACTTATGGCGTACTGTTGGTGTAGTATAATTGAGGACCACTGTCAATACCTGGGAAGAATGGTGTTTGAAGAGCTACCATTGTAAACTTGTGGAACTGCTGCACTAATTTGAAGTGGAATAACTCCAGATTTATACTCATATATGTTAACATACACAAGACTCAGTATTTAAGATGCAACCATGATATATTTCAGACTTCAAACCGCAGTTGGTATTAACCACAAATATGCTCCTCAATCATTCATATTCAGATCTGATATACAATGGTTATAAAGTCCTGTAGGTGGCTATCCTGAAGCTGTTCACCGTTACTAGATGTAAATGATAAATACTAACAAAATAAATTCAATACCAAGTGTACTTTTATCGCATATATAGTAGCCGGGCTACCATACATTATTTTTCTGATTCCAGTACACTATTCAGCCAGTTCCCTTGCATTGAGATGCTGAGATGAGCATCTACTATGGATCATCATCAGATTTTGGACAACAGTTTTATTCCCCATGCCATGACTGAGTTTCAGAACACTCAGAGAGATGACCGATGTAGCTATTTAGCCATTTATACAAAGCAGTTAGTAGTGCCCAGAGTTGCAGTAGCAGTTTCAGAGGACAGATGATGGTTCAGATGATGAGCATTCAGGTATATGACTCAACAGGTATATTATGGTGTTGTGGTTATGTTGCTTTTATTTCCATTCTCTTAGCATGTTTTAGCATTTAGTATCATGATCTGGCGATCATATAGATATGTGGACCTGGTTGTATTATATATATATCATATTTGTCCCTACTCAGACTTAGAGGTTCTTGGCCTATACTCATTGGTTTTACCCTCCCTAGGGAGAATAGAGGTGATCATTCCCGCCATACTTTGGCTTGCTAGTGTTGGTTTCACTATTCACTGTCTTCATCCATCCATGGCTTACCCAGTTTGTTCATTACTCTGACTTACTACTTGACTAGTGGCATGGAGGACCTTTTCCCCACTGTAGCCTCTATATTGGATAATGTCATGTCCCAAATTTGGCATTGGGTCACAATGGCCTAATCACATTGGCCCTATTCATTAAAGTTTGTCAAATTGATGCTAAAGGTCAAATAATTGCCAAGGAGGAAAATTACTAGTTTCCTAGGTTTGGGGTGGAAGCTTTGGGATTTGGAATAATGGGGATAATAAATGATGTTTGAACATTAGAATGGCATAAATATTTAATAAAGGAGCTAAATAAATATATACAAGTGATATTCAAAGTGGCATTTGATCATGAAGACACATGGAGGAAGTGGGACCCACATATGGCTAGATTTTCCCACTACACTTGGCATCATTCTCTCACCAATTCGAATTCAAGGTGAATGGTAACATACCTGGGGAAGTCCAAAAGGTATTATTCATGGCATGACTCATCCAAGGTCGAAATATAGAGGAAGAGGAACTCCCATGGAAGAGGAAGAGGCAATTTGGAGCTAGTGAGACACTTGGGCTAGATTCCCTAGCTCTATGACAACAATGATGAAGATGCTATGACACCTATGACACAAATCAGACTTGAAGGCTGACATATGACATATATGACATGTCAGGGCTATAAATAGACTCCAAGAGGATGCTCAAGGGTGTTAGGGCAGCTAAGATGCTTCCACATGTGATTTGGTGGAAATGGGAGACTAGGAATTGTTGTACAAGTGACGTTCTTTGGAATCTCTTCTCAACTTGAGTTGGCATGAGTCTCTTGGAAGGAATTCGACCCATGGAGGACATTAGAACTTTATAAATGTCAATAACAAAGAATGAAACCAGCTTTTGATGATTTGAGAAATTCGCAATTGCATTTGTGAAGAGGGAGAGCTAGTGGATGACTAGTTTCTTGCCTCAGCCAATTTCGAGGGTGAAAGATTCCCATCCAAGTTGGTAATTGGAAAGGCCATTCAGACCTTTCATTTGGAGCTTTAATGGAGTCTTTATTTGTAGGTGTAAGCTACAGGGCAGCTCATGGTTTCTTCTATTGCGGCTCACTCCTTCAAACATTTCCAGTTTTGATGGCATATTCTTGATCCTTGAGGGAGGGCGTTTTTGGTGAGCTATTGTATTCTTTGGGGGACCTTATAATGCCCCATTTCTTTTGTAATATGATGTAAATACTCTGTTCTTCATCTCCAAAAAGTTTCAGGTCGAAATTCTGGGTAGATATGTGTAAATCTCATTTTTAATGGAAGAATAGTGCCATTTCCCCACTACCTTGTTGTGAACCAATGTAATGCTGATGATTTCGAATGAATGGATGATTCTCTGATACATTTGTGATTAATATACTGCCATGGATGTATTTTACAAGTTTCATGTACTGTACTTGAGCATTTGAAGTATTTTTACTCAGTTTAATTGCATTGGGAGAAGAAATAGTGTTATTCCCCAAGGGTCGAATGGGTGATTTTTGCAGCTGAATGGAAGAGGGTTGGAACAGATATAATAATCAATTAATGGTGCATATGAGACCATAATTACATTATTAATACATTCCCTACCTCTTTTCAGAAATTTGAGTGTGTTTGGAGGCATTTGGGTAGCCGTTTTCAGTACTTACCCCAAGGGGATTTGAACCCCAAATTACTAGTAAAATTGCATACTTGGTCCAGAATCTTAAGAGAGTTTGCAGAGGTCTTTTGGTGGCCATATCTCATCCCTGAACATCATATTCAAGTCCTAATATCATTCATACACCTTCCTTGAAGATTTGAAGGCATTTGGAGTCAATTTGAGACCTAGAGACCAATACTAGTCAAAGGGAAATTACTAGTAAAGTTTCCTACATTGGCCAGAATTGAAAGAGGATTTGCAGAAGTATTTTAAAGGTCCAAAAGCATCCCTGAAACACATATTTATGTTCTAATATCATCCATATACCTTATCAGAAGATTTGGGAGCAATTTGGGGACCTAGAGCTCAAAACTAATCAAAGGTCTAAATTGGGGAAAAAGTGAAAAAATTGTAATTTTAATAAAATTCCTAAAAAATTGTGTCTCGGCTCTGAGTTGGTGACAAAACTTACCTATGGTGAGTTGGATTTCCTTGTGAATTCCCCCCTAGTCACTAAAGATGTTGGCTAAACCTGAAACTTTAGTGCTGCCATTAATGCAAAGTCTGGAAATGAAATGTCATATCTTGTATGAAAAGCCCATTCATGCAATGTGTTCCTAAACACACATGAATGAAAGGCAAGCCAAATGAAAATGACTATGAAATATCAAATGTTATATCTTTTGTGATATGTAAATACCTAGGTAAACAAGTTGTCTATGACACACCTAGAAGTGCTCAAGTAAACAAGTGCCTTAAAAACACACCTGCAGCAAGAAGCCTAAGTAAATGTAAATCTATGCAATGTGTTAGTAAACACACATAGATCAAAGGCTATGGAAACTCTAGGCCCAAAAAGCAATGGAACTTAAATGCTATATCAAAAAGATTGCTGGCCTCATTTGTATTATGGATTGTGTGCATTTGTGTAAGGTGAATAAACACTCTTTGAACAATTTATCCATTTGTGAGACACCGCCATTCCCTATGTTGTTGCTTGTCCACTATATGCTATGGTGTGTATTCCCTTTTCCATTTCCAAAGTGTCACAGTGTTAAGTCAGTAAGTCATCCTTTGACCTAGCCCTTTGTTTCTTAGCCTTCACCCTTCACTAGCAAATTGATCACAACTATGAAGTGAGTATGACCTTGAAAGTCCTGTCTGAGTAATAAATAATAATTATGACTTATTATATTTGGATTTAGATCGCCAGTAATGATTACTTCTTGTTATAATTGCTAATTGAATGGATTGTAAAGCATGTCTTAACCTTGGACACCTTGCAGCAGCTTGATGACAGTTTGAGTTATATTTTGGTCATCTTGACTTGGTCAAACCTCAGTTTGACCAAAAGTCAACCATAGGACATGAGGTGGCAGACCTCAAATGTTACAGATAGATGATATATGGTCTGGTACAGGTCACCATGGTGGGCTTATGTAGTGGTTTCAGGCTTATGATGATGATTTGTGTTTTTCAACACTTTTACAGATTATTATTATTTGGTCTACCGGATATGAGGAGTATTTATTTTGGACCATGCAGAGGTTTATATGGTGTATGAGTACACATCTTATATGGATTTGGACCTTCTGAGTCTAGTGAGACAGTGTGTTTTCAGTTCCGGGTAGTTACAGTGATGATTGAGCCTCAGTTGGCTATCCTAGTGCAGTTTTGGTCTGTCAGAGGCCCTGTCAGAGCAGTGATGAGATTTACTTGGTTCACCTAGGGTGCTGTGCATGGAGGGGGTGGTCTAGCCACTTGTTATTACCATATTAGCCCCTCCCAGACTCATTGGTGAGCTCACCTTGATAGCGCAGGCACTCTAGGAGGCAGTTTGGGTAGTTTCACGTTTCCCGAGGCAGTCCAGAAATGGTAAAAATGGCTATAAAGGAATTTGAGTTGCGCTACTGTGGCAATGTTATGGCATGGGATGATCAGTGATGATGAGTGGGATGTCTTCCACACCTTCTCCAGCAGTTTCACCTTCATCGGGACCCACATCCATCACTTATGGCACTTTCTGATGATTTTTGGAGCCTCCTAAGGCTCACGATTTGTCCATAGAGGCATGATTTGGTACTTTGATGATTATTTTATTGATATTGTGCTATGGGGATTGACCAAGGGTGTCTAAAATTACCCCTTAGATCCATCATAAGCTAGATCCATTATTTTGTCATCATGATTTGGTGGATCCCCTCTTCTAGGGTGAGTTTGTCCACTTATTGTTATATTTTATTATTGATCCATGTATTGTATTGTTGAGCTCATCTCAACCATTGATTAGATCCTTTGATCTTTTAATCTTAGCCACTCATTCAAAAAGTGGTTAGATTGTGGACTCTCTCCCTCCTATTTAAAGGAGAGAGCTTCTCATTGTAAAGGGACTCTTGGCTCTGGATTATTGGAATAGAGAATTATTATTGCATCTATCTGTTGTGTTGTGGTGAATGCTTTTGGAGTTCGTTCGTTGATTCTTCCTTTGCACTGGGTTCTTGAAGATTTTGTCTTGCTATATTTTTGTACCACGTTTTTGCATTTACAGGTGGAGGCCGATTTGGTTTGAGCAGGACATATTGGTAGGGGAGGACCCTCCCTACTTCTTCTTTGGATCTCTTCGTTGGTAACAGGGAGTATTACTGTCCCAGGACCTTCTATTTCATGTTATCATTGCATTTTACTTGTATTTCCTCCATACTTGATCTCACTGATTGAATCGCTTTCCTTGGTTTGACAGGTAGAGGAGGTTGCACTTGTGGGCTAGGGCATCATTTTAGCAAGCAAATTCAACAATTTCTCATTTGATCTCTGCGGGAGTCTTCCTCAACAACAAGGCATCTCATCTCATCACTCAGGTATGATCTCAAGGTAATTTCTCTTTCCATGATCTATCCATTTGTCTAAATGCTTCAAACCCTTACTATTTCAAAACCCTCATTTTACAATTTTTCAGATCTAGCTTGATCCACTTGGCTTTTGGGTATATAATTTAAAACCCACCTCTATAGCATCCACGGCAATTCGGATTTATAGTTTGGTGAGGATTGGCCTTCATTTGACCCACTTCCCAAGGCAAAGAAGCTTCTCCAAGGGAGGTCGCACTTCCTGGGAGAGGTGAATTTTTAGGGATCTAGCACCTGGGTAGGTGAGATTCCACTTGATCTGTAATCTACACATTCAATAACTTACCCCTAGTGTGTCACTTCAGTGATTTTGACCTTGTGGGCCCCATTCCTCATTTTGAGGGTTGTGCCCCACTTGTGTCACTTTGTGGCATACTTAATCTTAGATCTACTGAGATCTAGCCATTGGATGACCCTAATCTTTTAGATCCACCTGCCTCAACACTTCAACATTCCAGATCTGTAATTTGGTGGACATCTGACTCCATTTGGCCCATTTCCCAAGGCACTGATCTTTCTCCAAGCCCATTCGACTTTCCTGGTTTGTTGGGTTAGCTTGTGGTTTGATCCCTGTTTTGGTTGCTTGAACCCCTTGACATTGTCATATCACTAAATCAAGCTCATCTCTGGTACTGGTTAGCCCCAATTCAGTCCTTAACTACCCCACATTGGACATGGTTCCCAAGGCAGTGGATTCTCTCATAATTGACTAGTACCCTAATCCTGGATCTTATTTCAAACATCATAAGTCACTCTTCCACCCATAATGGACCCAAGCTACATTGTTTAAACCCCTTGATCCAAAATATTATTCATCTTGTGACTTCTTCCATAGATCTAGGGTTCACCATACAGCTTGCGTACATCAACTATACTTGACTTGATTTGGTGTTTTGGTTTGATCTCTCCTGTCGGGAGTAGATCTGGGTCTCCCCCTTGTTGTCTTGGGCTAGATAACATAAAGTTGAAGATTGCCTCGATTGGCGTGGAAACCATCCATTGGGAGTCGAGGCCATCTTGGTTGCACCTCTTTGGTTGCCCATCCTTTCTGCCATCCATCTTGGATGCATCTCTAGGGGCAACTACAAGTTTAATGATAACATGTACCTTAAATCCCAGATGGCTGTTGATGACTTTAAGCAATGGCAGCAGTGAATATAAATTAAATATCAGACTTCATCTTGACTGAGTGTTGACTGGAAAAGTGAATGGCAGCTGCAAGCTCGGTCCAAATGCAATTAACAGTGATGAAATAACTCCTAGAGAAGATTGATGGCGTAGCTATGTGTGAAGGCTCACTTCTATAGAGACTGCGTCCTCTTCCAAAAACTGAGAGCGTCCTCTCTCTTTTACTGTGGCTGCGCCCTTCCTCTAGTGACTCCTTGTGTCCTCCTTAAATATTCATACACAGTGATGGACCCTTCTCTTGTTCATATGGGGATAATAAACTGTAAGTTGTAAGCTGTTGCACCCTCCACGGAGATGGCTGTAAGTTACAAAAATGCGCCCTCCTATAAACAGTGACAATCTTCGGCACAAATGTGCCCTCAAACAAAAAGATGAGACTCTCTTTTATACTCGACAAGCTGGGAGTGCCACTCTCCACAAGTGTGCCCCTCTTCTAACCTCTGTAATCTCAACTCAAAACCAAAAATTTGAAGATGAAATTACAATCACAAATCTCGGCAATGAAGCACAAATGAGAAATTGGAGTGATCTCTCCTTCCAATAGCTAGGGTGGGTTTGTCTCACCACCGGAACTATCTCCTCTCCCTTTGGGTTTCGTCCAAGAGAGCCGAATCTCAAGAGCGCTCAAGTTTCGAAAATGCAAATATTATGAATGAATGAAAAGTGAGGCTTTCTCCCTCTCTTTTTCTCATGTTGACCCTTTTTTGGCGATTTTTACCTTTTTTCTCTTTTTAATAATAATGTGACTTTGTCAATAATCACTTTATAAATTTATTACTCAATGTCACTTTATAAAGTCACTTTTTGCCTGGTGTCATTGAATAATTAATAATTCCTTTTTCATCCCCCCATCATTTAGAGCTCTTCATCCTTGTTCCAACTAGCTATTACACTAAGGAGTTCCCTCAAATAAAATGCCTTAAATAACACCCTTAGTGCCATTACTTAATTTATGCCCAGTAATTCTACCAATTTACGAAAATAGCCGAAATGCAACGGAACCACGAACAGACTTTGCGAAAATGATCTTGATGATGAATAAGGGTAAATGGACTAGGCTTGGGCCCCATAATACTCCTCCTAGCTCTCTGGTAACATAATCGCACTCTTCTGACTTGGCTAACACAAGTCTGGAAACCTCTCCAACCGCAGACAGGGGAATCCAAAATTGTGGACATTACAAATGTTCTCATTACCCTTGGCATTAACATCAATATATCTGAACAGTAGCCTCAAGAAAACCTAGTAACATAGACCAACTGAAATAGATGGAGATTTTAACTAGATAGTGAGGATATACAAGTGAGCAAGCAACAAATGTATAATAAGAATGAAGCCTTTTCTGTAATCGACTCAATGCATCAAAGGGGCCTCGAACCAAGTGCATGCAAGATGGAATGATCTTGGATAATGTGCCAAAGTGGTTGGATCCATGAGTAAAACCACTATAAATTCTCCTATCAAGTTCATAAACCATGCATCATAGGAAAATTTGCGTGGAAGGGTGGTGATCTCCAAGATAAGCATAAATTCATCAAAACCATGAGCAATCATGAGAAACCATTTGCAAATACCATTAACACCATCCCAAATCGATGGGTCTTGTAAAAATGGTGCTCTAGAAAAATGTGTAAGATAGTTAGGTTCCTCCATAAGTGTGCAACTAGCCATGATAGAGAGATAGAGAGAGAGAGCACTCCCACAATATATGGAATTAACCTACACAACAAGTCAAGACCATGTGCTCCAATATGAAATAATGTTCCAATACCATCAATCCATTCTAAAACCACGGGAAAGAGGATGAAGTGGCCTAGGATAATGTGCATATGGGATCTCAATGCCTCAAAATATGTGCCAAAGTGATGAAAAAAGTGTTGATGTAATTGTAACTTCGGAAGATATTCACTTGTATTTTATACTGTTATTATTGTTGTATTTTATTTGTACCTCCGACGGAGATGTTTATTCCTCCAGTCAGAGATGTCATTATTACATTTGGTCATGTAAAGTCATTGAGGTAAATCCTCCTTTGTAAGTTGGGGCATTAGATCCCCCTAGAGTCAGTTGTATTAGGGTTATTGAGTCCCCTAGAGAAGTCGGCCCAGTCAGATTTGGTTGGGGCCGACCTAGCAAGTGAAAAAGGTCAAGTGAAAGTAAAGTATAAATAGAGAGCAAGGCTCTCTCATTTGGACACACACTCACTCACTCAAGTTCGCATTAGTGAGGGAGAGAAGACAAGTTCGCATAGGAGGAAAGAGAGAGAGCTGCAGAAGACCATCTTATTTTTGGGGTTTACTTTTGTGCTAAGAAACCGGATTCGCTCAAAACCCTCAGCGTGTCGCGTCGAGATCGAATCGGACACGATTCGGTCTGAATTCGTGTCCGATTCGAACTTTGAGCGAATCCTTTTTCAGGACACGTTGGGAAAACGAATCGGACTCGAAATGTGAGCGTGTCCTGACTGTTGGACACGAACTGAGAAAAAAGGACACGTAAATCGCGGAAAAAGGCATTCGGGTTTGCTTTAAAACAAAATTTTGGCTTTCTTTTTGTCATTTGCAAGGAAGCAATTGGTTGAGAGTGAGTGATTCGTGAATACTGAATCGTGATTTGTGAATGACAATGTGTAATCATTAATGTGTTTTTATTCTAATTTCTATTGAATATTTGTAAATGTTCTAGTTTCTAAAGATTTTTGGATCTATATGTCTATATTTTTAAATTTTAATATATTTAAAAAAAATATATATATGTATATAAAACGTGTCCTACGTGTCCTGATTCCGGGGGTCACCGTGTCCGTGTCGGACTCTCGTATTTTCGTGTCCTTCGTGTCCCGTGTCCCTGTGTCAGGTGACTTAGCTTTTGTGATATTGTATTGGTGACTATTCTATCTCTGAGGAAGTTGCGGGGTTTTCTCCCTTATGGTTTCCCCGAGGAAATTCTGTGTCTATTCTATTATGCTGTGCTTGTCATTCTTTCAGATAAGATCCTAGATAATATTGATTAAAAGTTGAAAAACTAACATGGTATCAAGGCTAACCTGAAAAGAAGACATTGTGCAGTTGCGAGAAGCTAGGGCTTCTAAGTTGGAGGTCTTCTCTCCACAGATCATCAAGAAAAGGAGGCTAGGCTAACTCACCCTACGAGGACGCATCTTTCTGTCGAATCAAAATTTGATTATGAGATTTTTCAATTTTTGGCCTGTCACTCCTGTCGGGTGGAAAACTAGGGCTTCCTGTTCCGGGCACTTTCCTCCACAGATCATCCTGAAAAGAAGGCTATTCCAACTCTCCCTAGGAGCGTGCATTTTCCTGTGAAGACATAATTCAAATCCGAGAATTTTCATTTTTGGCCTCGTCACTACTGCCGGGAGGAAAACTAGGGCATCAACTATTTTGGGATTCTGTTCACAGATTTGGGGAAGTGAGTACATTGGACAACTCGCCTTGAGAAGGCACATCTATCTATCCAATCAAAAGTTCCAAATTCCAAGTTTGGAAAATTAGGGTTTCTCTAACAAACCCTCCACCAGCCAGCTCCAGAACCATTTTGGGCATCTCGAAGTGGTAAGACCTAAAATCTTTGCTATTTCCATTTGAAGTACTCATTCAATATGTCTCACCACACCAAGCTTGAGGATAAGCTTGAAGGAGTTGATAACTTCCGAGCATGGAAGTATAGGATTGCTTTTGTCCTTGAAGAAAATGATTTGGACAAGTATGTGAATGAAGAGGTTCCAGCACCAAAGGGAGATGAGGCTAAAGCCATCCACAAGAAGAACTTGGTCAAGGCCAAGAGAATCATTGCAGATTCTATCAAGGATCATCTCATCCCACATGTGTCATCTTTGAAGACACCCAAGGAGATGTTTGATGCTATGACAAAGCTATTTGAAGGGAAGAGCTTGAGGAACCAACTTAAGAACATCAAGATCCAGAATGCTGAGACCATGCAATCCTATTTCACAAGGGTCTCACAAATCAAGGGGCAACTTGAAGCAATTGAAGAGAAGGTAGAAGAAGGAGAAATTGTTATGACCACCTTGAATGGTCTCCCAAGATCATGGGACTCATTCATATTTCTAGATTAAGTATGTTAGAACAATGAACATATATATTCATTCATTCATATATTCATGAACATATATGATCATGGGACTCATTCATTTATATTCATTCATTAAATATTTTTCAGTTGTTTACATATTTATGTTTCTAGATTAAGTATGTTAGAACAATGAACATAATACTACTAATGTGCATGTAATGGATAAGTGGCCTATGGTACTATACAACATTCCATTGCTACTTATCTAGAATGAAACCTCTTTGCTGACATGTTAGGAGTAGTGCACGCTCTTAATAATGTTCTGGTAGAGATGGAAGGCATCTAGAAAGTTACCGTATGAATACGGGATATGGATGAATGTTGTAGCATTGGCTAAGATAGTTGCATGACTGTATGACCTATGTATTTATGCATAAGAATTCGTTTTGAAAATTATGAAATGTTTCTAATCACACAACGAAATTTACTTGTAGGAAAGATCGTGAGAAACTTGTAACGATGATTCAGCTATAACATTCAAGAAGATTTATGAAGTTATGTAAAAGACAATTCAAGAAGCTCATGAAGACCGCGACATGGCAGAACTACAAGAACCTGTAGATCCACCACGCAAGAAGAACTCCTATAAGAGAAGAGCAACATGGGCACGAGCTAAGTCACGGGGTTCGCCGAACTTGAACCTTGAGGTTCGAAATTCGGCGAACCTAAAAAAAACCAGATTCATTCAAATTCGGCCATGAAATTCGCTGGCTTATACGCAGAGTATGGTTTCATAGGGTGAATCCACTGGCTTATGCACGTATTATGGTTTTATACACGGAGTATGGTTTTATAGGGCCATGAAATTCGCTGGCTTATTTACGTTTTTTATAAAGTGAAAGGCCTGTGTTTAAACTCCTCTATCCGCACTCATGTTGAGTCTCTCCGCTTCCTGCAACTCTTCAATTCGAATGGCGTCGACCCCTTCTTTGTCGTGTTTCTATGGCACCGACTCGCAGCCCTCGGCGAATGACTCGCAGCTCATTCTCGTCCCACCTGCACGTGAAGGGCCCCGATTCTAGTGTCCATGATTACTGCGTCAAGTTTCAACGCAATCAGTGTTAGGGAATTGAAGATTGCAGGCTTGAATTCATTGATTTATGTGTTCAGATTAGGCAGGGTGTCGAGGATCACCAGAATGCAAGGTATAAGTTATATAAATTATATCTTATAATTTATAATTTGTTTATTATATAATATTAATTTATAGTGTTTATTATATAACATTAATGATGCTTATTATAACATTAACAATAACAATTAATAATGTTTAATGTAACATTAACATTATTATAATATTAATAATTAATAATGTTTATTATATTATATTTTTCTTAATTAATCATGTTGATCATAAAATATTTATATTTAGAAAATATGTTATGGACGAACCTAATGCCGAACCTCATCCCGAATTTCATAAAAAAATTCGAATTCAAACTGAATTTCAAGGTTTCCGAACACGAATTCGAACCCGAACAATGTGACATAGGGTATGAGAGGTAATACAAGATGCAGAGAAGTATGGCGCTCCAGAGGGGATGTACAGAGAAAGCAAGAGACCTAGCCCATACTCCAGCTATGTAGCCCTATTGTGCGGCATCATCGACACAGAACCTTCCAACTATGAGGAAGCGACATAGAAGAAAGAATGGAAGGATGCCATGATCGAGGAGTACCAGTCGATAATGAAGAATGATGTCTGGGAGGTAGTTCCGAGACTAGAACGGAAGTCTGTTGTGACTTCGAAGTGGATCTACAAGATCAAGCATGCTGTAGATGGTAACATTGAGAAACAGAAGGCAAGGTTTGTAGCCGTGGCTTCTCCCAGAAGGAAGGCATAGACTATGAGGAGACATTCTCACCTGTTGCAAGATACACTTCCATCAGATCAGTACTAGCACTCGCTGCAGTGATGAAATGGTTGGTGCAAGATATTAATAAATGTCCAAATGATATCAATAGATGACCAAAATATTTCATTCTTGGACATTGGATTCATTAATATTAATATTATTAAAATATAAATTATATTTTATTATATATTAACATATTATATATAATTATATGTTTTATTTAAAAAATTATATTTTATTATATATTAACATATTATATATAATAATATGTTTTATTTGAAAAATTATATTTAATATATATAATAAATAACATTTAGGAAACAATATAATTTAATTTATAACATAAAATAAATGAAGTTATATAGCATATCAAAAGTCAATATATATATAGAAATAAATGTGCCTAGCAAGACGGATGTGAAGCCCGATGATGAGTGCCTGCTAAAGAAAAAACGCCCTGTGCTAAGTGCTCGATGTTGATTGCCCACCGAAATAAAAGGGTTTAGCGCGAAAGCCAAAATAGAGGTTTAGCTCGGGGAAGCCAGTCCCACTGTAATTTTGACACGCCATTCTTAAATCCGTCGTCGAGCAAAAAAACCCATCGTCGAGCACACAAAATCCGCTGTTGAGCTCGCCCATAGCCATCAAGTCTGTCGTCGCCGATTCATTGGTAATTTTGACACGCCATTCTAAAATCCGCCGTCGAGCAAAAAAAAACCTGCCGTCGAGCAAACAAAACCCGCTATCGAGCCCGCCCACAGCCGTTGAGTTTGCCGTCGCCGATTCATTGGTGAACGATTTGACTCAGATCGTTTGGGCAAGACTGAATCAGGACTCACGATTAATCGCAAGTGACCCCCGATTCTTGTTACTATGAGTAATACATCCAATTCATTATTTAAATCCAATTAAGATAGTTCATTTCATTTATTAAATAATACTGCCACATCATGAGTTATATACCAAGTCAATGCTACGAGGATGACTAAAACAACAAGATAATAATCAATGCTAACAATCACAAGTCTAATGGTCATATCACTACATATCAATAGTCATCATCTAGAACCAATGAAACACTGCTGCAATAATAACATCTAGAACTCTAGGCACTGAACTGAAACTGTATGGAACAAAAGGTCATATCGGTGATCAAATCTAAGCTCTCAAGGCTCAGCCTTGGAACAAGGTCTACTCAATGTCTGATATACACTGCTCTGATCTGTAAGTGATCTCAAATAATGCCGCTCATCATAACTGATCTCTATAAAGGCAAAGCTCTGCAAAGTGTAGATATCTGCTCAGCATGAATAGTAGCCCAGCTACTATGGTGTGATAACAGGTTCATGACATCCCTGAACAAACATGTACAGAGTATAAGGCACTTCATGACCAAAATCTACTTGCTCCACATTTTTAGGTTGGTGACCAAGTTTGGATGTAATTGGATAAGCAATACTGCAAAATCAACAACATCATAAGTTCCAGCCCATTCAACATGTTCCTTACACCATCGTACAAAAGATGAGTCTTAATGCCTTCGAGTTGGAACTCTCACCTCAACTTGGCATCCATGATGTGGTGAATGTCAATAAGTTGAAGTTGTCTAAGCCACTTCACTTGATCCCGTCGCTCATCCAGAGGCCACAATTGCAGATTTTGAGCCTCCCCTCTATAAAGTTACTGTTCATTATGTCCACACCATGCCCACTAGGCATTACCAAATTACCACTTGGTTTGCTGCGAAGTAACTTTACCCACTCTAGCCAAGTGGTTGTACCTGTCAGAGTTTGAGCAACACTTTTCCCAAGTTCAAATAGGAATTGGGGATGATTTCCTATCAGCAGAGAGGGATTATTTTGTACTTTTTTCTCTTTTGGGTGATTAAGTCTAAATCGATCACACATGCATTTCTTGTATTGTATTGGGAACTTGGCCAACTTTGCTCACTCTCCTCCCTCCTTACCTATATAGGGTTTGCAGTTTTTGGTCTTTGCATATCATGTACATAGTTTTGCATATGTTTACTCAAAAGATTTTTGTTCTCTTATTAAGCTTTCTTGCAATATCTTTCAATTTTTGCTTAATATTTCTCATAATATCTTTTGGTCACCATTTAATAATTTTGGTTTTTATTATTGTTGGGTTCAGTTGTTCAAAAGTAAAGACAGGTCTTAGGGTTGGTGCAAACTTCTTAGGTGCTTTTGGTAAAGGTGAAGACTCAAGAGGAGGTATGCATGGTTCCATATGTTTTTAAACTTTAATTAGAGGCCTCATATTAAAGGGATGTATGTATGGTTTAATTAGAGGCCTCATATTATTATTGCAATGCCATGTAGGTAAAGGAAGGAGGAACAAGTTGGAGGCACACTAATGAAACTTCTAAAATTTTGCATGAGAGAGACATGGGGTAGTGTAGGACATTGCCCAGACAAAGTGTGAGTTCTCTTTTGGTTCTACTAGGCATTTCTCCTCATTTCAAATACAGTGATTCTCTTCCCTCCTCGTTGCATAGGATATAGTTGCTTTTGTACAATATTACCATAATATATTTCAGTATTTGTTTAATCACTCTCATGATATTTTGGATGTCTTTTAAATATTTCTAATAAGATTTTATGTTTTGAATTTACCATTTTCTGGTTTGGATTTTATCAGGTTCAATTGGTGGGCTAATTAAGGGAAGTCCTAACTGCCCATATTGTGAGTTTTGGGGATGATATAGATTGCACATTGCCATGGGTGAATGGGAAGCCCAAGGAAGAGGAGGTATGTGTGGTTTCATGTGTGTTTGTTTAAATTATTGCCATATTAAATTATTTGTCAGTTCTTTATTTATTTAGTGCATGGTGGTAAAGCAAGGTGGAAGAGCACTAATGACACTACTGAAATATCCTAGTGTGTAGGGGAAAAGGTAGAGGCAAAGGGTGAGTTCTACATTTGTTGATAAAAACCCATATTGTGTATTTAGGGTTGATGCATATTTATAGGTACAATGGGCAAGGAGAAGGCTAAGGAGTAGGAACTAGGAGGTATGCATGGTTCCATATGTTTTTAAACTTTAATTAGAGGCCTCATATTAAAGGGATGTATGTATGGTTTAATTAGAGGCCTCATATTATTATTGCAATGCCATGTAGGTAAAGGAAGGAGGAACAAGTTGGAGGCACACTAATGAAACTTCTAAAATTTTGCATGAGAGAGACATGGGGTAGTGTAGGACATTGCCCAGACAAAGTGTGAGTTCTCTTTTGGTTCTACTAGGCATTTCTCCTCATTTCAAATACAGTGATTCTCTTCCCTCCTCGTTGCATAGGATATAGTTGCTTTTGTACAATATTACCATAATATATTTCAGTATTTGTTTAATCACTCTCATGATATTTTGGATGTCTTTTAAATATTTCTAATAAGATTTTATGTTTTGAATTTACCATTTTCTGGTTTGGATTTTATCAGGTTCAATTGGTGGGCTAATTAAGGGAAGTCCTAACTGCCCATATTGTGAGTTTTGGGGATGATATAGATTGCACATTGCCATGGGTGAATGGGAAGCCCAAGGAAGAGGAGGTATGTGTGGTTTCATGTGTGTTTGTTTAAATTATTGCCATATTAAATTATTTGTCAGTTCTTTATTTATTTAGTGCATGGTGGTAAAGCAAGGTGGAAGAGCACTAATGACACTACTGAAATATCCTAGTGTGTAGGGGAAAAGGTAGAGGCAAAGGGTGAGTTCTACATTTGTTGATAAAAACCCATATTGTGTATTTAGGGTTGATGCATATTTATAGGTACAATGGGCAAGGAGAAGGCTAAGGAGTAGGAACTAGGAGGTATGCATTGTTTTATGGCAGTTTAACTTAACTCATTTGTTGTTGCATCATTATATCATGTGTTTGTTTAAATTTAGAGGCAATGTAGTGCAGGTAAAGGAAGGTGGATGGTTGTTGATGGAACTGCTGGAATGTCTTTGTGTGAGAGAGGTATGGGGTAGTGAGTAAACATGGGCCATGAGGTATGCATGGTTTCAATTTTGTTTGTTTAAATTAGAGTCATTAAATTATTTGTCATTTCTTTATTTGTTGAGTGCAAGGGGGTAAGGGAAGGTGGAGGATCTCTAATGGCATTGTTGATATATCCGTGTGTGCAGGTGTGAAGGTAGAGGCAGAGGGTGAGTCCTACATTTTTTTGATAACAACCCATATTGTGGGTTTAGGGTTGATGCATATTTACAGGTTCAATGGGGGAGTAGAAGGCTAAGGAGTGGGAGGTATGGATTTAAATTCTAAGCCAGTTGAACTTAACACTTTTGTTGTTAGATCATTATATCACGTGTTTGTTTAAATTTCAATGCAATGTAGCGCAGTTAAAAGAAGGTGGATGATTGTTGATGAAACCACCATAATGTTTGTGTGGGGGAGATATGGGCTATCTAGTGAGTAAACAGAGTCATATGGTGAGTTCTCTTTTGGTGCAAAACCCATGTATTCTTTTCTATTAAATCATCCTTGTTTCAAATACAATGGTTTTGTTCCCTTGCTAGCTAGTTAGGGTTTACCATTTTTTGAATTTGCATATAACAAAGCTAATTCTAGGTGAGGTTTCTGATAATATATTTCAAGAATTTGTTTAATATTTTTCATGAGATTGTTTGTTCTCTATTTTATATTTTATGGTTTGTTTTTTGTGTGGTTCAGGGGTTGGGGAAATTAAGTCTTGTCTAATTAACCCATTTTGTGGATATATACAAGCACAACAAGTGAAGGCGAAGCTTGAGGTGGTATGTATGGTTCCATTTGTGTTTGTTAAATTATAGGCATCTTACATTACTTGTCTTTTATTTAATTATTGACTGAAATGCAATGCATGTAAAGGAATGGGTTGGTTCACTGATAAAAACTATTGAAATATCTATGTAAGAGAGATTGTATTAGAGGTAGAGGTGAGTTCTCTTTTGGTTCATAATTTTTGGTGTTTGCATAAGTTGTGTTTGTGCATAAGATTACACAAGATTTTTTCATAATATATTTGTTGTTTTGAATATTTATGAGAAGATATTTTGTTCTCTATTTAATACTTATCTATATTTTGGTGTGCAGGGTGTCCTTGGTTGGAGATGGAAGCCTTTTGGGGTTGCAAAGCGGAGTCTTTGTTTGTTATTTCTCTTTTTTTTTTAAATCTTTTTGTTGTTTTTTGCTATTGTTGTTTGTATCTTTTGCTTTTGTTGTTTTCTATGTTTCTACTGCTATAAGTGTTCTTTTTTTGCATTTTAGAGCATGGCCATGCTAGTTTGTTCTTTGGTATTTTATTTTATTGCTTGCTTTCTTGTCCATTTTTCTTATTGTTGTTTGTATTTGTTTTGTGCTTCAATGGGTGGTTAAATTAAGGCAAGCTCGGATGGCCGATTGGGTTGATGCATATTCCACTAATGTAGTGAGCAAAGGTAAGGGAGATATGTATGGGGGAATTTACTCATTTATTGTTGTTACATAATATTATGGTTCCATGAAATTTTAATTTAACTCATTTCTTGCATGATAATAATATCATGTGTGTTTGTTTAAATTTAGAGGCAATGCAGGTATAGAAAGGTAGAAGAGCTGACACCTCTAGATATCTTTGTGTGAGAAAGATGTAGGGCCCTAAAGTAGACATAGAGGCAACGGGTGAGTTATGTTCTGGTGCAATACCAATTTATGTTCTTTTATGAAATCCTAGTTTTAAATACAATGGTTCTCCTCTTGCATTACCTCTATGGGGTTTATGATTTATGGTGTGTGCAGAATACATTTCATGTACTTAGTTTTGCATTTATTGGTGCCATGTTTAAGCTTTCTAGTAATATCATTCAGTTTTTCCTTAATATTTCTTCTAACATTTTCTTGTTGGCAATTCCTAAGGTTGGTACAAAGTTCATAGGTGTGCTTGGTGAAGGTGAAGGCTCAAGATGAGGGGGGTGTGTATGGCTCCATATTTGTTTGTTTCGATTAGAGGCGTTTTATATTATTAGTGCAATGCCATGTAAGTGAAGGAAGGAAGATCAAAGTTGGAGGCGCACCAATGAAACAACTGAAAAATCTTTTTGAGAGTGAACAATGCCCAGTTAGAGGGTGAGTTCTCTTTTGGTTATGTAATTTCTCCTCATTTCAAATACAATGATTTTCCTCCCTCCTGTATTTAGTGTTTATGACATTTGGTCATTTGTATAAGATGCACTTACTTTTGCAGAATATTACTCATAATGTATTTCAGTGTTTGTTCAATCATTCTCATGAGATTTTTGGTGTCTTTTAAAGATTTCTAATAAGATTTTATGGTATTTATTTACTATTTTCTGGTTTGTTTTTTGTTAGATTCAATAGGCGGTGTAATTAAGCCAAGTCCTCGCTTTAGGGATGATGCTGATTGCACATTACAATGGGTGAAGGGGAAGACTAAGGAAGAGGAGGTATGCATGGTTTCATGCGTGTTTGTTTAAATTAAAGTGATATTAAATTATTTGTCATTTTTTGTTAATTGAGTGCATGGGGGTAAGGGAAGGTGGAAGAGCACTACTAACACTGCTGAAATATCCTTGTGTGTAGGTGCAAATGTAAGAGGCAGAGGGTGAGTTCTACATTTGTTTATATCAAACCACATTGTGGGATTAGGGCTGAAGCACATTTACAAGTATGTTGTGCGATGAGAAAGCTAAGAAGTAGGAGGTAAGGTAAGCATTTTCTATGTCATTTGAACTTAACTCATTTCTTTTGACATCATTATGTTATGTGTTTGTTTAAATTTAGAGGCAATGTAATCCAGGTAAATGAAGGTGGATGACTGCTAATGAAGCTGCTGAAATATCTGTGTGAGTAACCGTGGGCTAAGAGGTATGCATGGTTTCAAGAGAGTTTGTTTAAATTGGAGTCATATTATATTATTTGTCGTTTCTTTATTGTGCAAGAGGATAAAGGAAGGTGGAGGAGCACTAATGACACATCTGAAATATCCTCATGTGCAGGTTTAAAGGTAGAGGCAGAACGTGAGTTCTACATTTGTTGATAACAATCCATGTTGTGGGTTTAGGGATGATGCATATTTACCGGTACAATGGGTGAGGAGAAGTCTAATGAGTAGAAGATATGCATTTAAGCTCTATGTCGGTTGAACTTAAATCATTTGTTGTTACATCATTATATCATGTGTTTGTTTAAATTTAGAGGCAATGTAGTGCAGGTAAAAGAAGGTGTATAACTGTTGATGAAACCGCTGAAATGCCTTTTTGTAAGAGAGATATGGGCTAGTGAGTAAATATGAAGACATAGCATATGGTGAGCTCTCTCTTGGTGCATAATCCATGTGTTCTCTACTATGAAATCATCCTTGTTTCAAATACAATGGTTCTCTTCTCTCCTTAACTAGTTAGGGTTTGCGATTTTTGGTATTTGCATAAGATGTACTGTATTCTAAATGATATTTTTAGCCTTTGCCTAAGATTTCTCGAATTATATTTCAAGAATTTGTTTAGTATTTCTCATGAGATTTTTGATGTATCATCAAGATTTTTTGTGAGACTTTCTGGCCCCTATTTGGTTTTTGTGTGGTTCAGTGGGTGGGAGATTAAGACTTACCTTAACAACCTATTTTGTGGATATAGACAGTTGGAGTGAGTGAAGACGATGCCTGAGGTGATATTTATGGTTCCATTTGTGTTTGTTAAATTAGAGGGATCTTACATTATTTGTCGTTTATTGAATTATTGAGTGTGCAATGCAATGCAGGTCAAGGAATGTGGTGGTTCACTGATAAAAACTATTGAAATATCTATGCGAGAGAGATTGCAGTACATTATGCAGAAAGCAGAGGCAAAGGTGAGTTCTCTTTTGGTTTATAATTTTTGGTGTTTGTATAAGATGTACTTGTGCATTAGATTTTCTCACAAGATATTTGGTGTGTATTTAATATTTGTTATAAGATTTTTTGACATCTATTTAATACTTATCTATATTTTGGTGTGCAGGGTGTCATTGGTTGGCCATGGAAGGTTTCCGGGGATGTAGAATGGAGTCTATGTCTGTTATTTATGTTTCTTTGTTTTCTTTTTGTTTTTTGTATCTTTTGCTTGTTGTTTTTATGTTTTTTACTGCTATGAATGTTATTTTTTTGCGTCTTTGAGCATGGCCATGCTAATTCATTGTTTGGTATGTTGTTTTTCTTGTTTGTTTTTCTTGTTTTGTTTTTCTTGTCTTTGTGAACAATTTTTGTTGTTGGTTCAATTGGTGGAAAGCAAGCATTAACAGCCCCTATTGTCGATTTATAGTTGACACAGATTCCACGTGCAGTTGGAAAAGCTAAAGGAGGTATGTATGGGAGAATTCATTTATTTGCTGCTACATAATTTTATGGTTCCATGGTGTTTTCATTGAACTAATTTGCTGCTTCATAAATATATCCTATGTTTTTGTTTAAATTTAGAAGCAATGTGGGTAAAGGTAGTTAATTGCAATCTGCATGCATTAACAAAACATGTCTCTATTTGAGTAGAGTTTGCAGATATGGATGAAACAAAATAATTTTTTGAAGCTTGGTTATTACCATACTAGTTTTCATTTGTGATTTGGGTGGCAGTCTTAGATCTTTGTGACATTGGGGGTGTAAGTTCCTCACTTTTTTCGTTTAAGCTTGATAGCTTATTTAAAGCATGACACATTTGGTCTTTTAACTTCGTAATATCTGCAACTTTCTCCTAGATACATTTTTCTGCTTAAAATTTCACTGCAACATCTTGCAAGATCTGGCCAAAAGCATCACACCCACACTCCAAAAAAAAACAGAGCAGTGTACCAGCCAACAAAAATAAAACACCAAAAGATATGGCAATCTGAACATCAAAAGATGCGATGGATGCTCTATATGAATGAGCTGTAGATACTATGATTAATGATATTTTGGAAGTCATGCAAACTGAAGGCCTTCATCATATTCGAGAGTAACTCGAATCACCAATGTTTGGCAAAAATGCACTAAGTAAGGTTGCATGCATAGTCTTTGGTCTTCATAGTTATACCACGTTGATTCATAAAACTTGGCTCGCTTTATACTTGTAAAAATACAGGGAGCGTGAGGCCAGTTTCTGTTCTCTAAATTTATGATCATAGAAATCGCTAAAGTTATTCACAGATATGTGAGTAGCTTTTGTCTCTTACGGTACCCCATTAGAAGGTGGTTGAATGAGAGCTTAAGCTTTCAATAAATAGTGCAATTGTTTAGCAACTTTGCATACTCCTTTGACCTACATATCTGACCTAGCATAACATAATTTATGGAGTATGGCAGATAATTTAAAATCTGATACCTTCAAATCCATTTCAGTGAAGGTGTATTTGAGGACAGGTTATTCTTTCAAATGCCCTCCGAGGCTCCATGGACAAGATTGGATAATAATATCATCTTGTCAATTTTTTTAGGGCAAGTGCATCTAGGAAGACTTTGTCGGAGTTCAATGATTGAGCAGGTTTATGTTGCTGATGCTAGTAGCATGGGGGTTATAATCATTGTGCTCTTCCTTGTTCCGGTGATATTGTTATTAGTTTGTTGTGTTTCAAAGATGAAATAATGAATTGATTTTGTCATGGAGAAGAGATGCCGTATGCAATGCTGAGAAATCCTCTTTCATAGAATGGCTATGCTTATAGAACACGTATAATCATAATTAGCAATCCCTTTAGGACTTTTGTTGGCCATAACTGTTAAGCCTAGTCTTCTCTCGCATGTTTGTCTCTAATCACAAAAATTCTTACGTTAGTGACTCTTTTATTTTCAAGCACTTGTTAATAGTTCATTATATAGAATTGCTTTTAAATTGTTAGCACTGAGAAATTGAGAAAGGAAACACTGTAGGTGCATTGATTGTATTGCAGTGTCAAATTGCTTTTCACTTCAATATATGTCAAAGTTGTGATGGAATTAAGGGAAAGAGTAAATTAATTGTAGAGAGAACTGTCGCACATATGAGTTGAGGACTTCCAATAAAAGAATGAGGACATCCAAATATACCTTAAAACGCAACATAATACATATGGCTATGGTTAAATCAAGGAGCCGACATCACCACATGCACTCCACGCAAAAAGCATCATGCACTTCGACCATCACATGTTATGCTAGTAAGGCAAAAAAACATCACATTGTGTCCCATTGTTGAAGGATCACATGTTACACTAGTAAGGCAAAATATAACAATGAGTAGAAAAAAATTGGCCTCCATAGAAAGCTAGGAAATAGTCCATCTTATTCAAGTATGCCAAGGGTTTGGAGAGGGTCAGACTTCAACATCATCCATGATTCCCTTCAAACCTTATCATAAATACATCATTCTACCATTCGTCAATCAAGCTCAGTTGGGCTTTCATGTGCATGCTGTAGCAATCAGCTACCTTCTACCATTCCTCCAATCCTCGCAAGGTAAACCATTACCTTAAGGCTTAGACCAAATGTTAGAAGATCAAAGCTTAGACCAAAACCACCTCCTAGTCGAGGTACCATAGCCGGCTTAGATCAAGAGTGTAGGCTAATAATGCACTCACCAACAATAATGAAATGCTCTAATTGGTTGAATAAAATTTGAGTGTAGGCTTTGAGCAATTGAGATTGAAAAACATCCTATGCAAGAGATAATAGTGGCAATTGGGCAAGGAGGATGGCAAGTGGGATGCCTGCACCTTTACAACACTGGAGTTAAGGATTCTAGGGAGGTGCTTCCTTGTCTTGAGACGAAGGATTAGAAAAACCTTGTCACGTAGATTGGCTAAAAGAAAACAGGGTCAAACTAGATAGCAAGAACATGAGAGTGAGCCAGAAAAGCAACAAATGTAACAGAAGATTCAAGCCATAGCTTCATGTCCATTCTCAACACCTTATTTACTTGCACTGGATAGGGTTCTTCCATTCTGCTACTCCAAACAATAATGTGACTTCCAACCGTTAATTTCGGCATAGGGATAAATGAGCTCTTTCTGATCCTTGCACTGGGTTAAGATCCATCATTGTGGTTGTTGGTTTGAGGTTGAGTTTCTACGCATATTTTCCCTCCTGTACCCATGATAGGGTTGACCACTAATAACGGCCACTTGTGCAGGCCTCCTTGCTTATAATGTTGTAAGGACCCCTGTTGTGGAAGGTTGATTTTTTTCTAAATGTCTACTAGTGAGTGTGGTTGATGAATTTTTACAAAGACTTGATGGCTTCACTCTACTTTCCCACTATGAGGTCTTTGGGTCCTTATAACTACTTATGGCGTACTGTTGGTGTAGTATAATTGAGGACCACTGTCAATACCTGGGAACAATGGTGTTTGAAGAGCTACTACTGTAAACTTGTGGAACTGCTGCACTAATTTGAAGTGGAATAACTCCGGATTTATACTCATATATGATAACATACACAAGACTCAGTATTTAAGATGCAACCATGATATATTTCAGACTTCAAACCGCAGTTGGTATTAACCACAAATATGCTCCTCAATCATTCATATTCAGATCTGATATACAATGGTTATAATGTCCTGTAGGTGGCTATCCTGAAGCTATTCACCGTTACTAGATGTAAATGATAAATACTAACAAAATAAATTTAATACCAAGTGTACCTTCAATCCAAGAAGGAATCCCAGATGGCTGTTGATGACTTTAAGCAATGGCAGCAGTGAATATAAATTAAATATCAGACTTCATCTTGACTGAGTGTTGACTGGAAAAGTGAATGGCAGCTGCAAGCACGGTCCAAATGCAATTAACAGTGATAAAATAGCTCCTAGAGAAGATTGATAGCATAGCTATGTGTGAAGGCTCACTTCTATAGAGACTGTCCTCTTCCAAAAACTGAGGGTGTCCTCTCTCTTTTACTGTGGCTGCGCCCTTCCTCTAGTGACTCCTTGTGTCCTCCTTAAATATTCATACACATTGATGGACCCTTCTCTTGTTCATATGGGGATAATAAACTGTAAGTTGTAAGCTGCTGCACCCTCCACGGAGATGGCTGTAAGTTACAAAAATACGCCCTCCTATAAACAGTGACAATCTTTGGCACAAATGTGCCCTCCAACAAAAAGATGACTCTCTTTTATACTCAACAAGCTGAGAGTGCCACTCTCCACAAGTGTGCCCCTCTTCTAACCTTTGTAATCTCAGCTGAAAACCAAAAATTTGAAGATGAAATTACAATCACAAATCTCAGCAATGAAGCACAAATGAGAAATTGGAGTGATCTCTCCTTCCAATAGCTAGGGTGGGTTTGTCTCACCACCAGAACTATCTCCTCTCCCTTTGGGTTTCGTCCAAGAGAAAGCCAAATCTCAAGAGCGCTCAAGTTTCGAAAATGCAAATATTATGAATGAATGAAAAGTGAGGCTTTCTCCCTCTCTTTTTCTCATGTTGACCCTTTTTTGGCCATTTTTACCTTTTTTCCCTTTTTAATAATAATGTGACTTTGTCAATAGTCACTTTATAAATTTATTACTCAATGTCGTATAGACACCCTCTAACAGTTGTTTCATTTGTTGTATGGCCCCACAATGGGCCCCTCACTCCACAAGTGCGCTATAGAGGGCAATTCGCACCCCCTCATAGGTGCTCTCTCCACACTTCGATTTGGCCATTGGGGAATTGATCCCAGCCATCCATTTTGGAGGGAATTAGGTTTTGAGATGGGGCATTCTCTACTTAAGAGAGAAGCCTCCCCATTTCTTCTTCTCTTGGCACATTGTACACTTGAGTTTGAATGATATAGAGCCATTTTTCACCGAGTTTCTTGAGAGTTTATGGATGGATATGTCTTGTTTGACTGATATCTAGTTTTCCTTAGCCTTGTTGAGTTAGTGCATTGTTTCCATCTTTTCCTTGGCCAATGATTTGCAGGTGAAGAGCACAACTGGAGGAGGGCGTAGTTTTTGGAGTGGGAACTCCACAATTGCTCATTTTCTTCAGAGTATCGGCAAAGGGAGTTGTTATTGCCTTTTGCCTTTCAATTTCTTTCATTTTCAGTCATTTACTTGCTGGTTTCACTTGCTATTTGCTGCATACACTGACTTGATCTTGTTTGTGGCAGGTGGCTAGGGCGCACTTGGTCATTGGGAGCTCAAAACGCCAAAGGGAACACGATGCTGCTCAACAATTGAGTTTGGAGGGTTAGTCTTCGGCAATCTCATCCATTCATTCATTCTCAAGTAGGTTCTTCTTGCTGGTCTTGTAGATTTTAAATTTCACTCTGTGTGTTGAGCAGAAATTTCATATAAAAAATCCCAAAAATTAAAATACTAAAATTCCACTGTAAGAATTAGTTTTCCTTTAAAACCCACTAATGAAACGCTGTTGAAAGCTTATATCTTAAATTTCATTAAGTTCCGACTCCATTTACCCACTTAACCAGGCACTAGTCATTTTCTGAATTCGCCCCACTTGGGAAAACTGACCAAACACGTTGTTGGGTAATTTTCTGGGTTCTGGGTACTTCAGATTTGGTTTTAAAACGTCATTTTATCTTAAGAAATCAAGTATCATTTGCTGGAAGTGATTATAAACGCTAATTATTCTCTGCCCTAGGTCCTTTTATTCACTACTTAACCCATTGCCTTTGGCAGTTTATTTCAGCATTTCACTTCCATTTTATTGTATCTCCTTAGACTATTTTAGCCATATAATCTCTAATCTGATCTTGTCATCTTATCACCTTTGATTGCTGGTCACCTAGTACATCACTCTCATTTCACTATTTGTGTCCATCGGTTGGCTGAAACTAGACTTAGGAGTTCATCTACACTCAACTTTATCTCTTTATTTTGTGTGGGATTTGGGTGTATTTTTGTCCCTCAACCATCACTGGTTGAGCGGGGTCTCCCCCCTGACTTGGCTACTTGCCTCGTCTGAAGTGACAATAGCCTTGCTCGATGTGACTTCCGTTCTTTGAGCGGAGGACTTGGCCATTCCTGGTTACACCTTCCTAGCTGCATTCCCTCTACCATCCCTGTTGGGACACCTTCCACTAACGGCTAGAGTTTGTGTGATAACAAGCTGTAGAAGACCATCTTATTTTTGAGGTTTACTTTTGTGATATTGTATTGGTGACTATTCTATCTCTGAGGAAGTTGTGGGGTTTTCTCCCTTATGGTTTCCCCGAGGAAATACTGTGTCTATTCTGTTATGCTGTGCTTGTCATTCTTTCAGATAAGATCCTAGATAATATTGATTAAAAGTTGAAAAACTAACATGGTATCAGAGCTAACCTGAAAAGAAGACATTGTGCAGTTGCGAGAAGCTAGGGCTTCTAAGTTGGAGGTCTTCTCTCCACGGATCATCAAGAAAAGGAGGCTAGGATAACTTGCCCTAGGAGGACGCATCTTTTTGTCGAAGCAGAATTTGATTCTGAGATTTTTCAATTTTTGGCCTGTCACTCCTGTCGGGTGGAAACCTATGGCTTCCTGTTCCGGGCACTTTCCTCCACAGATCATCCTGAAAAGAAGGTTATTCCAACTCGCCCTAGGAGGGCGCATTTTCCTGTGAAGACAGAATTCAAATCTGAGAATTTTCATTTTTGGCCTCATCACTACTATCGGGAGGAAAACTAGGGCATCAACTATTTTGGGATTCTGTTCACAGATTTGGGGAAGTGAGTACATTGGACAACTCGCCTTGAGGAGGCGCATCTATTTGTCCAATCAGAAGTTCCAAATTCCAAGTTTGCAAAATTAAGGTTTCTCTGACAAACCCTCGGCCAGCCATCTACAGAACCAGTTTGGGCATCTCTAAGTGGTAAGACTTAAAATCTTTGCTACTTCCATTTGAAGTACTCATTCAATATGTCTCACCACACCAAGCTTGAGGATAAGCTTGAAGGAGTTGATAACTTTCGAGCATGGAAGTATAGGATTGCTATTGTCCTTGAAGAAAATGATTTGGACAAGTATGTGAATGAAGAGGTTCCAGCACTAGAGGGAGATGACGCTAAAGCCATCCACAAGAAGAACTTGGTCAAGGCCAAGAGAATCATTGCAGATTCTATCAAGGATCATCTCATCCCACATGTGTCATCTTTGAAGACACCTAAGGAGATGTTTGATGCTTTGACAAAGCTATTTGAAGGGAAGACCTTGAGGAACCAACTTAAGAACATCAAGATCCAGAATGCTGAGACCATGCAATCCTATTTCACAAGGGTCTCACAAATCAAGGGGCAACTTGAAGCAGTTGAAGAGAAGGTAGAAGAAGGAGAAATTGTTATGACCACCTTGAATGGTCTCCCAAGATCATGGGACTCATTCATTCAAGGGATTTGTGCCAGAAAGAGGTTGATTACATTCAATAGACTATGGGAAGAATGTACACAAGAAGAAGCTCGACTTGTGGCATGAGAAGAGAAGATGTGAGCAAATGATGATCAAGCTCTCACAGCACACGCCGGAAGGAATCATAAGAAGAGGGAGCACCATCATCACCTTAAGAGGGAGAAACACCATCAAAATCAGAGGGAGAACTATGATAGAAGATCCAGAAGAGATCTATCCAACATTAAATGCTATACATGTGATGAGAAGGGACAGTACTCCAGAGATTGTCCCAGAAACAGAGGCTCCAACAAAAAGACAAATAAGAAGAGACATCATGCTCACACCGTTGAAGACGATGAACCAGCAAGAAAAAGAACCAAAGAAGAAAGGGATGATTCTTCAAGTGATGGAGAATATTTACTGTAATGAAGGTAACCAGTTACATGGTTTCATTCAGAAGGTTCCACCTCATAAGGTGAAGCTAGAGATGACTTTCAGTATTACATGAAAGGAGTAGAAGAAGTTACTGCAGAGTTGGACGACGGAAAACAAATAAAGATCGATGCTCCATTGAGCCTCTCATCCATTTTAGCATTGGTTAGGATATATAAGAAAAGGACATACAAAGTCTACTCCAGCACAAAGAACAAGTGCGGAATACTTGCTCAACATTTCTGATCATAAGGCACAGGAACTCAGAAGCAGAAGATGAAGAGGGAGCACACTATCAGAGACTCCAGGAGTTCCTGCAAGGAAGCAAAGATCAAGAGGGAGTCCACCCAACAACCAAACAAAGATAAGTATTTCAATTGTCATTTCTTGTATGATTAAATATTTTTCAGTTGTTTACATATTTATGTTTCTAGATTAAGTATGTTAGAACAATGAACATAATACTACTAATGTGCATGTAATGGGTAAGTGGCCTATGGTACTATACAACATTCCATTGCTACTTTTCTAGAATGAAACCTCTTTGCTGACATGTTAGGAGTAGTGCACGCTCTTAATAATGTTCTGGTAGAGATGGAAGGCATCTAGAAAGTTACCGTATGAATACGGGATATGGATGAATGTTGTAGCATTGGCTAAGATAGTTGCATGACTGTATGATCTATGTATTTATGCATAAGAATTCGTTTTGAAAATTATGAAATGTTTCTAATCACACAACGAAATTTACTTGTAGGAAAGATCGTGAGAAACTTGTAACGATGATTCAGCTATAACATTCAAGAAGATTTATGAAGTTATGTTAAAGACAATTCAAGAAGCTCATGAAGACCGCGACATGGAAGAACCACAAGAAGTTGTAGATCCACCACGTAAGAAGAACTCCCACAAGAGAAGAGCAACATGGGCACGAGCTAAGTCACAGGGTTCGCCGAACTTGAACCTTGAGGTTTGAAATTCGGTGAACTTCAAAAAAAAAATCAGATTCAATCAAATTCGGCCATGAAATTCGTTGGCTTATACGCAGAGTATGGTTTTATAGGGCAAATCCACTGGCTTATACGCGGAGTATGGTTTTATAGGGCATGAAATTCGCTGGCTTATTTACGTTTTTTATAAAGTGAAAGGCCTGCGTTTAAACTCCTCTATCTGCACTCACGTTGAGTCTCTCCGCTTCCTGCAACTCTTCAATTCGAATGGTGTCGGCCCTTTCTTTGTCGTGTCTCTGTGGCACCGACTCGCAACCCTCGGCGGATGACTCGCAGCTCATTCTCGTCTTACTTGCGTGTGAAGGGCCCTGATTCTAGTGTCTACGATTACTGCGTCAAGTTTCAACGCAATCAGTGTTAGGGAATCGAAGATTGCAGGTTTGAATTCATTGATTTATGTGGTCAGATTAGGTAGGGTGTCGAGGATCACCAGATTGCAAGGTATAAGTTTTATTAAGGTATAAGTTATATAAATTATGTCTTATAATTTATAATTTGTTTATTATATAATATTAATTTATAATGTTTATTATATAACATTAATGATGTTTATTATAACATTAACAATAATAATGTTTAATGTTTAATGTAACATTAACATTATTATAATATTAATAATTAATAATGTTTATTATATTATATTTTTCTTAATTAATCATGTTTATCATAAAATAGTTATATTTAGAAAATATGTTACGGACGAACCTAATGCCGAACCTCATCCAGAATTTCATAAAAAAATTCGAATTTGAACCAAATTTCAAGGTTTCCGAACTCGAATTCGAACCCGAACCATGTGACATAGGGCACGAGAGGCAATACAAGATGCGGAGAAGTATGGCTCTCCAGAGGGGATGCACAGAGAAAGCAAGAGACCTAGCCCATACTCCAGCTATGTAGCCCTGTTGTGTGGCATCATCAACAAAGAACCTTCCAACTATGAGGAAGCAACAAAGAAGAAAGAATGGAAGGATGCCATGATCGAGGAGTACTAATCGATTATGAAGAATGATGTCTGGGAGGTAGTTCCGAGACCAGAAGGGAAGTCTGTTGTGACTTCGAAGTGGATCTACAAGATCAAGCATGCTGTAAATGGTAACATTGAGAAACACAAGGCAAGGTTTGTAGCACGTGGCTTCTCCCAGAAGGAAGGCATAGACTATGAGGAGACATTCGCACTTGTTGCAAGATACACTTCCATTAGATCAGTACTAGCACTGGCTGCAATGATGAAATGGAAGGTACACTAGATGGACAACAAGACAACATTCTTGAATGGTGTAGTAGAAGAGGAAGTGTATCTGGAGCAGCTAGTTGGATTTTAGACACATAATAGGCAGACTCATGTGTGTAAGTTGAGGAAGGCCTTGTATGGATTGAAACAGGCACCCAGGACAGGATGGATAACTTCTTGATGAGCTAGGCTTTACCAAGAGTAAAGCAGATTCCAACCTTTACTACAAGGTTGAAGAGCGAAATCCAGTGATACTTCTACTCTATGTAGATGACCTGTTTGTAACAGGGGAGGATGAGCTCATTGCAGACACGAAGAGGAAGCTTGCCGCAGAGTTCAAGATGAAGGAGCTGGGTATGATGCATTATTTCTTAGGCATGGAGGTGTGGCAGAGTAAGGATGGAATCTTCCTTGGACAAGGGAAGTATGCAATAGAGATTCTGAAGAGATTCAGAATGATGGACTACAAGGCAATGGCCACACCCATGGCATCGAACTTGAAGCTACTATGTTATGCTTCATCAGAGTCAGTTGATGCCACGATGTATCGTCAGATGGCTGGGTCATTGATGTACCTGACAAACACGAGACCAGACATATGTTTTGCTGTGAACACATTAAGCCAGTTCCTGATGGATCCGAGACAAGTTCACCTAGTTGCTGCAAAGCATATATTGAGGTACCTATAGGGTACAGTGGATTATGGGCTCAAGTACGCGACGAATTAGAAGATTGACCTGCAGGGTTATGTTGATTCGGATTGGGCAGGCATTGTCGTTGATAGGAAGAGCACTTCAGGATGCTGCTTTAGTGTGGGATCCGGTATGATCTCTTGGTTTAGCAGGAGGCAGTCGTGTGTGGCACTGAGTACAGCTGAAACAGAGTATGTTGCAGCTTGTTCGACTAGTTGTGAGGCAGTATGGGTTAGGAAGCTACTGTCTAACTTGTTTGATCTCCAGTTAGAGGCGACTTGTATATTCTGTGACAACCAGAGTTGTGTGAAGTTGTCCGAGAACCGGGTGTTCCATGACAAGTCGAAGCACATTGAGATCAAGTACCACTATATCAGGGATATGGTGCAGAGAGGAGCAGTGAAGGTCCAATATGTTGCGACGGACGAGCAGATAGTTGATGTGTTGACCAAGCCGCTAGCCAAAGTGAAGTTTGAATACTTCAGAGAGAAGCTCGGTGTTCTCCAGATCGAGGTTCCTCCTAAGAGGGAGAGATGAGTCGGGAAGACGCAGATGCACATGGGCCATTCTCGCGTGGTGGTAGGAAAGTCCTCCCACGTTGGTAGATGTAAGGGCTGAGCCATTCTCACATGGTGGTAGGAAAGTCGTCCCATGTTGGTAGATGTAAGGGTTGAGCCATTCTCGCATGGTGGTAGGAAAGTCCTCCCATGTTGGTAGATGTAAGGGTCGGGTCTCACATGGTGGTATGTTTGTGCCTCCCATGTTGGTAGACGGGGTCTCGCATGGTGGTAGGTTTGTGCCTCCCATGTTGGTAGACGAGGTCTCGTATGGTGGTAGGTTTGTGCCTCCCATATTGGAGACGACCACCGGTCATAGGACACTGTGTGCGCTTAGGAAGGATCTCGTATGGTGGCAGGTTTGTCCTCCCATACTGGTAGACGCGGGCTAACCGTTGTGGGACATGTGATGTGCATTTGGGTTGTGCTTCGTGAGATGATGAGGCGATAGTAGGAGACGCAGGTGATTGTTGTGGCAATGTAATGACTGGTCCTGGGATGTACCTACTTGATGGCTTGCTCACAGAGATGATGAAGACCTACAGGAGAGCTAGGCCTACATCCAGCATGAAAAAGGGCTGGCTCTGTAGAACTTCCTATGACGAGTAGATTCGAGAGATGTCACCAATCAATGATCGACATGATGAGGATTGCAGCAACAACGACGATGATGATCCAGTGTTGATGATGATGTTCTAGCATTGAAGATGATCCAATGATGAAGACTTGTGTCCAGATGTGTTGATGACTGTGGCAAGAGAATACCTGCCTAGTTAAGAGGGAGTGTTGATGTAATTGTAACTTCAAAAGATATTCACTTGTATTTTATATTGTTATTATTATTGTATTTTATTTGTACCTCCGACGGAGATGTTTATTCCTCCGGTCAGAGATGTCATTATTACATTTGGCCATGTAAAGTCATTGAGGTAAATCCTCCTTTGTAAGTCGAGGCATTAGATCCCCATAGAGTCAGTTGTATTAGGGTTATTGAGTCCCCTAGAGAAGTCGACCCAGTCAGATTTAGTTGGGGCCGACCTAGCAAGTGAAAAAGGTCAAGTGAAAGAAAAGTATAAATAGAGAGCAAGGCTCTCTCATTTGGAGACACACTCACTCACTCAAGTTTGCATTAGTGAGGGAGAGAAGACAAGTTCGCATAGGAGGAAAGAGAGAGAGCTGCAGAAGACCATCTTATTTTTGGGGTTTTATTTTTGTGATTTTGTATTGGTGACTATTCTATCTCTGAGGAAGTTGCGGGGTTTTCTCCTTTATGGTTTCCCCGAGGAAATTCTTTGTGTCTATTGTGTTATGTTGTGCTTGTCATTCTTTCAGATAAGATCCTAGATAATATTGATTAAAAGTTGAAAAACTAACAAAAAGAGGAGCTCTTCACTCCATCTAATAATCCACCCCTCGAATGATGCCAAACCAATGCCAAGTTGTCAATATGATCTAGGGCATTCCAAACGCAAGGGATTTCACCCTTTGAACCTTGTTTCTCTCCATAGGACAAACTCTTCCAAACAATGCTCTTCATTCACTGCTGTTACAGGCTTTATTTATGTTGTTATTGGTGTGAAAACTTTGCAGAACTAGTATGTTGAGATGATTACTGTCATGTTTCCATTTTTAGCTAGAAAGATTGTGGTTTATTGCTATTTTTACTGATGCTTAGATATGTTTACAATGGTGAAATAATTAATTCTATAATGGGGACAAATCAAAGCTAAAGCAGTCCCAAAAATGCTAATCTCATCTGTAGCTTTATCATCTCCAGATATTTACCCTTTGACCATGTGTGAAAACTATCAAGGTGACCTATCTTATGAGTAGAATAGAACACCAGATCAACACTCTTCAATCTGATAAAAAAACTCTGAAAAATACCATAAGCTATCCCCTTAAAAGCACTCTAGAAAAGTGCCCAAAATAACCCTGAATTGATGTTCATATCTTCATGAAGCAAGCTAATATCAAGCTAAACATTAATCATTACACAAAAGAGAGAGGTTGATAACATGAGATAATTTTGTATTACATCAAGCTTCAATGAATGAAGGTGAACAATATAAATAGCAAGGCAATTCTAATTAGGTCAAGAGGCAATTCAAGTTGTTCATGCAGTGCATGAAAGGCAAGTAAGGCTTAACTAGAGCAAGAGACCCTTAGTAATCCATGCACACTCTCCAACATTGAGTTTAACTGACATATGAATCGCTGAACACTAGTTCTAAGTAGAGGATGTACATGCAACTGATTGCATGTACAAGCACATCCCTAAAAAGACTCAACAGAGGCGCTAATGATTGAAGAGGGTCATCAAGCGTTAGTTAGGACCTAAATTAGTGGAGCGCATCTAGTCCTTACCTAACCATTGACTCAAACACTCCTAAAATAAGGGAAAAGTTCCCCAAATCAAGGAATTTGAATGGGGTCAATTTGAATGGGTTTTGGCCCACTAGAGTCATGAAGTCATGGTCTAAGTAACTAGGTAGAGGATTATTTTCTCTAATGGTGACCACTTGTACAAGCCACCTTGCTTATAATGTTCTCATTACCCTTGACATTAACATCAATATATTTGTACCTGTCAGAGTTTGAGCAACACTTTTCCCAACTTCAAATAGTAATTGGGGATGATTTCCTATCAGAAGAGAGGGATTGATGAGACAGTCTAGTAAATATATGTGAACATGCAAATGCATATTTTCATCCTTACCTCCCTAAATATACTCTTTACGATGTCAACACCATACCCCCTAGGGGTCATCAAATCACCACTTGGTTTTCTATATGCCCTAGTCAACGTTTGGGAAACATTTTACCCATCTTCAATAGAAATTTGGGATGATTTCCTCTCAGTGGGAAGGATATAATGAGAATTAGTCTTGTGAATATATGTGTACATGTATTATTTTGTATTTTTTTCTCTTTTGGGTGATTAAGTCTAAATTGATCACACATGCACTTCTTGGATTGTATTGTAAACTTGGCCAACTTTGCTCACTCTCCCCACAATTTCGTAATCTTATATAGTAATACAAATGAATGTACAACATGTGTAAAGTAATAAAATGGTTCTCCTCCCTCCTTACCTATATAGGGTTTGCAATTTTTGGTCTTTGCATATAATGTACATAGTTTTGCATATGTTTACTCAAAATATTTTTGTTCTCTGATTAGGCTTTATTGTAATATCTTTCAATTTTTCCTTAATATTTCTCATAATATGTTTTGGTCTCCATTTAATATTTTTGGTTTTTGTTATTGTTGGTATGTATGGTTCCTGTTATCACACATATAGTAGCCGGGCTACCATACATTCTTTTTCAGATTCCAGAGCATCTATTCGGCTAGTTCCTTTGCATTTGAGATGCTGAGATGAGCATCTATTATGGATCACTATCAGATTATGGACAACAGATATATTCCCCATGCTATGACTGAGTTTCAGGACACTCAGAGAGAGGATTGATGTAGCCATTTAGCCATTTATATAGAGCAGTCATTAGTGCCCAGAGTTACAGCAACAATTTCAGAGGACAGATGTTGGTTTAGATGATGAGCATTCAGGTATATGACTTAGCAGGTATATTCTGGTGTTATGGTTATATTGCTTTTATACCCATTCTTATAGCATGTCTTAGCATTTAGTATCATGATCTGGCGACCATATAGATATGTGGACCTAGTTGTACTTTATATATATCATATTGTCCCTACTCAAATTTAGAAGTTCTTGACCTATACTCATCGGTTTTACCCTCCCTAGGGAGATTAGAGGTGATCATTCCCACCAAACTTTGGCTTGCTAGTGTTGGTCTCATTATTCATTGTCTTCATCCATCCATTACCTACCCAGTTTGTTCATTACCCTGACTTACTATTTGACTAGTGGCATGGAGGACCTTCCCCCACTGTAGCCTCTGTATTGGATGAGCTTCCCTGTTTATTGTGTCTTGGCTCTGAGTTGGTGACAGAACTTACCATTGGTGAGTTGGCTTAGTCCCCCTAGTCACTAAAGATGTTGTTGGCTAAACCTGAAACGGATAGTACTGCCATGAATGCAAATGAAATATTGTGAAAAAGCCAAATGAACCTGGCAAAGAAATATCAAATGTTATATCTATTGTGAAAAAGCCAAATGAATCTAGCAAAGAAATATCAAATGTTATATCTATTGTGAAATGTAATACCTAGGTAAACAAGTTGCCTAAAGACACACCTAGAAGTGCTCAGGTAAACAAGTGCCTTAAAAACACACCGGCAGCAAGAAGCCTAAATAAAATGTAAATCTATGCAATGTGTTTATAAACACACATAGATCAAAGGCTATGGAAAACTAAAGGCCCAAAAAAGCAATGGAACTTAAATTCTATATCAAAAAGATTGCTGACCTTCTTTGTATTATGGATTGTGCGCATCTGCTAAGGTGAATAAACACTCTTTGAACAACTTACCCATTTGTGAGACACGCCATTCCCTGTGTTATTGCTTGTCCATTATATGCTGTGGTGTGTATTCCCTTTCCATATCCAAAGTGTCACAGTGTTGAGTCACCATGATACAGAGAGATGATATATGGTCTGGTACAAGTCACCATGGTGGGCTTATGCAGTGGTTTCAGGGCCCGAACCATGGCTCACAGGTAAGTTTGGGGGGATTTGAACACATGACCTTCCATTTACAACCAATTACAACTTCTCATCTTTACCACTTGAGCTACCCCCCAGGGGCTGCTCCAAAACCAAAATTGAGTGTCAATCCTAAAGATAATTCCAACAACTTTTTGCAAACTTGTAGTCCCATAAGATATGCTTCACTGTCTGTGGTCAATTACAAACTAGACAGATGAGCTTTAGATGGAAACCCTTGATAGACAACAAGCCATCCAAAAACCCTATCATTTGCAACTGAGATGATGCGACCAAACATTGTGTAGCCTGTGGATCCAATTGTCCTCGAAATCAGAAGAGATCTATTTGGCAATCAATATAGGAGACAAAGGATGTTTTTGGTTCAGGATAGAATATAGCTTGTCAGTATCATACTATTGGATCTACTTTGATCTCCATCCCCAATCTCGCCTTAGAGGTCCTTGTTAAAGATTTGTGTATCTCGGGATGTCCTTTATGTGGTGATGTCTAGCATGAAGGTACTGTTATCACACAACTTGTAGTTGTCCCTAGTGGTATCCCATCCGGGATGGTAGAGGAGATGGACAACTAAAGAGGTGACCCAAGAGATGCCACGGTTCCCAATGCAAGGTGGGAGTCACGTCAACCGAGGCACTCTTCGCTTTAGATCTAGATGAATCAAGACCTAGGGGAAGACCCTATTACCAATCAAAGATGATTGGACCCAAACAAAGGTTCCTAGGGATAAGTAAATGATGAGTTACGGAAACCAATGCAAGGTTAAGTGGACCTAGAAGTTAAAGTATGGTTGATGATGGTTTGAGAGATGATTAGTGTTTCAACCAATATATGATTTAGGCCACATGATTATTTATAATGACAAGATCTAGTACCATGTGTTACACAAGTGGGACCTACTTTCTTGGGATATGTGAATGGTTCAAATGGGACCCACAAAGTGAAATTAAGGGATGCAAATTGGTACTAGTGGATATGTAGTGAGTAGATCTATGGATCTAAGTTGAAATTAGGAATACCCACATATGGGATCTAAGGTTTGACTAGTGCCTAAGGAGGACTAGTGCCTTGTTGGATGGGTTAATGGAATCAAAAGATATGTCAAAGTGTAGATTGGGACACCTAGTATGCAAATCAAGTGGGCTAATTGGGATATGATGGTTGGATTTTACTAGATCTAGGGTTTCATGATATGACCCAAGTGGACCACAATCCCTTAAAATAAGGAATGCTACCCCCAAGGCAGATCGTCACAAAATGATACTCTAGACCTAGGTTTCAAGATATGCCCGTTCCAAATCCACCAAAATCTCAACTACCCACGTCCTCAAAGTGGGCAAACTCAATCACCCAAGGAAGTGCGACCTTGCTCAAGGAGGGCTAAAAGATGGGAAAGGTGTGTCAAAACAAGTCCAATGGCCACCAAATTGTAGATCCAAGTAGTTTAGGCAATGATCTATTTGGATCTAGAAAATCAAGACAATCCAAGGGTTAGATCTTACTAGATCTGAGTTTTAAGGTGCCAAGTAGTCCAAAATGGGGTTTTAATCCCTTGAAATGTGGAATGACGCCCACAAGGTAGAAATCACCCAAGTAAGAGTCTAGGGGTAGGTTATCAAGTATGTAGATTACAAATCAAGTGGGATCTCACCTACCCATATGCTAGTTCTAACCAAATAAGCCTCACCCAAGGAAGTGCGATTTGCCTCAAGAGAGTTATATTGCCTTGAAAAGTGTGTAAATTTTAACCCAATCACCACCAAACTCTAGATCCAACTAGGGGTGGATGCTATAGAGGTGGGTTCTTAAGATCTTTTGAAAAGCAAGGCTAGATCTAAGTAGATCTAAGAAAAACCAAAATTGGGGTTTTGATTAATTAGGGTTTGTGACCAATGAAGAGAGAATGGATGGAAAGAGGCACAGACCTTGTAGATCTTACCTCAATTGCTTATGGCCACCTTGCAAATTGATAGCATTCTCCTATGTGTATATTCAAGAGTGAGATCTAAGAGCTCCAACCAAAACGTCCTCCTCCAAGATCGCCAAATCGTCCTCCTCCTACAAGACAAGATCACATGAAACAAGCCAAGTAAGATGATTATGAAAATGATGGAAAGATGTAATAGAAAGCATCAACTATGTCACAAAGATACAATAATGATACTCCCTTTCCCCAAGATCAACCCAAAAGAGACTATGTGGATCCCTCCAACAATAACCCTCAAGAAATCGCCCTCCTCTCCACTAATTCGACTTTCCTGCAAGAAAACTAGTAGAAGCACCAAAATCCACAATGATACATAGAAGAGATACTGTATACTCAAGATGCAAGAGAATCCACAAGACAAGAGAGATATGTTCCACAAAGAAGTGTTCTATTCCAATATTCCAGAGCTCCATAGGTGAGCTATACAATAGGGGGTCTCCTCCTTATATAGGATAATAAAGACCAAAACCCTATACCACTTTACAATACTACATCAAATGAGTGGTTGAGATTAAAAGATCTCATCATACAATCAATGGCTAAGATGAACCATAATAACATAACACATGGATCACTCATAAAGTGATGACGTCATAGTCTAAAAATAATCATGGAGGGTGACATCATCCACTAGAGGGGGTAAAAGTACCAAAGCCCACCTCATAATGACTAGGACATGACATATGGAGCACATGGTGGGGCTAGGAGGCATCAATCCTTACTAGCTCATCCCCAAGGCACAATAAAATAATAAAATATGTCCAAGATAATATAAATGACCCCATCTGTCCTCAAAATCTGTGATAGACAAACAGTAAAAGACCTCCTATGATCGCTGTGGGCCTACCCACATGGTGAAAACTGGCTGGAAGACAATGGGATCACCCTGGAAGACCTCTGTGAAAACCAAGTGCCAAAACCTTGCCTCAATTGCCCAAATCGAATTCCTCAGTGACCACTTTATCCCATTTTTTAACTGCCTCGGTAACTGTGAAAGTGCCAAAACTGCCTCCTAGGGCATCTGCGCTGTCCAACTGAACCCACCATGCTCTCCAGAAGGGGGGTAAATGGTAAAAACAAGTGGTTGGACCACCCCCTCCTCATACAGCGCCCTAGGTGAACTGGCCTCTCATGGCCCCTGTTGCTCAGGTTGGGAAATCAGCCCCAAATCTGGTCAACAAGTGTAAAACTGCATCAATCACTGTCAGAAGTGCCCAGAACTGAAAGATAAGTGTCTCATTGGATCCAGAAGACCCAAATCCACTAGGAATGTGTACTCATACACCATGGGTTGCCCTAATGGGCCAGCTGTAGGGTCCACCATATATGGACAGTGTATAATCTGATGATCTGGAGTAATAAATAAAACTATTGAACTGCATCAATCATCATCTGCATCATATATCCATCATATGGCATCATCGTCAAGTGTATGTGGGTGCATCAATCTTCATCTATAAGCATATGTGGCCCACATCATCACGGATCCCAAGAAATGACCATAGTCAAACTAGGTTTGACTAGGTCCATATATAACCAAGAAAAAATCATATCGGTAGACTAAGACATGTTCCTTTAATCATTCTCACAGCTTAGCTCAAAGTATAACATCCATTCAGTGGCACTAATCAAGTTAGCATATTCCTTTGTTATTTGTAATTACTTGCACAATAGTTCAAATGACAAACTCACCCATTGGACATGGTCAAATTGCTAGTGAAGGATGAAGGCTAGGAACAAGGTTGGGCCAAGGGATTGACTTGTCTAACTCAACTCAAAAATACTTTGGACTGGGAGAAGGGGAAAGCTACAAACTATGTGCTGAACAAAATAACCCGGGGAATGGCTGTGCCTCACAAATGGATAAGTTGTTTAGAGAGTGCTTATTCAACTTAGACATCATGTCTACATCAAGTTGATCCAGGTTCATTAGGATCATTCAATTTCATTTCATGGTCTTTTTGGCCTACATAACCCTTCGGATCTTAGGTGTGCTAATAAGCACAACTAGTTGCAACTTGCATCCAGGGCATGTTTTCATATACATATAAGGTCAGCAATAGTTTAGATATAGGTTTTAAGAACCATTGCTTTTTGGACCTTTCTTATACTCTTCGAAGAGTATTTTTAGCAGTTCATCGCTCTTGCCCTTTTTAGTTTCCATGGGCAAATTTATAAGTTTCCATAAGTAGTACATGAGCTTTCAGTTTTACCCAACAACATCTCAAGTGACTAGGGGGAGTTCGAGCCAATGCCAAACATCGGGACAACCGACCAAAATGATTTAGGCCTACAATCCTACTCACCAAAGGCAAGTTTTGTCACCAACTTAGAGTCGAGACACTGAACATACAGGGATGCGGTCCAAACACAGAGGTAGAAAAATGGGGAAGTCCTCAGTATCAAAAAGTCAAATGAGACAGGTCAAGGTTTAAAGTCAAATAGGGAAAGTCATGTATGGATGGAGTCAAGTGAATATGGAGCCTAAACTAGCAGACAATTGGTGTCAGGAAAGACCATATCTATGTAAGCTGGTAAGCCAGTGGGTTTTGTCAAATAACCTAATGTGCAAGTAAATGTCCATTTTATAATTTACAGTTCATTTTAAACAGTTTGCCACATCAGGAATAATATACCAAGCAGATACTGTGAACATGACTAAATCAACAAGATAATAATCCACAGTCAATGATATAACATCCATAGGTCATATAACATCATCACAATAATAATCATCATATATCATCTGAAACACTGCTGCAATACATCTCTAAGCACTGAACCGAAACTGTATGGGATAAAGGGTCACATCAGTCATCAAATCTGAACTCTCAAGGCTCAGCCTTGACACAAGGTCTAACATAAGTCTGAATAATACACTGTTCTAATCATGTGTGATCTCAAAATATACAATCATCATAGCCAAGCTCTGAATAATGGAAGCTCTGAAATGTGCAGATATCTGCTAAGCAAGAATAGTAGCCCTGCTACTATGGTGTGATAACAGGTACATTATCAGTATAGGCATCAGTGTAGAGGGTGAGAAACACTCCACTAGGTGTCATAGATCAAATGGTGGAGACACGCGGAGATTTCAGTAACTTTTGCCTTATGCATGCAAGTTTGCATGTGAGATTTTTTTTAAAGCACTGTGTTATTTTTCATGCAAAAGCTGGTTTTTTTGCTTGCACTCATATTAGGGTTTTGGAAACCCTAATCAGTCAATGAGTTTAATAAAAGGAGGCAAGGGGCAAAGGGAAAAGGTTACTCGAGCATTTTCTTTTGGGATTGAAGAGAAGGGCGAATCACCTGGCAGAGATAAAGAGCAGATCTGAGAGAGATTGGGCATTCTTGATCTGAGGTAGAGAGGAGCATCATTACTGTATAGTGAGTTCATCTACACAGAGAAAGCTCAGTGCATGAGTTAGGGCGCATTCTTGAGGAGAGGGCCGCATTTCAAGAGGGAAACAAGGGCGCAGATCTGAGTAGGGATAACACACTTCATCCGGAGTAGAGGTTCAATCCATTGGAGGCAAAGTCAGCTTCTGAGACAGATTGGATTCATCAGCAATCAAATCAGATAGAAAGGGGGTGCATTCCTTGAGCAAAGGGGTGCACTTTCACCAAAGAGGGGCGAGATCTGAGATAGAGTTCATCCAGATCTAAGAGAGGGTATCAGCGAGACAGTGATCCAGAGTTAGAGGGGCAAGAGGCCCTAGTCAGAGAGCAGATTTCAGAGAGGGGCACAGTCAGGGCAGAGGAGCGCATTCTTAGTTATTCCTTCAGAGATCAGACTTGTGCATCAGAGCCTTTAGGCTCAGAGATAAGTCTATATTGGATTGTCCTATTGTAACTATTGTAAACTGCTTATGATATAAAAGCATTCTATCTCTCTCATTGGTTTTCCCACAAGGGTTTTTCCAAGGTCACATTGACCAAGATATTGGTCCATTTTCACATGTGATTGCTATATTGTGTAAAGTTGTAGATTGATCTCATGTGTTTCATGTTATAAGTTATTGGATATGCTGATACATTCTCTGGGTTTGAGAATTGGGATATAGTACATGCATATGTCTTAGAGAGACTTGAGATCGAGTTGGGATCTGTGATTTTTAGTGTGTCATATCTAGAAAATCTACATGGTATCAGAGCCTTGTTAAAGATCAGAGCTATCACTTACCAAATCTGTGAGTATTAAAGATCTATCACTTACCAGAGCCCTGTTAAAGATCTATCATATATGTGAGAGTAGAGTCCAGATATGTGGCAGATATATCAGATTTGAAGAGTAGTGTTCAGATCTGTGAGAGCAGGGTACAGATTTGAAGAGCAGAGTTCAAACCTGTGATTGCAAATATCAGATCTATGAGAGCAGACATCAGATCTGTGAGGATAAACACCAAATCTATCAGATCTGTGAGGAAAGAGATCGGATCTGTGAGGGCAGAGACTGGATCTGTGAGAACAGAGATATGACCTGGGAGAGCGAACCCTAGATATGAGAAAGAGAGGGTTAGCTTATTCACCAAGGTACAGATCTACAAGTGAGTTCAAATTCAGAGATTTTGAATCAGCAGTGTTATTAGATTTACAGAGTCATGGCTTCAGGACTTTGAACGGTTATGCATTTAGCCATATGATGGGAATATGAGAAGTGTTCCTTAGTGTTTCGGAGACAGACTCAGACTGCATTGAGAGGTTAGCAGTTAGGAGAGTTGGTTCGATGATGTTCTAGCTGGTGTCAAAAGGTCTATTGAAGATGGAAGGAGGGATTCATGTACCAGAGTTGAGAGATTTACCCTCAGTATTAGCTCTGGAGGATGAGGGATATACTATTGTGTTTTGGGATGGATAGAGGCTTCTATATTCAAAGGGAGTGACCTTGGATGGAGCCGTGAGGCATGGCATCAAACAAGGGAAGTTGTACAAGTTGTTGGGCAAGCCTATATGTGGGTCAAGAGAGATCTTGGATGTAGTTTCAGTGTCAGTGACACTGTTAGATGAGGAGCACAGATCTTCATATTAGAGTGCAGCAGAAGATGTGTTTGATCTCGGTGGATGCTTCTCCAGAAGTACCTTCCTCGCTAAGAGGGACTGTTAGCTTTTATAGCTTGGACAAATACCTATAGATGGGGTGTCTAGCATGTAGAAGTCGTCTGGAAGAGTAACTCTCTAGACAGAAGAGTGGGAATCTCTTAGCGGTGATGTGGATTCAAGTATTCAGTCCTCAGACCAAAGAGATGAGCAAAAAGCTCATACCGGTACTAGCCGAAGATTGAGTTGGTACAAGAGGACTGATATGGATAGAGCTCAAGAGTGAGATGAGAGGTCTCAGAGCAGGAGAGTCAGGTACAAGTCAGTGGATTCGCTATTGATCACCTTCAGAGGGAGTTTGGAACATGGATCAGTGTCAAAGACAAAGAGGGAACGAGAGGCTTCTCTCGAGACGACATTGATGGAGGTGGATCATGGGTTATCAAATCAAAGTGCAGCAGTGGCAGCCAGTTCAGAGGCAGCAGTTGCAGCGGCAAGGGATTTGATGGATCTAGGTATTAGCAGGACTTCCCTCGATAAGAGTGTTAGAGATATGTGTATCTTGGGATGTCCTTCATGTGGTGATTCCTAGCATGAAGGTACACAATCAGTATAGGCATTAGTTTAGAGGGTGAGAAACACTCTACCAGGTGTCATGGATCCAATGGTGGAGACGTGGAGATTTTTGCAACGTTTGCCTTATGCATGCAAGATTTTTTTTAATGCACAATGTTATTTTTCATGCAAAAGCGATATTTTTGCATGCACTCATATTAGGGTTTTGGAAACACTAATCAATGAGAGTTAATAAAAGGAGGCAAGGGGCAAAGGGAAAAGGTTACTTGAGTATTTTCTTCAGAGATTGAGGAGAGAGAGAGTGAGAGTTAATCACTGCATGACACAGGGGGCACATTCTTGAGAAGAGAAGGGTGCATCACCTCGTAGAGATAGAGAGCAGATCTGAGAGAGATCGAGCATACTTGATCTGAGGTAGAGAGGAGCATCATTTCTGAGGTAGAGAGGAGCATCATTTCTGAGGTAGAGAGGAGCATCATTACTGTGCAGTGAGTTCATCTACACAGAGAAAGCTTAGTGCATGATCTATGGCACATTCCTGAGGAGAGGGGCGCATTTCTAGAGGGAGGGAGGGGTGCAGATCTGAGCAAAGATCTAGCACACTTCATCTGGAATAGAGGTTGGATCCATTGGAGGCAGAGTCAGCTTCTGAGACAGATCGGATTCATCAGCAACCATATCAGAGATTGATCAAACAAAGAGGGGGCGCATTCCTTGAGCAGAGGGCACACTTTCACCAAAGAGGGGTGAGCTCTGAGATAGTGTTCATCCAGATCTGAGAGAGGGTATCACCAAGATAGTGATCCAGAGGCAAACGGGCGAGAGGCCCTAGTCAGAGAGCAAATTTCAAAGAGGGGAACAGTCAGGGCAGAGGGGAGCATTCTCAGTTATTCCTTCAGAGATCAGACTTGTGCATCAGAGCCTTTTGGCTCAGAGATAAGTCTATGTTGGATTGTCCTATTGTACCTACTGTAAATTGCTTATGATATAAAAGCATTCTATCTCTATCACTGGTTTTCCTGCAAAGGTTTTTCCAAGGTCACATTGGCCAAAATATTGTGTCCAGTTTCCTGTGTGATTGCTATATTTTGTAAAGTTGTAGATAGATTTGATGTGTTTCATGTTATAAGTTATTGTATATGCTGATACATTCTCTAGGTTTGAGAATTGGGATTTAGTAGTGTTATCACACAACTTGTAGTTGTCCCTAAAGGTATCCCATCCGGGATGGTAGAGGAGACGGATAACTAAAGAGGTGACCCAAGAGATGCAACGATTCCCAATGCATGCTGGGAGTCACGATAACTGAGGCACTCTTCACTTTAGATCAAGACGAATCAAGACCAAGGGGGAGACCCTAGCCAATCAATGAAGATTGGCTAACCCAAAGGTTCAAAGGGAAATGTGTAAGGTGAGTTACAGAAACCAATGAGTGAGTTAGATTAAGTGGACCCAAGATTTTAAGTGTGGTTGAAGAGGTTTAGGAGGTGACAAGTGTTTCAACCAATGAAGTGATTAGGGCCACTTATGAAGTTCAATTGAATTAGATCTAGTACCATGAAAAGACACAAGTGGGGCCCACTCCTTAAAAAGTGGAAAATGGTTCAAATGGTGCCCACAAGGTAGAGTTAAGGTTGAGATGGCACTAAGGGGTATGCGAAGATGTAGATCTGTGGATCTAGGATGGGATAGACAATACCCACATATGGGATCTAGCAAATGACACTAACCCCAAGGAGTGCAAATTGACCAATGGAGACTAGTGCCTTGAGATGAGGGGGCAAATGGAGTCCAAATTTTACCAAAATGTAGATTGGGGTAGTTAAGGCAATTATCAAGGTGGGTTTGAAGTGGGATGCCCCAATATGAGCTAGATCTCCATAGATCTAAGGTTGAAAATGCATCACCCAATGACCCAAGTGGGGCACAACCCTCAAAATGAGGAATGGGGCCCACAAGGAAAAAATCAAAGAGGTGAAGCACTAGGGGTAGGTTATCAAGGTGGATCTATGCAAATCAAGTGGGATCTCACCTACCCATGTCAAGGAACTAGCCCAACTAGCCTTCCTCAAGGAGGGCTAGGTGCCTTGGGAAGTGGGTCAAATGGAAGCCAATCACCACCAAACTATAGATCTGAATTGTCGTGGATGCTATAGAGGTGGGTTTTAAAGATTATCCCTAAAGCCAAGCTAGATCTAACTAGATCTAGGAAAAAATAAAAATGAGGGTTTTAATTTTAATGGTTGGTGTGACCAATAGGATGGAGAACAAGTGAAATCAATACGTACCTTGTAGATCTTACCTTAAAAGCTTGCGGCCTCTTAGCATATGGATGATTTTTGCCCTAGTTACAATTCCAAGCTTGATCCAAGTGTCTTCAACCCAAATCGTCCAAGCCCTAGGAGGAGAGATGTCTCATGAAACCTGTAAATCAAACTACAAGAAGTTAGATTTGATCCACAAATCAATGAGATCTAAGCATGTCATGTCAAAGAAGCAATCAATGGACAAAGCACAATTGAAAAACTTCCTCAAGATGAAGACGTCTTGCCCATGGGGGATGTGAGCAACCCCTACAATCTTCCCATCAAGCAAAACGTGCTCTAGCTTCAAGCAATTCGGCCTCCCTCTCTTGATGTCGATTTCACCTGTAAAGCAAACAATGTCTAGAAACAAGAGATGCAAGAACATATACAAGAGTAACCCAATCAAAGCCAAGAAGTAGATCTCCAAAATAATATTTTCATTCCATGTTTTCCAGAGCCCAAAGGTGCTTTTACAATAAGGGGGTCTCCTCCTTATATAGGATAATAAAGACCAAAACCCTAAACCACAAAACCACTTTTTGAAATGAGTGGTTGAGATTAAAAGATCTCATAATCTAATTAATGGATAAGATGAGCCAATACATAATATCACATGGATCACTCAAAATAGAGATGACGTCATAGCTAAAAGTGACTAAGTGAGGGTGACGTCATCCTCCAAAAGGGGCTAAGATACATGGGCCCACCAAATATGACATGGACATGACTCAAGACACACATAGTGGGGTTAGGAGGTATCAATCCCTCACTAGCTCATCCCCATGGCACAATAATATAAAATAGTAGGACCATGACATGTCCAAATAACACAAATGATCAAATCCTGTCCTCAAAATTTGTGAGAGACATGCAGTAAAAGGCCTCCTGTGGCCACTGTGGACCCCGCTGACTGATGCCAATTGACTGGAAGATGGGGGGTTCACCTTGGAAGACCTCTGAGAAGACCAAGTGCCAAAACCTTGCCTCAATTGCCCAAATCGAATTCCTCAGTGACCCTTTTATTCCATTTTTAATCCTCCTGAAAAACCTTGAAACTGCTCAAACTACCACCCAGGGTGCCTGCGTTGTCAAACTGAGTGCACTAGGCTGTCTGCAAGGGGGCATAATGGTAAAAACAAGTGGCTGGACCACCCCCTTCCTACACAACGCCCTAGGCAACGACTGGTCTCCAAGCCTCTGCTGGACAAGCTGGATCAGCATGCCCAAAACTAGTCAACAGGTGGATAACTGCATCTATCATCATCAGAAGTGCCCGGAACTGAAAGATAAGTGTCTCAATGGATCCAAAAGACCCAAATCTACTAGAAATGTGTACTCATGCACCATGGGTTGACCTGAGGGGTCAACTGTAGGGTCCACCATACCCGGACAGTGTAAAATATGATGATCTGGAAATAATAATAAACCTTCGTTGCATGGGAACCGCTCCCGGACTTTAGGAAACCCGTTCCAGAAGTTCCCGCTTTCCAGGGAGCTTAGGAACAGGTACGAAACATTCCAGAATTCATGGGAACGGTTTCGGGAGCTTCGGACAGGAAAATTAGGGAGCTTGGGAACTTGAAATCGGGAGTTCTGAAATTTGGGAGCTTGCACACGCTCCCTGTTTGCCCGTGTGAAATCGCTCTCGCTGCCTCTGCGTTTGAGAGATATTTGTGTGAGGGACTGAACCGAGCCCAGCCGAGGTGTGATTAGAGCCGAGCTGAGGTGCGAGAGAGCCGAGCCGAGGTGTGCTCTGTCTGTCCAAGCATTGTCTGGCTGAGCTCTTTCATGTTGCTGAGGTGTTGTCCGAGCACTGTTCCCTCGATTTGTTGTGCGGTGGGCTGTCTCACAGAGATAGAATCTTTGCAGAAGCGACCGACAGACTCGAGCTCGGGGGTAAGCGTTTTACAGTTTTAATTTTTAAACTTTTAGTTTATATTTTAATTTTAGTTATACTATATAGTTTTAATTTTTACGTTTTAGTTTAGTTTTAAACTTTTATAATTTAGTTTTAGTTATAAACTTATATTTTAGTTTTAGTTTGAATTTAGTATAGTTTAATAATATTAATATAGTATATAGTAATTACTAATAACTAATAGTTTAAAAATAAAAATAAATTTTTTTTATAATATTACCATATAGTATATAGTATAGTTTAAAGTTTAAAACTTTAATTTTAGTTTAATTTTGTAACTATGCTATTTTCTTTTTAACTTTGTAAGTTTTAATTTTTAAATTAAATCATAAATTTTAATTTATAATTTATTTGTTTATTCAGTTTAGATTTTTTTTAATTATATTATTTTTTAGATTTTTTTATATATTATTGTCGTTCCCAACCCGTCATTTCCTACAAATTTAGGGGAAACTTTTAGCCGTATCCGACACCCGTACCCAAGTTCCCAACGTTCCCGCGTTCCGGAAACTCGTGCAACATAGTAATAAACTGACCAACTGCATCAATCATCATCTGAAGCATATGTCCATCATATGGAATCATCAGTAGGTGTATGTGGGACCACAAATCATCATCCATAAGCACACATGGTCCATCTCATCACGGATCCCAAGAACAACCATGGTCAAACTATGTTTGACTAGGTCAAAATATAACCAAGGACAAGATCATAACAATAGACTAAGCCATGTTCCTTTAGATCATACTCACAACTTAACTTGAAGTATAAACATCATTCCGTGGCAGTTAATACATGTATATATTTCAATGTTATTTATATTTTACTTGCACAAAAGCTTTATTGACAGACTCACCCATTGGACATGGCCCTAACTTCTAGCTAAGGATGAAGGCTAAGGACAAGGCTAAGCAAAAGGGATGACTTGACCAAACTCAACTAAATGACACTTTGGACGGGGAAAAGGAGAAGCTACACTCTGTGATGGACAAAATAACAAAGGGAAGGGTTGCGGCTCACAAATGGATAAGTTGTTTAGAGAGTGCTTATTCAACTTAGGCATCATGTCTACATCAAGTTGATCCAGGTTCATTAGGACCATTCATTTCATTTCCATGGCCTTTTTGGCCTATATAACCCCTTTGGGATTTCACATGTGCTAAGAAGCACAGCTAATCGCAGCTTGCATCCGGGGCATATTCACATCAACAAGGTCGGCAATAATAGATATAACTTTTGAGTAACCATTGCTTTTTGGACCTTTTATACCCTTCAAGGGGTATTTTAGCAGTTCATTGCTTTTTGGACCTTTTATACCCTTCAAGGGGTATTTTAGCAGTTCATTGCTTTTTGGACCTTTTATACCCTTCAAGGGGTATTTTAGCAGTTCATTGCTTTAGCCTTTATTCAAGTGCGTTAAGAAACACATTCTAGAATTTTAAGTTCACAAGCTTTCATAAAACATTTCCAATACAGGTAGTACATGAGCTTTCAGTTTTAGCCAACAACATCTCAAGTGACTAGGGGGAGTTCTGCATAGTGCCAAACATTGGGACAACCGACCAGAATGATTTAGGCATACAATCCAACTCACCAAAGGCAAGTTTTGTCACCAACTCAGAGCCGAGACACAAAACAAACATGGATGCGGTCCAACACAGAGGTAGAAATGGGGAAGTCCTCAGAATCAAGAAGTCAAGAAGGCAAGTCATGGGTGAAAGCCAAATCAGGAAGGTCATGGATGGATGGAGTCAAATGAATGTGGTGCCTAAGCTAGCAGACAAGGATGTCAGGAAAGACCATATCTATGCTCATAGGAGGGTAATGAAACCGATGAGTTTTTGTCAGAAAACCTAAGTGTGCAAGTAATACATCCGTTTTATATTTATAACATCATCCAAGATAGTTCATTTTATTTTGAATAGTGCTGCCACATCATGAATCATATACCAAGTCAATGCTATGAAGATGACTAAAACAACAAGATAATAGCCCAAAGCCAATAATCAGAAGTCCATAGGTCACATCACATCATAGTAATCATCAATAAACATCTGAAACACTGTTGCAATATAATCACTGGGCACTGAACTGAAACTGTATGGAACAAAGAGTCACATCGGTCATCAAATCTAAGCTCTCAAGGCTCAGCCTTGGCACAAGGTCTAATAAAAATCTGATACAATATACTGCTCTAATCCATAAGTGATCTCAAATAACAAGCTCATCATAGCTGATCTCTGTAAAAGCAAAGCTCTGAAAAGTGCAGATATCTGTTAAGCAAGAATAGTAGCCCAGCTACTATGGTGTGATAACAAGTACATGCATGTGTCTTGGAGAGACTTGAGACCGAGTTGGAATCTGTGATTTTCAGTGCGTCATATCTGGAAATCTATAGTACTTGCATATTAGTGTTCAATTTGTAGAACTCATTAGTAAGAATCACCCCCATAATATCTTTGATGGTTGGCTTGTCTGATGACATGAAATCTTTTTGATGAGCTAGCAATCTACAATTCATCCAACCCCTAATCCTGAAATCCCAAAGATCTGTAAAAGAAAAAGCCTTTCTTGCTTAACTCGTGCTCATGAAATCTTGAATGCTTAGCGATACAATGACCTTGATGAATCCAATTCTAGATGGAGTGCCATGCCATACCCCATCCTGCATGACTACCAGGGAAATTCCACAACAAACTTCCAAGCCTCCCACATGCTTCTACAAATGAAGGACCCCAAAATCCTAAAAAGATGCAGGGAAGAGAGGATATCTTAAATCCCAAAAGTAACTCAAATCTTAAGTATAGAATGAGTGGATTGCAATCGATATCAGAGGAGGATCTTCCATGAAGCAAAACTTTTGAGGCACTTGATTGCCCATTTCATTGCCAAAATACAACCTTGAGTTGCAAAGTCAATAAGGCCTAGGCCTCCCTCCTCCTTAGTCATATTACACATCGTCTCTATTTAGATGGGGCACAATGCCAAACCCCATCCTGCATGATTACCAGAGAAATTCTACAACAAACTTCCAAGCCTCCCACGTGCTTCTACAAATGAAGGACCCCAAAATCCTAAAAAGATGCAGGGAAGAGAGGATATCTTAAAGCCCAAAAGTAACTCAAGTCTTAAGTATATAATGAGTGGACTGCAATCAATATCAGAGGAGGATCTGCCATGAAGCAAAACTTTTGAGGTACTTGATTACCCATTTTGTTGCCAAAATACAACCTTGAGTTGCAAAGTCAATAAGGCCTAGGCCTCCCTCATTCTTAGTCATATTACACACCGCCCAAGGACCCATAAGAAATCCTCACTCACCACCATACTTGGACCACATAGAAAACTTGAGAACCTGCTCCAATTCGGGCATTGCTAGGGAGCCAATAAGAAACATAATAAATGTGTGAAGCTTGTAAAATTCGTGAAACAACTGTCAATTTACATGCAAAGGGTAGGTCGTTATATTGCCATATAAGAAGTTTTGATTGTAGTGTTAGCAGGCACCAATCCCACATATACACGACTAAAATACTAGTAGTAAATGGGATCCCTAAGTACTGGACAATCACCCTAGACTTTATTCAATTCCATAAGGGAGGGATCCAAGCCAAGGGGGTCATCAATCTCGGCAAGGCAATAATCAATTTTCCAATCATTAACTATTGCCCTAAAAGCACTGCAGAAAATATCCAAACAACCCCTAGTAACCTTCTATTACCTATTAAACTAGCACTTAATCTACTAAGTCCAAAAGTGGTGCTAGCATAAGGGTAACTCAAGAGGGTTATCATTGTCACCTAAATAACACCTATTCTCACTTAAGAGCGGCTCTTCTCCAGTACAAGGGGGTTGTCTCTATGGTTAGGATTGCTAAGACATAAACAATAAAGGCTCGGGGTGATATGAAGAGTTGTCTTAGCAAAACAGATTTTTATTGAGTTTATTGAGTTGATTTTAAAGGTGGTTGGTGGGGAAATACTAGTGCCAAATATCCAAGAGGGTTATGGTGTCAAGAAGCAACAAAGAGGGCTTAGTATGGGTGGTAAATGGGAGTAATTATTGCTGTTACAAATATGCAGAAAATTACAAGTGGTTGCAGATTTATATGGCTGGAAATAAAAGAGAAAAGGCCCTTCCAAAGGTGTCCTTGTATGCACATGCAATATCAATAAGATGTGATTGTAGTTTGTACTACTAGCTGAAAATATCATGCAACCTTTCACAGTGGCATAACATAGAGGTTTCAACTGTAAAGCAAAACCAACAAGAACCTTAGAGACAATGCACCTCATCCAAACCACTTATTCAATAAACATAACTGCCCTCTCCTCGAAACCCTTGTTGCGGCCGAATTTAGTGCATATTCCAGGAACAAAAATCAACAAGATATGGAAGATGGAAAGACACACATGAGATGAAACTCCACTATCACATTGCCATTCAATAGTTCTTCAAAACAAGCCAAAACCAAAGAGAGTATTCTATTGAGTATGGTTGTCATTGATGACAAGCCATTAATGACAAAGGAGTAACAAAGGATATGATGATGTGGAAAATCTCTTGGAGAAATGCAAGTGAAGGTTGGGGTCATGGAACCCTTGGATATGGGGTCTTTGGAACCCATGGAACTTTGAAGAAGTCCTTGCTATTGATGACATGCTCATGAAGCTCATGACCCTTGGGAGTTTGGCTTCTATGATGAAGTCTTTGAAAGTTGAAAAAGATCATATGGTAACAAGCACATATTACCCTTATGTTATCACATCCATGTTAGCTGGAGCTACCATGCTGCAGATTGTGTGGTCAGGGACCATACCACACTTTTGTTTTCCCAGATCAGAGATCAAATGCCTTCAGAGAGGGCATACATTGTATTCAGATTGCCCCTAGCAGAGATATCAGAGGGGACAGATGGTTTTTGTGTCAGTCCAGACATATTACAGAGCAGTTGCCACAGGGTCACCCTTCCTTGCCAGGCTTTGCATGATCCCACTTGAGATAGCTACTTAGCCATATTAAGATGAGAGCACTACAGAGTATTGCTGGTTTACCACTTATTGCCCGGATTCAGTAGAGATCCAGCTTCAGAGACAGCCTCAGCAGCAGGCAGATGGTATGGCAGGTATAGCATTTGATGTTTTATTGCTCATGTTGGTGATTAGACTTGTTTATACATGATAGTACACTGACTCTATGTATGATGTTGATGTGGTGATCTAGTTGTCATTATGATGTTTTGTTTGGCCCTTGGTGATGTCAGCCCACCCTTTTTCAAGTAGGCTCTTGTTTATGCACACTGGTTCATGTCCCCACTCACTGGTATAGACTTGGTCATTTCGTCCTCCAAGGTAGCTGACTTTGGATCCACCTGTCACTTCCTTCACCCATTCGACTCATTCATGTTGATCTTTCTCGACTTGGACCTTGATTTGTGACCTTGAGGATCCCCTTCCCCATTGACCTCTGAGTATGCCATGACTCCTTGTTTATTGTGCCTCGGCTCTTTAGAGTGTGAGATGCATTCTCAAACCTGGGATTTGCTCCTGTCGGTTGCCCCCAATGTTGCAATGCAGTATAGGATTGTGTAGATTCACCGGGTGTTCCCCATTGGTCATCGAAGCATGTGCACTTACCCCCATTACTTTGCAGTATGAGCACCTTGATTATATCTTTTGAGATATGTATGTAGCCCAAAAGGGCTTTGATGTAAAAATGTAAAAGAAGCCAAAAGGCTAGAAAATGTAAAATCAAGCCAAAAAGGCTAAGTATGAAAGTCAAATGTAAAGTCCAAGCAATGTGTTTTTGAACACACACAGACACAGGTCAGCCATATATATTAGCATTGTAGTGGTTATTTCCTCACCCAGTCCTGCGAGGCAAGGAGGTGAGATGGAGCAAGGGACAGCTATGCGAAATGTCCCCTAGAGTCTCAAGTTACGGTTTGTCGGACACCCAGTTTGGCGGCTCTAGAGAAGATCCTCATGGAGTCTTCTTAAGGCATGGATGTGAGTTGTGAGGTATATGGTAGATGATCAATGGCAGTTTCCCTGCACTATACCCATTTGTGAGGCATCGCCCTTCCCTGTGTTTTGTCATGGTATGCTTATGTCAGCGGGTCTCGCTTCCCCTGTTTATCCAAAGGGTCACATGGTTTTGGTCCTTGTCTTCCCCTATCCTTCACCTTATTCGTCCACCTCACCCAAAGTCAGCTAAGTGGTCAAGTCTGTGAGTTGTGCATAGCAATTTTGAGTCTTTTGGAGATGGTGGGCCCACCTCACCTAGGGCTTGATTTATTTGAGATATTATGTATTTTTTATCACCATATCGGCATTGTATTGTTTAGTAATGTACTAACGTGTATAAGGAAGCCTTCATGCTTCATATGGCATATAGGTTTTCATCCAGTATCATTTTGACTAGATTTGACTTGGTCAAACCAGGTTGACTAGGCCAAAAATGGGCCCGAAAAAATATTGCGATCAAGATTTCGATTTTGGTCATTTGTTATCTCTTGGGGTCCCATATGAGCCCCCAAGTGTCAGAATTTGAAAAAGTTGAGGCATTGATGAGATTTTTAATTATTATGGGTCATGAGTGACCTGTTTTAATTAAAAATCATGAATTTTGGGCAAACAATGTCTAATTGATGGATCGGGGCCGTTCAAGTGACCATATCTACTACATTTGGGGTCTACGATCACATTACAGCAGACGGTTCGTCAATCCGGGCATTATAAGTGGGTCAAAAGCCCAAATTACATCTTCAGCAATAAATTAATATGGAAATCAAATATGGCAAAGGTAACTATGGAAAAATGGCAAATGCAAAGGTTGGCTAATACAAGGGTGTCTTCTAAGGTATTTTTACTATGTTTGGACTTTCTATTTGTGTTGTGGGGCCCTCACTTTGGCCAGCTCACCGTGTGGGACGAATTTGCCCATGGGTGGCGTTTTTCCACTTAGCAAAAATCATTTTTTTGATGTTTTATTGTATTGAGATCATAGCTTAGTGGTATGGGGGGCTAAAACAACCCATAGGCACCCCCCAACCACCATTTATATGCATTGTATGGGCCCCACGAAGTGGCCCCATCTCCACATGGGCGTTAGAGGGTAACTCGCCCCCCCCTCTTGAGAGTTGATCTCCTCCATCGATTTGGGCACCGAGAGAGTTAATCTCAGCCCTTAGTTTTGGAGGGAATTAGGTTTGAGAGTGGTCTTTCTCTATAAGAGAAGACACTCTCCTCATTTGTACTCTTCTTGGCATTTTTCAGACTTGAGATTGAGGAATAGACATTGTTCCCATTTTTGCTTGTGATATGGTGGTGAATGCTTATGGTGGTGATTGTTAGCTTATTGTTGGTGCATTGCTGAGTTGTTTTGTGGTGTCCCTATCTATCCTTGGCCATTTCAATTTGCAGGTGACGCTGACCACTTGAGGAAAACGCAGCACTTGAGCTAGCAACTCCATGCTAACGTTTCTCTTTGGGATTTCAACAGGGAAGTGTATTTACATCTTTGTTATTTGCTTTCTTCATCATTAGTCATTCATTTGCTGGTTTGTTTTTGCTATTTGCTGCAGATACTGACTTTGTCCCTCTCTAGCAGGCACAAAAACGCATTGGTCAACTGGCTGCACTAAAACGCTAGGGGAAAACGCACTGCTGCTTGGCATTTGGTCTTCGGTGTTTGTCTTCAGCATCAAAACGCATTCATCTTCATCATCCAGGTACAGTCCTTGCTTGTCTCCTGCATTTCATTCTCATTTGCAAATGTTAAGCTGTAAATTGTTAATATAAACCATAAAATAAAATAAAAAAACTAAAAATTCAACCGTTAAAACTTATTCTTCTTTCTAAACCCGCTTATGAAATGTTCTTAAACGCTTAGATCCAAATTTCAGTTCGATTAGACTCCATTTGCCCATAGATCCAAATTTCTCTTTCTATTTAGCTGGGTCGATTTGGGGTTGTGCGTAGTTTTGATTTGGGTTTAAATCATCATTTTATCATAACAAATCAAGCTCTCATTTACTAGAAGTGCATTTTAACGTTAATTTATAGCTGCCCTAGGTCCACTAATGCACTGTTTACACCTCTTCCTTGGGCTGAATCATCCCATCTCTTCACTTCTAGTCTACTGTGTATCCTTAACTTACTTTCAGCCACACAATCCGAAGTGACAAACGCCTTGTCTGGTGTGACTACCGCTCTTCAGACGGTGGACTTGGCGTTTGCAGGTGACACCTATCTGGCTGCTTACCCTCTACCATCTCAAACGAGATACCTTTCATCAGCAGCTAGAGTTTGTGTGATAACACCTTACTCTTGGGGTCCTTGATATTCTTGTGCTATAAAGGAGTAATATATTGACATGGCAGTGATGGTTTGAAGTTCTTGCTTATTGCATTGATGGTTGCATGTCACAAGTTAACCAAATGACCCATGCTGTGGTCATTTGCTAAAAATGATATGCTTAAAGATGATGAAAACCTTCTACAAAGTCAGCTAGCCTAAATAAGAAGAATAGTTAAATAAAAAGATTAAATAAAATAAATTTGATGTGGCACTCAAGGTCGGCTCCCTTAAGAATAATGGCATTTAAAATATATATAATACTTATATAGTAAGTCGGCCCAGTAAATTTATGTATGAAAAATGTGTATAAATAAGAGTTAAATCACCTCATTTCAAGTGTAAAAAAGTGGAGAACACAGCTCTGAATTTTGGACCCCCTTTGAGGAAAATTCGCTGAACAGGAGTGATTTTAGCAGCAGCAGCAGAGAAGTATAATTGACTTCTTTTTGGGTATATTCAGCAGCAGCAAACTCGCCTCTTTTAGGTCTGTTTTTGGTAGCAGTAGATGTATTTTTGAAGCTTCTTATCTGAGTCTTGAGGAGCCCACAATCCTGAGGTTGAGAGAGGTCAACCAATCACAGCAGTGAGATACAAGCTGTTGTTTTGCAGCAGAGATAAAGATTTGGTCAATTTTCTAAGCTGGTCAACATATCACAGTCTCACGTTTTGAAGCTAGGAATTAACAGTCCGAAGGTTTGTGACAGACCCGAGCTTTGCAAGTGTGTATAGTGATAATGTACAGTACTGTGTGAAGACATCACAGTGGTAAAGAATGGTATGTATATATGATTAGCACTTTTAAATCCTATGTGAGATGTGTACAGTAGTACAATAATATGACATGACAGTGATATACAAGCAGTGATATTTGAAGTACAGCGACCATGATACACAGTACACAGTGACTTGATATATTCAGAGATTTTCTCAGTATACAGTAAGATGATGACATGAGTAGACCTAGATGACATGATGTACTGGACAATGATAACAGATTGGCATGAGCAGACATTGGGCATGAGCAGCATATGAGCAAGCCTTTTGATGGTTGGAAATTGAGAAGATCTTGATAGACCTTGATGACGATTGGCTTGATGGTTGGTATGATGAATCTTGCACATTGAGGTTTGGATACCTCACCTATTCTTAGTTGGAGCTAAGAAAACCAGACTGGGCCTTGGAATAGGAGTTGGTGCTCTTTGGTTAGTTGGTCCTGATGTAATCACGAGGATTGAAGTCTTCCATTGTATTTCATATCAAATTATAAACAAAAGTTTACTATACTTATTTTGTGATGTGTCTCTTGTTATGATATATGTTGATAACATGCTTATGTGGATATTAGTTGATTAGTTCATGAATGATAATGTACTTGGTAATGTTATGATGAACTTTGTCTAAGTTCTTGAAAAGTAGAAAATTGGTAGAAGTGTTAGCACACTGATTCACCCCCCCCCCTCTCAGTGTGCCATTGTGTCCAACATATTCTTCTTCAAACCATCAACATCCAATACAATAGGAGGTGTTCATATTATAAAGATTTGGAGCCCAACCCCTCCTCACCCTCCTATGTTGGGTGACCTAGATCTCTTCTAGGGAGGCATAAACATAATCTCCTCCAACTAACACTAAACAAGTCAAATACCCTAGAGAATTAAAGTAACCAAATAAAATGGATGAGATAATGGGGATGCCACATGTCAATCTCTCATGCTGAACGCCTTGATCTAGGCTGATTTGACCTTGCGAAACGCTTCATAGAACCATAGGAACAAGTCTCCAAGAGTGTTCTCTCCAAGAATCCTCCAAAAATAGAATAAAATAGTCCACATAGGGAGTGCTCCACTAGAATAGTGATAAATAATACCAAAAATATAAAAAATGGCTAGGGTTTTATAGGAATATGTGCCAATATAACCACCCTTGCTTCAACAAATGCACCACAATAAAATAAGGAAGCACTCCATCAGAAGGCCTCAAAATTTGTGCGAACAATCAATAGATGAGAGGGTATCCCCTTAGACTAGGGAGTCAGTCTCATGATAATACCAAAGAATGCCCAAAATATAAAATAGGTTCAAGGGCATTTCCCCCAAGAAGATAACAACTTGTCTCTCTAGGAGATCCCATAGAAATATGTGCAAAAAGGTAAACAGTCCACATAGGGAGTGCTCCACTAGAATAGTGATAAATAATACCAAAATTATAAAAAATGGCTAGGGTTTTATAGGAAGATATGCCAATAAAGCCACCCTTGCTTCAACAAATGCACCACAATAAAATAAGGGAGCACTCCATTAGAAGGCCTCAAAAATTGTGCGAACAATCAATAGATGAGAGGGTATCCCCTTAGACTAGGGAGTCGGCCTCATGATAATACCAAAGAATGCCCAAAATATAAAATAGGTTCAAGGGCGTTTCCCCCAAGAAGATAACAACTTGTCTCTCTAGGAGATCCCATAGAAATATGTGCAAAAAGGTAAACATAGCTGTTATAACCTCCTCAAAGAAGTGGACTAACCTCGAATAATGTGCCAAGGTAGTTAGGTCCATAACCTCCAAAACTCTATGCCCAAGGAGAATGTGCCAATGGCAGTTAAACCATCATTGATAGATATGCTAAACATAGTGGTGAAGGGGAGTGCTTTATTAATTTGAGGACTCAACATCATAGGGAAGCTAAAAACATGCCCAAAATAATGCACACATGCTAGGGTGTTCTCTCCAAGAACTAACTAACTTGTGCCAAATAGCAATTTCATGGAAACATTTGCAAATAACTATTATAACCAACTCAATGCATCAAAAGGGCCTCAGACCAAGTGCATGCAAGATGGAATGATATTGAATAATGTACCAAAGTGGTGATCTCCAAGATAAGCATAAATATCATCAAAACCATAGGCAATCATGAGAAACCATTTGCAAATACCATTAAAACCATCCCAAGTCCATGGGTCTTGCAATAAAGGCGCACTAGAAAAATGTGTAAGATAGTTAGGGTTCCTCCATAAGTGTGCCACCAACCATGAGAGAGAGAGAGAGAGAGCTACCACAATATATGGACTTAACCTACACAAGTCAGGACCATGTCCACGTGCTCCCATATGAAATAATGTGCCATTACCATCAATCCATTCTAAAACCATGGGCAAGAGGATGAAGTGGCCAAGGAGAATGTGCATATGGGGTCTCAATGCCTCAAAATATGTGCCAAAGTGATGAAAAAAGAGGAGCGCTTCACTCTATCTAAAAATAGACCCCTCAAATGATGCCAAACCAATGCCGAGCTGTTAATATGATCTACGGCGTTCCAAATGCAAAGGGATTTCACCCTTTGAACGTTGTTTCTCTCCACAGGACAAACTCTTCCAAACAATGCTCTTCATTCACTGCCGTTACAGGATTTCTTTATTAATTTGAGGACTCAGAACCAGTATGCTGAGATGATTGCTGTCATGTTTCCTTTTGCAGCTAGGACGCTTGTGATTTATTGTTGTTTTTACAGATGCTTAGATAGGTCTGCAATGGTGACATAATTAACTTTATAACAGGTACAGATCAAAGCTAAAGCAGTCCCAAAAATGCTGATCTCATCTGTAGCTTTATCATCTCCAGATATTACCCTTTGACCATGTGTGATGACTTACTATCAAGGCGACCTACCTTATGAGTAGAATAGGACACCATATCAGCACTCTTCAAGCTGATAAAAAAACCATTGCTCTTGCTCCGAAAAAGACCATAAGCTATCCCATTAAAAGCACTCTAGAAAGGCTCCCAGAATAACCCTGAATTGCTGTTCATATCTTCATGAAGCAAGCTGATTTGAAAACGTGAACTTCAAAGGCAGAAAAACATCCTCATTTACCTTCTTCTGCTGCTAGTAATAGCCTATGCAAGCCTGTAATGAATCTTAAAAAAAGCAACAGGCAGAGACAGTGCTTTTCTAAATCAACTGAATCTTCTGTCAAGATATCTCAGCTGAAGTACTGGCCTGCTGCCATTGTTATCATACAGATCTCTATTTGGAGATGTCTTTTTTATGCAAAGATTGGTTCCAGCACTGATTTTAATTCAAAGCAATTTGAACTTGAGCATTCCATGATGAAGGCTGGCCTCAATCTGATGTATGTATGCTCTGCTAAATAGTGACAAATCTGGGACTGCAAATATCCACCTAAAATAATGCACATCCACTCCAAAGGCTGGTATATCAGTCTCTGATTATTGCAAGTATCAGCGCAGGTAAGATCTTCTTTTCTTGTGGTCTAGCGCTTTACTGTTAATAGATCCAGAATTGATTGTCAACTGCTGAGCCATTACTCTGCCCCGTTCACCTTTTATATTGCTGTGGGTGCTCTGTTCTTGGTACCAATTGCACATCGAATGGCACTCAATACTGTCCTCAAAATCTGCCTGAGACAGCTGCCTAAGTTGAGTGATTTTAGTGTTGCAAAATCAGCATATTTTCCTTCAATTAGTAGCTCCTATGATGAGCAGGTGGGAGGGTTCCAAATCTAAGTTCACTTCAAGCTAGCAACCGCAAAGCTCCTGAAACAAATAACTTTAAATAATGGATCCTCATCATCAACCGCTGGAAATGATAGCGGCGATCAATAATCATGATAATGAGGTGGTGAATTGAAGAAGTAAATAGATTGAGGTAAGTTGTAGGTGCACCAACTAAACTACTAAAGAATATGTGGGAGAGAGACAGTGGGTAGTGTAGGACAATGTCCCAGTAGAGAGTGAGTTCTCTTTTGGTTGCGATATGAATTTCTCCTCATTTCAAATTCAATGATTCTCCTCCCTCCTCTATTCAGTGTTTATGATTTTTGGTCATTTCATAAGATGTACTTCTGTAGAATATTACTCATAATATATTTCGGTATTTGTTTAATCATTCTCATGAGATTTTTGGTGTCTTTTTAGATTTCTAATAAAATTTTATTGTCGTTATTTACTATTTTCTGGTTTGGTTTTTTTTAGGTTCAATGGGTGGGGTAATTAAGGCAGGTCCTAACAACCCATATAGTGAGTTTAGAGATGATGCAGATTGCACATTGCAATGGGTGAAGGGGAAGGCCAAGGAAGAGGAGCTATGCATGGTTTGATGTGTGTTTGTTTAAATCACCGCGATATTAAATTATTTGTCACTTCTTTATTTATTGAGTGCATGGTGGTAAAGGAAGGTGGAAGAGCACTAATGACACTGCTGAAATATCTTTGTGTGCAGGTGCAAATGTAGAGGCGGAGGATGAGTTCTACATTTGTTGATAATAACCCTTATTGTAGGTTTAGGGCTGATGGATATTCACAGATACAATGGGCGAGGAGAAGGCTAAGGAGTAGGAGGTATGCATTGTTCTATGCTGGTTGAACTTAACTCATTTTTTTTTACATCATTATATCATGTGTTTGCTTAAATTTAGAGGCACTGTGAAGGTAAAGGAAGGTGGATGGTTGCTGATGAAACAACTGAAATGTCTTTGTGAGAGAGATATGGGCTAGTGAGTAAACATAGGATAGTAGTTATGCATGGTTTCAAGTTTGTTTGTTTAAACTAGAGTCATATTATATTATTTGTCATTTCTTTATTGTGCAAGGGGTTAAGGAAGGTGTAGGGAGACTAATGACACTGTTGAAATATCCTCGTGTAGGTGTGAAGGTAGAGGCAAAGGGTGAGTTCTACATTTGTTGATAGCAACTCATATTGTGGGTTTAGGGTTGATGCATATTTACAGGTACAATGGGGGAGGAGAAGGCTAAAGAGTGGGAGGTATGGATTTAAGTTCTAAGCAAGTTGAACTTAACTCATTTGTTTCACATCATTATATCGTGTGTTATTTTAAATTTCAATGCAATATAGTGCAGGTAAAAGAAGGTGGATGACTTTTGATGAAACTGCTGAAATGTCTTTTTGTGAGAGAGATATGGGCTAGGGGAGGAGAAGGCTAAGGAGTGGGAGGTATGGATTTAAGTTCTAAGTAAGTTGAACGTAACTCATTTCTTGTCACATCATTATATCATGCATTATTTTAAATTTCAATGCAATATAGTGCAGGTAAAAGAAGGTGGATGACTTTTGATGAAACTGCTGAAATGTCTTTTTGTGACAGAGATATGGGCTAGTAAACACAGCGGCCAAAGATTCAACAAGATAGTTGAATTCTATCCTCCTTTTTGCTAGCACTTGCATAATGCTGTGTAATGCTAAGAATGTCAACAATTGGGAAGTTGTAACAGTTAAACATCAAACATTTTGCAAATAAGCACTTGTGAATTTGTGACAGTTAAACAATTTTCTGTCTAAATGGAAAATTACAAAAAACTCTGAAATATAAAATGGTGAAGGATTCTTGGCAGCGGAGTGTTATTCCATGTAGAGATGATACTATAGCTATTCATGAGATATCACTGTGTATGCTTTTATTTTGACCTGACTTCATGCTGTGTCTACAAATTTTCCATAACAATTAAATTATTGAGATGGGTTGATTTGTAATTTCAATTTCTATTCAGCTGAATTTGGAAAGTGTATCATAGAAGTTGAAATACTTTGGCTTCAAAGATCGATCTTAATAACAAATTCCAGCTTCCAACATATTACTGAATGTGTTCTTAATGTGCATTTGTTGGAATTGGTCTTCTTTTTGTACTCCAAAACTTCCAGCCACCTTCTCCAAGTTTATTATCATAATTTAAATTGTTCGTAGATGCAACTCTTTCGATGAGAAAGCCCTCCAAATGCTGCCTTTCTTTTCCAAATGTTTTTTTTTTTCTAAATGTTGGATAGTGAACAAGAAACTCTTTGAGCAAATTCATTTCATTTTCAGGTCATAATTCATTGCATGGAGTTCAAGGATTGATTTCTTGAAAACTCTCGTGCCATCTAGGAGGACCCACTAGCAGTCTACTTTTCTTCTTCATTAGTTTGTGATTTCTTCTTCATTAGCTTGTGAATGGCTAACAGTACCAATAACATATATTTGATACATGTTGAACATCAGGCAACTCAATCTTTCTTATAGCACTAGCACATTTTCAACATCTGTTGAACCATGCTGAATTAGAACAATTGTATCAACATTTTGGATCTTATGAGAACTCTGTTGAGATATCCTTGAACCACTTCCAGAGTCAACATCCCTTGTACTAGTAGTAACCCATAATCTATTTGAAACTTGGTAAGTAACTACACCATTCCCTAGGTTGTATTTTGATCATTACCGGATCACAATCCATTTAAGCATTCAAATGACAAAATCTCAACCAGTTTGCTTGTTCTTTTAAGCGACCAACCATCTTCCAGCGAGCTCTTTAATAAACGGAAAGCATTAGATGTTTCTTATCAGGGGCATTTGAGCACACATAATTGCCACATGAACTACTCACTTTAATTATTCTCCATTGTCTTTTCCATGGAACTGTGGATTAGCTTGTTTATCATATTTTCCTTCAAAAAATAATAGAAATGCCTAGTGAACGATAGTATGCTGTGCCTGAGTCCATCTTATTTCGTTGTTTCACTACTTACAAGTTCAATCAATATTATTCCAAATATGTACACATCACAACATTCATAAGCTTTTCCCTACAACATATTTAGGTGTAAGATAAACCTAGTGTTCCCTTCACTCTTGTGGTGACATTCGTCGCCCCTTCAGGATTGAGTTTTGCAAACCCAAAATCAACAACTTGAGATTTAAAGTCTGAATCTAGCAGTACATTGCTTTCCTTCATATCTCTGTGAATCATATAAGATGTTGCATGATGGTGAAGATGAGCAAGACCCTCTGCAGAACCAATTGCCATGATCATTCATCTAGACCAGTCAAGGAGGCATTTTGTAGAGACCATGGAAATGTGAAAATATGCTGAGATTGGGTATGCAGTCATAGACTATGAGATGTTTATGATATTCAGGACAGTATCCAAGGGAGCCGAGTCAAATTTTATGTCTAACTTGACCAAAAATCTGTACTTCCACTGCAAACTCCAAATGTTTTTTTTTTTCTAAATGTTGGATAGTGAACACGAAACTCTTTGAGCAAATTCATTTCATTTTCAGGTCATAATTCATTGCATGGAGTTCAAGGATTGATTTCTTGAAAACTCTCGTGCCATCTAGGAGGACCCACTAGCAGTCTACTTTTCTTCTTCATTAGTTTGTGATTTCTTCTTCATTAGCTTGTGAATGGCTAACAGTACCAATAACATATATTTGATACATGTTGAACATCAGGCAACTCAATCTTTCTTATAGCACTAGCACATTTTCAACATCTGTTGAACCATGCTGAATTAGAACAATTGTATCAACATTTTGGATCTTATGAGAACTCTGTTGAGATATCCTTGAACCACTTCCAGAGTCAACATTCCTTGTACTAGTAGTAACCCATAATCTATTTGAAACTTGGTAAGTAACTACACCATTCCCTAGGTTGTATTTTGATCATTACCGGATCACAATCCATTTAAGCATTCAAATGACAAAATCTCAACCAGTTTGCTTGTTCTTTTAAGCGACCAACCATCTTCCAGCGAGCTCTTTAATAAACGGAAAGCATTAGATGTTTCTTATCAGGGGCATTTGAGCACACATAATTGCCACATGAACTACTCACTTTAATTATTCTCCATTGTCTTTTCCATGGAACTGTGGATTAGCTTGTTTATCATATTTTCCTTCAAAAAATAATAGAAATGCCTAGTGAACGATAGTATGCTGTGCCTGAGTCCATCTTATTTCGTTGTTTCACTACTTACAAGTTCAATCAATATTATTCCAAATATGTACACATCACAACATTCATAAGCTTTTCCCTACAACATATTTAGGTGTAAGATAAACCTAGTGTTCCCTTCACTCTTGTGGTGACATTCGTCGCCCCTTCAGGATTGAGTTTTGCAAACCCAAAATCAACAACTTGAGATTTAAAGTCTGAATCTAGCAGTACATTGCTTTCCTTCATATCTCTGTGAATCATATAAGATGTTGCATGATGGTGAAGATGAGCAAGACCCTCTGCAGAACCAATTGCCATGATCATTCATCTAGACCAGTCAAGGAGGCATTTTGTAGAGACCATGGAAATGTGAAAATATGCTGAGATTGGGTATGCAGTCATAGACTATGAGATGTTTATGATATTCAGGACAGTATCCAAGGGAGCCGAGTCAAATTTTATGTCTAACTTGACCAAAAATCTGTACTTCCACTGCAAACTCCATTTCAGCTTTGGTACTCTCCACACCTTTGATCTCTTAACATCTTTGGTACTCTACACCACAACAATCTGTGGAACATGCCAAAGATGACCCAAAAACCACCTTCTCCAATTGTATTATCATAATTGAAATTGTTTGTAGATGCAACTATTTCAATGAAAAAAACAGGCCAAACATTGCCTTTTTCTTCCATTGCCTTCCTTCGAGATATTGGGTAGTAAACAAGAAACTCTTTGAGCAATTTTATTTCATTCTCAGGCCATAATTTATCACCCTCTGCAAGAACCACAAAAAAGAACTATTTTCATTACATGCAATTGAAGGATTGATTTCTTAAAAACCCCATGCCATTTAGGACCTATTAGCAGTCTACATTTTTTCTTCATTAACTTGTGATTGGCTAACAGTACGAGCAACAATTATTGATATGTCTTGCGTCTTGAGCAATAGTCAACTCAATCTTTCTCACAACACTATGCACATTTGCAGCATCTGTTGAACCATGTTGAATCAGAACAAATGTATTAGCATTTTTTATCGTAGTTGAACAGTGGGCCAACCTGAGTTTTATTTTGTTAACCATAACTTATAAGTGAGAAAACTATGTATTGGGCGGTATTGGGCTTTTTGTTTTATTCCAACTCCATTATAGATTTTATTGTGCCATCTCTTCTTCTTAGGGTTTATATGGTTTATGCAGGTGTATATGCAAAACATGGTCATGCCATGAAGGTTGTGATTTTCTCATTGAAGTGCATACCATTACTAAGGGTGAGTGCTAGTTATCTATCAATAAAACCTTTGATTTGTCTATCCATAAAACCTTTTATTGCTGATTTAAATACATGTTGATTATTTATTGCTGATTTAAATTTAAATACATGTTGATTATATGCAAGGCTTCCCTCTCATCGCCACATCAAATTTACAATAATCCTTTTTCTAATTAATATAAGAAATTTAGTTACATGGAAAACATTTTTGGAGTTGTCTTTTGGGCTACAATAAACAATAGCCATACCTCTTATCACAAGTTGTTGCTACCACTTTTCTAACTAGGGGTGGAAAATATTACGAGGTTTGCATCTTTGAACATTTTTAACTTCTGCTTTTATTAAATATACATTTACAACTAAGGATTTCAATGTATTTACAACAATTAGGTAGTGAAGTTGAGTGCTAGTTAGAAACCATAACCTTTGATTGTTTACTCTTTAGTTATATTTACAACTAAGGATTTCAATGTATTTACAACAATTAGGTAGTGAAGTTGAGTGCTAGTTAGAAACCATAACCTTTGATTGTTTACTCTTTAGTTATATTTGTCCACTACTTTTGTTCATAAATTAAAAAGAGTTTATACACAGTTACAACATTGAGCTTATCTACAAAAATTGAGTATTGATTACATTAGTCGAGTGCTAGTTAAAAACCAAAACCTTTAATTGTTTATTCTTTAGTTATATTTGTCCACCGCTTTTGTTTCATAAATTAAAAAGAATGCATATGCAGTTACAACATTGAGTATTACAAAACTCAAGTTGAGTATTGATCATACTTGACTATTAATTAAAAGTATAGTTTCAATTGTTTATGTTTCATTTTTATATGTAAAATATACATACACAACCACAACATAGAGACCTTCATGACAATTAGTCACGACATATAGGCCTCCACTTTATACACAACAATATATATTTGAATACCAGTTAGAAAGCATTATAAATTGTTTACAACATATTTAATTGTTTATGATTTGCTTATATTTATTATTAACCATTTCATCGTCATAGCTATCTTTTAAATCTCTTTTATTATAAATTTAACATTTTGCATTTGTAACAGGTAGAATGAGGAGCGAACCGTAATGGAGAGGGCGTTGATAGAATAATATGATTTAAGAATGGCATGTGTTGTAGACCGGAGTGTTGAGATGTAAAAAAGTACTACTGGAGACGTAAAAAAGTACATATGATTTACATTTTTTTATTGTATATTAATAAAATCATTATTTTTTCAAGATTCCTTTGTCATGACCAAAACTATCTTGAAGAGTTGTATTTATTATTTCTGTTTTAAGGGTTTTGAAAACCAGGATAGTCATAATCAAAGCTACTTTGAAGAGTGTCTTTATGGTTATGTGTTTCAAGTACTAGTTTTAAATTAAAACCAAACATAGGAATTTTTAGATAATTTAACAAAAAATATGCAATAAAAATATATAAATATGTTTTGAAATTAATTGTGATTTTTATTTAAATTTAAATTAATTATTAAATATATTTAATAAATAATTTTAAGTTTAATGTACTTGATAAAGATGTATGGTTGTTTATTTATAATTTGTTATACAATTTTATTTTAAACATTATATTTTAAAAATTAATTAATTTATATAAAACAAAAAGATAATGAAAATAAAAATTTATTGAAGATGAAAATTCTATGTTTTATTTTGTCCATTTTTGTGTTTGGCTGTTTTTGTTGTTATAAATATAAATACATGAATTGAATTGCAGATACATTGTTGAATTTTTAAAATTAGTTTTATAATAAATATTATAAATTTTAAGATTTTTGTATTTAATATATGTGAAAAAATGTTTTTATAATAAATATCTTAAATTTAAGATTTATGTATTCTTGTTGAGTTGTTTGTGTTTTGTGTATGTGTATTACTATCTTTCAAAGGCCAACTATCCGTATTAGCTCCCTGTTTCATGACTTTTACATTATTAGTAAGAATATATCTTATGGATACAAAAGCTCTAATATGCATGAGTCTCTCCTCGATTCAATGCCTGAGTCTCTCCTCGATTCAATAGAAGATGCTTAAATATTGTTTGCTTTGCTAAGTAATTGCATTATATGTAAGGTGTAAATGCGCCAGTAAATATATATTTCATCGGCAGTGTGTTATAAATTGTAAACTTTTAGTTTCACTCATTATCTAGTTAAAGTTATGCCATGTCAGTTTCTAAGCGGGAGGCTATATTCTCTAATATAAATATGCTGTTGTACTGTTGATTTCTAGTTTATACTAGTGAGTTATTCACCCTTATGTAACGATGGCGGATTCAATAAAATCATGCTTGGTCAAGCTATTTGTATTCATCACATTAAGTTTTATGTTTTTTAATTTAATAGGTTATTATTTGAATTTGTGGTATTTAATTAATTTAATGTTGTTTATGAGATATGATGTATTTGATTGTATATCATATGTATTTTGAATTTAAATATGATTGACTTGAAATATGTAATTGTGTTCATGTTTTATGTTTATTGTGTTTACTGTTATTGTTTGAGTTTATTGTTGTGTGTATTGTTTGTATTTGTATTATTTGATTCTTTTTAGATAAATATATGTTATTTAAAATGTAAATAAAATTTTATATATATATATATATATGTGATTTTGAATAATATAGAATGTGTAATTTTGCTTTTGTTGAGTGGTGGTGTATAATAGCTATGTTTGTATGTGTTACCAATTATACAAATATAATTTTGTTAATATGTTTTGTTTGTTTGAATAGAAATTAGAATTTTATTAATGTTTTCTTTATTATGTTAATTCTGTCATATTATTGTATGTCTAAATGTAATTTTGTTAATATGTTTTGTTTGTTTGAATAGAAATTAGAATTTTATTAATGTTTTCTTTATTATGTTAATTCTGTCATATTATTGTATGTCTAAATGTAGTGGGGGTATTTGTTCCACCAAAGTTGTCTATGACTTACCCTTTATCCCAACTATTATGTAAGTGTAGATGATGCATGGCACAAGCACCATCGTCATTGGAGAAACTTTAACCTTGGTGGGGGTGATCATAGCACCTCACTTTCACCAACATGATAAGCCACCATTGACATGTGATACAAATTTGAATAATTTATTATAATAAAAAATATTATATTGAAGTAGCCATTCTAGAAGGAAATTGAAAATTTTAAGGCTATGGAAATTGAAGCTAAAGCATAGTTAAGAGAGAAATGGAAAGTCAGCGAGATCAAATAAAACGATGTCAAAATACAAGTCTTAATCATTGACCAAATATATTAATATCAGTAAGTTAAGATATCAAGAAAATTGACTAGTAAAAGAATTTTTTTTGAATAAGTCGTCTAAGTAGACAATACATGATTAAGAAAATTTTTGGTACTTTTATTCAAGGAGGACACTGAGAGGGTCACTTCAAAATCAAGTAGTTGAAGATAAAGAGATAAAGGAAAGTAGGCACTTGAATTAATATGGATGGGAAATAATGTCTCGTCTATATATGAGTGTTTATTCCTTGGGTTGTATACACAAACATTTTAAATTATATCTCTAGAATAACAATTTATATATTTATCAAGCCAATATTTGTGGATGAAGTAGAGGGTGATGTAATGATTTATGCCTACTAATTTTTGTTTATGAGTTCATTTTTAAAATTAATGCATTCAGCCATAAAATGAACATGTATATATTCATTAGGTAAACTGTTTTTAATTTTTTTTTCTTATCGAACAATAAAATAGGCCAATAACTCTCATTTCTTTAAAAAAATGAAAATATTAGTAAACAAAGATGAGACTTGTTCTTATAATCATTAAGCAAAAAGATATTCCAAAATCAAATGTTGAACAGTGGATAATATGTCAATAGAATGACATTAAAAAAACCCATAAAATGAATCAAAAAACAAGTGAGATTTTGAAAGAGACAATGAGCATGCCTATTATGAGATGCATCTAAGATTACAATGGACTTACTGTAGAAATTTGTTTTTCCAAACATGGGGTTAAGAAAATATTAGGCTTGGTTTATCATAGGATTAAAGATTTGTCTGATCCACTTTTTGAAAAAAAATTCTTCTCAAAACTTGCCTTGAAGTTGAGATACCAAAAATATAACTTGCTAAAAAGATTGATGAATGAAAGTAAAATTAAGGAAACAATACTTTAGAGAGAATTTGAAAAAGAGGCCAAGGACAATGAATGTAGAAAATTAGTCTACATAATCAGCAGAGGTGGATTGAACACGTTAACCCAACTGAAATTTGAGTTACAATTAATGGGAGCTGAAAAGTTTTTTTTTTACGTATGATTACACATTTTGAAATTTTCATATATAGCACACTATTCTAAGTTAATCAATTTTATTAAAGGCAATGTAAAATTTGGATGGATCCATGAACAACCACAGTCCTTAAATGAAATCGCATAGAAAAATTCAATGTGCCCTATTTTAGTTGTGTTTCGTTATATTCAATTGTCTTTTAAAAATTGAAATTCATGCTTTGAATTAATTAATGGGAGCCATGTTAACTCAAAGAGAAAATAGTGTACACAAACCATAATTGTAGTGCCTTCTAATGCAACCAAAGTTACAAGGGTGTTAAAGTTATAATTAGCATATCTACAGTGGTTCAATCTATGTAGTAATTCAACCTAATTACAAAGTACAGGATGGAGTTCAACCTTGTATTTACCCATTTATAATGGAATTGAGCCCATTCCATCATGGCAAGCAATGGATAGATCATTACTATGAAGTCAATTATAAATTCTAGGTACATTTATAAAAAGAAAGCTTTGGGTGTAAGAACCTGAAGTTGATACCTATTTGATTTGGACAATTTCAAATAATGGAAATACAAAAGACAAAATGTCTTCACGTTGGATTTGTTACCATCCTTTGACATGAATCTCTTTGAGGATAATGACAAGTTATTACATAACATATTAGATACTAAATTACACAAGTCTTTGATAAAACACGATATATTGTAGATTGAAGAGAAAAAACACTTGAAATATTTTTGGAAAATTACATTAGTTAGAGATGTGAATATAACAAGTTGCACAATGCGAAAGATATGCATGGGCACAATTATACCATTGATATTCACTATATTGAATATAACATGATACATTACATAAGTTGACCATGCTCGTCTTTGCTAAAACATAGCATATTGTAGATTGAAAAGAAGAAAACTAGAAATATTTTTTAAAATTATATCAGTTAGAGTTTTGAATATGACATCAAGTAATCAAACATCTAATCAAGAGTAAACCCAAGAACATGCATCCCAAATATATCCGTGGGCACAATTATACCATTAATATTCATTATATTGAATATAACATGATACATTACATAAAACGACCATGCTTGATGCTTGACCAAAATTAGGTTGAGGAACCTCGTAGATTATGGTGTTATGAGTGGGAGAAAACCCTAAGTCGACTCTATCATAAATGCTAAGAAGCCAAAACCTAACACCATGGGTGCACTAATGTAACCTAATGACACTGCATAATAGACAATAAATGGTCATAAGTGTCACCAAGACAAGATTACAACCATAACACCGACATCCCCTAGTGACACAAACATCCCCAGGTGATGACTAAAGGAGTTAACAAATAATCACTCAATATTTGGCCAAGTAAATGTTGTGATCCAACATCTCCACCAATATTCATATTCATAGTGCAAAGATGTGGGAAAATAACTATTACAAGTAATGGTTAGTTGGGGTGAAGAATATCATCATGACCAATGATAAAAATACCTTGACCTTTACTAATGTGTACACAAGATCTCCATAGGGAATCATTCTTCTCAACTTATCCTCTAAGAAACCAAAAAAATCTTCACATGAACCTCTTCAAAGCTCACAATGCAATCAAATATTTCTACAAGCAATTTGATGCATGGGTTGTGAAAGTCACGAAAGAAAATCTCCAATAAATGACAATGATGATAATCTTGAATTTGAGTGTGATTTGATGACAATATTATAAGAAACGAATGATGAATATCAACAAATCACTCCATGAAAGTAAACAAAGGGACCTCATGAAGCTAAGGGTGATTTGACAAAGATTATATAAAAGCAAGAGTGTCTAACATCAACAAGAGTACTACCCCAAGACTAGGAAATCTAAGTGGACCAAAAAGTTTGATTTCCTCAATATTGTAGTTGGTCGTCTCTAGAAGTAGTCAAAAGACAAATCCCCACATCAAATAAATGAGATGTTGGAGATCTATCATCCTTTAAAGAGGAGGCATGACCACTCATAAGCTAAATTTCTAGTCCTAAAGAGAAAAGTTGCCAAAGTCATGAGACCGCAATTTCACATTATGCCAATGAGATTGTCGACATTTCCTAAAAACAAATGTACTAAAAAATATTGTAGTACTCTAGAAACCACTAATATACACAACATGTGCAAATTAACATCGTAGTCAATAATAAATCTTTGATGGAAGAATGGTGGTGACATTTTGGTGTAGTTTTGCAACATTTCCTATTGTTCATTTTGTTTCATTGTGCATCATTGCATCAATGTCCACACTACACTACCTATTGTGAAATGAAAAAATTATAACGTAAAGTTCTTATGGCATTGTAATTGGCATAATATGCATTGCCACCTTTGTATACAGGGTTAGTAAAATTTTAGTGGAGGTGACAAGCAAACCTTCATGCTCTTTTACCCCTACATCTTCTCCTCTGTAAATTAATTCCAATAGAAGGAGAAAGTTGAATAGACAAGCATCCAAGTCATTCATCTTCCATCTGTTGTGTTTCCCCTTGTGTATGTTATATGTGAAATCAAGATTATTATTTTACAAACATTGCACATTATCTTCATGTAATTTCAAACACAACTTTTGTTGCCACATCACTTATACTTGATCCTACGATATGGTGACTATGGATGAAACATATGAACTCGAGATATTTAGTATAATGCTATCCCAACTATGGTGTCCTTACCACTTGAATGTGTAACTTGGTTGAGATGATGTCATCCCAAGATCTCATGGTATAAATGCTAGATAAGGATTCCAATAAATAAATTGAAGTTAGCTATCATTGATTGATATCTATGTCCATCTTTTAAAATATTACTTTTATATGATACCATAGGGTGACTACCAACATATCTCTATCACATCCCAACTATGTTGTCCTCACCAATGTGCAAGTTAGTTGAGACTATGCCTCCCAAGATCTCATAGTATATATGCTAGATGGGTTCCAACAAATAAAATGAAAGTGGTTGTCATTGATTGATCTATGTGTGTCCATATTTTCAAATAATACATGTATATGATATCATGGGATGTCTATCAACATCTCTCTATCATATTGTATGAATTGCGTCATAACACATTTTTGTAAAAAGAACCCCTTGAAAACTTAAAATGTCACACCATTGTTTGCTACAATCACGATGCATGTAAACTAAAATGTGTTACTATGACATTTGACCCCATTGAAAATGAAATGAAAATGGAGATGTTGGGTGTCATACCTTGTGCACTACACATGCAAAGAGACTACTCTATCTTTTGAGTTACATCCTTGAGCATTGATTAGTTTCACTATATCTGAATATCTTTGGATTCTACTACCTCCTCGATGCATTTCTTAGCAATTGCTAATTAGAAGAATAGATCATATGGTTTCATAATTGTTTTAGGCATTTACTAATTAGAAGAATAGGCATTTACTAATTAGAAGAACAGATCATATGGTTTCATAATTGTGTTAAGGCATTGCTAATTAGTAGAATAGATCATATGGTTTCATAATTTTTTTATAAAGTCAACTTTCTCCAATAATGTCCCATAAATATGTCGGGCGATATAGTTCTACTACTCACCTTCCCAAGTGAGGGTGTGCATTTATATGTTACATTGATTTGTTACAAGTGTGAAATGGCTCCCCAAATCAACAAAATAATACGATCATTGCTCTTGAGGAGGAAGACCTAGCATCTCAACAAATACCTTTATTCTTGATATATATCCTATGAGGTATGCTATTGCCAATCAAAGCATAACAATAAATGGTTGGAGTACTCTTTTGGTTCTAGATCTTGGGAGGATCCCAACATAATAACAATGTTAGTAATTTGGAAGAATGAACACTATATATACTCGTAACAATGCTGTGAAACACTTCCCACCACACCAAAGATTACTCATCAACATGAACATGACAGAATTTATAAATCACTTTTAAATCACTGAATTTCCATTTCACACATCTTCATCTAAACCAAATAGAGATCAGCATTTAGATAAGCAAATGATTACCCATCCCTAATCTTGGAGATTTAATACTATATGTTTACAAATCACCTTTAAAACTACTGGATTTCCATTTACCATTTAGACAAGTAAATGATTTTGAAAATCACTAAAAGAAGTATTGATATAAATGTGCCATATCATGTTCATCCAAAACTAAAAAGAGATTACCATTTATATACATGATTTTGATAATAATTAAAAAAATGTAACATTTGATGGGGGCATTGAAGCTCTACCAATTTAGGACTTTAAAAACCGGTGATGCACACTGATTGAATTTGATGGGTAAATTGCTCATTAAAGGGCAATTTAGAATTTAGTTATCAAATGTGTAGGGCCTTAATACGAGTGATGTAATGATGTAATTTGAAGGATAAATTGTCTATCAATGAGCAATTTAGTCATCGAATTTTGTTTGAAAGGTACAAGCTATTTAAAATTCCAACCCTGGGCACAACGGCAGTATATCAATAAAGAAAGAGAGAGCACTAATCTCAAAACACCTAGAAGTTTTCAAATTTTCCAAGGTACCATCTCATAATCCAATTCCTTTCAAAGATGCAATTGGAACGCTGATAAATTTCAAGGATCCACTCTCCGGTCCATCATTTTGAAGGAAAACATATGACTACAAATGTATGATTGCTCTAGAAAAGGTCTCTAAAAGAATTCATCTATATCAAATATGTTTATCACGGGCATATATAAACTTAGCAATCACATTCACCAATGAAATGAATAACGCAATATATCAACTTATAAACTTAGGTATAATCACAAGATAAATCAGAACTAATCTCATGAAATCTATCAAATATAAAGCACCTAAATTTAAACAAACCACAAATCTCCAGGTTGTCTAGATCACTTTTGTGAAATACAAATATCAGCCGCACAGAGTGATTTGCCACTTATTTATGAATATAAGATAATGATGTCAAAGAAAACGTTCCAGTTTTGTGCACTTAATTTAATTACTCCAATCTCACCGAACAGCAGTAATACATCTCTTTCATTCTGACCCAGAGAATTCCCAAGAGCATATAAACACCAAATTACTAGACGGAAATCATGACATGGACTTTCTGTTATAAACTGCCTTGTAATTTGCAACTACCGTAATCATTTGTCAGTCATGCTCTTTGTCAGTCATGCTCTTCATAAAAGGAAGGAAGAATGCAAATGGAGGCAAGTGCCTTATTGAGCATTGTGCATTCACTGGGTTTGACTTCACCATTCCAAATGCAATGCGTCGCTGAAAATCCGATTTCACGAAGAACAATACACAGAGGGTAGGCTTCCAAGTGAAAGACATTCATAATTACAATACAACAAAATAATAGCAAGAAAATAGTCTCAAAATCTGAATCTCCTATAATGATAACAATTGTGAATATGACTTTCCACAGTATGGCAGCTCAACATCTAACAACTTTCCAATGATGTGCAATCTTAGCTATACAAATAATATCAACGGAGATGAAAAAATGGTAAAAGGACAATAAATAGAAGTCAAAACGATAAACTGTAAATAGACAATAAATAGAAGTCTACATTAAGAAAACCATAAACTGTGAATAGACAATAAATAGAAGTCTACATTAAGAAAAAAAATCGTATATATCACTTTTGTGGGACAAAGAGATAAAATAGCAGAACAAAATAAGGTGTTTACCTCGTATGCAGAAACTTGCTAATTTCATACTTCATGGCAAACTATATCACAAGAATAGAAACAATGGCATAAACATTCAGAGAACCCTTGCGTGAAACATAACGTCTGTTCCTCATCAAATTCCGTGTAGTTACTATCTGATATCATGGTTTTTGTAACAATAGCATGGTTGGTAATTGCCAGAACGCTTTCACATTGTTGCACTCATATTTCGATTTCGATTTCGATTGTAGAGCATGGTGGAGCAGAACTTAGAAAGCAGTCAATTACCAGTGGATCTCAAGCACTTTGCATGCATCATTCCCACCCTCCAGAATATATTGTCACTGTAATCTTGGATTTCAAATTGGACTTGAAAGCCATAGCTCTTCAAGCTCGATATGCACAGTACAATACCAAGTGTTTTGCAATGGTCATAATGATTATAAGGGATTCGGGCGTTGGAATCAAGTGAATACGGGATTGGGTATTCAACATTTCGATCAATCTCGCCTCTTGCTACCGGTTTTGGGCTAGGATCAACCAAGTTCAGAAGAGTTCTTGCATTGGTGGATAATCACATTAGTGAACACAGGACTGAGATTGACTGAAAAACTATTGCAGAGTATTACTGAAGCACAACCGGTATTATTGAGAATATATATCCGGTTCTAAGTCAATTTAGGAAGATCCATGATTACTGCAATGTCAGTATAGGGTGTTCTGCACCTGCTTCATTCTTAAATTTTCACAGGTTTCTATTTCTCCCTTGACGAACTGTTTGTGGCCATCACTTGCAGATTTCATTTAAATTCTCCTACATAGATCCATATAGATAGATAGATCCAATTTCCCAGCTGCAAACAAGACAACGACACCCACGCCCAGGCTTGCATCGCACAGTGTTGATGACTGTCGACGCATAAGCATTAAAAAAATCTCTGGTTTCGACCTTCCATGACGTCGGTTCCACTCGCGTTGTACAAATACGGTTTCAGTCGTAAGGTCTTCAATGGAAACGATGGCCCTTTCTCTGTTCCACCCCCAAAACCAATAAAACTGCACGCAGTTATCCCACTCTCTCTGCCACTTGGCAGAATCTGGTTGGGAGACTCTCTCTCTGCCACTTGGCGAGCTATGGTTGGGCGACTCTCTCTCTGCCACTTGGCGAGCTATGGTTGGGCGACTCTCTCTCTGCCACTTGGCAGAATCTGGTTGGACAACTCTCTCTCTGCCACATGGCGAGCTATGGTTGGGCGACTCTCTCTCTGCCACATGGGAGAATCTGGTTGGGCGACTCTCTCTCTGCCACTTGGCGAGCTATGGTTGGGCGACTCTCTCTCTGCCACATGGCAGAATCTTGTTGGGCGACTCTCTCTCTGCCACTTGGCGAGCTATGGTTGGGGGACTCTCTCTCTGCCACTTGGCAGAATCTGGTTGGGCGACTCTCTCTCTGCCACTTGGCGAGCTGTGGTTGGGCTACTCTCTCTCTGCCACATCGCAAAATCTGGTTGGGCTACTCTCTCTCTGCCACATCGCAAGCTATGGTTGGGCGACTCTCTCTCTGCCACATGGCGAGCTATGGTTGGGAGACTCTCTCTCTCTCTCTCTGCCACATGGCAGAATCTGCTTGGGCGACTCTCTCTCTGCCACTTGGCGGGCTCTGGTTGGGCGACTCTCTCTCTGCCACTTGGCGGGCTATGGTTGGGCGGCTCTCTCTCTGCCACTTGGCAGAATCTGGTTGGGCGACTCTCTCTCTCCCACTTGGCAGAATCTGGTTGGGCGACTCTCTCTGCCACATGGCGAGCTATGTTTGGGCGACTCTCTCTCTGCCACATGGCGAGCTATGGTTGGGAGACTCTCTCTCTGCCACATGGCAGATTCGGGTTGGGCGACTCTCTCTCTGCCACTTGGCAGAATCTGGTTGGGCAACTCTCTCTGCCACTTGGCGAGCTATGGTTGGGCGACTCTCTCTCTGCCACTTGGCAGAATCTGGTTGGGCGACTCTCTCTCTGCCACTTGGCGAGCTATGGTTGGGAGACTCTCTCTGCCACATAGCGAGCTATGGTTGGGAGACTCTCTCTCTGCCACATGGCGGACTCTGGTTGGGCGACTCTCTCTGCCACTTGGCGAGCTATGGTTGGGCGGCTCTCTCTCTGCCACTTGGCGAGGTATGGTTGGGCGGCTCTCTCTCTGCCACTTGGCAGAATCGGTGGGCGACTCTCTTTCTCTGCCACTTGGCAGAATCTGGTTGGGCAACTCTCTCTCTGCCACTTGGCGAGCTATGGTTGGCCGACTCTCTCTCTGCCACTTGGCAAGCTATGGTTGGCCGACTCTCTCTCTGCCACTTGGCGAGCTGTGGTTGGGCTACTCTCTCTCTGCCACTTGGCGAAATCTGGTTGGCCGGCTCTCTCTCTGCCACATGGCAGAATCTGGTTGGCCCAGTCTCTCTCTGCCACATGGCGAGGTATGGTTGGGTGACTCTCTCTCTGCCACATGGCAGAATCTGGTTGGGAAACTCTCTCTCTCTCTGCCACATGGCAGAATCTGGTTGGGCGACTCTCTCTCTGCCACTTGGCGAGCTATGGTTGGGAGACTCTCTCTGCCACATAGCGAGCTATGGTTGGGAGACTCTCTCTCTGCCACATGGCGGACTCTGGTTGGGCGACTCTCTCTGCCACTTGGCGAGCTATGGTTGGGCGGCTCTCTCTCTGCCACTTGGCGAGGTATGGTTGGGCGGCTCTCTCTCTGCCACTTGGCAGAATCGGTGGGCGGCTCTCTTTCTCTGCCACTTGGCAGAATCTGGTTGGGCAACTCTCTCTCTGCCACTTGGCGAGCTATGGTTGGCCGACTCTCTCTCTGCCACTTGGCAAGCTATGGTTGGGCGACTCTCTCTCTGCCACTTGGCGAGCTGTGGTTGGGCTACTCTCTCTCTGCCACTTGGCAAAATCTGGTTGGCCGGCTCTCTCTCTGCCACATGGCAGAATCTGGTTGGCCCAGTCTCTCTCTGCCACATGGCGAGGTATGGTTGGGTGACTCTCTCTCTGCCACATGGCAGAATCTGGTTGGGAAACTCTCTCTCTCTCTGCCACATGGCAGAATCTGGTTGGGCGACTATCTCTCTGCCACATGGTGAGCTATGGTTGGCCAACTCTCTCTCTGCCACTTGACAGAATCTGGTTGGCCGACTCTCTCTCTGCCACATCGCGAACTATGGTTGGGCGACTCTCTCTCTGCCACTTGGCAGAATCTGGTTGGCCGACTCCCCCTCTGACACATGGCAGAATCTGGTTGGCCCACTCTCTCTGCCACATGGCAGAATCGGGTTGGCCGACTCTCTCTCTGCCACATGGCCGTATCTGGTTGGCCGACTCTCTCTCTGCCACATGGCAGAGTCTGGTTGGACTCTCTCTGCCACATGGCGAGGTATGGCTGGCCGACTCTCTCTCTGCCACATGGCGAGGTATGGTTGGCCGACTCTCTCTCTGCCACATGGCAGAATCTGGTTGGGCCACTCTCTCTCTGCCACATGGTGAGCTATGGTTGACCAACTCTCTCTCTGCCACTTGGCGAGCTATGGTTGGCTGACTCTCTCTCTGCCACTTGGCGAGCTATGGTTGGCCAACTCTCTCTCTGCCACTTGGCAGAATCTGGTTGGCCGACTCCCTCTCTGCCACATGGCAGAATTTGGTTGGCTGACTCTCTCTCTCTGCCACTTGGCAGAATCTGGTTGGCCGACTCTCTGCCACATGGCAGAATCTGGTTGGCCGACTCTCTCTCTGCCACATCTCGAGCTATGGTTGGCCGACTCTCTCTCTGCCACTTGGCAGAATTTGGTTGGCCGACTCTCTCTCTGCCACATGGAGGGATCTGGTTGGCCGACTCTCTCTCTGCCACATGGCGAGCTATGGTTGGCCGACTCTCTCTCTGCCACTTGGCAGAATTTGGTTGGCCGACTCTCTCTCTGCCACATGGTGAGCTATGGTTGGCCGACTCTCTCTCTGCCAATTGGCAGAATCTGGTTGGCCGACTCTCTCTCTGCCACATGGCAGAATCTGGTTGGCCGACTCTCTCTGCCACATGGCAGAATATGGTTGACCGACTCTCTCTCTGCCACTTGGCGAGCTATGGTTGGCCGACTCTCTCTCTGCCACATGGCAGAATCTGGTTGGCCGACTCTCTCTCTGCCACATGGCAGAATCTGGTTGACCGACTCTCTCTCTGCCACTTGGCGAGCTCTGGTTGGGCGACTCTCTCTCTGCCACATGGCAGGATCTGGTTGGGCGACTCTCTATGCCAAATGGCGAGCTATGGTTGACCCACTCTCTCTCTGCCACACGGCGAGCTATGGTTGGGCTACTCGCGCCGCCACGTGGCAGAATCTGGTTGGCTGACTCGCTCCCCCACATGGCAGAATCCGTTTCAATTGGCCTCTCCACTCCATGGCAGAATCTGGTTCAATTGGCCTCTCCACCACATGGCAGCCTGCAATTGGCCCTCTCTGCCACATGGCAGATAGCTCTCCGCCACATGGCAGCCAGCAATTGGCCCACTGTCCTCTTAGTAGCACAGGTGGCATCCTACGAGTGGCCCACGTGCATTCCTCTAAGTGGCTCAGGTAGTGGCCCACGTGCATTCCTCTAAGTGGCTCAGGTAGTGGCCCGCGTGCAGGCAATAGAGTATCCAGTGGCGCTCTAAGAGTGGCCCAAGTGACACGACCGCTTCGACAATAGAGTGGGCTCAGGCCGAAAATGACACGACCGCTTCGACAATAGAGTGGGCTATGGCGGAGCTCATCCGCAATCCTGAGACATTGAAACGAGCCCAAGCCTAGTTGGAAGAGGTTATTGGGCTCAACTGACTGGTGGAAGAAAGTGACACCGACCATTTACCTTATCTCCAGGCAGTGGTCAAAGGAGTGTTTCGATTGCACCCGGCCGTTCCTCTGCTCATCCGCACAGAGCTGACAGCCGTTGTGAGATTGCAGGGTTCGTGATATCGAAACACAGCCGTGTACTGGTGAACGTGTGGGGGATAGGAAGGGACTCCTGTATCAGGAGTGAACCGCGTAAATTCATGCCGGAGAGATTTATTGATAATTAGATGACTAGTATGGATTACAAGGGACAACCCTTCGAGCTCATATCGTTTGGAGCAGGAAAGAGAATTTGCGAGGGGCTTCCACTGGCGAGTCGAATGGTTCATCTGGTATTGGGTTCCCTCAACAGAGGGAGATTAAACTTTGTTATCTACTTACACAGAAGGTTAAATAAAGTGTTTATTCTCGGCTATGATATATAGAGATCTTGTTGTTCTTAATGTACCTTATATTTATATGGAATTAAAGGATTTTAGTTTAAATTAACAATTATTCATGGATAGACAGAGTGGATTCAACAGGAGACAAAAAGCACATTGAATAATAGAATTAACAATTCTACATTGTTATTATAATATACTGTTGATTAGTTGTTAATGGTTTAATTCTTTTCAGTAGTAACTATGGTCAACATCCGAGTATATATAGATTGGACCCTAACTTTAAATAGAAAACAAATCCTTTCTCTAATCTAGTGGTTAAAACTTAAAGCTTCGTATTCTTGTTCAGAGCAAAATACGAATAAAGGACTGAGGATTAAGTAAACGAGATGGTCGTGGACCAGTTTACTGTTATTAATATCAAACAAACATGGCAGGAAGGAGCGCGATAAACAATTCTTAAATAAGGTCGAATCGACCAAGATGCACTCACACGGGAATTGTTACTTATTTAAACAAAGATTTCTAGGGTTACGAATCAATAATTTGGTACACAAAAATCAAGGCGTCTTCGGACCTTCACTTTCACACCTTTATACAGTTGTGAAGTCAATAAAATGTAAAGCTTGTATAGAACCGAAACTACAGCTTCGAATAGATATGAAAATTAATAAAGCTCAGTTAACTTCCACACAAGCTCACCTTGTGTGAGAAATGCTAAGATACGGCCAAAATTACATATATATTTAAAACGCACATAAAGGAGTAGCGTTGACACAGAAATAATCATTCGTGATTACAATTACCCATCAAAAATTATTCGGTGGAATTTCCTAAACCCTTGCAGGGTTCAACCAGAGAAAACTCCCAATCGAAACTTTTCGAAAGACATCTCCCCTAAAAGTAAATATATTCTCCCCTAAAAGTCTGTAGCATGGCCGTAAGAGCCAGGAGAAGATATGATACTTACAGGGAGTCTCTTAATACAGTAAACAGTGAAAAATCCTTTTCGCAGCCCTTCTTAAACCACCATAACTTCTCGAAGAAGCTCGACCGGTGGACATACCTGGGGTAAGCGTCCCCGTGAGGTTGTTGACAATTTGAGACAACCAGATAGAGGGGTACATGTAAACATAACAATCAAAAGTTATTTCTCAGCTTTCATCAAGACTGTGAGGAATTATAAGAGTCGCATAGCACAGAAAATGTGTATTTACCTGAAGAACTCTCCGAAAGGTCTAAAGGACCGTTACCCGAACAGATATTTGGCAAGTCCTCAACGCCGAATCTATATATCACAGTAACAATTACATTATTAAACAAGGAATGTAACATCATTGAAGAGATTTAAATCTCGAACTTCAAATGAACGAACTCTACAGCAAAACGTACCTGAAATGTCAAGGAAAATGCACACAGCTATTCCCAGTGGTCGCGTCCAGAAACCCTAGGCGAGAGTAACGGGACTCCTCTACAATCAAGCCGGAATTCTGTAAATTCAGTTATTAAGTATATATGCCAGCACGTTAGATATCGCTCCAACGCCATGCTCTATCTGGTTTAACTCTCAAACCCTCATCATTTACCTCCACAGCCGAGAAGAAGAGCAAAGCCCTTTCCTTCGTCGGGCTCCAACGATGCCAAGTCGAAATGAAGGGGCAACCGTAGTGAATTCGCTAGAAGAGTTCCATAAGCCGAGGCAATGACTGACAGTACTACTCGTCTTTAATAAGAGCAGTACTACACTGACTTCGAAAGTAAAGAATGACACGTGGAGACGTGACTCATCAACTATCATTTATTCCCGCCAGACAATACCGGGTTTGCCGTCGATACCTCCATATATAAATATAACTAAAACTCCAAAGTTGATTAATATTATAATGTTAATATAAGCCCAAGAATCAAAACATAACTTTAAATTCTATTTGCACATGGAGATACGCTAACCTTAAAAGTTAAATACATATTAGAAAGAGCTTTTAACTACATCAACCAGAGGCAATGTCCCTTCAAGGTCAGTGCAGAGAGGAATTGGTTTCAGTGTATGAAAAAGCTATTGCGAAGGACTGTAAATGGAAAGGATGCTATGGAGTTTTTTATTTATTTTTCAATACTCTGTTTCAGTCACTAAAAGCTAAAATTCGATATCGTTCATAAGTCAATTGAAGTGCAACGAGACTTTGAAGGAAAACAAAAAAATTGGACCATGAAGAGAAAAAAGTTATTCTTGATCAACTAGAAAATACTAAATAGTCTCGGATTTTGAGTAGTAAAAAGCTATTCTGGATCAACTAAATTTTGAAGTGGAAAAAATTAACTTTATGGAACAAGATCAAGTCAGATTGTAATCCACATTCTTTTGCATAAATGTGTATTCGAAAATATGAAATTAGAAATTAGAAATGCTATAAAGGAACTAATATTTGCAAATGTTTTATTCTAGTTTTTTTTAAATGAACTGTGTAGGAATCTATGATATCCATATACATGTACGTGTATATTTAACTTAATGTAGAACTTATTGCTATGGTGATAGCAATTTCTAATATGAAGTTAAACCATCTGAGCCATTCATGGGAGAATCTATTTTCCATGGCTCATAGGAATATATTTTAATTTTGTTTGTAAGTTTTCTTTTATATGGATATACAAAGCAAGTCATAGGAATCTCTGTAATGTTGAATAATTGCTTGATGTTAGTCTTAATTTATTTCAAATATTTTATATGTTTTTATTCAAAATGATATAAGTTTTGCTAATTTTTAAAGAGCAAAATACAAATTTTCATTTTTTAAAGGCAAGGACTAAGCAATGGCATTTGACTATTTTAGAGGGATCTGAGTAAGCCCTATCTACATGATCGTTGTTTTAATATGTTTTAATGAACATGTAGAGCTTTGATGTAGTTGGACAAGCAATATTTATTATATCAAGTACAATATCAAATTCTACTTATTAACATCAAATATGAAATTCAAATGATAGTTATCAAATTTTTGTCATGTTTTTAGTTGTTAAGTTTCTAAAAATGGAGGGATTTAACAAGTGTAATTATTTATACATTTAAATATACTTTTTTTAATATCTAATAGGCAGGGATTAAGCTGAAAATAAAAATGATATTTGTGAGTTTGTAATCGAACATCTTAGTTTTCTTCTTTCATTTCATATTTTTATCTTACTATTTTTATTTCATTGTTATGAATAAAAAATTAAAGAAAACAAATACTTGTTAAAAGCAAAGTAAATTATTTTCTTCATGTTTTATTTTAATTATAGCATAAGTTTATATCATTTTTTATACTAACTTGTCGACCTAAACAAAATTGAAATTAGAACATTAAAGGAGGCTCATTTTCCCATGAGGGGTGGAAAGATTCTACTAACTTACCTAACAAATTGACCTATTATGTATCATTTTCTAAAGAGGGGTCCTTTTGTTTCTAAGAGAGGAATCACTCGACAATCAAGTTCCTCCTCCTAGACAATAACTTGTGAGAGGACATGCATGTATTACCATAAATATTTTGTTTTAAAGGAATTGTGTAAGTTCATTATAGTTGTGTTGAATATTATTTGTGATACTTTCATAGGAAGCCCACATTCTTGTTGTGAAGAGACACTACTTAGTGGTAGTTATGGTAGAGAGACTTTAAGAGGTAATAAATCACTCCCATTTCACATTAGCCATCCATCATTGAAGGAAAAGAGGAGTTCCAAGACCTAGGTATTAAGGATAGAAATTCTTGTTCAATCATAGATGTCTTTAATTTTGAAAGTTTTAATTCACACATAAACACATATTTTAATGCATATATGTTTTTTTGTCTAACTTGTAGAGTCCCCTAGTGGACATGATCACTCCACATATCTCCCACCATTGGATAATAAGATTACAAGGATCACCCTTTCTGAGATCATTGGATAATGCAATTAGTTGTGCATGGTGAACAATGCTATATCTCATCACACCCCCACTCAATAATCTATATTGATGATGCTAGAGTGTCAATCGGTTGATCCATTGTATTATTTAAGATATCAAGGACATGGAGTGACCTATGGAATCATTTTATCATGAGAAAGAGAAGAGAGGTGTTGGGAAAAGATAAATGGGATGTGATGAAAGCTTGGACAGGAGGGAATAATGAGAAGGGTACTCTATTTGATATCCCTCCTAACAACGCAAATAGGAGGAAACCAGTTATAAACTGTTGCACAATTTGTTTATGCCATATTTATTGAAGCGTGGGATATGTTCTCCAACCATGGTGAAGTTCCATTATATTTTATGACACATATCTATGTTGAATTTGTGTTGCACATGGAGCCTAATTATACCAACACGTGATCATAGTTTTATGCTCCTAGTAAGAGACGCAGTTATGACTATTCCAGGGCTCATATAGACCTTGCTTCCATATAGCCTCCTCCAAGTTTGGTACCATTGTTAAGGAGGACTATAATTTTACCCCAAGAGTTGGAAGATGCATTGCAACTTGGATTTGAGGTGAGGAGTGTGATGTCAAACACCATGCACATTGCGTTGGATAGTGTTTTAGTTTCTTTAGCTAGGGAGAGATCTAAACCACCCCATGTTTCTGGAGAGCTTGATCATTACTAGGTGAGTTATGATGCACTTGCATTACTATGATCTAAGAAATTGTTTCAGTTTTTTATCAGTGCACATTATGTGTACTTTTTGTTGTACTAGAGATATAGGCCAACTCCTAGAGATCAAGTATAGTTTTGTACGTTGTAATATGCTTGAATGGTCTCTATTAACGATCAATTGATCATATTCATACATGTGGAATCAACACATTAAGAAATACTCTTTTGTTACAACAATGAATGATCGATTTCTCGTCCACATGCAACAGATAGAGGAGACTTGATTAGTGTGTGCTTGAATTCTAAAAGTCTCAATGGATATAAATTATATATGTGTTTATATAACAATTGTTATTTCATCATTTCTTCACATGTCCCCTATGTAATGCCTCTCAGCATCACTTCCTTAATAAATACCATAAACTACACAACTACTTTAGAAACATGCTTATAACCATGACAATAGTAAAATAACCAAAGTATAACCTGAATTTGAGCAATAATTCATTGAAAAGTACCTATTTAAATGTCGAATTTGTCCAAAAATGTAGAAGTATTCCAGCACCAACAAGCTTCTATCATCACCCTCCTTCAATGCCTATAATGGAATTAAACCTCCCTGCCAACTAGGAGCCTATCCGGTTTCCTAGATCTAAGAAAGCTTTCGGTTTCTTGGTCCTCCATGCACGTGACTCTAAGAACAATAATGCACATTATCCCTAAGAAGATTGACCCATTAAAATATTTATTCCAATGATTGATCGCTTCATCCCCCAACTCCTCTTCACACTCTCTATTTATCAAATTTCCATACACATTTCCCCAAGTCTCCTAAACCACCATCATTTATGGGCCATCAACCACCCCTTCTAGATTTTTAGGGAAAAATATATCTAAACTAAAATAATAAGTTGAATCGGAATTATCACAATAAAATAGAATGGAAAGTCTTTATTCTCATGCTAGCTTATAAATGAAATTTGACATTTTCCCCCAAAATTTATGACACCCCACCATACCTATTTAATTCATCATACCAACAAATAATGAAACTCAATAAGGGTATTTAATGCTACTAGATATTTATATGTATTCAATATAATTCGTACAATCATCAACCATTCATTTAGTAATTAATACATCAAATAATTATGCTGGTGTACATACACAATGTAGGTATATGTAGCTAGTGTATAAATACCTACTCATGTACTAAATATAAACAATCACTTCCTCTAATGCATAGTTCTTGTATGTTCTCATCCAAGTATGCAAGATAACAAATAGTAATCACAACATCTAACAATGACACTAACCAGTCACCTTTTAGGAACTTTATAGGTGACTTTCTTGACTACAGGTTAACATGACCCCTACTCACACAAGGATGATACCTTCTCTTATTACACAGCTCTTCGGGCATGTCCATCCATTCTGGTAATATTTCACGTGAGCATAGAAAGGTTGCCAATTACCATACAGTCCCTTTGCGTACCCTTCTTCACTTTTCCCTTTAATGTGCAGTATCAATCTGCATCTGTGTAGGCTGACAACACAAGAAGGATAAGCAAGCTCATCAGTATTGTTGTTCAATTCTTAACCACATTCCATATCATTCACTACCAAGTATTGAAACACCAGGAATGCGTCCATTCCCTTAGGGTGTAATCAATATTGAAAACCCTATCATGACCCAGCACCAGAAAATGTGTGCACCCCCTTTCTGATGTGCGCCATGTAGGCCCTAATCATACTCAAGCAGTTTGCAATGATATAAATAAGATAGAGCATGCTCTGCATATTAACCCTAATAATTTAGACATGCATGTTCTTGTCTAGGGTCACAGAATACTCATTCATTTTGCAGATGTGTCTCACATGTCTTCTGGGCATAGCTTTACCATCTCACTTTCATGGTTTACCGACATGCGGTTTGGCTAAGACATTATCAATGGCGTTTCACCCGAAACCCATTTCCAAAGCATGGGGTCTTTCCCATCTGGTTTGGCTTTGGCAGACCATCACTCCTGGTCTTCCTGCAATGTGTCTTCAGAAATTGATTCGCTTAGCCATGAGCCTGTTCTTATATCATTTGGCTCTTGTTCACGGTAGATTCCAATCTTCATCATATTTGCCATGCCCAAAACAATATACCTGAAATCTGAAACTTCAATCAGCCAAATGCTTTGTAAGTTTCTATGCATATAATATTTCATTACTGCCACAGTCACTGAAGCATTTTAATATCACCAAAACAATCTACTTCCTATGAATTATTACCATACTAGAGTTGCATGGTTCGATTTCATCATTTTATGCAATTATTCTCTTGCTCTTAAGATTGATAATAGTTCACCATTCCATCTATTATCTAATTGCAATGAAACATACATCACAATCATGCATTCTCACAATGCATCTCATCATGTGCACCTATACCTATGCATGCACATTTACATCACTCACATAACCTTTTAATGTGCATTCACTCAATGCATAACCACAAGATTGTGCATAATATCTTAATGCACATTTCCTCAATGCTACCTTGCATTAAGTTATGAGTACTATGCATTCAACATAATTCAAACATAGTTGAAGGGATCTTACCAAATCCTCTTTCGACATTCATGCAATTTATGCACCAATAACCATTACCTGCATGGCTGTCATTTACATCACTTGATGTTACCTGATCAGTTGGCCTCTTACCAAGGCTACACAGTCCTTTTGCCAACCTCATGATCATAGATTTGTTGCACCATCCCTTCCTCATACGGTTGTTGGTCGTATGCAATAATCATCATCCACATCTTCAGCCATGCTTCGGTTGTATTTGATCCTACGACCAATGCGAACATAACTACTTATTAGCAGCCACAATGACTATCTTAAGTGGCTCATTGCATATGTAAAACCTCACTATTTTACCAAGATGTAATATCATATACATGCACAAACATTTTCACATGCACCGTGCAATATTTATTTTTAATCTATTACTCTCTTGCATTTCCAGCATCCTTATGCCATAATTTTCCAGCATATAAATACGATAGCGAGAGAGGATTTAAGGAATTCTTCCCAATTCCTCATTCTATCATGGAGTTCCTCATCCACATCATAGCTAATCCTTTCCTTGGATTCCCTACCAAGCATACAAGCAATCATTAGCTATGATATTATCATGAATTAGCAATTCAACATATACATATGTGCAATCATTCATTCTTGCTTTTTTCCAATATGCAATTCTTATGCTATAAACAGAATTAGTTTTAAGGTGAGGAATTTCCCCTTTCATCTTCCATAATGGATATCACAACCAATTTCTCTTGCTGAGAATTCCACCACCCTTTATGCAATCCGTACTCCTCATCCCAAGAGTGCATTTCACACTTTCAATGACTGTCTTCGGGGGACGACGGGGGTCAAGGGGGCTTGCCCCCTTGTGGCCACTGCAGGGCGGGTCGAGGGCAGCGCCCTCGTTTTATTTTTATTTTTGTAAAACCTTCAATTTCACGCAATCTGGCGCACAAGTTCCATGGCATTTTTCAACTTTCAGCGCCTGAAAAATCTCTCTGAAAAATGGCTGAAATTCCTTGTTTCGGAGCAACTCAGCGAGTTCTTCCGACCTGTTTCGGGCCAACTCGCCGAGTTCTTCCGGTCGAAGACTCAGTTTTTCCTTCCGATCCGTTGCGGACCAACTTGCCGAGTCCTTCCGCCGTTGCGGGGCGACTTGCCGAGTTCTTCCGAAATTTTCTCTTAGACGTCGAAAAATACTTAGAAAAACCTTCCGTCGTTTTGGACCATCTTGCTGAGTTCTCCCGCTGTTTCGGAGCAACTCGCCGAGTTCTCCCGCTGTTTCGGAGCAACTCGCTGAGTTCTCCCGCTATTTCGGAGCAACTCGCCAAGTTCTTCCAAAATTTCTCTCCATCTCTCTGCCGAACTTATTGATTTGTTTTGCCGCGTTGCGGAACAACTTACTGAGTCCTTCCGTAGTTTCAGGCCAACTCGCTGAGTCCGGCCGCCGAAAACACTTAGAAATTTTTTTGAAATTTTTCTTCCCTTCCCCGGGCACTTCCGCAACTTCGGGCCAACTTGCCGAGTTCTTTCACCGTTGTGGAACAACTCGCTAAGTTCTTCCGCAGTTTCAGGCCAACTCGCCGAGTCCGGCCGCCGAAAACACTTAGAAATTTTTTTGAAATTTTTCTTCCCTTCCCCCGGCACTTCTGCAACTTCGGGCCAACTTGCCAAGTTCTTCCGCCGTTGCGGAACAACTCGCTAAGTTCTTCCGCAGTTTCGGTGAACTTATTGATTTCCTGTCGCGTTGTGGAACAACTTGCCGAGTCCTCCTGCCGTTGCGGACGAACTCACCGAGTTTTTTCGCCGACTCAGTTTTTTTTGGCAGAAAACTCATAGATACATAGAAAATTTCTTTGATAAATTTTGAAAATTTGAAATTTTTCTTAACAGTCTATGCTGGGCAGGAAGCATACTTACCTCTGCAAGTTGTGATAGGTAGCCCATGAAGGCCCAATGCTGCAACCAGCAGCTCTAATACCAAAATGTAATGTCCCTCCTATCCTACAAGGCTATGGAGAGGACACTTACAATAATACTGGACATCTAGTCCCATACTTAATCAAATAATCATTCATATAAATTGTATATGGATATATGAAAATGCATAAAATATTGAAAACACAGCAGAATTTAATTCCATTACACATCCATCATACATTCCAGATTTTCATGTCATTCATCAATTAAGCAATATCAAATTAGCAAATGAGAATACTTATCTTAAACCAAGTAGTCTCTGAGCAACCAACTACGCTTCTGCAACGTTCCACCCAACCGTAGAGGATCAGTCGGTAGAGGAAGGGGTCCTAGGGGGAGGAACCCCTCCCAGAGGTCTGAACAGGTTATCTCGCCCACTCCATTACAAGTTGCTTGTTGGGGATGTGGAGGTCCACATTACCAGCTTGACTGTCCCAAATTACGATCCGGTACAGTGCATCGAGAAGGAAAAGCTCCAATGGGGAGTGGGGGTAGTAGGCATCAGATCTCGGTTGCAGTAAACAACCATCAGGCAGAGCACCAATCCACTGTGGTGGAATCATCAGGTACGGTCAATAATGTCAAGCTTAGAATATTGTTTGATCCTGGTGCTACTGATAGTTTCATTTCTCCATATGCATTAGACAAATGTGGGTTGGAAGCCTACGAGCATGACGATTTTAGCTTAGTCGAAATGGCTTCAGGGGTAAAGCAAGCAGTAGGACCCAGTGTCGATAAGTGTGTAGTGGATCTCGGGGTGTGTGTTACACAAGTCAAAGTGTACGTCACCACCCTCGGAACTTATGATCTCATCATAGGTATGAATTGGCTTGAGGAACATCGAGCTTTCTTGGACTGTTATGGAAAGAAAGTTCTTTGCATTAATGACAACGGAGAGGCCATCGAGATCCAGGGTATCAAACGGAAGGTGTCCCTACGTTTCATATCAACGATGAATGTAAAGCGATGTATGCGACAAGGATGCCAGTTGTACATTGTTGAAGCGGTAAACAGTGAGAAGGGACCCTCCTTTGATGACTATCCAGTGTTAGCCGAGTTCAGTGATGTATTCCCAAAGGAATTACCTGGGTTACCTCCTAAGAGGGAACTTGATTTTACCATTGAGGTAAAACCCGGTTCAGAGCCAACCTCGAAGACACTTTACAGGATGACAGCCCCAGAACTTTGTGAGTTGCAAATGCAGTTGAAGGAACTGCTAGATCTAGGGTTCATCAGACCAAGTATTTCACCGTGGGGTGCGCCAGTAATCTTTGTGAAGAAGAAGGATGGTTCCTTGCGTCTTTGCATAGATTACCGAGATTTGAATAGAGCCACTGTGAAGAATAGGTACCCGATACCTCGAATTGATGACCTCTTTGATCAAATGAAGGGGGCGACAGTCTTCTCAAAGATCGACTTACGATCAGGTTACTACCAGCTACGGATTAAGGAAGGTGATATACCTAAGACTGCTTTTCGAACAAGGTTTGGGCACTATGAGTTTGTGGTGGTACCCTTCGGTTTGACCAATGCCCCAGCCGTATTCATGAGTCTCATGAATAGCGTGTTTCGAAAATACTTAGATCAGTTTATGCAATTCTTCTTGGACGACATCCTCATTTGCTCCAAGAATGAACAGGAGCACGAGGAACACTTGCGAATAGAGTTGTCATGCTTAAGGGAGCATCAGTTGTATGGTAAGTTGTCCAAATGTTCGTTCTATTAGAAGGAGATCCATTACCTAGGGCATATAATTTCCGGTGAGGGAATTTCTGTTGACCCTGAAAAGGTGAAGGCCATAATGGATTGGACCGTGCCAAAGAATGCGCATGAAGTAAGGAGCTTCATGGGGTTAGCCGGGTATTATAGAAGGTTTGTCAAGGGTTTCTCAAAAATCGCGAAACCCATAACTACCCTACAACGTAAGGGCACTAGGTACGAATGGACAGATGAATGCGATGCCGCCTTCGTCAAGCTGAAAAGACTATTGACGAGTGCACCAATTCTACGAGTTCCAGATATGGAGAAGGAATTCATAGTTTGCACCGATGCTTCAAGGCAAGGTTTGGGTGCAGTGTTGATGCAGGAAGGTGGGGTAATAGCTTATGCGTCGAGAAAGCTAAAAACACATGAAGAGAATTACCCTACTCATGACCTAGAGTTGGCTGCAGTGATGTTAGCTTTGAAGCTGTGGAGACATTACCTTGTTGGACAAAGCTTTGAACTCAAGTCTGATCACCAAAGCTTAAGGTATATCTTCACTCAGAGAGACCTAAATGCTAGGCAAAGGCGATGGAGTGAATTCATGAGCGAGTATGATTTTGGGATTTCCTACATCAAAGGGAAGGAGAATGTGGTAGCGGATGCCTTAAGCAAAAAACCAAGACTTTTCTCTCTTATACCTTTGAAGGTGGATTTGAGGGAAATAATTTTAGGGCAGCTACTCGGGGATAGTTGGTACCTAAAGGTCACAGCGGCACTCCAGAATGGGAAACCGGTGGGACCAAAGTTTGAAGGCTATGAGTTGGAAGCCGATGGTTTGTTACGGTATCAAGGGAGGATGTATATTCCTGAGGAGGGAGATATTAGAGAGACTATCCTTAAGGAAGCCCATAGAGCAGTGTATTGTGCACACCCGAGTGTAAAGAAGATGTATGCAGACATGAAGCAACTCTTCTTTTGGGCAGGGATGAAAAGCGACGTGGTCAAATTCGTCGCTAGGTTCCTTAAGTGTCAGCAGGTAAAAGCTGATCATCACCACCCGGCAGGTCTGTTGTAGCCACATGACATTCCTATGTCGAAGTGGGAGGTTATCTCCATGGACTTCGTGGTGGCATTGCCTCTTACCTCTCATAGGCATGATGCCATTATGGTCATCGTTGACAAACTGACCAAAACTGCTCACTTCATTCCAGTTAAGGAGACCTATGATGTCACGGATGTAACACGTGTATTCATAAATGAAGTTGTTCGTCTCCATGGGTTTCCCAAGAAGATTATATCGGATAGAGATTCCAGGTTTACATCCAGGTTTTGGACGAGTTTGCAGTCAGTGTTGGGTACTCAGTTGAACCTAAGCACTGCTTACCATCTAGAGACAGATGGGCAAACAGAAAGAGTGAATCAGGTGATGGAGGACATGCTTAGAATGTATGTCATGGATCAACAAACTCATTGGGAAAAGCACCTACCTTTGGTAGAGTTTGCTTACAACAACAGTTACCATAGCTCAATTGGGATGCCTCCATATGAAGCTTTATATGGAAGGCCATGCAGGACACCATTGAGTTGGGAAAGGTTAGAGGATCGAGTAATTATAGGACCTGAGTTGATTCAGGAAATGGAAGAGCAGGTTGTTCAGATTAGACAGCGATTAAAGGAAGCACAGGATAGACAGAAGAGCTATGCTGATGCGCATAGGGTTGACCGAAGCTATAAGGTTGGCGATGTAGTGTTTGTCCGCATCAGGCCTAACAAAAGTACCATCAGGTTTGGGAAAGGGACAAAGTTGTCGCCACGATTTATAGGACCCTTTGAAATTTTAGAAAAGGTTGGACCCATCGCGTATCGCCTTGCGCTGCCACCCCATTTGCACAAAACTCATAATGTTTTTCATGTATCTGTTTTACGACATTATGTAGCTGATGAGTCACATAAAATAAATTGGAAGGAACTGCAGGTTTCGGACGAGGGAACCATCAAGGTCGAACCATTACTTATATTGGACCGCAGGGTTAAACAGTTGAGGCACCGTTTGGTGGACCAAGTTAAGGTCCAGTGGGACCGATATAGCCCAGGTTCTGCCACCTGGGAGGACGCAGAGACTATGCGTCGTGATTATCCCATGTTATTTTGATCATAACTTCGGGACGAAGTTTCCTGAAGGGTGGGTGTATGTAACACCCCGTTTTGACATTTCTACCTGAACTACTATTATATGTTGTATTTGTTTGATTGTGAGACCTCGTCGATTTGACGACACTGTGGACATATGGTTCTATTATTTTGCCGATATATATGTGTGTGTGTGTGTGTGATGATAGTATTATGATCGGTAGTCATGTTTAGATATGTATCATGTGTTAATTATGTCAAATATATGGAAATTACTGAATGATGGGTACGCGGATACCGTTACAGTTATATGTTGAAATAATGAATGTTATGCCAGGTGCATGGCGAATGAATGAGTTTATTGTTGTTATGTTATGAGGAAATATATGTGTACATATCGAGGATTTATGCACGATATTCTATATTGTATGTCGAGGACTGACTTACAGGTTGAAACGGCTAAGTGATAGCTGGATCCTACGAGGTGGGTGGGCCTCGGGGACATGGACTTCGAAAGATAAAATGGTATGCGAGTGATGCATTATTTACTTTCGTGTGGTTATTATGCTGTTTATCATGATGTATGTTGTGACATGGGTGGGGTAGGGTTTCAGGAAACTCAACCGCCCAGATTGGTTATACGATGACAGACCGAGTACAAGTGCAATGTTGTTGTTATGTCGAGTAGACATAGTCCCTCATTCCATTAAGGGGGTGGAGGCTTTACCCACCGTTTATCCCCGAAACCCAGAGTCACGGGAGGGCTGTGCTACGGCGCGCTCCCCAAGGTGTGTGATGATGACTGGTGGTTGCCTGCTGGGGAAGCTTGGTCGAGGTAGTCGACACTTCCGCTTACGGGTTCTAGCTAGAATCGGTCGTGACTTGACATTTCAGGGTAGTCCAGCAGAGGACAGGATAGGATGTGGAAGTTAGTGATGATGTAGGTAGATAGGTGTAGCTTGAAGTAGGGGTGAAAACAAGATCTAACTACATGTGTGTAAAACTCTTGATTGAGTATGTGTCGTAACTCAGTGATGTATGAACTGTCGTAACTTGGATTTCAGTTAGTTAATGGCTTGTACCTTGCAAACTATGTTAAAGCATGTGTCAGTAAATAATAAGTTCCTTGATTATGATTTATGTATGTGAATTATTACTTTTAGTGTACTTACGTGAGGAATGTAAGCAGTAGCTACGCTTACATAACTCGCCTACATAATATGAATTACATGAAATATTGTTGAGTAATAATGTTAATTAGTGTCGCTTAATGTTAATTACTGTCGTTTAGGAATTAACTACTGTTAATCAATGTTAATGATGTCGATTAAAGTTAATAATGATGATTAATGCTAACAATGTAGATTAATGTTAATTACTGTCCATTAAGTTATTAATGTTAATTACTGTCCATTAAGTTATTAATGTTGATTAATGTTAATTATTGTGCACTAATGATTAATTATTACTGATTAATAAACAAGTTACGGTTAAAACTAGGTGTAAATAGTGCAATTTGGTTAGTAATGCTTAAATGAATATTAATGAACTTGATCAGTTAAGACCTTGGTTAAAGATATTAAATGTGATTGTAATGTTAATTAAGGTAGTAATAACTTATAGGTTAATATTAATTGCATCCTAAACAATGTTAATTAATTAGTTAAAATTATAAGGATAAGATAGAAATTATAATTACTTAATTGTAAAGGTTGTGTCGAGGTTATATAGGACATGGCATAAACTATAAATGTTGTCGTACACCATTATTAAACAAAGTGTTAAAAATGTATTTTAAGTTAATCAATAAACAAATTAATTAATAATAAATGAAGCATTGAATTATGAAACACTAAGGGATGACTAGTAATTAATGTGTTAAAACGTGTAAGTGTAAAACCACTTACGGTTGGTGGGTGAACCAACCGCAAATTTAAACTATATAATATATATGTAACATTTATTATTTATTAATTAAATGGTCAAATATTGAAATATGAGTAAGGAAATGTTTAAAATTATTATATAAAATAAAAGGATTAAATTTAATGAAATTGGAAGTTACGGTTGAGAAGTGACCCCAACCAACACCTTTTAATATTAATTTAAATTATTAATAAAAGTCCAAGTTGAGGGCTCGAGGACTTACATGGTAGATGGAAGGGGGTGGAAACATTTATGTTAGTGATAGGGGTAGTAATGAGGGATAGAGTCGGCAAGTGAAGGGGATAAGATGGAGAAGGGAGGAAGGAGAGGGATCCTTCTTTTTACCTTGGTGATTTTTTGGGGGGAGAATTTGGAGAGCAGAATTTGGAGAGCAGAGCTGAAAAGGATGGTTCTAGTTGGGGATTGTTTTTCTGAAGGGATACAACAGCTTGGGCTTGTACTCGGTTTGGGCTCGGGGGTCCAAAGGGGTACCTTTGGAGCTGGGTGGTCGGCGAGACCTCGCCAGTTGGCAGGGTGGCAAGACTGTTTTGGGCTGGTTGAGTTTCAGAACTTTGGGGAAGGCTTTTGGTTGCAGGGAAAAGCAAGGAGAAACAACAAACAGGGACAGCAACAGGGTGGATCTACTAGCTATCCATAGGTATTTTCCAGCAGGTATGTTGGTCATTTCTACCTTGTCAAATCCGGTTTTAAGTTAATTAAAAATGATTATATGTTGTTATTATATCTGCTACCCCCGCACAAACATAAATGGTAAATTACGTGCTTATATGTTTGCTGCTAAGAATGAAAAAAAAAACCTGTAATTGATGTTAGAACAATAACTAGAAAATATATATATATTTTGAAACTGTAAATACTGTTTTTACAGCCAATAGGAACAACAGAAATCAGAAAACATAAATTTAAAACAAAACGTAAACAGTAGAAGACAGATTTTATTGAGGGTTGTAAAACAACAAAGGACCCGGGTTGGGGTCTTACATATAACCCCAGAAAATCGTGGTTCTCTTCTCCCAGCCACTGTGCTAACCAAAAACGAGTTCCCATGCATGGAAGAATGCAGAGAAATGGTGAAAACGTGAAGGAAAAACCCCAGTTCGCCCCAGGCTGCGTGAGAGAGGAAAGACCGTGGTTCCGAATGGCTTGGGAAGGCAAAATGTGGGTGATTTCTTGCCTTGCAAGCAAAAAATCGAATTCCCAGATTGATGGCTTGCTCATACCCGAAATTGGCTGCCATACCTCATCATTCCCAAGGCATTAACTGCCTCAACCAACTCTTGGAAGAATTTAATGATTGGGGCATAAGCCAAAATGGGTAGTTGGGATCTCATGGGTTTTCTCATTGACACATGGATTGACTCCATGGCTCAAGGGTTTGGTTATTTTTTCTCCCTATTCCTTGTAAGATCATGCCCCATCTCTTTCTTGCATTGCATAGCTGGTTGTGGGTTTTTCATTAAAATTGCATATTTACATGATGTCTGAATTTACATTGTGCACGGCTAGCACAAGAACCATATGCATCTATTCTAATTGCCGATACATAGAATGATAAATCAATGGCGGGGCCTTGGCCTTGAGCTCCTCACCATGACTAAATAACAATATTTACATCATTTACAATATTAATGCAATAGGGTCAAGATGGGGACATTACATATTCATGGTGTTAATGGGGTGGTACAAGAGGGTTTGCATACACATTGATTGTTATATGCAAGTAATAAATTGGATCATGGGATGCATCATCTTTATTTTGTTTCATGTATTCATCAATGGATAAACTTAGATATTTTCACTCCATCGTAAGGATTGATACAAGGCTACCCTTTGTCTCTTATCCTATTTCTCTTGGTAGCAAAGGGTTTAAGTAGAACAATATTGGAAGCCAAAGGTTAGGAGGCATAAAAGGGATAAATCCCTTGATAGATATTGTTTTCTAACTCATCTTTTATAAATTATTTATAGATCATGTATTATTGTTTTGTGATCACTCACCAAATATACCTCTAGATTAAAATAAATACTAGACACATATAATATTGCTACAAGTATGGAAGTAAATATGAAAAAAAATCTACAATATCATTTAATGGTTTAGAGGAGTAGGAGAAGGAGAAAGAGGAAATATAGATTCGACAAATTTTCCCTTTTCTCGTCATCGATTTCCAGACAAGAATAAAGTATCTATGTAGGATTCATTTTGAAACCTAATTATTATGGTGTTAAGGGTTGGATCTGGCTCACTAATAAGATAGGTGGGAGGATAAATATGTGGTGTAACATATGGCTCTCCCAGGGGTTAGGTTGAATATTGTAAAAATAGTTTTAGAATTCATACTTGTCTATTAGCATTTTATAGTCTTTATCCTTAAAGGGGTGCTTGAGAAAATTAAAAGGAAATGTTTAAATGTTTTGTGTACTGGTAAAAAGGAACGTGATGGTATACTTTGGTAAAGGAGGCTTATATTGAAAACCAAAAGAGGAGGGATCTCATGAATATTTTTATTTGGGAAAGCTTTGTTTGGTAAAATTCCATGGAGGATAATTTCGTGAGACAATTTATGATAAAAAAATATGTTGAAACACTTATCCTAGTGGAGTGGATGGGGAGTTCTAACAAACCAATAAATAGTGCTTAAGTAATTTGGAAAGCACTAGTGTTGGAATTTCCCTTGGTGAGGAATTCTTTTCACTTGGAAAGTTGGGAATATAGAAAATGTTAGACTTGGTGTTGACCCACGGTAGGGAATGGGAATTATTTTAGACTTTTAGAAGAATTGATAGTTGTAACTTCTCCATGATGCATGCATGTATACTTTGTGTCAAGTGGCAGACCTTGAGACCTCTTCTTTATGGCATTAGGGATGGAAGAATGCAAATTTGTTGGGTTTGGAAGGGTTATATGTGTTAAGATTAGCATAAATTCACAACAAGATCACTGAAAGAAACACAATCACAAGATAGACAAAGATTTATCCTGGGAAACCCTCATGGAGTAGAAAACCCAGCAAAGCTTTCCTCAATATAGATGACCAAGAAATACAAATATGTAATCCCCAAACAAGAGCTCCTTCTCCTCCTATGCAGATCTCTCTCTCTCCTATGCGCAATTCACAAGTGAGTGAATGAGTGAGTTAAATGAGGAACACACCTCCTCTATTTATACTTGACTTTTCACCCTAACTGGGCCGACTTATCCCAAAAGAGTCTAATAACCCCTAAAAAACTAACTCGGGGCCAACCCCACTAGGGAGGTCTAATAACCCTAGTTACAACATTCTCTCGGAGGAATAAACATCTCCGGATATATGATAAAATCCCAACGGAGGAATGAAACATCTCCGGAATAATAATATTCTTAGAAGTTACAATATTTCAACACTCCCCCTTAACGAGAAGGATATTATAACAACATCTGCAGGAGCAAGGAGTCATCAACATCATACATGATACATCTATGAATCATTGGAAGCTTTCTTCAATCATCATCAGTAACTCAATCAGTTACTGGAACATAATCAATACTGGATCATCAACATCGTCAGTATTGAGTCTTCATCTTCTGCAGCACTTGATCAGCTACAACATCATCATCTAGATCTTTCGATCATCATCTGGATCTCTCGATCAACAGCCTCATCATCTGGATCTCTCGATCAACAGCCTCATCATCTGGATCTCTCTATCAACAGCATCATCTGGATCTCTAGATCAACAGCCTCATTGTCTAGATCTCTCTATCAACAGCATCATCTGGATCTCTAGATCAACATCCTCATCGTCTGGATCTCTGTATCAACAACATCATTTGGATCTCTAGATCAACAACATCATTTGGATCTCTAGATCAACAACACCATAGCAACATACCCTGCAACATACGTGATCTATTTACGGGATGATCAATCCTTATCCATTTAAGACACCATATCATGTCTAGGGACGATGTAGTCGACTTGTCAATTTAGACAAAGTCTAAGGACCACTTCTCAGAGACTTATGTCTATGGATCAATTCAGGGACCGAAGTCCAGGAATGATACAATCCCTCTCGTCCACTAGGGACCACTTCTCGAAGACATCTGTCTACGGATCAATTCAGGGACCGAAGTCCAGGGATGATACAATCCCTCTCGTCCACTAGGGACCACTTCTCGAAGACATCTGTCTACGGATCAATTCAGGGACCGAAGTCCAAGGATGATACAATCCCTCTCGTCCACTAGGGACAACTTCTTGAAGACATCTATCTACGGATCAATTCAGGGACTGAAGTCCAGGGATGATACAATCCCTCCTCGTCCACTTAGACAAAGTCTAAGGGCCATACATCGACCTCATCGTCGGAATATGTAACCTCATCATCGACCTCATTGTCAAAACAAGTAACCTCATCATCGATACAAATGTCCTCATCATCGATACAAGCATCCACATCATCAATACAGGTATCCTGATCATCAACCTTATCGTCGATATAGGAAATATCATCATCGATATAGGTATCCACATCGATACCAGTATCCACATATCATCATCGACCATATCACTCCCCCTTCCGATGAGGGTCCTTCTGAACTATGCCAAGCTTGTCTCGGAAATACTCAAACTTTACTCGACAGGGGTTTGGTGAATATATCAACAACTTGTACGTCAGTGCTCACATAATCGAGCTTTATAGCTCCTTTCTGCACCATATCCCGTATATAAAAATATCGGATCTCTATGTGCTTTGACTTATCATGAAATATTGGATTCTCTGTCATCTTGATACAACTTTGGTTGTCACACAGGTTCACAGTGGGGTCCATCTCTAAGTCAAACAATCCTGATAACAACTTCTGAATCCATATCACTTCACAACTAGTAGAGCAAGCAGCTATATATTCTACTTCAGCTGTGCTGACAGCCACACTAGACTGCTTCCTACTAAACCACGAGATCATGGCAGATCCCAGACAATAACATCCGCCCGATGTGCTCTTTCTGTCTGATACACTTCATGCCCAATCAACATCTGTGTAGCCATACAATCTGAAGTCATGATCTCCAAGATAATATAAACCAAATTCTATCGTACCCTTTAGGTACCTCATCACATGCTTTGCAGCTATCAGGTGAACATGTCTGGGCTCAACCAGATACTGACTCAAGGTGTTCAAAGCAAAGCATATATCTAGACTAGTATTCGTTAGATACATCAATGACCCAATAATCTGTCTGTACATAGTTACATCCACTAACTCTGATGAGTCACTAGCTAACAGCTTCAAGTTGGAATCCATGGGAGTGGCCATGGATTTACATTCCAACATATCAAATCTTTTCAAGATTTCCACAGCATACTTTCCCTGGTTGAGAAAGATTCCTTTTGGGCCTTGCCATACTTCCAGACCTAGGAAGTAATGCATTAATCCAAGATCTTTCATCTCAAACTCTGTAGAGAGCTTCTTCTTGCACTCGACAATCTGTTTCTCATTTCCAGTCAGAAACAAATCATCCACATATAGCAACAATATAACAGGTTCATCATCCATAACCTTGAGGTAAAGATTAGGATCAGCTTTACTTTTGGTAAAGCCCAAGCTTGTCAAGAAACTGTCAATTCTTCCATAGTAAGCTCTGGGAGCTTGCTTCAACTCATATAATTCCTTTTTCAGTCTGCATACGTGGGTTCTTCTATATTCAACCTCAAATCCTTATGGTTGTTCTATGTACACTTCTTCTTCAATCACACCATTCAAGAAGGCTGTCTTCACATCCATCTGGTGTAATTCCCACTTCATCATGGATGCAAGTGCCATGATGGTTCTAATGGAAGTGTACCTTGCAACTGGTGCAAATGTCTTGTCATAGTCAATTCCCTCTTTCTGAGAGAATCCTCTAGCTACAAACCTTTCCTTATACTTTTCAATACTACCATCCGCAACATGCTTTATCTTGTATATCCATTTGGAGGATACCACACTTTTGTTCTTTGGTTTGGGAACTATATCCCAAACATCATTCTTCATTATTGATTGGTACTCCTCCGTCATTGCCTCTAACCACTCTTTCTTATGAATTGCCTCTTCATCACTAGTAGGTTCTTGGTCTATAATATCACACATCAAAGCCACATAGCTAGAGAATGGCTTTGGTTTCTTGCTTACTCTTGTGGAACCTTCAGGAGCTCCATACTTTTCTGCTCCCTGAATAATGTCTCTTGCCCATGATGGCTTTATTTTTCTTGATATGTTTACGGTAGGGGGTTCTTGTGGTTCTGACATGTCATGATCTTCTGGTGTTTCATCTTCAGGAATGGGTGCAACATCTGCAATTCTGGGAGGTGCATCTTCCATATATACTTCTTCATACTGGCACTTCCTAGATCTTTTGAGAGCTACTTCTTTATCAAATGTCACATCCCTACTAATTTCCATATGATGGAATCCTAGGATGTATATTCTGAATGCTTTGGATGCTTCACAATATCCAACAAATATTCGCTTCTTTCCGAAAGGGTCCAACTTGGTTCTCTTTTCTTTTGGTATGTGAATATATACTGGGCACCCAAATATCTTGAGGTGGCTTATCTCAGGCTTCTTCCCTGTGAACACTTCTTCTGGAGTCTTGAATCCAAGGGCGCTATGAGATAGTCTATTCTGTACATAGACTGTTATCCTGGTTGCTTCAGCCCATAGATGCATAGGTAGATCTTGATCATGTATCATTGTCTTCACTGCTTCCATAATGGTTCTATTATTTCTCTCTGCAACACCATTTTGTTGAGGGTTGTAGGGAGTGGTTAGTTCCCTCCTGATTCCAGCTTCTTTACAAAAGACTTCAAAATCCTTTGAAGTATATTCTCCATCATTATCTGTCCTGAGTGTCTTGATCTTCTTTTCTGAATGATTTTCTATCAAGGCTTTGAATTCCTTGAACTTTCCAAAAACTTCATCTTTTCCTTTTAGCAAATATATCCAAGTCTTTCTTGAATAGTCATCAATGAATGTAAGTTAGTATTCATATCCACTCAAAGATGTGGAAGGCATGGGACCACATACATCTGAATGGATCAATTCCAAAGTACTTTTAGTCTTTGTTTCACTCTTTGGAAATGGATTCTTGATATTCTTCCCTTTTTCACATCCTTTGCAAGTGCCTTCATGATCAATCTTCAAATTTGGTAGTCCTATAACTACTTTGCTCACATGAGGTAGTGCTTTGTAGTTGATGTGAGCAAGCCTCCTATGCCATAGCTCACTTGGGCTAGTGGCTTCATGAACAAGGGCTGCTTATGAATGTCCCTTGAGTTTATATAGTCCTCATTCCTCTTCAACAATAACAACTGCATCCTCAAATGATTTCCCTTTGGGCCACATGAGTACTTGTCCATCTATGAATGCAATCCTATAACCTTTCTTATCTAATGCTGAGATAGAAAGTAAGTTCTTCTTCAAACCTGGTACATATAAGATTTCCTTCATCTTCAATGGGGTTCCAGAGTCAAGCTTGTAGCTTGCTTCACCAATTCCCTTGATGGGATATTGATAGTCATCTCCTAAAGATACCTTCTGTGGAGAGGTATTCTCTTCAAGTCTTGAAAGAGTCTTCGTTTGTCCTTTCATGTGCTTTGAAGCACCACTATCAATAAGCCATGTATCTTCTCCAGGTGTTACTGACCTAGAGAGTGCAGAGAATAGAACATAATCTTCTGCATCTTCTTCTACTACTTTAGCTCTTTTATTTTGAGGCCTTTCCTCCTCTTCTTCTTCACTATCATTTTCTTCTAGATGTGCTTGATGTCTTCTGTGGTGGAAACCCTTCTTCTTCTTTGAAAGACAATCTCTAGCAAGGTGTCCTAATTTGTGACAAGTGAAACATTGAAATGAGGAGTAATCTTTTCTTTGATTAGTTCCTCTTTTCTTTTGAAATATTTGTGGAGGTTGAGACTCCTTGTGACTATCCTTCTTGAAGTTGGATTGATTCCTCCTTTTCTTGGTGTGGGTAGCCAATGTTTGATCATCTTCTTTGAGTAAGGCTTCTCTATTGGCTACTCTAGCCTCTTCTTGAATGCAATCCTCCCATACCACATCAAACTTCATGCTTTCTTTTCTGGCACACATGGTTTGGATGAACGAATCCCAAGGTCTAGTGAGACCATTGAGAGCAGTCATGACTAGTTCATCTTCATCAAGGGTGTCTCCAATGGCTTCTAGTTGTTCTTTGAACTGGGAGACCCTTGTGAACTAATCTTGAATAGATTCTCCTTGATTCATCTTAGTGCTCTTCAATTGAGTTCTCAGGTTCATCTTCCTATTGATGTTCCTCCCTTCATACATTCTGGATAGGGCATCATACATCTCCTTTGCGGTCTTCTTGGATGCCACTTGGGGAATCAAGTGGTCTTTGATAGAATCAACAATGATTCTCTTTGCCCTAATCAAGTCCTTCTTGTATTTTTCTTTAGCTTCATCTTCCGCAGGTTCTGCAACCTCATCTTTGATATATTGGGCAAGATCATTCTCTTCAAGAATGAGACCAATCCTATATTTCCATGCCCGTAAAATCTCTATACCCTCTAGCTTGTCCTCAAGCTTAGTGCTTGGGGCCATCTTATCCAGGAGGTCAAAAAAATTGAAAATTCTTAAAATGAAAAATTGACCTTACCAAGAGATGGGCTTGATTGAGGCGAGGTGATTGGTACACTTGCTTTCTGAAAAATTCAAATTTTCACCCTTCAAACTTGACTTGCGAAATTCGGACATGTTGTAGAATTCTGGTTCGCAATTTTTTGGTTTTCTGCAATTTCTAGTCGAAAAGTCAAACTAGGGTTTGACTTATCCTGGGGTTCTAACCACTCAAAAAGTTCGATCTAGGGCTCAAAATTTCACTTTTGAGGAGGAGCATCCAACCATGCACTTAGATTCCAAAAATTCCAACTTTTGCAGAAACCCTAATTTTCACCAGAGGAGGAGAGAGAGGTATTTTCATCTTGTGAAAGATGTCCTATTCAGGCTAGCTTTGATACCATGTTAAGATTAGCATAAATTCACAACAAGATCACTGAAAGAAACACAATCACAAGATAGACAAAGATTTATCCTGGGAAACCCTCATGGGGTAGAAAACCCAGCAAAGCTTTCCTCAATATAGATGACCAACAAATACAAAGATGTAATCCCCAAACAAGAGCTCCTTCTCCTCCTATGCATATCTCTCTCTCTCCTATGCGCAATTCACAAGTGAGTGAATGAGTGAGTTAAATGAGGAACACACCTCCTTTATTTATACTCTACTCCTACTTGAATTTTCACCCTAACTAGGCCGACTTCTCCTAGGAGAGTCTAATAACCCCTGAACAACTAACTCAGGGCCGACCCCACTAGGGAGGTCTAATAACCCTAGTTACAACATTCTCTCGTAGGAATAAAAATCTCTGGATATATGATAAAATTTCGATGGAGGAATGAAACATTTCCGAAATAATAATATTCTTAGAAGTTACAATATTTCAACAATATGGGTATTAATGTAATGGACATGTAAGGATTTTGATAATAAGTTATGTTAGTTTTAGAGAGGAGAAGGATGAATTGGTGTGGACTAAAATCCCAATTTTAGAAATGTACACTACAAAATTGGGTTATAGGGTAATGTTTGGAATACATGAAAAAGGGGATCACATATTATAGTGGAAACCCTTGTGGAAGATCAGGGCCCCATTGAAGATGTGCACCTTTGGTTGGTTAGAATTGAAGGACATAGTTTTGACTTGGGAAGTGTTTCAAAAGAGATGTAGGAAAGGGCTTGGTAGATTTGTATTTTGTAAATAGGATCAAGAGACCATTTTTCTTATTACTATCAAATTCCCTTATACAAGAATGGTCTAGTCGAAGGTTGAGGTTTTAATATAGGAGGTAAGGACTTGTGGCAAGGGGATTTAGTAGCATGTTGTTTAAGGGTTTGGTTTGATACAAGAAAAGTAAATCCTTTTAGGGCTTCGCCTTTGGTTACTATATTGGGGATTTTTCTCTCTAGAAACTTTGCTATTTTTAATTACCATCATATCCATACATTTCAGACTTCGACTAAGGTTACATCAATTTTCGACAACATAAAGAATTGTAAAGGTAAAAAATATAAGACATATTTCAAAGGTGCCAATTGAAAACACTAGCTTGTGGGGATATTTTGACGGTGACATGTAAGGAAATCTGATTATCCGTGAAGCTCAAGGGATACTATATATGTTTGAAATTGATTTCATTGAATTCAAGGTTGGATTGGGTTTAGGTTCAAATAACCATATTGAGTTGATGGCCTTGAAATTGTTGTTCAAATTTGTTGTAGAATATAATGTTGGAAGGTTACAAATACTAAGAGATTCCATTATAGTAATAAAATTGATGAAGGGGCCTTTTAGGATGGAAATCCCAATACTTGCTCAAGCCTATGATCAATTGAAAAGGGTAGAACAGGTCTCTACATCAGTCACATATATGCTTGTGTATATAGAACTAAACATAATAGCATATTCTCTTTCCAAAGATGGTTTGAAGGGGATGTGGGTGAATATAAAATCTAGGGATGGAGAGTTATTTCCAATGGTCATGTGCTACTCTATCTATGATGCTTAACTGAATCCATTCCAAATTTCATTGGTCCTAGTTGTTTTGAATCTTGTTAGATAGGTTTTTTTTTTTAACAACAATCGGTAGCTTTCATTTATAAAAGGCTGATAGAAATCAACAACAAAAATTACATAAATTCAAAATTGGTTCTAACAGTTCTCTTATAGTAATCTGCCCATAAGCCTTTGACCAAAATCTGGAAACTATTAACAAAGAACTATTAACTACTATGATACTGTAGAGTTTGACATACTGATCGAGTAATAACTGGAAAATGTACAAATACATAAAAAACTAAAAAGATAAAGAGCTAAGTGGTACTATGACCTGGCCCTCCTTGTTGTCATATGATTTATCCTCTAAGATAGATATGCTGACATGAACAAGAGACGATTGCGAGACATAATTATCTTCATTGTCCATGCTTCCAACAAGATCAGATAGCCTGGAGAATTGACCCACCAATAGATACTCATGATGATCTAGAGTTTCCTCGAAAGATTCCAGTTGTGCTTCACAAGACTTGATATTTCCTTCTGCTTCATCCTGGTGGTGGTCTAAGCTCGATAGCTAAGTTTCACTTTTATGCATATTTCTTTCCACTTCGTCCAGTTGCAGATCCAAGCCATTTGTTCAAGTAGTGTTCTGAGTAACAACTTCCAAAAACCCATTTCAATTGAGAGTTAATCCAATGGATATTAGCTCTAATATCTATGATATCAACTATGGTATCTCAGATTTTGATAGACAACTCCTGTAGTTTATCTAATAATCCATCCCAGCCTTCATTGAAGAGGGAAAAAAGTGAACCTTAGTAATGTACTCGGTTCCCTCACAAACCAGCACAAAAACACCATCAAACACAAATCCACCTTCCCAACCAAGATGTTCAAAGACCCTGATCCACAGAGTCGAGTCCCCACTCTTCCCAGGAATAAATGCTCTTCACTCTACCAATCCTGCAAGAACCAATTGCCACCTAGACATTCTTCACTCCTCATATACCTTACACATGAGGCCGGTAGAGACACAGTAAGCAATCAACCAGTAACTCAAATTGCGAACGAAAACAAGTAACACCCTTCACACGCCCACCTATCCAGGAAACAAAGAGCCACTCCCTCTGAACGAAGGGAATGCCATATTCCTCATAAAGTGTACTCGAACTCAACATCCCCAAGTCACCAACAGAGCTAAATTTCCACCCCTGTAGATAGATCTTAATCCCATCTACCTTAACAAAACTTAGGCATAAAGCTTCATATCACAAGGGATCTAGAATCATCCCCTCGGGTGCAATTCCCACAAAGCATTCCATACAAGTTGATGTGAAGAGAATTAAATCAAACCATTGGAATTCTAAACGATGAATACTGGAATTAAACACAAAATAAGTGTTTGAATGACCCATAGAAACTTTGGTTAACACCTCAGGGAAGCCAACATAGTGATAGTCGATCCCATTTTTTTGATGCCCCATCAAGGTAGAAGAGCATCTTTGTTGGAAAGCTTATCTACTTGTTTATTATTTTCTCTTTGCACATGAAAGAGATGACCTTTTGGGATTTGTAGGAGAAGCCTATCGATACGTTTTTTAATCCCTCCAACACTATTATCCGTGAGGCCTTTTCTTTGTCGAGTTTGAGAAATGACCAATAAGGAGTCATCGATTACAAAAATAGATTGAATTCCAAGTGAGACAACTTGATCAAGACGTAGAAAAAGAGCATATCACTCCACTTGATTATTGGTAGGTTTACCTAGACCACATGGAAAGGTTAAGACTATATTTTCTCTGGGATCCAGAGGATCCTCCCTGCACCTGTCACCTCAATATATTTTTCATAACAACAATGGGAGCAAGTAAAGAGGAACACTGAAATAAGGGAAAATAAGAAAGAACATTGAACCTAATCAGGATTATTTTGCTAGTTGGATTAAGCCACCACATACCCTACTTTTGATTTTTTTTCCTTGATTTTTTCACAACAGTTCCCCATTCATCTACTTTATCCTTTTTATGCAAGATACGAACACTAATATAATCAAAATAGGTCCATATGGTTATACTAACAAAACCAAGAGCGCGGGAGATACTTTGGTGAAGTTGTAGGGGGGCGCTCCAACCAAAGAAAATTATTTTTTCCTTGCTGACTTTTCCTCCAGAGGTGTCCAAGAAATGATCCAATATGTTTTTAAAATTGTCGGCAATGATTACCGAGGCTCCTCCCAACAAAAAAGTGTCATCTACAAACTGTGCGTTATTTATTGCTTTGACTCCCCTAGTTATTGTGGTTCCTTGGAGTTTTCCTTCTTCTTTCTTTGATGCCAATTTATGTCCTATAATTTACGCCATTATAATACAGAGAAAGGGGGACATAGGACAACCTTATATCAATTCTCTCGAATCCTGAAAAAATTCTAATGGTCTACCATTGATTAAAGGGGCAATACACTGACAAGTAATACAGGATTTTATCCACTTGATAAATAGAGGAGAAAATACAAATATTTCTAAAACAACAAATAAAAAGCTATGTCGGACTTTATTGGAGTAATTTTCCATATCAAGCTTAATTTCCATTCCATGTTCTTTTATTGGAACACTGGAATGAACCTCCTCTTGTACTAACACAATATTATTCGCTATTTGTCTTTTTTTAACAAACTCCTCGTATCCTTAAGAGTAAGGTCTTCGTTCAATTGGAAAGGACCTTAGTTAACATCTTATAAGATGACTTGCAAAAAGAAATTGGCCAAAACATTGCGAAGGTTGTAGGCCTTGTCTCTTTGGGAATTAGTGCCAAGAACGAGGAATTTGTTGCACCCCCAATCTTCTCCCTTCCATCTCCCAATTTAACATTCTACAAAGATCCCTTTTATAATTTTCGACGTGCTTTATAAAAATGTATGGTGAAGCCATCCAGGCCTGGGGCTTTGTGAGGACCTAGACCCATGATTTCTTTGAGCACCTCCTCTTCACTAATATATTTGTTTAACATCTGATTTTCTGATTTAGTGACCATATGAGGCACTTTTGCCAACATTTCTTCCTTTGCTATACTTGAATTTGTCCCTAATTTTGTGTATAAGTTTTTATAGTAGAAATGGGCTTTGTCATGAACAACAACATAACCTATAATTTTATTCCCTTCATCATCCCGAATTTCACAAATTATATTTTTATTTATGTGATGTTTTGCCTGATTATGAAAGAAAGAGGTATTTCTATCCCGACCTTCACCCAAATGGCTTGGGGTTTAAACCTCATACCGTTGGAATATGTAATTATGACTGCATGTATTAATTTGGAAGGTAATAATGTCCACTCTTATGTAACAGAGTTATCCCACATGTATTATGTAATAATTTACTCTTGTTACCATTTATTATATAAAGAGGTGAAATTACATTTATCCCACATGTAAAATGTGGGATGTAATTCCTTCTTACCTCTTGGTATATAGTAGAGTCAAGAGAGTCTTATCAAGACACATGACATGAGAAACAAGGAAAGACATCTAATGATCATCTTGTAGACACACTGGGTGGGTGTGGGTGTGGATGTTTCCCCATTTGGGGTTTTACCACGTATATCTGGTGTTCTTTTTTTTTCTCTTTTTTTCCTTGTTCTTGCTATTTGATTATTTGTTGTTGAATATTTGTTAGTCTATTTCATGATGTTTCTAGAGGTTATCACTTGCTTTTAGTTACTTGTCACTATCTCATCTTTGTGGTAGATGCCTTTTTGACGTTTTTGGAGCATGCATCTCTAGCTTTTTCATGATGAAAACAAGAAACCATTTGATGCTTTCTATTCTAGCAAGTGCTTAATATCGACTATATTTTTCCATCTATGTGATATCTTATGTTATGTGATCTTTAAATGCTCTTGCTAATTTCTTGACTAAACTCAATCTTTGAATCTATGTGATATCATGTTTTATATTATAATGGCTTGTCATAATATTCTTGTCTTTTTAATTAGGCTTTAGTTTCTTTATCATGTCTTGCAAAAATTGTATCTAGTTCTTTGTTACTTGTATCTAACATTCCTATTGTTAGTGCTAAAAGATGCACTCCGATTGCGGAGAGGGCATGGCTAGCACATCTTAATGCTCAAGTAAAAATAATTGATTTAGATGAAGTGGTTGGAATGGCTGGCGTAAATCAGACTCTGTAAATAATACTATAAAGACTGGAATGAATCTAAAACATATCAGTGATGGACAAGGTTTGAAGCTAATTGGTAATACAAAGAACTAATAGTTCATCCTATATTAACATAAAGAACAATGCTCAGGAAAATCATTCTAAGCATGAAATCTGAGATATTAAATCTGAGTATAGGAATTCATAAGGAAAACATCGATATAAACGATTCTATAATACATATCAGTCTAAACAAGACTGTAAAATATTCAAGTTAAAGGATAACTGAAACTTGGCTCAAAAGATGTATGACATCATATTCACTTAAACAAGACTCCAAAATAAACTACAGAGCATGTCTTAGCTCTGCTATATACAATCCTTGACCCTTTACAACTCTCAACCTCTTGGATGGAACTCCTCCCCCCTTCTACATTGTGAGCCATGAACTTTATAGATAGTCGTTCCTGATATCCTTTCCCTATTTTGAGGATTACATTGATTGAAATATTGAATACCAGCAGAGTATATGGGTTTGTTGAAACTAAAAGTAGATAAGATATCCAAACAGTTAGCAACCAAAAATAGATTATGATCGGATTTTGTTGCAAAGAATCAGGAAATACTCCTTGAAATATAGAAGGAATCCTTTGATGTCAATCTTAAAGTCGATTCCCTGTCTCAAATTCTGGAACTGAATACTAATTTGCTGCCTGAAGAGGTGAAACATATCTGATATTGATCTTCTATTTCGGGATGATTTGCCACATATTAAACTTATTATTGGAAAAAATTATTGTTTTTTAATCCAACGAAATATCATTGCATCCAACTTTTAATCTGCTTCATGAAAAGAAAGAGTGACATTTGTGCTCAATTGGACTTCTCGAAAATAATGAAATTCAATGGCGCAGTAGAATTCCAACAATTTATCATTTCAATAAAATACGATGGCGCCCATTTCCTTAAATCCACATTTGCATAAACTTTGATTGAGTCAAGCACTATACTCTACGTCAAAACATATGGCATTGTGTTGATGAACTCATTTCATGTGTACGCATTTAGGTGACTTGCACTCTTCTTTAACACTTTGAGCAATCTTTCCTGCTTGAGTTGTTTCTTTATCATTCATAAATGACCTGAATAAGCTAACCTCTTAATGATATGTGGCGATGACCTATAGCTCTTCCCCAACGTTAAGACCAGTAATATCCTCTGTATTTTACTTTGGAACTTGAAACCTTCAGCACTTCCCTGACCTCAAATGTCATTACATGAACAGACATGCGAAAAAAGAAACACCAATGCACAAGCCTGTTGGTGAGTGTATCCTCATAGTGTCAAATGAGATTCACCTTCTCTTATAAAAACCCAAAATATATAACTTGAACCTGCGGTAAGTTGGTAACCTAGAGGTGAATTCAACCTCAACCTTGTTGCAATTTGATAACTGATCCTGCAGGAGCTTCAAACTTTGAGAAGTCATTTAATGGTGTTCTTGAATCACTTATATTGGCACCTATTCACTCGGGATCATAGCATTTGGACCATGGTGTGCGAAAACACTTTTTAAAACATGAGAAATATCTCACATGAAAGAATACTAAAAGAAAAATCAAACAACCAAATGATGGTTCACAAGTAGATGACGGCGCTGGACCCATGGGATTATGCTTGAAAAACTTGAGACATAAATCAATACTTAGAAACTTGGGCGTACACTTGTATGTTTGACAAAGTGGCAAGTGGATACTATGACTTTAAAAGAAGACAAGAGCCCCAAAGATTTTACATGACAATACTTTGTCCATTTTTTAAAGAAAGCCACGTAACATAAGGACTAAACCTTTTTAATAAAATAAATATAAAGTATTATTTTAAAAAAATATACATAAATAGTTTTAAAATAATTTTAATTTTATATTTATTTTGTATTTTTTATATTTGGTTTAGTTTTCAAATGACTAAAGCAACTTGGCGATTTTGAAGGAGATCAAGGAAGTTTCAATTTGAAAAGCAAAAATAGTGCAATACTCTACTAAGGTGCAGGTTTGACCTCAAGAATATAACAAGTACATATATTAGAAATATTAACCAGATGGATGATTAGGGTGAAGAGATTGACCAAGCTTGAAATGGATATTCATAGCTTTTGCGAAAATATTAGTGAACATTTCGACAACGAAAATTGGGGTCCCCCTTTGCATGTGTGCTGCCATAATCTAGAAATTTTGATGGGGATAGATTCTGATACCAACACCTATATGGAAGCATTGACATCTTCAGGGCATTCATCTCTAGCATGTTAACATAATGACAACAAGAAAGTAACCCATGCTTAATGACTCGTCATTTCATAATTTTATAAGTGATATCATTGCTAAACATTTTGATCTATCTTCATATATATCATGTCGTGTTTATTCCGATCATCTTTTGCTCAGTATTTATATGGTCTTGAGCAATCTCATATTATAATTTCATGCATCATGTCATGGGTTTATAATCTTTATTATATGATTTATTCTTGGAAGTTCTCTATGCAGATTAGCTCTCTATTTACTTCACTTCTAGTGTATTTGTGAAGAGTTGTGAGGCAACATGGTTCTGACATTCCTTCCTATCTTAAGCATATGCTATGATTATATCTATTCTTTCAACATTGTTCCTTGTTGATAATCTTATCCTTGGAAGCAAATTGTGATCATATTTTCCTCTTTATCTTGGATGTTTGAACTTGTCATTCAAGGGGGAATGTAATGTAATCTCAATCCCCATATTCTAGATATAATGTAATGAAGCACCATCTTCTACTATTGACGTCATGATGATTATCTGCACGATATAATTTTCGATGGTAGACCATTGGGGTCTTGTAATGTCCCTTTTTTGAAATTGATTAAAATGATGAAATTTTCAAATTTTCCACTAGTTCGACCCTTGACTAGTATTGGTTTCTTGATCTCCAAATGGATCCGAATGCTCCCAGCTTGTCATAGAAGGTATATGGATGGTATTAGGACATTATTATGAGGTTCATGGATGCTTTAGAGTCTTCAAAATGCTTCTGCGACTCTCCTTAGGATTTTGGCCAAGGTAGGGGATTTGACTAGCAATTTGTCTTAACTAGTATTGGTTTCTTGATCTCTAAATAGCTCCAAATGCTCCCAATTTGTTACAAAAGGTATATGGATGGTATTAGGACATGATTATGAGGTTCATGGATTTCTTAGAGTCTTCAGAAAGCTTCTTCAACTCTCCTTTGAATTCTGTCCAATGTAGGGAATTTGACTAGCAATTAGGGGTTTAATTCCCCATGGGGTAGATGCTGGAAATGGTTCTCCAAATGCTATTGGAACCTCTCAAATTTATGAATAGAGGAAGGGGATATCTATGGGACATCAATATAGTCTCATATGCATCACCATTTAGTTTATTAAGTCTTCTACAACCCTCTTAAATCATATACAAAAGACTAGTTTCAACATAGGGGGAAATGATAGTAAATCTTCACAAATGGTTATGAAACTTAAGAATATTGCTCCAAATGCTTGTATAATGAATATGAAACTTCTTCAGCATATTAATGGCACTCCATACAACATTAATACATCAGAAATTGACTGAACCATTCAAAATTGATACAACTTCAAGTGCAAATAACAAGATATTGGGGAAATGACACCATTTGTTCATAGTTTAGCATTTTTACATCAAATATCTTTGAGTTTCGACCTGAAAGTATTATTAATAGTAGAAACAGAGTATATATATCATATTACAAAGATATGGGTCCTCAAGAGCTATCCCAAAGAGTTCATCACCTCAACAAGTGCGCCTCTCCTCCAGGAGCAAGAATATGTTAAGAAATAGAAGAATGGTTATAGAAGCAAGTTGAAAGAGATGTGCCCATGAGATTCCCTGTAGCTTCAACCTGTAAAAAATGACTCCATTGTAGCTCCAAATGAAAGGTCTGAATGGCCTCTCCAATTTTCAATTAGGATGGGAATCTTTCACCCTTGAAATGTGATAATCTACAGGGATCTAGCAACTGTAACAAACTCACGAACTAACTCTCAAGATTATTTGCAAAGAAGAAGAAGCATGCATTCAATAATCACTCACAAACATAGAATAATGGACAATGTCAATATCATACAATGAATAATGAATGTAGAGAATGTGTTACAATAATCAATGATGAGGCATCATATAGGATTTGAATTAGCCAAGTAGGGCATTCGAATCTGAGCTCAGAGTCCAGCATGAATAACTATGGAGACATCATCCATTCGGAAGTATTAGTCATAAATGGTAAGAATCAGTCAAGTGTGACCAACTGAGTCTAACAGAACTATCTAGCCACAAATCAAGGAATGGAGACTCCAAGGTGGGTGTATGAGGTTGTCTAACTCAAAGTCTAGCTTGGATAACAATGGAGACATCATCCAGTCAATAGTATCAGTCATAAATGGTAATAGTCAGTCAAGTGAGTCTAACTGAGTCTAACAGAACCATCTAGGCATAAATCAGGGAATGGAAACTCCAAGGAGGGCGCATGAGGCTATCAAATAGTCAAGTGGAACTCCAGAACTAGCTAACTAGAAGCTATAAGCAGTCAGTATGAGCAATCAATGGAAGAACTACTCAATCAATGCACTAACTGAATTATAACTCCCGGTAGGTGAGATAATGCGCCCTAACTGAGTGATAAATGGTGGTAGGTGAGCAAAGGCGCCCAAAATGCCTGTGGTAGGTGAGAAAGGTGCACTTTCCATGCAGAGAAGTCAAAGAGATCGCATTAGGTAGGTAGGAGGCCAATTGGGGGCTATAGACAGGATCTGGAGAGCTAGAAGCAAGCTCTAGGTGTTGGGAGACAACCATGATGATGTCTGGATGCATGTAGTGGCATGCAAAGCATGCAGGCATGCAAAATACAAAAATTATGGTGTGAATATTCCAACACAAAATTGGTGCTAAGGCAAGTAGAGTAACACTCCACTAGCTCTCCTCTCCAAAGGCAAAATGTAAAATGATCAAAAGCTACTATCATTCTTTTTTATTGTCTTTTATAAAATTCTAAGGTCCTCCATGGGTCGAATTCCTTCCAAGAGATTCATGCCAACTCAAGTTGGGAAGAGATTCCAATGTGTGCCACTTGTCCCTCCAATTCTAGCCTCCTCCTCCACCAAATTCGAATAGGTGTCTCTTTGGCTTCCCTAACTCCCTTGAGCACCCTCTTGGAGGATATTTTTAGCCCTGACATGTCATATATGTCAGATGTCAGCATTCAGGTCTGATTTGTGTCATAGGTGTCATAGCATCTTCATCATTGTTGTCATAGAGCTAGGGAATCTAGTCCAAGTGTCCCACTAGCTCCAAAAAGCCTCTTCCTCTTCCATGGGAGTTACTCTTCCACTCCAATTCGACCTTAATTGATTCATTCCAAGTATATTGACCTTCCAACTCATCCCAAGGACGTTGGACTTCTTATGGATTTGAAATGACAAGAGGAGGATGCCATGTGGCATAGAAAATCTAGCTTGTGTGGGTCCCACATCCTCCATGTGTCTTCATGATCAATTGCCACTTTGATTTTCCATTGTATTTATTTATTTAGTTCCTTCATTAAATATTTATTCCATTCTAATGTCCAAACATCATTTATTAGCCCCCTTATTTCAAATCCCAAAGCTTCCACCCACAACCTAGGGAACTAGTAATTTTCCTCCATGACAGTTCATTTGGATGGGTATATTACAAAATTTGAATTGGGAATTTCTCTTAATGCGATCCACATTGTCCATTTGGATCTAATTTGACATTATTACTAACTTGGACTTCATTCTTGGCAATTATTTGACCCTTAGCATCAATTTGACAAACTATCATGAGTATGGCCAAGGGGCTTAGGCCATTGTGACCCAATGCAAAATTTTGGGACATGAAAAATCCTCCCTTCCCAATATTGCTTGTCCTAAATCAATTTCAACACATGTATGTGGAAGAATATTCTTTCTTTCCAAAATTTTGCTTCTGGAAGAATCTTCTTTCTTTCCAAAACTTCTCTTCTGGAACCTCGAGTAGAGCCACCCATGCACTACAATTGTGTGTTTCCAAAAGCAAGGAGATGTGGATTTTCTTTTTCATTTTGATATCCCCTGTAACATCACCACTAAACACCAAAATGTTAATTAAATCCATCAAAACCATGTTTTCACAATTACTCTTTACCTCTTGGCATATTTTGGAAACCCCTTTTGATACCACTGTAATTCTTGAAGTTGCCACTGAGTTGCCCAACTTTCAGTCTTCGAGATCCCATGAATATTTTAGAGAGGAACCACCATGCTTGTTGCTGCACTACTCTGATTAAAATCACTTTATTAAGTGGGGAATCCATCTCCCATATTGTTTGTTTCCCAAAAAAATTGAAATCAATGGGACTAAAAATTATCCCAGGGTCCCATTGCTTGTATTGCACTCCAACAATTAAGAGTGCTCTCCCACCCATACCATCAGGAAAGAGAATTCCTGGATCCCATTTTCTTGTATGCATTCATCCAAAAATCATGAGTACAAAAGATATACCATCAAAGTACATAACAACATAATAAAACATAATAAAAATGTACATCAAGGAGGTGCCTCATCAAAGAATCATGAAAGTGCTTATACCTCCAAGTAAGTAAATCACCATTTGCCAAGTGCATACAAGCTTCAAGTGACCAATCAAATCTGATCCAATGAAATAGGTGAGGATCCCATGTCCTATAATGTTGCTCCAAAAGGATGCAAGATGCATCAAAATAATCAACCATGTGTTCTTCCATCCAAGAAGTGAATGAAGAACCTCCACTAAAATCTGAACCAAGTAGGGAGCAAAGAAAATAATAAGCCTTCAAGGGGCTCACATAAGTAGAATTTTTGCATCCATGAACATGTGTATCATCACGAAATAACAAAGGATGATGCTGCCAATAATAAGTTTCTCCAATCATATATCTCTTCACCCAAGTAGTGGATGAATTTTCTCGAATATCAATTGAACTAAGCAAGGAGCAAGGAAAATCATGAGTCTTCAAGTGACTCAAGTGAACATCATAAGTGCATCCATATGGATGTGTCTCATCATAAGGTAACAAAGGATGTTGCTGCAAATTTAAATAATACATGGCTCTAATAATGTCATCATATAAAGGAGAGATAGGAGTTTCATGCTCCTCACGTGGCACCATAAAAAATAAACCTTTCACCCATACTTCATTAGGATGAATGCTGCAAAATATGGAAGTGTGGGATGTAGCAGAATGAACCAACTCACCCAAATGATCAGAAAGTGCAGAAGTGTCATCATGTGAATGCTCCATAATGGTAGGATCATGCACCTCCCTCAAAAGTGCAAAACTTTCCTCATAGGTTGGTTCCAAGGTAGTGGAATAATAAACTTCTTCAAAAATTGTGTCACCATTTCCAAGAGGAAACTCAAGTTCCTCTTCCACCACATCAAGTGCTTGGGTCTCATCAAGCTCATCTTCAAACACATCAAGCTCATGCAAATTTCCATATTTTTCATGATCTACCATGTCATGATAATCCTCCATGCAATATACCATATGACAATTTGAAACATAGGAGGAAGAACAAGTATATTGCAACCTTTCAAGAAGTTGCTCAATTTGAATTTTGAGTTTATGAATATCCTCATTATTCTTCAAGTATGCATCATGTAACAATTCATTAAACTCAACCAAATTGTTCCTATAAAAAATCAAAGACATGAAATTACCTTTGATGTTGCACATTGCTCTTTGAATCTTCTCCATGTCTTCCAGGAAGGATGGATCCTTCAATGAAGAAACTTTCCAACAAGAATTTGACACTAATGCTTGAGTGTCATGGAGCATGCTAAGGGTCTCTTTGATCTTCTTTTCATTCATCTTTAATGACCCTTCAAGAAAAAGAGGCTCTTGCAAATGAACCTCCTCATCTTCTTCCTTCTTACTTGGACCAACTTCATGAAGCTCAAGTGGTGATGGGGAAGTTGATCTTGGTTCTTTTTCAACTGCTACAAGGTATTCATTCTCATGCTTAATGGAACTTTGGCTTGCAGCAACACTTTCAAAAGTGATCTCTATGTCACCAACATAGAGGTTTGAGCACCCATCAGTAGGTACTCCTTCATAGTTCAAGCATCCATCAGTAGATGCTCCTTGATTCATGTTCAAGGTAGAATGTGTCTCGAAATGATCTTCAATATTTTCAATAGAATCTTCTTCAAATTCATGGGATGTGTCTTCATATTTCTCCTTCAAGCAATCTGATGCACATTAACCCTTGGTTTCCTTAAGATCAATACATTTGGAATCTCTTTTTGAAGAAATCCCAAAAACTCTCCTCAAGTAGGACATACATGCATTCCCTGAAGCTTCAGATATTTCATTGATCTTTTCACTCACACACATATGAATTTCTCTCCAAGGTCTTTTACAAGAATGGCATAAACCTTTCTTCACTAACTCCACATCTTCATTTTTGGGCCTATTTGAAAACACCCAATCAACAAAGTCTTCGAAAGGAGGGGCATTTTTTGTATTTCCCTTATACAAATCAAGATATTTCTGATATTGTTGGGGCAAGGTTTTATATGTTGCTCTCCATCTTTGTAACTCATCCATATGATTATCCTTGAGTAGTGTGAAACACTCATCTTTATCATACATAGGGTCATAATAATAATCTTCATTCCTCATGAAATTGTAAGAAGTGTTGCATGATGGTACCTCTTCCTCAAACCATTCACATTCTGCTTCATATTGCTCATAATGATCTTCATACTGCTCATAAGAATTGTACTCATAGGAGTCATCATAATAGTAATACATGGCTGCAAATTATTCTTCAATGTCTGATATTAATTCACAGGTGCAAGGAACATGCTCTGATACCATTGTAATGTCCCTTTTTTGAAATTTATTAAAATGGCGAAATTTTCAATTTTTCCACTAGTTCGACCCTTGACTAATATTGGCTTCTTGATCTCCAAATGGATACAAATGGATCCAAATGCTCCCAAATTGTCACATAAGGTATATGGATGTTATTAGGACATTATTATGAGGTTCATGGATTCTTTAGAGTCTTCAAAAGGCTTCTGCAACTCTCCTTAAGATTCTGGCCAAGGTAGGGGATTTGACTAGCAATTTCTTTTAACTAGTATTGGTTTCTTGATCTCCAAATAGCTCCAAATTGTTACAGAAGGTATATGGATGGTATTAGGAAATGATTACGAGGTTCATGGATGCCTTATAGTATTCAAAAATATTCTGCAACTCTCCTTTGAATTCTGGCCAATGTAGGGAATTTGACTAGCAATTAGGGGTTCAATTCCCCATGGGGTAGATGCTGGAAATGGCTCTCCAAATGCTATTGGACCCTCTCGAAATTATGAATAGAGATAGGTTGTATCTAGGGGAAATCAATATAGTCTAATATGCATCACCATTCAGTTTATTAAGTCTTATACAACCCTCTTAAATCAGATACAAAAAACTAGTTTCGACATAGGGAGGAAATGATAGTAAATCTTCACAAATGGTTATGAAACTTAAGAATATTGCTCCAAATGCTTGTATAATGAATATGAAACTTCTTCAGTATATTAATGGCACTTCATAAAACATTAATACATCAGAAATTTACTGAACCATTCGAATTTTATACCACTTCAAGTGCAAATAAGAAGGTATTGGGGAAATGACACCATTTGTTCATAGTTTAGCATTTTTACATCAAATCTCTTTGATTTTCGACCTGAAAGTCTTCTGAGCAGTAGAAACAGAGTATATATATCATATTACAAATATATGGGGCTTCAAGAGCTATCCAAAAGAGTTCATCACCTCAACAAGTGCGCCTCTCCTCAAGGAGCAAGAATATGCCAAGAAATAGAAGAATGGTTGTAGAAGAAAGCTGAAAGAGATGTGACCATGAGCTGCCCTGTATCTTCAACCTATAACAAAAGACTCCATTATAGCTCCAAATGAAAGGTCTGAATGGCCTCTCCAATTTTCAATTAGGATGGGAATCTTTCACCCTCGAAATTGGTGCTAAGGCAAGTAGAGTAACACTCCACTAGCTCTCCTCTCCAAATGCGAAATGTAAAATGATCAAAATCTACTATCATTCTTTGTTAATGTATTTTATAAACTTCTAAGGTCCTCCATGGGTTGAATTCCTTCCATGAGATTCATTCCAACTCAAGTTGGGAAGCGATTCCAATGTGTGCCACTTGTCCCTCCAATTCTAGCCTCCTCCTCCACCAAATTCGAATAGGTGTCTCTTTGGCTTCCCTAACTCCCTTGAGCGCCCTCTTGGAGTCTAGTTTTAGCCCTGACATGTCATACATGTCAGATGTCAGCATTCAGGTTTGATTTGTGTCATAGGTGTCATATCATCTTCATCATTGTTGTCATAGAGCTAGGGAATCTAGTCCAAGTGTCCCACTAGCTCCAAAATGCCTCTTCCTCTTCCATGGGAGTTACTCTTCCACTCCAATTCGACCTTAATTGAGTCATTCCAAGTATATTGACCTTCCAACTCATCCCAAGGACATTGGGCTTCTTATGGATTTGAAATGACAAGAGGAGGATGCCATGTGGCATAGAAAATCTAGCTTGTGTGGGTCCCACATCCTCCATGTGTCTTCATGATCAATTGCCACTTGGATTTTCCCTTGTATTTATTTATTTAGCTCCTTTATTAAATATTTATTCCATTCTAATGTCGAAACATCATTTATTAGCCCCCTTATTTCAAATCCCAAAGCTTCCACCCCCAACCTAGGGAACTAGTAATTTTCCTCCATGACAGTTCATTTGGATGGGTATATTACAAAATTTGAATTGGGAATTTCTCTTAATGTGATCCACCTTGTCCATTTGGATCTAATTTTACATTATTACTAACTTGGACTTCATTCTTGGCAATTATTTGACCCTTAGCATCAATTTGACAAACTATCATGAGTATGGCCAAGGGGCTTAGGCCATTGTGACCCAATGCAAAATTTTGGGACATGAAAAATCCTCCCTTCCCAATATTGCTTGTCCTCAATCAATTTCAACACATGTATGTGGAAGAATCTTCTTTCTTTCCAAAATTTTGCTTCCCAAAACTTCTCTTCTGGAACCTCGAGTAGAGCCACCCGTGCACTACAATTGTGTGTTTCCAAAAGAAAGGAGATGTGGATTTTATTTTTCATTTTGATATCCCCTGTAACATCACCACTAAACACCAAAATGTTAATTAAATCCATCAAAACCATGTTTGCACAATTACTCTTTACCTCTTGGCATATTTTGGAAACCCCTTTTGATACCACTGTAATTCTTGAAGTTGCCATTGAGTTGCCCAACTTTTAGTCTTCGAGATCCCATGAATATTTTAGAGAGGAACCACCATGCTTGCTACTGCACTACTCTGATTAAAATCACTTTATTAAGTGGGGAATCCATCTCCGATACTGCTTGTTTCCCCCCAAAATTTAAATCAATAGGACTAAAAATTATCCCAGGGTCCCATTGCTTGTATTGCACTCCAACAATTAAGAGTGATCTCCCACCCATACCATCAGGAAAGAGAATTCCTGGATCCCATTTTCTTGTATGCATTCTTCCAAAAATCATGAGTACAAAAGATATGCCATCAAAGTACATAACAACATAATAAAAATGTACATCAAGGAGGTGCCTCATCAAAGAATCATGAAAGTGCTTATACCTCCAAGTAAGTAAACCACCATTTGCCAAGTGCATACAAGCTTCAAGTGACCAATCAAATCTGATCCAATGAAATAGGTGAGGATCCCATGTCCTATAATGCTGCACCAAAAGGATGCAAGATGCATCAAAATAATCAACCATGTGTTCTTTCATCCAAGAAGTGAATGAAGAACCTCCACTAAAATTTGAACCAAGTAGGGAGCAAAGAAAATAATAAGCCTTCAAGGGGCTCATATAAGTAGAATTTTTGCATCCATGAACATGTGTATCATCATGAAATAACAAAGGATGTTGCTGCCAATAATAAGTTTCTCCAATCATATATCTCTTCACCCAAGTAGTGGATGAATTTCCTCCAATATCAATTGAACTAAGCAAGGAACAAGGAAAATCATGAGTCTTCAAGTGACTCAAGTGAACATCATAAGTGCATCCATGTAGATGTGTCTCATCATAAGGTAACAAAGGATGTTGCTGCAAATGTAAATAATACATGGCTCTAATAATGTCATCATATAAAGGAGAGATAGGAGTTTCATGCTCCTCACATGGCACCATAAAAAATAAACCTTTCACCCATACTTCATTAGGATGAATGCTGTAAAATATGGAAGTGTGGGATGTATGAGAATGAACCAACTCACCCAAATGATCAGAAAGTGCAGAAGTGTCCTCATGTGACTGCTCCATAATGGTAGGATCATGCACCTCCCTCAAAAGTGCAAAACTTTCCTCATAGGTTGGTTCCAAGGTAGTAGAATAATAAACTTCTTCAAAAATTGTGTCACCATTTCCAAGAGGAAACTCAAGTTCCTCTTCCACCACATCAAGTGCTTGGGTCTCATCAAGCTCTCCTTCAAATACATCAAGCTCATGCAAATTCCATATTTGTCATGATCTACCATGTCATGATAATCCTCCATGCAATCTACCATATGACAATTTGAAACATAGGAGGAAGAACAAGTATATTGCAACCTTTCAAGAAGTTGCTCATCTTGAATTTTGAGTTTATGAATATCCTCATTATTCTTCAAGTATGCATCATGTAACAATTCATTAAACTCAACCAAATTGTTCCTATCAAAAACCAAAGACATGAAATTACCTTTGATGTTGCACATTGCTCTTTGAATCTTCTCCATATCTTCAAGGAAGGATGGATCCTTCAATGAAGAAACTTTCTGTAACATCCCATAATTTCATAAAAATTTAAAATTTTTTATAACAGCATTAATTATGATATTTATAATTGCGAAAGTAATAATTATTGATTATGACAGCAGTAAATGAAAAGTTGTTAGCACTACACATACTTTAATTCTGTTTAGCAGCAAAATGACAGTGACAGATTTAATAAAATAATTAATGAACATGATTATGATGACAAATGAATTAATAGATTGGAAATATGTTGCGACACTTTTCTTTTGCAATGATACTAACAGTTTGACTCTTGATGCATAAGGGTGTCCTACGAGGTACCCTGGAGCTTAATTAGCTGCAATGCTAAAGCAAATTGAATGTTCTATTGTGCAGACAACAGGTAAGAACAAGTACGTGTATAATTCAATTTTCAACGTCGTAATTAAAGAAAATGTTAGAAATTCTGTTGTGACTCACCAAGTACACAGGTATGAATTGCATTGCTATAAATACTATTTTCAAAAGCTGTCTTACTACTCGACAATGTTTAAAACATAGTGATCTATGACGTCTTCAAGCTGATAGGTTTGTCGCTGTAATCTCCATCGTTATAGTAGCTGGCTTGTTGTCGTCTTGAGATAATTAATTACCTTCATCTTTCTAATGTAATTGATATATTGCAATTGTTAATGTTTATAGTGAGAGGATATGGTAATCACACATAACATTTAGTTAACTTTTATGTTAATCTTTTACCAATGGATTCATTGAAATGTCTACCATATAGACTATCTATACTTGCGATAATAGAATTTATATGAATGCCAACAATGTCACCAAGTTAGTGTTATGATCTCTTATGTATGGACTACACCAATTATAATTATATAATGTTGAACTATACGTGATACTTATAAGCTTTTAAGGCTTATGTGAAGTATCGTTTAAAGTATGAGTTTCCTATGAATTAAAATCTATGTCAACCTTGTGACTATAGCTATCCTAGCAACTATTATATAAACCAATAATTAATAATTAAAAACTACAAGGCTTACCTTTGGAAATAAATAAACTTCTATGTAATAACATAAATCTAAATGCAACCTAGACTTTGAAACTTTGTGGACCAATATATCATCGTTGGTCAACACAACACGTTAATATGTGTTGTGTAACATGGCTTAGAACCATACGAACCTTGAAATCGAATTAACGTAACATATCATGTTATTTTGTTATGTATCCAAATTGAAATTATAGCATTGGAAGAGAGCACTGACAAGCATTAAATTTTGATGGACAGGTTGGAGGTTTGCGTGTGATACGAATCGTCGTGAGTGATTGTGTTACAGGTCTGTAATAATGGCCATCCATCATGTGCTATATATGATGAGGAACTTAAAGCTCCACGTGAATGTAACTAAGGAAAATGGTGAACGTGGACGCTGCCATGTAACACTCCTCGTTGATAGTCCTCCGAGCTGGTTGTATGATTATCCACCGTGTACACGGGTTGGTAAGGTCGTGCTACGACAATGAATGAGAAATTAAGTGATGGTTGTTCGCTCCAATGCAAAGAGTGTTGGCATGATTTCGATCGTTGATCAACTTTGATTATGATCGTTGGATACAACCCTAACATTGCGTCGGGTGTTGGGTTGATAGAAGTTATTGTGTTCTATGTTTTTGTTATTGTTTCGAACTGTTAGGGCCAACAGGCCGCTGGTTTGTAGAGCTAGATGACGATGTTTTTAAAGGGTTCGACCTCATGACCTGTAGGTCAGGGTTTTAAGTTGCAGGTTCTCTGTCTCTGTAATGGCGTCATTTTAACAGATTGGGTATCTGGTTTGTAGTGTCAGTGGTTGATAGTTTTTGGAAATTTTCATTTTAGTTTGAGTGAAAGATACACCCAGGTGTAAATGGATAGAGGGTTTCCTGTCTCATCTACAGCGTGGAATCATCGTTTAACTGGTGAAAGTGGAAAGCTTTGGTTGCTTACAAAAAAAGGTAAACATTCTTATAGAGAATAGCGATTTTCTATGTTGCATTTTGTTTTTCAGTTTGAAAAGTTTCACTTGTCTAAAATCCAAACGATTGTCTTGTCAGTTGTAGGTTGTGAAGAAACGATTCGAGGAAGGGTTTGGAAAGAAAGGCGTGCTTCCAAACTGGTAAGCTTCGGGTCTTCCAAAACCCTTGTAGGTGCTCTCCGTCTGTGTGTTGAAGTGGTTTCAAGGGATGAGTAACAGGTCCTTGCCATGACTCATCGTGGTTGTTATTTGAAGAACTTCGAAGTACATTTTATTATTCAAATGGTGTCTGTTCAGTGTTGTGATTTTGTTTATGTGATACTTGGTTTTATACCTTAATACTTATCTTCGTCGAACTGGGAAATGTAAAACTCGCCAATGCCAAGGGTTTAAGGACTCGTTTCAATTGTTGAACTTGGGAATAAACCCTGTATGATTTTGTTTTGGAAATCATGTTGTAATTTTGTTTTCTGAGAACATCGAGTTCGTTTTCTTGAGAATGGAACTTGTACTGGTTAAAACCATTGAGCCACGACCTGTTTTGTTTAAGTTATAAGAAACGATGAAAGGAGCCGAGGCTCGTTTATAGTGAATACGATGCTCTCTTCTCGGCAATGAAAAAGTATGCTATTTAATTCTGTGTAAAAATCGTCTATGTTATATAACTTAATACTGTAGGTTGACATCGTGATTTTCGATCTATACTAGGGTTTGTGAAACTTGTCTTAGATGATAGCTATGTAATATGTGCTGTTTGGAAAGGTGTTCAAATCGTTGTAATGGAAAATAAATGGGCCATACCCTAGTTCGCATTTTGTTTGAATAGAAATTAAATGTTTGAAAATGAATTTTCAAAGAACCTTGGTTCGACCCAAATCCTGTGTAGATTGAGTTTGCAAAATGATAAAAATGGGAGTCGAAATCTAACTAGGTTTTGATATGAGTGTCAGTTTGGAAAATCAACATTTTCAGTTTAGAAAATCTATTGAATACAATGACTGATGGCAATAAAATGTTTATAATATTTTCATTATCTGTTTGAACTATAAAATTATAGGCAATGGTTATAGTAAGAATGAAAATAGTGTATGTATGTGCAATGTGAAAGACTATGTGATGACTGTTATGTACAGCCTTGATATAATGAACACATATTTATTTATTTGTAGCTATGAAATTATATTGCAATGTATAATATGATAGATAGAAATATGCATTCTATCTATTTCCTATATACATAGTAATGATAAGAATAATGCAATGTAACTGTACAGGAAATATTCGATATATGGAAAATTGGATTCTATTTATTTCTATGAACATAGTAATGATAAAGGAAATACAGGGTTACTATACAGGAGTTATACAATGTTTGTTTTTCATAAAACTAAGGAAACATTCTATAATATACAATAGATATTATACAGAAGTTTCTACTATTATCACTATAAAGAAGAAATTGATAAACATATAAATTACTGTATCTATCTATCGAATCAAATGGCAATTTGCCTATCTTCTCATCTATTCTTAATTTGCATATCTATACTAGAGTACGATGCACAAAAGAACATGTGGAAAAATATAGATACTGGTTTATCAATTCAAATCATCATTAAACTTAAACATTTAGACTTTCAAAATAAAATCAGAATACATTTCTTCTTCGAAATAGAGATTAATAAATGAATTAAAATAGGAGATAGTGAAACCTGGAATAATTTTGTAGGGCAACAAACAACCCAAGAAGACTGTTCCACCCAACCAATTCCTGAAGACAGTCAATAACTTGCCTTAGGACCCCCGTGCCTATTCACTGAACCACCAGGAGGAAGAAACTTAGGAATTTAGGATCTCTTCTTGCAGTAGCAACTAACTTCTGAATCTTCAATAGATAGTAGTCCAAAGGACCTACTCCAATACCTCTGGTTCTCCTTAACAAATAATTTGCAGAATTATGCTTTGCAATCACCACTAGCCTCCCTATTCGAATCTCTCAGTGATCACCTGATGCACATGAGGAAATATTCCTGCAGAAATATTGTGTAAGAGCTGCCTTCCCAATTCGAATTTGCCTTAAGTAGGCTGCCTAGGCCTTTTCAGTTGTTACTGGGTCATTAAATGAGCTGCCTTCTCACTCCCTCCACGTGGGGGATAATGCCACATTTTTAGGGGTAGTTGTCCCATAACCAACAACTAGTGGTGTGATGCAATTGCTGCCATCTGTCCCATACCTTCCAACAGCTTCCATTCCTCCTAGTGGGTCAGTGAACACTCATTTAACAGTCCCCTTGGGTGTTTGTCTCCTAATTAATTTATTTAAATAATAATATTCAATAATTACATTCATCCTTGATCAAAATTGATCATAATTACAAAACTTTGTAATTAAATTTAACATAAAGTATTTTGCAAATAAAATAATAATTTTCAGAAATTTGGGTAGGTGACACTTTCCAACAAGAATTTGACACTAATGCTTGAGTGTCATGGAGCATGCTAAGGGTCTCTTTGATCTTCTTTTCATTCATCTTTAATTACCCTTCAAGGAAAAGAGGCTCTTGCAAATGAACCTCCTCATCTTCTTCCTTCTTACTTGGACCAACTTCATGAAGTTCAAGTGGTGATGGGGAAGTTGATCTTGGTTCTTCTTCAACTGCTACAAGGTATTCATTTTCATGCTTAATGGAACTTTGGCTTGCAGCAACACTTTCAAAAGTGATCTCTATGTCACCAACATAGAGGTTTGAGCACCCATCAGTAGGTACTCCTTCATAGTTCAAGCATCCATCAGTAGATGCTCCTTGATTCATGTCCAAGGTAGAATGTGTCTCGAAATGATCTTCAATATTTTCAATAGAATCTTCTTCAAATTCATGGGATGTATCTTCATATTTCTCCTTCAAGCAATCTGATGCACTTTTCCCCTTGGTTTCCTTAAGATCAATACATTTGGAATCTCTTTTTGAAGAAATCCCAAAAACTCTCCTCAAGTAGGACATACATGCATTCCCTGAAGCTTTAGATATTTCATTGATCTTTTCACTCACACACATATGAATTTCTCTCCAAGGTCTTTTACAAGAATGGCATAAACCTTTCTTCACTAACTCCACATCTTCATTTTTGGGCCTATTTGAAAACACCCAATCAGCAAAGTCTTCGAAAGGAGGGGCATTTTTTGTTTTTCCCTTATACAAATCAAGATATTTCTGATATTGTTGGGGCAAGGTTTTATATGTTGCTCTCCATCTTTGTAACTCATCCATATGATTATCCTTTGGTAGTGTGAAACACTCATCTTTATCATACATAGGGTCATAATAATAATCTTCATTCCTCATGAAATTGCAAGAAGTGTTGCATGATGGCACCTCTTCCTCAAACCATTCACATTCTGCTTCATATTGCTCATAATGATCTTCATACTGCTCATAAGAATTGTACTCATAGGAGTCATAATAATAGTAATACATGGCTGCAAATTATTCTTCAATGTCTGATATTAATTCATAGGTGCAAGGAACATGCTCTGATACCACTGTAATGTCCATTTTTTGAAATTTATTAAAATGGTGAAATTTTCAATTTTTCCACTAGTTCGACCCTTGACTAGTATTGGCTTCTTGATCTCCAAATGGATCCAAATGCTCCCAAATTGTCACATAAGGTATATGGATGGTATTAGGACATTATTATGAGGTTCATGGATGCTTTAGAGTCTTCAAAAAGCTTCTACAACTCTCCTTAGGATTCTGTCCAAGGTAGGGGATTTGACTAGCAATTTCTCTTAACTAGTATTGGTTTCTTGATCTCCAAATAGCTCCAAATTGTTACAGAAGGTATATGGATGGTATTAGAAAATGATTACGAGGTTCATGGATGCCTTATATTATTAAAAAATCTTTTTCAACTCTCCTTTGAATTCTGGCCCATGTAGGGAATTTGACTAGCAACTAGGGGTTCAATTCCCCATGGGGTAGATGCTGGAAATGGCTCTCCAAATGCTATTGGACCCTCTCGAAATTATGAATAGAGATAGGTGATATCTAGGGGACATCAATATAGTCTCATATGCATCACCATTCAGTTTATTAAGTCTTATACAACCCTCTTAAATCGGATACAAAAGACTAGTTTCGACATAGGGTGGAAATGATAGTAAATCTTCACAAATGGTTATGAAACTTAAGAATATTGCTCCAAATGCTTGTATAATGAATATGAAAATTCTTTATAATATTAATGGAACTTCATAAAACATTAATACATCAGACATTGACTGAACCATTCGAATTTTATACCACTTCAAGTGCAAATAAGAAGGTATTGGGGAAATGACACCATTTGTTCATAGTTTAGCATTTTTACATCAAATCTCTTTGAGTTTCGACCTGAAAGTCTTCTGAGAAGTATAAACAGAGTATATATATTAGATTACAAATATATGGGGCTTCAATATCTATCTCAAAGAGTTCATCACCTCAACAAGTGCTTCTCTCCTCAAGGAGCAAGAATATGCCAAGAAATAGAAGAATGGTTGTAGAAGCAAGCTGAAAGAGATGTGACCATGTGCTTCCCCGTAGCTTCAACCTGTAACAAAAGACTCCAATGTAGCTCCAAATGAAAGGTTTGAATGGCCTCCCCAATTTCCAATTAGGATGGGAATCTTTCACCCTCGAAATTGGTGCTAAGGCAAGTAGAATAACACTCCACTAACTCTCCTCTCCAAATGCGAAATGTAAAATGATCAAAAGCTACTATAATTCTTTGTTATTGTATTTTATAAACTTCTAAGGTCCTCCATGGGTCGAATTCCTTCCAAGAGATTCATTCCAACTCAAGTTGGGAAGCGATTCCAATGTGTGCCACTTGTCCCTCCAATTCTAGCCTCCTCCTCCACCAAATTCGAATAGGTGTCTCTTTGGCTTCCCTAAATACCTTGAGCACCCTCTTGGAGTCTAGTTTTAGCCCTAACATGTCATACATGTCAGATGTCAACATTCAGGTCTGATTTGTGTCATTGGTGTCAGAGCATCTTCATCATTGTTGTCATAGAGCTAGGGAATCTAGTCCAAGTGTTTCACTAGCTCCAAAATGCCTCTTCCTCTTCCATGGGAGTTACTCTTCCACTCCAATTCGACCTTAATTGAGTCATTCCAAGTATATTGACCTTCCAACTCATCCCAAGGACATTGGGCTTCTTATGGATTTGAAATGACAAGAGGAGGATGCCATGTGGCATAGAAAATCTAGCTTGTGTGGGTCCCACATCCTCCATGTGTCTTTATGATCAATTGCCACTTTGATTTTCCCTTGTATTTATTTATTTAGCTCATTTATTAAATATTTATTCCATTCTAATGTCCAAACATCATTTATTATCCCCCTTATTTCAAATCCCAAAGCTTCCACCCCCAACCTAGGGAACTAGTAATTTTCCTCCATGACAGTTCATTTGGATGGGTATATTACAAAATTTGAATTGGGAATTTCTCTTAATGTGATCCACCTTGTCCATTTGGATATAATTTGACATTATTACTAACTTGGAATTCATTCTTGGCAACTATTTGACCCTTAGCATCAATTTGACAAACTATCATGAGTATGGCCAAGGGGCTTAGGCCATTGTGACCCAATGCAAAATTTTGGGACATGATAGGTCTTGTATTCGCGATGAGGTCTATTGCAGATTTTTATTGTATATTTCAGCATGGTTGTGAAGATTGTTTGCATGATATCATTTTCAATGTATAGACCATTGGGGTCTTATATTTGTGATGAGGTCTTTTGCAGAGTTCTTTTAACTATCATTTGATTTATGATTGTGATGATTGTTGTGGTGTTCTAGGAATTTTTTTGTTGGATCTAGAAGCCACTATGGATTTTCTTTTAGGTCTAGGCACTTTGTTGTTGGATCTCTTGCCACATGTTCTAGGCATTTTTCTATTGGATCTAGTAGCCACTAAGGATTCTCTTTAAATCTAGGCATTTTGCAGTTGGAGCTTTCCACCACATGTTCTGTTGTATTGGGCATACATTGTTGTGGTATTTTGCAAGAGTTCATCATACAACTTGGTTCAAGTGAAATTTCATAGTTCAGTGAGAAGCAATTGTTATCTTCATCTATTCCATGAGGCAAAGTGTGTTTTTATTCACAACTTATGGACATTCTGGAAGTTGTCATCAAGGGGGATGTTATGTAATGCATTCTTTCTCCATTTTTATTCTATCTCCCATTCATCATTAAGGCAAAGTGTTGGAATATGTAATGATTCCTAAATGTATTAATTTGGAAGGTAATTAATGTCCACTCTTATGTAAAAGAGTTATTCCACATGTATTATGTAATACTTTACTCTTGTTACCATTTAATATATAAAGAGGTGAAATTACATTTATCCCACATGTAAAAGATGGGATGTAATTCCTCCTTACCTCTTGGTATATAATAGAGTCAAGAGAGTCTTATCAAGAACATTGAGAATATTGTAAATGGATTGCAATGTCTTTGTAATACTTTGGGATAGCATATGTGGAGTGGAGCTCAAGTTGTAATGTAGGAGATATTTTGAGGAATAAAATATTTTTCCCTTCCCGTGGATGTTTCCCCATTTGGAGTCTTACCACATATATCTGGTGTTCTCTTGTCTAATCTCTTATCTCCATCTGTATTCATGTTCTTTGTTGTTTGGTTAGATGGAAGGCTAGAATAGCTCATGCTATGCATGTTTTGTATTGTTGTATGCTTTTCTCATATTCTCAATATTCTAACACAAACTTCCTCTTCCTTCTTGAAGACTTGGTCCATTTTCAAGTTTAATTGTTGTTCTTTTTGCAGTAGCTCAAGGGTGATTTCAATTGTTTCCAGTTGCTCTTATAACATGCTTAATTCTTTTTGCATTTCCATCTTTTCCTTTTGAGGAGAACAATAATGGGTCTTAGCCCAAGTTTTTAAAGTTGATTTGACTAATCGTAACTTTGAATCCCATACATAAGCTGGAGACCCCTCAACATAATTTCTCCAAACTCTTTCTATGATAAGATGATCTTCTTCATGCTTTAACCATAAAGGATTGAATTGAAACAGAATTGGTCCTTGATTCTCCATCTCTTCCATGGTTAGCATGATAGGTTTATGATCTAAGGTTGAATTGGGAAGAATCATTTATGCAGCATAGAGTTATGTACCAAAAATCTATCCAGTTGAGCAACAATATGTCTTGGGACCACTCTCCTATTTGTCTAAGTATAGTTGCCTCTTTGTGGTATGATGTTATGTCCCTAGCCCTAAATTCAAGGCCAAGGCCACTAGGAAACCCAAGGGAAGGATGAATCAAGGTAATGCACAACATAATAATGTTATCGAAGGCCAGGCTAGCATGCCAACAAGCCAATTAAAAAAAAACAATCAACCTTTTAAAAGATAATGCAAACTTGCAATACAAGGTAAATGCAAACATAAATGTAAATAGATATGAGAAAGTTATCAACATGTATCTAAACATCAAATATCATATTTAATACAACCATATAAACATCAATAAAATAATATCTACAAGACACCATAAACAATGTAAATAAACAGATCTATAGGATGCCACAATCAAACATATTAACACTATTCAAAATCAGATCTATTGACCACCACCTACATCCATATTAACATAAACAAAAATAGATATGAAGGCTTCCATCTACAACCTTATAAATGATAATAACATCAGATCCCATGGCTGTCACCTACGGCTATACAAACCATAAGCAAACCGGGTCCAAGAGCACATATACATTAGAAATACAGTAAATAAACATATATTAAAATACTCATCATTGACTACCAACCATAGCCATATCAACATAAAAAATTAAGATATGAAAGATATCATCTACATCCATATAACATTAGATCTCATGACTATCACCTACAACCATAAAAATCATAAGCAAATCAGATCTATAGGCACATATATTTTCGAAAATGCAATAAACAATCATATAATAAACTACTCATCTTAATCATGGGCAACTAGCTTGAAAATGACAATGTTCCACCCTGCCATAGACATGCCATGATCATGCATATTTCAACATGACAGTCACCCCCAAGCCGAGGACATAGATCCACAGGAGAGTTACCCTCAAACCAACAGGCATGGTGTGCTCATCTCAACACCGGGAACACTGCCACATAAAAATAGTTGTATCTCAGTCAAATTGAAACCTTTTTCAACGAAACAAAAAGTGTTCCTTACTGGAAACAAAATTCCAAACACAATGGAACAGGTCTCACAACCCAAAAATTATTATAAATAGGTGAACCATAGCATATGGTTTCACCCTTTTCACATTGTTAGAAACCACAACTACACCTTTCTCCATCTAAACTTTCCCTTACATCTACACCACCCGGTGCAATGGGATCCCTTTCACTACACAAGTCCCTCTGGACATCACCATCCATTGTTGGGCTTCACGTTCTAGATTCAGACAAGGACAAGCAATGGGATAAGGACTCATGTTGTGTTCTGCGTAATCAATCTTCAATCCCCATTAGAGGGTATTCAAACCTCATTACAAGGCCTTCAATCTTCAACAATACAATGCATATCCTACTCAAGAGCATGTATTTTTCTAGACAATGTAGCATTCCATTGCACTAGAGAGCTCAAGAGAAAAACCATAGAAGAGAATGAGAGAAAACTCACTCCCATACACAAATAGCCACTTGAATCCCCAAGTGAGTGACTCGAATTCCAAGATAGGTAACTCCAAAGGTTAGAATCCAACTCAAATTGATGAGAGAGAGGAGTTACTCATTCATGAGATTCCTTCCTAAAATAGAAAAAGGTGGAGTAAGGAGGGAGTTACAATTTTTCCATAGACTGTAGGCTAAAAATAGCTAGTGAGAGCACATGAGTGGATGGAGAGCATCAAAAGAGGCTAAGGAGGGTGCACTAGCCAAGTAGGCCCCCACCAATCATCAAAGAGGACTCAATAGTACCTCCATAAACCAAAATAATAAAAAATAGGGTCTGACAAGTAATGTTAGGGAGAGCAACAACTCCTAGTCCCCAACCCCCTCACATGTGGAATCCATGGCCCCCCCCATTCTCATTAGTTATCCTCATTGAAGCTAGTTATTTAATTAAACAATAAAAATAAAATAATAATAATAATAAAAATAATAATCAAATTAATAATAATAATGTCCAAAATCCATAGTCCCGACACATAGTGCCCAATAATAAACAAAATAATAACATATGTATGGGGGCTTAATAACCGAGGTATTACAAATGATGTTCACCATACGTTTAGTCCCCTATAACATCCTCAATATTTTCCCTGAATGGAACTCTCACTAGAATTCCTCCTCTTCTTTCTTTATGCCAAATAGTTGCATTAAAATATCCAACTATTATGTTACATTGACAATATCTAAGAGTGTTTAAATAGCGCTAGAATTCTTGCTTACTGCTGTGCAACGAAGGAGTGTAGACATTACAAATTTTGATAATTTCCTAAGTGCCAACAAATTCCAGTTCTACCATAATCCAATTCTTGCTATCCCTTTGAACTTTTCAGTTGGTATTTCCTCATATACCAATGGATCCCTAAGCCTCCCAAGGCTTCAAGAGAGATGAGTGCAATCCCATTGATATTTTTCCATATTTTTTGCAGTAGTTGATTTACTTTGTTTTCCTCCATTTTTGTCTCTTGGAGCATGAGAAGGGTGAGCCTTTCCTTATAGATCAATTTTTTATATTGTTTCTACTTTTCATTTTCCTCCAAACCCTCCAAAACTCCAAGAGACTATATTCATTATTCCTTTGGATGAGGCTTGGATTTGCTTTCGGCGTCCACTTTTTTCCCCTTTGTATTGGCGTTGTCCCTTTAATGAGCTTATCCAATCAGATTTGTTTTCCTAACTGCTTATCCCTATCTACCTCTTCTTCCCTTAGCTACTTGTGATATCTCTTTCCTATCTTTTTAGAGACCACTTTATCATCTTCAGAATATTTTGAAGAGCCATCCTGTGATTTTTTTGTTTCCTGCTTCGTCATAACCCTTGTTATCTCACATTTTTTGTTGCTAAGGTGAGAACTGATTTCTTGTATTGGTTCAAGTGGAAGAATGGAGGAATATTATTCTAATCCAACCTATTCCAAGATTAATTGGGGAACAAAGGTTTGAATTGTAATTTCCCCTCCCTAAGGATCCATGGTCATCCTGCTACCTTATCAACCCTTATAGGTTATGGCAAAAATTAATAAATGAAGGGGTTAATTTTTGAACACATTAATTGTCAAAGTTTAATTAATTGTGAAACTTAGGATAGTGTGCAATGTATTAAATGTAAATATTTTATTATTATTTAATTTTGTAATGAGTGGATATGCTTAGGTGGCCCGGGAGGGCACATAAGAGAGCTTGTGGAACCAATGAGTTGTCATCCACAATGGCAACTAGAAGAAAAACATAGAAAATCAATAAAGCCACTAAAAAGATGGAAGGCAAAATAAAAGTAGAAAAACTCAGAAAAGTAGAAAGCAGAAGAAAAGCAGGAAAGTCCTAAAAGAAAAAGAAAGCATAAAAGTAGGAAAAGTAGGAAAAGCAACAGAAAAGCAATGAAGATAAGAGTTTCCTGATTTTGAGAGATAAGGCTCAAGGAAGATTAGCAAAAGCAGGAAAGCAAGCTAAAATCCTTAGGAAAGATACATAGACTAATATTATCCAAGGAGGGAGAATTCATGAAGGCAAGTAGGTCCAAGGAAAAACTAACTTGCCAAAGAAACATCCATTGCACCCATGGTTCGAATTTCTTCAATGGCAAGTCCAAAAAGGGTGGCAGAAAAGCTACAGGTTCAAAATTAGTCAATGAGGGCACATTGGTTGAGGTGTATGACCACATTCATTGTACCTTGAAGCCAATTCATGTTATAAAAGAAAGTGGTGTTCCCTAGTGCAAATATTTTGCCATTTGTTATTTGCATTGAGAGCTTTGAAGCTTCTCAAGACTTGGGAGATGTGCCCCTAGTCACAGCTAAGAGATGTGCCCCCGTTGATCTTCATTCTAATTATGGATTCAATCATATCATGATGAGTTAAGCATACATACCTGCTCACTGAAGATAATTTCATATCCCTTCTAGTGACATCCAAGATCTTTCTTGTACAGTGTTGCAGATTCCATTCATTGGAGCATTTTCTTCAGTATTTGAGCTTGTTTCTGTTCTTGGACGTGGATAGCGACCCTATGGGTATTATTAGTGCATATGAAGCTTTATAATGTAATTAAAATTCTATGATAATAAATGTTTTGATGTGGCTTATAGTTCTGCAATTTATCTTTTACATGTTAACAAGTTTCTTTGTGCATATGCTCGTTATAGCACAAAAATGGACTAGTTTTTGTAGAAATTGCATTTGATTGACTTCTGTGAGTCCAATTCTTAGTCTGTCAGTTGCTGCTATAAGTATACATTCTTCTAAACCCATATATGTCATTATATCATATTTTTGTGACCCTTTGAGGTCATTCGAGTTGAGTAGGAAATTCTCCACTTGAGTAGTCCAAAAAACTAGTCTTATTTTCTTGTCTTCCCAAATCGAGTTCAGTGGTTCCAAATTGTCTTTATAAGGGTTTTTATAGATTTTTTAGGTAGTGTGCAGGCCATACACTTCCATAATGCACCATAAGCAGTGGATTTTCCATAGAAGTCCCAGGGAAATTGCCTTGAAGCCGTGGGTTTAGCCCAAAGAGTCTACCCGGGTGTGATGGACTCTCGAAAGTGTTCAAGTTGTCGAATTTGGGAGATTTTTTAGTCTATTGTAGATTGTCTTGAGTCTTATGCAGGTCCTGTAACTCATCCTGGGAGAATTTGGGAGAGTCTAGGGGTGTTTGGGTTTTACTTTGAAATTCTAGTCAAACTAGTTAGTCCTTTTTACATCAAATCCATCCACTGCATGTTTAATTCTTCAAGTATTGAGTTAGTGTTGCTGTAATAAGTTTGGGTACATTGCATGAATGTTCGATTCTAGAGCTTGATTTCTTGATGATTCTATTTGCATCTTAGTTTCATCAATGTCATTTAAGACTTGAAAGCGATTAGACTGTGAGTGTTCCACTCTAATTGATTTTTCAAGATTGATCTGATATTTTTTCCCTTTCTTTGATACCTGTTGCCATCCTTTAATTTTTTCTTTCTCAGCTTCCTTCCCGAAAGTATTGGAATAGTTTCTTTCAAAGTGTCCATATTCATGACACGATTTGCACTTGAAGGGAAGTTGATCATAATCTACCTTTTGAATGTGCGTCCAACTATCCATAACAAGATTAATGACCTTTGGTAGACCTTTTTCCATATACACCTCAACACAGATTTGAGAACATGAAAACATGGGAATTTTTGGCTCTTATTTATCAATATATCACCCTAGAGAATTACCTATATCTGCCAATACTTCATCTGGCCAACACTGTAAAGGGAGATGCGGCAACTTTACCCAAACTGAGACAACATAGGGGATATTATTTTTGGGATCAAAGGACATATTCTAAGTATTCAAGTACATACCTATTGGACCCATGAAGTAGAGACCATTATGAAAGATTAGGTCTCGATATGTTTTACGTTCGAAAAGAAAGGCATAATACCCCCATCCACAAAAGTGATGTTGCATCCTGCCCGTCAGAAGTGGTCTCCAATTCTTATTTATCCATACATACATATCCCTCCGAGAGGGCCAAAGTCCCTTGAAAATTCCAACCAATCCTCTCTTTATCAATCCCAAAGACTTCATTTTTTGTAGATGATGAGGTAATCTTGATTTTAGAAGAAAGTCCCCTCTTGAAAAATTGAGTATTGGAGGTTTGTGAAGAGGCTGGTTCTTTCTGCATTGTAGATAGCTAGCAAAAGTATTCATCCAACGTAATCCCTAGATCCAGATCTAGAGGTTCCATGGACACTGTAGCGACCAAGTGCCTATTGTAGCTCATAAAATTTTAACCTATCCATCAGAGTTGAAGAGCGAAAAACCTTTCAATTTGTTGCTTATTGTTAGATTGGGGTGTTATAGAAATGAGATTTTCCTCTATTTTTTAAATATATAATGATGTAAATGAACATTTATGGTTTTAAAACCATTTTATAACTTATTATTGAAGGTGTTTTGAGCTTATAAGACAATATGGAGATGTATTTTCAGACTAGATAATATAGTTAAGATTTAGAACTATTCCCATTTTGAAATACAAAAGGATACCAATGTTATGTTGAGAGTAGTGATTCTCCAAGTTTTAAAGACAATATATATTAAAGTTGTATAAATGTTGAAAAATTATGTGATATGTAATTTCCTTAAAATCTTTGAATTATAAATTATGATTTTTTCCAAGGAAAAAAATGTAAATAAGGCCAATATTAATCAAGAATATATATTCACTTATACCCGAGGATATTTGAAAACACACTTAATATTAATTATTAATTATTAACTTGTAATATGTTGTTTAACCTTGCTTTTTGTAGTTTGACATATTTTCTCTTCATCTGATCTATCATTCTATCTAAACAAAAAGATTGCCATTAACAAAAGATGATTTCCAATATACACATATCCAACTTAATGTTATGGAACAAATACCCCCATATAACATAAAAATAGAAACAATAAATAATCTCATGCCTCGAGAATGATAGATAGTGAATTAATAACAATACCACTTTGAGGGGTAAACTTCTTTTAGACCTTATTCTCACAAATAACTCTTCATGATTCGATCTCCTCGGTATATATAGGAGACAACGACTCCAATCACAAATAATGATATGAACCAACCAATAATGACACCAATAATATAACAATAACAATGTAATGGCCCAAGACCTAGGGGCTTAACATGCCTTGTCCCTTCAAACAAGTGTTTCTCTAGACACTTAATTAGATGAAGATACTTTTTTTAGAGAAGTCATCCTTATAAGTTTCATTTCCTATCAATAGGTTCTTACAATTGATGAAGAATTTCGTAATATCTCTTGGCACATTCTTCCACTTATGTTGCTCCTACAAAAATAGTATTGTTTATCCCCATCAAAATGGCCTTTGTTTAAGAATTTGTCTTCAAATTCTACAAAAATTTATGCCTATATATTCTCCTCTAGTTTTTATTCTAAACATTTTTAAATTACTACAGATTGAGCTTCAAATCAAAAGCTATGACAATTTTAATTTGACACACTTCTAAGCCATGATTTGGGGCCTTCTCTGATAATCAAACTTGAACATGTTACAACTTCACCTATTATAATCCTCGATTGTTTAAATTTTTAGAGGATATACTATCATATTTCCTCTTCATTTTGCCAATGATCCCATGCAATTTGGACCTTTGACCATGGGGAAGTTAGTATGGTGAAATTACTACAAATTACTATAAATTACTACAAATTGACCATGGGGAAGTTTGTTTTTTCCTATTTTAGTAGAGCGAACTTGTATGGAATGCCATGCCATCCATATTTTCTTCTCAGGTCTAAAATTTGGATATGAAATACTTTGGTTTCTCATATTTCTATGTTTGTTTCTTTCACTTGAGTTATAGATCTAAATCTATGGATATGGTTGTTCTACTAGAACCATGTGTTAAAGCCTAGTTGGAGGACTAGAAAAAAACCCTAATTTGCACAACTTATAAATGTGAATTCATAGTGAAACACATTATGAAATTTTTACCCAATGTACTTTTCTATGTCCTTTGGTCACCTTGGCAATTTTTCTCATTGAGTATTACCCCATGAAAGATAGAGAAGAAATGGCAAGATGACATGTTTGAAGGAGCCAAACCAAGGATTATTCACTTTGATACCAAATATTGATGGACTGAATAACCCCAAATAACATAAAAATAAAAACAATAAGTAATGCCATGCCTCGATGATGATAAAGAGTGAATGAATAGAAATTCCATTTCGAGGGACAACCTCCTTTACACATTATGTTTACAATAATTCTTGATGATTCCTAAAACTAGACATCCTTGGTATTAAAAGACGAAGGGTACAATTACAAATAAAGGTCCTAGCGTACCAATAATTGTAGCAATAATATAACTATAACAATTTAATTGCTAAACACCTAGGGGATTAAATTGACACTAATACTAATTTGGTGGTTAAGTGTTTCTCTACTAGTAAGGCATGGACGTTTAATGTAAACGACCTAAGTTGACCTAAGTTCCCAATTTCCATTGAGACGTAGGTTACCAATTCTGACCCTAACTCAATAGAGGTATTAAAAGATTCATAATCTAATTCATGCCATACATTGCTTCTAAAAAACTTAATATACATCCTTCTTTCCTTAAACCACCTTGCAAAAAATGAGTTTGCATGTTTTCATTCATTCAAATCATGTAAAGTAGCCCATGCATCTATATATACCCATGACTATCACTTACTTAAAGTTCCAATTCAAAAATTTACCATACATTCATTATGCTTAAAGAAAGCCATAAAATCCCCTCAAACAATATAGAAACCCTAAATTTGTGAAATGCCATCACTTAGTAGATGTAAGGTTGGAGTTAGTGTCATTTAATCTATTGCGGCAAAGACAATAATTCATAGGATATTTTGAAGCTTTGGGGGTTGGAATTTTCCACCATGGAATGTTTTCATCTCAAATTCCATAAAATGCACCATTGTTTGCCCAAACAATTTGAAAGAAAAAATTAATTGCAAAAAATTGAGCACTCTAAACAACTTTGAGTGGTTCAAACATAGTCTCTAAGGATGTAATCCCATGCTAATTTCATATAAAGACAATCTAACTTGAGTCAAGGACAATATGATTTTGCACTAGCTGCCTCTAATAGCTTCTCATGAGTTTACCAAGTTCAAATCCTCAACACAAAGTTCTATTCCATGATCTCTAATATTCCACTAGTTGCCTTTAGTAGTCTATTAGGAGCTTCCTACACTCAAAATTTCAACACTAAGATCTATTATATTAAAGAACCTTTCATGTCCTCTAGCTATCTCTCATGGGATTCCCAAGCTCAAATTCTCAATTTCAATCTCTATTACATGAGCTATAATACCATATGTTGGGGGATTTAGGCAATTAAATAACAACAAAAAAACTAATAATTATAAAAATAAATAAAATTTTGATTATTGTAATGTTTTAAAATAGGAAAAAACAATATATAACATCTACAAATCAAGAGTTTATGTGAAACGATGGCTATGACTAAGGGCCATCATGGTGGAACATTGGTCACTTAAACAATTACTTGGCATGAGGCATGTAAGGAAAAAAAACAATCAATTTAATTATTTAAAATATTTCATCTTGCATTGTAGGGGCAAGATTCAAATATGTGCCTACACTGTAAGAAGAGAAGAAGAGAAGGATGTCTCTGATCTTCTCCCCTCCAACTACTCATGATCACACATATTCTTATTCTTCAACTTAGATTACATCATCATCACCACAGCAACTTGTTCTTCCACATCAACTCCTCCTGTATTTGCCAAAAATTATGGGTTATTTTGTTGGTGGAGAGCATAAGGTATCAATAACTATTCTAAGATCTAGATTGTATAAAAATCCACCACACCAACTTCTTCTTGTGCATTTGCTTGAAATTATGGACTATTTTTTTGGTGGAGAGCAAAAGATATCAATGACCATTCTAGGATTTAGATTGTATAAACATTCACTACACTCGCTTCTTCTTGTGCATTTGCTTGAAATTATGAACTATTTTATTGATGGAACACAAAAGTTATCAAGGACCATTCCAAGATCTAGGCTATATCAAAGATCACTCCACTAACTTCTTTTTGTACATTTGATTGAAATTTTAGACTATTGTGTTGATGGAGAGGTGAAAGTATCAACAACAATTTTAAAATATACACTATATAAAAATCTAATTAAAAAAACATATTTATGCATTTGCTTGACGTTTTAAACTATTTTGTTGATGGAGAGGAGAAAGTGTCGACAACAATTTTAAAATCAAGGACATTAGAGGATCGAGACTATATAATAGTTTGATTTCCCAAAACCAAATCAAGTAATGACTCCATATATTTTAGAATATAAGTGGAGTGGGAACAAGTAAGTGGTGTATCATTCATTTTTTATAAAAATAATAAATATTGATAAATAAACAAGTTAAAATTTCAATATTGAGGACGCCATCGTGTTCTTTATCATTTTTTGAGAAGGTGAACAATATTTAGCTTGTTGTAGGTTATTTAATGAGGATGCCATCCTGTTATTCATCATTTTTTGAGAAGGTAAACAATATTCAGCTTGCTGTAGGTCATTTAATGCAGTTGTAACAGGCCTGTTGATCGTTGGAGCAGGCCTGTTAATCATTGCAGTAGGCCTGTTTAACGGTCAACAAGCCTACTGCAGCAGCATTAAATGGCCTGCAACAAGCTGAATATTGTTCACTCTCTCAGAATCTGAATCTCTATCCTCAAACGTGTCAGGATTTAGATAAGGTTTTGGAAAACACGCTTATTCTGAAGATACGAGCTTGACTAAAACTTTTTGATTGGTAGATATGGATTTGACTGTAGCTTTTAGTGACCTAAATTTACCGACTTTAACGACAGCACCGGCACTAGGGTTATCGTCAGAATAAAAACAGGCGCTCGCATTTTCCGATAAAAAATGATGGAAATCACAGCTGTCAAACTAGCGGTAGTTGGAGGAGAGGTGTTGAAGTTGGATAATTATTAAATGAGTTTGAAATTATTGACGACGCATAATTCGAATGGGGCAAGTTAAATTTAGTTTAAAATTTTATATAAATTAATTAAAATAGAAGCGAAACTTATAATTTAATATAGATTTTAGATCTTGTTTTTTTATATAAAATGTTTTTAATATTTAAAGAATTGGTTTAGTTTTTGTTATATAAAATTTGAAGTGTAATAAAGATAAAATTCGGTGGCTTTAAATAATTTGTTGGTAGGGGTAGATTTATATTTTTTTAGTTTTAGGTTTGGATTTTTAAATTGTTTTTATTATTTAATTGAGTAGTTTAAATGGGTGACCTTGTGATAGTATTTTTCGACAAGATTTTGATGGAATTCGACAAGATTTTGATGGAATTTAAATAATTTGTTGGTAGGGGTAGATTTATATTTTTTTAGTTTTAGGTTTGGATTTTTAAATTGTTTTTATTATTTAATTGAGTAGTTTAAATGGGTGACCTTGTGATAGTATTTTTTGACAAGATTTTGATGGAATTTGAGAAGATTTTTTATACATTTACAAGATTATCAAAATTTAGATCGAAAGGCAAAATGATCACGTCTTTAAACTTCTTCTTATTTAATAGGAAGAATAGTTTTTATATAATGAGGAATGATTTTAGGTCAGGTTTCACGATAAAAGATTCATAAAAAACTTTTCAATAAGGCTATATGAAATGACCATTAGTGGTGTAAGAGGAGGGAGTTCCATTTCTATTAGTGTAAAAGGAGGGAGTTCCATTTTTATTAGAGACTAATGCCTATTAGGTTATTAATTTGAAGTCTTAGAAAGATGAACTCTTAACTAATCATAAATAGTTTAAAGTCATACTTCTTATTCAAAAAATTATTTCAACCCCACTCTTTATTAGCAAATCAGCTAGTATCATAGCTTTGAAGTTAGGAGCCAAAGGTAGAAGGGTTTCAAGGCCCTTCAAAACGCCATGTTACTTCTATGCCAATTCTAATAAATCAGTCCTAGATGGCTATGTTTTCTAGGGATTAAAAAAACAAATTAGAAAAAAGAAAAAGAAAAAGAAAAAAAGCTAATGTGAGATCATCTTTGATGATTGAAGTTACCAACAAAAGAATTATAACATTAACGTCATGTTTTAAATTTAAAATTTTGAAACATGTAATAAAAATGGAAGCCTACCATTTATTAATCACCTACAAATAATATTAATATTAAGTAACTAAAATTTTTATTAACAAAAATTAAATAAATAGATAACCTTTAATATTATATATTTTTTATACTTAAAAAACTGTTTCACATTCTAAATAGTTCATATTTAAAAAAATGAATTATACGTTTCAATGTGACTTTTTATTTAATAATAAAGTTTTTATCTAAAAATTTCAGTATTTAGTTTAATCACATCAAAACATTAATAACATGTACTATATAGAATTTCAAAAACAATTTTATGAAAATAAAAGACCAAAATTTATTAAAAATAATTTCTTTCAAAAATGTAATTTAAATATTTTTAAATTTAGATTTTATTTATAAAAAAATTATTGGATTTCGACCAAAAACTACTATAAAAATAAAAAACCATCTTAAAATCCAAAACTTAGAATAAATAAACTACTCATAAACTAATCCACTTATTTCTCAAAGTCAGAAGCAGTTAACTTTATTTCCTTTTTATTCCAAGAAAATGGATCTTAACTAATAAAAAATAGTTTTAAGTTAAAAAAATCATTTTTTATGCTCTTACAAAATTAAAAGATCAATTTTTACTATAATTTTTTTTTTAGTTTTCTGTAAATGCTATCTATCTAACTTTATGGCATTTAATAGCCCTACGAAACTCCAAAACAAGGAATCTAATGTTTGCCAAAGTGAGAGACTTTGATTCGGCCAAAATAACTGAACACAATTCTACCGAGAACAGACCTTGAACTCTGAACCGAGGTTCAAGTTGTTGCCTGCAAATTATCCTACACCGCCAAAAAAATGGCAGGCAGCTCTACCCTTAGCCTTACTTTGTCCTACACATGCACTGTTAAGTCTGATTGTGCTTGATGACCCTGCAGCCCACTTGTCGCCACACTTCCGTTGGAACTTCCGCCAAATATATTCCCATTCCCGCCCGCTGGAGACTACGAGTCATTTACCTAGAACACTTCGCGCTTCTTCTCGGCATTTTTTAAGCTTTGGTCAAGAAGATCCAGCCCAGGGTTTTATCTGAGAGCTGAAAACTTGATTAGGCCGCGGCAATGGGGGCAGACACGCTTATTCAGCCCAACGGAAGTAAGTTAACCGGCTTTACCGCTGAGCAGCGGAGGCCCGGGTTCGAATCCCAGGGCCCGAAAAGAAAGGATAGGACGCCGGCAGAGTCTCTTCTGCCTCCTCCCGACTTCGACGCGATGGTTTATCCGCGAGGATGGGCGGTCGGGAAGAAACGGAAGCTGGTGAACGTCGACGTCGTGGAGAGCATGAGACGGATTGCCGTTCAAGAAATGAACAGAAAGGTTTCGCCTCTTTTGTTTGCCTTTTCTGTTTTAAGTTTTAACTCTTTTGGGATTTAAGAGATGCCGGGTTCGAACCTGTATATGTTTTGGCAGGATTGTGAAATAGATGGACTGAACGAGCAGCTGGAAGAAGACTGCAGGACGATGGAACGGCTTCAGCTGCAGCTTCAGCAAGAACGAGCCAAACGTTTGGATGCAGAACGGGAGAATGCGTGGCTGCATGACCAGGTTTGCATGCTTATGAACATGCTCAATGATGACGATGGGGAGGATGTGGGAACTCCCCGAAGCCCTGTGAAATGACGGAGAATAAAATGTTCTCTTGATTTAAGTTTAATGTATGTGAAAAGGGTTGTTTCAAGAATGAATCGAAATCATATTATCTTATAATCCAAAAAAGATTGAATCCAAATCCGTTTTCTGAAAAAAGATTGAATCCAAATCATATTATAATGTCCATCGAGTTTACTGTAAATCAATTTCCCCAATGCTTTTATTTATTTATAACTTTCTCTCCCGTTTCCACTTGCTGCTTATCATTATGCAGACCTTTTCAAACAATTTTGGAAATTGTTTTCTTGATATAATTCATTCCTCTTTTGATTCATGACTGCTTCGACAAGGTACCTTTCTGGTTCACCCTTCACTACTTTTTTGATACAGTAGTCCACTATGTGTGTATACAGAAGAATGTAAAGGTAGTCAGGCTCACCAACAGTATCTGTGCTTGATATATTTGAAATATCGATTAGAGAAGAAAAATGAGCAAAGGAAACAATATTTAAATAAAATCCAGCACTTGTATTACTACCAAAAGAAATTTACGGTAAACTAATGACATCATTTGAAAATTGTCATATCATCTGTATATAGAAGAATGAAAAGGTAGTCAGGCTCACCAACAGTATCTGTGCTTGATAAATGTGAAATATCGATTAGAGAAGAAAAATGAGCAAAGGAAACAATATTTAAATAAAATCCAGCACCTGTATTACCACCAAAAGAAATTTACAGTAAACTAATGACATCATTTGAAAATTGTCATATCATCTGAAAAACCTTGTTCTACAATCCCATTGTAAAGGATCCTAAAAGAGGAAAAAACCTTATTCTATTTGTTAATATAATGACTTCTATTTGACTAATTTCACAAGCAATCCAGGAATTTAGTTCTGTCCATCCTTTCTGCAGGTGGTGTTCAGATATATGATATACATGCTTGGCATTTACATTGATGGGATAACAAATAATGCATAATCTGGCTGATTGATATGAATAGAGCCCAAGCTAGAGATTTTAGTTGGCTGTTCTTTGAAACTGTCTTCCTCTTCCTTTTATTTGTTATTTTAGATTGTCAAAATTGGTTTCAAATTGGTGAGCTTCGTCTTTGTACCAAATCAGGGACTTGCATCCCATCTCTTGGCTATTATTTCCTTCCTTGGCAACACTGACAACACTGATTATTAGTGCCTTCCTTGGCAACGCTGACAATACTGACTATTAGTGCCTTCCTTGGCAATACTGAATCAGTGAAGTGGGTATGCCTTCAAAGGAAACAGAATTCTCCTCTGCCCCATTTCTATGGTGCAGACTGTCTGCTAGACTTGCCTCGTCATGCTCGTTATTGCTATTACTGTTAATGCCCCATTTCTATGGTGCAGACGGTCTGCTAGACTGGCCTCGTCATGCTCGTTATTGCTATTACTGTTAATGCCTGAAAGCATTTTCTTCAGTAGTGAATTAACGGCCAAGAATTGATCAGTCGCATAGTGTCATAAATTTGGTGTTTGAAGCTGAAATTGGTAGAGAAGCAAGCTGTCTATAATACAGTCATTTTTATTTGAAATTTGATCATTTTTGAACCATTTGATTTCCAAAATAATAGCTTGAAGTTTGTTAAGGGTGGATTCCATCATTTTCATAATTTTTGGGTAGATTCATTTGGATTGGAATCCTTTCTTTCAATTCTATCCATATTATATATGGGTAGATGCTTTTGGATTGGAATCTTCTCCTTAAAATCTATTTATATCAGTGGATTATTTGAACCAAGTTAGCATGGTATATATTTTGTTTTTATGATTTTGGAACATTTTTTGTTTCTCCTTGTTCCATGCTCTAAACTTGTTCATGTTTTTTAAGATAATGTTTTTATTGTAATTATTGCATCTAGAGTAGCAAGGTTAATAAGGTGCTTTTATCCTTTTCAATATATCAACTAATTAAAAATTGCTATCTTTTCTATTGATTATTTCAATATTTTTTTTTAAAAATATACTTAATTATTTTCATTCTTATTTTCTCTAGTTGCATGACAATAGCAAGTGCTTACAAACTAGTATAGGATTATGTTATCACTTTAAGTAAAGTAAACCAACATAGATCTATTTTATTTATTAAGATAAATTTTTTCTTTATCTTAAAAATTAAGATAAAAAATTACATCTCAAAAAATTAAATCGCTCTCAATGTTTAATAAATCCAAACTTAAAATCAATCTAATTAATAAAATAAACTTTAAAAATATGCTTTTTTCTTCTTCTACATAAACCTTTTTTGTTAAAACTTTTTTCAACTTATCACGGAATCTGAATTTCCAATAAAACCCCAAAATGTGAACTTGTCACGGAATCTGAATCTTCAGTAAAACCCAAAACGTGAAATTGTGACTTGGAAAGAAAAGAACGTAGGTGAATGTGTGACTTGCAAGAAAAGAACTTAGGTTAATGATGAACTCCCACCAACTTACAAGAAAGCGCATCCCAATTGAATGTATATTATGCAGTATTAATTTAATAAATACTAAGACATGTAGTCATAGCGCATCCCAACTTGCAACACTGAATGTTTGTAATTCATTTTTGGAAAAATAAAGTGCTGAGAAGATGTGAGAAGTTTATCAACTAGGTTGAAATGCTTTTTAAAAATTCATTTCTAGGTAAACCATGGGTACTAGAGTTTCCATTGACATTACCTTTTAACAATCATGATGCTGATGGGTGGTTGAAGGCCATCAAGTTCTACACGAACCTTCCATAAGTAGGAGTCGAGAAGTAGTTGTTGTGTGAGTATTCTTATACAAAGGAGGTACAAATCTATTTAAAATTATATTAATAAGAAGTATAACTTTATGTTGTGTTAATGAAGTCTTTGTTACGTTGATGTTGATTAAGTGATATTTCTTTTTTATTTATTTTGATATAAAAAAAAATCTGAAAACTTGCACTATAGGCTTCTTAGAACATAAATGGTAGAATGACAAAATAATTATTTATGGATTGGTTCGTTTTTACAGGACTCATCAAAATGATGAACTTGCATTTCCTAATTTAACATGGCCATATCAACCATGTCATGATTTCATATTATATCTGGGTGCTTAGATAATTTAAGACATTAAAATCAAAGTAAGGTCTTTGGAGCTGGATTTTTAAGTAAATATATTAGTGTAACATTTCTCTCTTTATCTTTATAATTTTGTAAATTGAAAATATAACTATGTACTTCTTGTTGGTGAGGAGCTCAATGCCAAGGCTTAGCAATAAACCTTGAAAATATTGTTATTTAATTTTCTAAGTTGTAAAATTGAATCATAGACTTAAGAGATTGTGGACATGACACAATTTAAAAATGAGGCATGAATCCACTAAGGGAGAGGTTGAGAAGCCTGAAAATCTAACTTGTAATGATCAGGGTCATCAGGGTACCTTGAATACTTAAAGGGAAGTAAGTTAAATTTCTTGCTATTTGACATAAAACCAATATGAACCTACTTTTAGGTTTATGCGTTACGAGAGAATACATCCCTCACATGAAAAGGTGAAAGGATTAATAATCGCCTATAAACCTTAAGCAAACTATTATTGAATGCTCGATTAAAGAGCCTAAATAAACTATTACTATAATAATTATTATGCAATTGATATTCGAGCACACGGATATTATCATCGCGAGCTTATCTTTGTGAGCATATTCGAAGTATTAAAATGGGTTATTCGAACATATCTTTATGAGCATATCCAAAGTATTATGAGCTTATAAAGGTGAACTAAAATAGCTTTATATAATAAATAGAAGAAAAAGTACTTTGTACTCATGGGAACAAATATATGAAAATAACTTTCTTTTTCATTATTATTATAGAATGGAAATTAATTAGTATTTGTGGTAACAAATACATTTAAAGAACCTTCTTTTAATAATTAATAAAATGTTAAAAATGCAATTTAGTATGAGGAAAAGACCGTACCCTTTTATATATATAGTGCGTAAAAATAAAAAGGAAATTAGTATTTATGGAAATTGCAATAGCATATTGGGTACATTTGAGATTTTCTATACTTAGTTGGTAAGTAAGGAAATCTACTAACTGACACGAGTTACGATTTGTTATTCAACAAGTTTACATTGAAACTTTGGGGAAATATAGTTGTCAACATGAAGTAAGATTTCTTGGAGAAATCCTTGGCCGTTGTCTTCTTGAAGAAGAGCCGACCCATTTTTTTAGCTGACACTTGTCACCTCGTTAGGGAGGCTCATCCTTCTTAAGAAGAGCTGAGCTTGTTTGAGAGGGGGGATAGAGGAGCAATATTTGCAACACATTGTTGGACAAAGATAAGCTAGATTGAAGACAATCTCTACGATACATTTTGGACAGAGTTAAGATGTATCGAGGACAATCTTTGCGTTCATTGTTTGACAGAATAAAGCTGCATCGAGGGGATCCCTGCATATATATATATATATATATATATATATCCCTGAGGAGCGATTTGCATAAAAAATACTGCATGAAAGAGAACGACGGTTTGATAAGGATGTCGACCTTCCTTCAATAATATTGTGAGAAAAAATCATAAGCCCGAAAAGGGATGTTTTGCTTAGTTCAAATCTTAAATGTATTATTGGGTGTAAGTGATTGGAGGAAGGGCTTGACCCTAATGTCCTTGAGCGATCTCAATGAGTCGTTAATGCAAGGTTTGAGATTAGTTTTAGTATCTTACATTATACGAGAATAAAGGAAGACTTTGATAAGTATAAAACTATGTCCTAGTGGATTCTTGGCCCAACTCGAGGGTGGTCTCTCGATGGAGGAACATACGCCGGACAGATAACCTATGGTTGGGTGAAAAGTTGTAGCCATGCCCGTAGTTGCATAGGTCTACTAGATTCAGATAAGTGTTCTACAATGATATATAAATGGTATGTGTGTAAATTCTAAAGATCTATTTGCAAATGTGTTATGTTCATTCATTATGGTTGATCTTATTTTCATGAAAAGTTGTAATGTTGGTTAGGAATATTTTGATGATATGATTCAATAATGTTTTGCAACCATATGAGGATGGATAATATTAAGAGAATTAAAGAATTACATGTATATGTTTTAGATTAACCTTGTACATGAATATTGGATAAGTACAAAAAGTAGGCTGTTAATAGATCACGTTAGATATGAAGGTTGTATGGACATCTTTGATTTAAAAGCATCACACTCATTAAAAGGTGTGAAAACCTTAGGTATAGAGTTATGTTAAGAGCCTGATGAATTGAGTAATCAATGCAAGATTTAATGTCTTATATTTAGATATTTTCATGATGATAAATTATTATCAACAATAGTTACAATACTTCAAAAAGTTGGATTAAGGGCTAAATAAACTTTGAACATTGGATAAGTACAAAAAGTAGGTTGTTAATAGATCATGTTAGATATGAAGGTTGTATGGACATCTTTGATTTAAAAGCATCACACTCATTAAAAGGTGTGAAAACCTTAGGTATAGAGTTATGTTAAGAGCCTGATGAATTGAGTAATCAATGCAAGATTTAATGTCTTATATTTAGATATTTTCATGATGATAAATTATTATCAACCATAGTTACAATACTTCAAAAAGTTGGATTAAGGGCTAAATAAACTTTGACCAAGTAAATATAGCCACCAAGTATTCTAGTACATATTTGGTAAGTAATATTGACTTATTTAAGATAAGTTTAGGTATTCAAGCATACTAGACTATTGAAGGTAATATCTTTGTAGTTGGAGAAGATAATATGAATGACCCCTTTTTAAGGATGTTAATGGTAATTTATAATTGTTGAGTAAAAGTATAAGTAAAATAATATTTGAGTAATGAAATATCATATGTGGTTGCTAATCATGCCATTGAGATAGTGTGGATAATAGCATGGGACTAGTAAATAGCTCGGTATATTGATAAGAGAAGTAAGTGGTTTTGTAAATTTATTATGTCTCTAATCTCACATGAGATCTCAAGTCTTATATGCTAGTTGAATAGTTTGTATCCTTAGAAATGATTTGTTTATACGAATGTTTTTTGTTATAAACATTGCGACTAATATGATTGTTCTTGTCCTAGATATGTTAAAGAAATTTTTTACTCTCCATTTCCTTAAAATCGCACTGGAGATTTAGGGTGTGTTACAATTAGAGTTTGGAAAAACGCACATTTGTAAAGGCACTTGCAACATTAAAACAACCTTTTAAGCACATGGCATCCACATTTGTAAAGGCACTTTTGCCAAGCAATTTGAAAACAACATTTTAAGCACATGTCATCCTACCATCTTTATCCAATTCCACTCATTAAAGGACACACCTTACAACTAGATCTTGCACATATAACAAGGAAAACTAATTTTATTTCATCTCGATCATTGCATGGGTATTTGGTTGAGGACAAAGAAGGTATCTATATTCCAAATAAAGAGTTGGAATCAAATGCCATAATAAGGATAATAAGGACAAATCATTCTAATAACATCCACTTAGACCAATTTGGTTGATTGAATGTGTGTTAAACACTTTTGACAATATAACGAAACCAATTCCGGGAGGTCATGAAACACCTTCCTTCACACACACATAATGACTCACCTGGACATCAATCACATACATGCATTCAATGGTTCTTACAACATATAAATGAAGATATTAAGCATGGATGAAGGAATTCTTACCCGTATAGGGTTTGAACTTGGGTTTTTACATGGTGGCACCCCATCCCAATTATTTCCATTCAACACTGGATACAACTAAAAATAGAGAAATAACTGAAAGATACAATAAAAGTAATTAAAGAGGTAATAAATAAAGGGGAAGGAGGAGATTTACAGGTTACAAATATGGAACAAAACCACCCTTGCACATATTGCATCCCAGTTAACCACTCCTTTAAGATCCTTAGAAGAGTATCACAATTGTTAAGAGTTTCGATTTATATCCCCATTACATGGGATGATGCTATATATTTTAACGGTCTAAGTAATTTTTTTCATGAAAATTCATTTCCTTGGCTATATTCCTCTAGCCACCATATTAATTATAGTCTTACTTAGTATCTAACATGGATATCTTGGACAATTTGATGTGAATCATCTTCTTACATGGACTTTAATCAATTCATACACAACCATTGTAAGTGCATCAATTTTGGGAAACATAGACATAAGAAAGATCCTATTTGGTTTATTAGTTTTTTTCTTTGTTTCTTTTGGGTCTTCTTTATTGAAGTGTTTTTTTTTTGTGTGTGATTGGGACCATGTTTTATGGGTGTTTCCTCTACATTTTTTATTTTGAATATTGATGTAATTTTCAAAGCTTCCCTAGTGATTTCATGGTTTGGTAATAATTTTATTTATCAAGTTATATTAATACTAAGAGAAATTTAAATATGTGAATCCTGATTCCTTGTTAATGACTTTTGAGGTAAAAAAATGATATAGAAAACATTATCACGAGTTTCAATTTGAGATAAGTCAATTATATCGAATACCATAGATACATGCGCACACAAAATAATCATCAAAATATACAACTTAGGTTGCTTGTCTTCTGTTGGTAAACATAAATTTGACATTCAATCAATGAGACACAAATTTTAAGGTATATATAAGAGTATACTCTTCAAATCTAGTTATAATAGCATAGAGAATTACATTAATAAACGAGATAAACAAATATTTATTTGATAATATATAATGCATCTGATATAATTTTTAACAAAACACAATATTTTATAAACAAGGTGACTATTTCTCTCAATCATTATGATGGATTCTTCTACTGTGTGCATATTTATATTATTTGGTTTCTTGCACAATAAATAAAAATATGCATACTTACACCATATGTTGCGTAGTAGAATCATTGGTTATAATAGAATAACCAAATAATGGCGACATATCATCAATTACTTAATCGAATGATGGGGATGTATCATTCCTTCAATTAACCATTGATCACCTTGATGGCTTCTATCTTTGTCAACATATATGTTAGATTTAAAGCTCATTGAAATCAATATTGATACCACCACCGACTTAACTTGGTTGGGATCTTCCACCAAAGAAAGACTTAAATTTCAACAATGTCACACTTGGAATTCAACAAACTCTCACATAATGAATCGTTAACAAAAAAATCACTCATAAGTTTATGTCAACTCACCCTAGCACTCCTATGGGTGACAAGAGCCGGGAGGGGGTCGGGGCTCCTCATAGACCCAAATGCAAATATTGGATTGTCTTATTCATGGGGAGTTGGAGTTACCATGAACAACCAGGTTGAGGTTTACGCCTTATATATGGGATCAAAACTTCTTAACTCTCATAGCATTGATAATGTGATGATATTTGGTGACTCTTTATTAGTGATTAAGAAGATGTGGAAAAAAAAAACCATGGAAAGGACTCTTTAGAGGAAACTCTGGAAATAATCACTTGGAACCTTAACATCTTGGAAAAAATCAGAGTTTTCCATTTCAAGAGGGCCAATAATTCCTCAACGAATGGTCAAGCTAATGCAACAGTTTATCTCAACAAGGGGGTTATGGTTAAAAATTGGGACCCCTTAAAAGGTAGTGCCTCCCCTAAGTTAGTTATGGGAACAATCATCTCTAGGAAGACCATTAATTCACATATAATCCACTATGAATTTAAGGGAATTCATCCTTCCTTATGGCATGCTAGTCTTATCAATTTTAATATGTATGAGCGAACAATAACACTCATGCGTGCCTGTGGTGCCCTCATTCCTTGGTGTAGAGATTGTGGCGTATCCTCCGTTATGGCACTGATGTGTAGGTTCAGTTGTAGAGGTGGGATAATTTATGGGTGGTTGAAGGTTTTTATTGTTCATTCCGTTGGTGAGGAGGAAGCTCCATCCAAGACTGATCGCCAATGACCATTGGAAGGATTTTTATTCACTATTTGGTGTTTGATAGAGGTAATCCAATCTTCTGTGTTTTGTTAGATTGTCCAACGCTGAATCGTGGGCTTGGTTGTTGCTCACAAAGATGGAAATTGTTGAAATTACAATTGATTATGAACGGTGAGGGTGTGTCATGTCTTGATTTTGTCCCTTTCTTTACCGTGTTGTAGTAGTTGTGGCAAGGCTTCTTTTTGAAGTTATCTTTGTTAGGGGGCTGAGAGCAAGTATTCTTTTGCTGAGTATGGCCACCCCAAACTCCAATCTGGCTGATGGAGAAGGGACATGGGAAATTAAGCATATCCTTAGACACATGAATGGTCACCTTGAGGGCATGTGTCAAGAAATAGAATATCTCAATATCCATATGGAAAATAAGTGGAACAAGTACGACGTGTTGGGAAACAATCTCAAGGAGCGGGGTTAGAAGATTGATAAATTGTCCTCCAACATTGAGATGCATTATAACATAATATTGGGATTTACTCATGGTTCTCATCAATTGAAGGAAAACCTTTGGTTTCTACAGGTTCTAAGCACATGGATGAGGAAATGGTGCAACAAACTACTATGGTTGTCATAGAGAATTCTTATTATTAGGGTGCACTTGGATGAGATCATGGGGACTAGTTTATGAAGGAGGGACACAGTGGCCACTATTTCAATTAGCTCCTACTTCATATGATTTTTACTTGTATTTTATTGCTTAGTCAATTTATAATACTTTATAGTTTTGGGATTTGCAGGCAAGTAGTCATTTGACTCTTTTTGAAAAATTTGTTGAAGTTCTTTGCATGTATGCTTAGATTATAAGAGCAAATTTGAACAAAATTTGAATTGTTTGTATCATTTGGTTGTTTGGTCTTCCACAACCCTCTTTAATATAAATTCATACCTGTTCTCATTAAAAAAAACACCACTCTATTGCTCCCATCTCTCATAAACAACACAACTTGTGAATAATTACACCATCCACGAAGACATTAATTGCAACCATCAATATTGTATCATAGTACTTTGAGTATTTTGGCCCAAACAATTCTCTGATATGTTGAGATTGTATGTTGGTATGCTTCAACATGGCATGCTGAAACTTGAGATTTAGTACAAGCTCCATTGCACTTAGTTTGTTCTAATAGATTGATGTTTCCTCTTCATCTATTGATTTGACCTCGCCAAGAAATTGCTAAAGCCACATTGCTTCTTTACTTGCTTGTGACAAGGCCATGTACTCAATCTTGTTACCGAATAACACAATCAACTATTGTCTTTTGATACACCAACTAATTTTTTCTTCGTTGAGGTTAAAGTGCTTCCTCATTGTCAATTTTCTCTCATTAGTATCTTTATTGCAACCACCATGGTAGCCAACCAATTCGAGTCTTTAGCCATTGCTTTCATCATAGTTGATTCCAATTTTATCTTTATTGTGAAGGTGTCAAATGGCCCTTCTTATCATAATCCAATGTTATTGTTTATGATTCACTATGGAATGGCTTACAACTCTCATTGCATTGGTAATGTTTGTCCTTTGTGTAAATCATGGCACATGTACTAGGCATTTGACTGCATTATGATAAGGTACTTATTTTATTTGAGGCTTCTTCTTATTAGACTTTGGCTAGATGCATTTTGACAAGTTACAACTCATGTTAATAAGGGATTTAATGGTTTTAGAAACCTTCATCCCATATTGTTCCAGGAATGTTTTTCCTCCATATTGGACTTCTCTTTATTTAAATTGAGGCTTCATCTTATTAGACTTTGGCTCTATATTTTCTTAAAATGTTGTCTTATTATTCTCGTCTTTGGTCACTAAGATGCCTAAGTAGTATCATAAATCACCTAGATTCTTGAGTAATAATATATAAAAGTAAGACATTGACTATGTTTGGTTGTATCAAACAAAAACTATCATTTAGCTCTTCACATGCAATCATACATCTTGCACACTTGACCAATGTTCATTTCTTCTTCTCATCTATCATTTTTTTTCAATAATACAAGGGGTTAACTTATAACATGGCTATATTATCCCATTCAAAATATGCAACAAACTCTTTAGAGACAAAGTATTGACCATTGCCACTTCTTAGGACCTTGATGTGATGATTAGTTTTTTCTTGACAAGAGCTTTGCACTACTTGAACTTGTAAGATGTCTTTGATTTTATCTACAAGAATTACATAGAATCTTCTAAAACAGTTATCAATGAACATGACAAAGTACTTGGCACCTCCTTGCAATATTATTTCCATTAGGATGGGGAAGCAAACACGTGGGGGTTATTTTTGACCCTAGAGGAAATATAGTTGTATCCTATGCTTGTGGATTAGGGATTGACACAAATAACCGGGCATAGTGATATGCTTTATTTTTGGGCTTGAAGCAATCAATTGCACTAAGTATTCGTTCTCTAGTGGTGATTGGAGACTCTCTTCTTATACTTTCTCAAACCAGACATCGTCAGGAAATAGTGGATCAAATCACTAGAAGGATTCATAAAAGAATCATTGGTCTTCTTCCTCAACTTCCGTTTATTCAATTTTATCATGTTTGAAGAGAGCACAACTCTAAAGTAGATCGACTTGCAGATGTTGCATCACATCTTCCACGGGGGGGTTTAATAGAAAATGGGGGTCAAGTTAAAACTTGTTGGCTTCCCTAACATTAGAAATCGATCCATAACCATGTCAATCCATTCATTATTGGTTCATTTTCGACTTCAGGTGTGTGTCTTTTATATGGTATTGACTTTGTGTTAGTTTTTCGCAATTTAATTCAATATGATCTAGGATCTTAATTGAGAGAATAACATGCACAACAAATCAAACACAAGAGACAAGAGACACAAAGCATTTCACCGGGGAAACCATAAAGGAGAAAACCCCGCAACTTCCTTAGAGATAGAATGAGCAATAATACAAAACCCTAAAACAAAGAGATGGTCTTCAACAACTTCCTTCTCCTCCACTTGTGCGAACTTCTCTATCTCTCACTTATGCGAATTGAGTGAGTGAGTGAATGAACAAATAAGAGAGGCACCCTCTCTATTTATACTTTATCTTTCACTTGACTTTTACCCAACTAGGTCGGCCCCTAGTTTTACTTGAATGGGCCGACTTCTCTAGAAGAGTCTACTAACCCATAGACAACTTAACTCTGGGGTCTAATGCTCCGACATACAAAGGAGGGTTAACCTCAATGACTTTACATGACTTAATTACAATAAAGAATCTCCCGACCGGAGGAATAAACATCTACGTCGGAGGTACAATAATAAAATACAAATACAATATAAAATATACAAGTGAATATATTCCGAAGTTACAATTACATTAACACTCCCTCTTAACTAGGAAGGTATTCTCTTGACACAGTTCATCAGCACAAGTCTTCGTCACTGGATCATCATCAAAGCTGGATCATCATCGTCATTGCTGCTGCTATCTCGACCATCAGTCTCCAATCTACTCGTCATAGGAAGTTGTACAGAGCCATCCCTTTTTCATGCTGGATGTAGGCCTAGCCTCCATGTAGGTATTCATCATCTCTGCGAGCAAGCCATCAAGTAGGTACATATCAAGACTTATTATATGCCTTTGCAAAACCTGCAATATCTCCCAAGACTGATTATATGCTACTGCAAAACCTGAAGGAGCATCCCAGGACTGATTATATGCCACTTGCAAAACCTGCAAGATCTCTCAGGACTGATTATATGCTACTGCAAAACCTGAAGGAGCATCCCAGGACTGATTATATTCCACTGCAAAACCTGTGTACCCTACTGTCACCTCATCATATTCAGATCATCTCATCGTCAACGGAGCACAACCCAGATGCACATAACACAACACTTACATCAACCGACATGGGAGGAATTTCCTACCACCATTCGGAAAAGGCTCAACAATTACATCAACGACCATGGGAGGACCAACCTACCACCATGTTGGAAAAGCTTCAGCAATTACATCAACGACCATGGGAGGACCAACCTACCACCATGTCGAAAAAGATTCAGCAATTACATCAACGACCATGGGAGGACCAACCTACCACCATGTCAGAAAAGATAGGAAATTACATCAACGACCATGGGAGGGCCAACCTACCACCATGTCGGAAAAGCTAATGTGCATCTGCGTCTTTTGGACTCATCACTTCCCCTTGGAAGGAACCTCGATCAGAAGTACACCAACATTCTCTCTGAAGTATTCAAACTTCACTATGGCCAGCGGCTTGGTCAATACATTGGCTATATGCTCGTTCGTCGCAACATACTGGAGCTTCACTGCTCCTCTCTGTACCATATCCATGATATAGTGATACTTGTTCTCAATGTGCTTTGACTTGTTATGGAACACTGGGTTCTCAGACAACTTCACACAACTTTGGTTGTCTCAATATATACAAGTCGCGTCCAACTGGAGATCAAACAAATCAGAGAGTAGCTTCCTCAACCATACTGCCTCACAACTAGCCGAACAAGCTGCGACATACTCTGCTTCGGTTGTACTCAGTGCTACGCAGGACTGCCTCCTGCTAAACTAAGAGATCATGGCGGGTCCCAGACAATAACATCCACCTGAGGTGCTCTTCCTGTCTGAGACACTTCCGGCCCAATCTACATCTGTATAACCATACAATCTGTAGTCATGATCTCCAACATAGTATATACCAAAGTCTATCGTACCTTTCAGGTACCTCATCACATGCTTTGAAACTTCCAGGTGAACATGTCTAGGCTCAACTAGATACTGACTCAGGGTGTTAACAACAAGGCATATATCTGTCCTAGTATTCGTCAAATATATCAGTGAACCAGTCATCTGTCTGTAAACTGTAGAAACCACTGTCCATCATCCCAGATCTCTACTTCACATTTTCCTTGGCTAAGGAAAAATCTCATATGATCTCAGCCACATATCTAATCACAAGAATCATGCCAAGATTCTTTAACTTTGAGATCTACTCCCTCTGAAGTGGAGTTTTCTATATCTGAGTATTGTCCTCCCTCTATGACTGAACATCATTCACACTCCACATTGAGTGATCTTCTGCATATCTATCTGTGCCATCTCTCGTCAGACGGGTCTACTGATATGAGCCTCAAGATCAGTTGAACTCTATGGTGAGTTCCTTCTTGCATCCATCTGTATATATAAACCATCTTCAACCTTGTAGCAAAGGTTGAAATCCGCATCACCCGTTGTGATCATCAAGCTCATCAAATGACTATCGATCTTGGGTACCTATTAAAACCGTACAAAGCCTTCTTCAATCATGTGATTCTTTATCGAATCCTGGGAGTTTGCTAGATATGCACTTATTCTTCAATTACACCATTCAAGAGAACGGTCTTGTCATCCATGGGTGTAATCTATATCTGGAAGTGTGTCTAGCCACTAGAGGAAACATCTCGTCATGATCCTCTCCCTCTTTCTAAGAGAATCCTCTAGCCACGAGCCTTCCTTTGTACTTTTATAGTATGTTTGGTTTGTAAGTATTCTTGTTGAACAGTCATCACTTGTTCATTGGAACAAGTGTTCATCATCCTTCTTTTGTAGATCATAGCACACGATCTTTCCTACAAATCAAATTTAATTACATGATTAGTAACACTTCATAATCATGAAATCATGCTGACATTTCAATGATATCCTATTATGCATACTGATATGATTCACACAGTTATGCCACTATCATGACCAATACTTTGGCACAACACTTTTCCATATCATGTATGCATACAATGGCTATCTAGATGCCTTCCATCTCTACCAGAACATACTATCAAGAGCGTGCACAACTCCCAGCATGTTAGCAAAGAGGTTTCATTCTAGATAAGCAACAATTGAATGTTTGTCCAACTTACCTATCATATGCATATTAGTAGTATACTGTTCAATGCTATATGAATGCTTACACTATGCATGATATATTTCCTGATTCTAGGAATACAAATATGCATACAACTATTACGAGTGATATAATTAACTATTCAGAGATTCAAGAAGTAATTCAAATAACAACTCAAATACTTATCTTTTATGTTTGTGTGGTTGCCTCCCTCTTGATCTCTATTTTCCCTTTATGATAACATCATGATTATATGTCTTTGAACTTCTATCCATCCTGGACCACTATGCATGCTTAAGTGTGCACTAGTTTCATCATTGTGTCATCCTCAAGATATCATACATAATCATACATTCCTTAGTATAATATCAATACTATCAAAACATTATAATCCTATAATCTTAAAATGTATGGTCATGCTCATTTCATACACAGGTAATTTATCACAAGCGTTAGTATTCAAGGTTTCAGGGAGTACTTCTTTTACTCATGCATATTCTTATTTGACCATAGGACTCTTCTAGTTTTCCATATCATTAATCAAATTAAGAAGCATAATATGCATAAACCCTTGATTACTCAAACTTATAACTTCATGAATAATCATTATGAATCATACAAAAGTATACTTATATAAGATCCTAACATAAAGTAGGATTCTAACTCGATATAGGAAAACATACTTGGATTATCATGCTTGCTAGTTATGTCTAACATACCCAAACAATGTCTTCTTTGTTCTATTCAATGATTTAGAGACCTTGTGCTAGTAACCTACATATCTCATAAGTTAAGCATTGTAGAACCAAATCATACATACCTCGTATGTAGAGCTTCTATGTGATCAATGAATATGGATGAGTCTTTGTCTTCATGTCACCATGGTCATATATTCTTGATCTATAACTTGATTTGTCTTTCTTGATGTACCTTTCATGTTAGTGGACAACATCATCCTCATACAACACCACAGTGCATTAGTACAATCATAAGTGTCATAACCCTAATCAATGAGTGTCTTCTATCATTAACATGCATTCATACTTTTACTAAGGTGATCAGACAAGTCAAAAATTAATCATGATTGTACTAGCCTCAATAATATGAAGACAAACATATCATGAACTTAATCATTAGATAAATGAAACAAATTTCAAAACATACATGTATCTCCTCAAGTCATACCTATCGAGATTGCTTGTAGTCTTTTCTAGAAGGGTAAGACCCTAATCATCCAAGGTAGATCACTTGTAAACATATTATATAGGTTCATGGTGCTAGGATGATAGAATACCAATTCCATTAAACCTCCTTCATTGCTGCTCTATGAGTCTCCCAACCTTGCTAGGGTTTCTTCTTACTTTGAAACCCTAATTTTTAATCTCCTTCCTCCCACAACATTTTGATGGAAGATTAATATCTATGATGAATGGATTCCAAATCCATTTTCAAAGTTTCCAATGTTTCATTAGGTGTCTCCAACATTGTATCAGGTCCTTCCATACCTAAAAACTAAAAACCCTAAGTGAGAGCTTCTTCCTCTTCTTCTTTGATTTCCTCTGTTGAGCCATTTCAGATGTACCGTATTATTTCTGGTGTCTCTCTGAAATTTCGGATCCTTAGGGTCCAAAAATTCGGCCTGTGGTAGCCTGACCTGCGATCTTTAACCCCATAGGTTTGAGCTTCATTGGATTCCTCATGAGAGAGATATGATCATTTTCCCAACATGACCTGTTTATGGGATGAAACAACATAGAGAACTTGTATGGAGTTCCACATGTCACTGTTTCAACTTCGGCCTCTGATACTCGCACCTGTGAAACTAAAGTCCGTGCCCTAACTGTCACTTTTTACGGAATTCCATTTGGAGCTTCCTATCCCGAGATATGACCTTTTTACCTAGGTCACCTGTTTAGGGCTTCATTCTAGAAGAGGCAGAAACCCTAACTTGTACGGATCATATCTCATAAAGTACAATGAATTTGAGGCTGAAACTCGGACACAAGGTACAAGAACATGTCATATTCGGCATGTCCAAGTTTCAGACCCTGAACCTTCGCCAAACGTGATTTATAGCGAAAGTTCCACGATGACTAGGTTTTTCTATACAAAGCCCTAACTTTCAAATTGTCGCAAGTGAAACAAGTGTCATAAGTGCCATACATTGAATTCCTTCAGGATAGCTTTGATACCATGTTAGTTTTTCTCAATTTAATTCAATATGATCTATGATCTTAACTGAGAGAATAACATGCACAACAAATCAAACACAAGAGACAAGAGACGCAAATCATTTCACCGGAGAAACCATAAAGGAGAAAACCCTGCAACTTCCTCAGAGATATAATGAGCAATAATACAAAACCCCAAAACAAAGAGATGGTCTTCAACAACTTCCTCTTCCTCCACTTGTGCGAACTTCTCTCTCTCTCACTTATGTGAATTGAGTGAGTGAGTGAATGAACAAATAAGAGAGTCACCCTCTCTATTTATACTTTATCTTTCACTTGACTTTAACCCAACTAGGTCGGCCCCTAGTTGTACTTGAATGGGCCGACTTCTCTAGAAGAGTCTAATAAACCATAGACAACTTAACTCTGGGGTCTAATGCCCCGACATATAAAGGAGGGTTAACCTCAATGACTTTACATTACTCAATTACAATAAAGACTCTCCCGACCAGAGGAATAAATATCTCCGTCGGAGGTACAATAATAAAATACAAATACAATATAAAATATACAAGTGAATATCTTCCGAAGTTACAATTACATTAACACTTTGTCCATGTGGAGGGTGAATGGATTCTTGGTCACTAAACCCCCTAGTTTCAAAGTTTCACACAGCTGGGATTAACACTAGTCAGTTTGGTGGTACTATTTGGTAGGGTGTATCCTTGGGAATGGAGGTAAGATTGAATTTTTATTCCAGTTTGTATTTCACAGCAAAGTGCGTTGGTTTGGTGAGAGTAGGAGCAGGAAATCAGGAATGATGGATTGGATTTTCGTGGATTATGTAGCCTCCTCCTATGCACTAGGAGAGTGGATATTAATTCTGTTTAGTGTAGGCTTCAATAGTTAGGTAAAATCAATCGGTTCTCATTTAGTTCCTCCCCTATCGCTTGTCTGGAGAGTTTGGGATTCAAGGTTAATTTTTGAAGAGTTTATATTATTATCTAGTTCTGAGGATTGACAGCTTAGCGAGAAAAATTCCGTGATAATTGTGGAAAGAATTCAGCAAGAAGTAGATTTGTCTTCTTTCTTTGGTAACTGGTTACTCTGTGTGGACGTCTATGAGAATTTCATGGAAATCCCTGGGCAGGTTGCATATTTCATTGTAATTATTAATTGGACTACTTGGAATTCAAGGTTTTTAAGATTGAATTGGGTTTAAGGGGAAGTTCTTCTGGAATTCACTATGGAAAATTAGATTGAGGAAATATTTGGGTGAATTATGGTTGTTCAAGACGATATTCAAGATATCAGAAAAAAAATGCGATGGATGAAGGCTTAGATGGAAGGATTGATAGCAGCGTTTTGTAGTATTATAGATCAAGTGCCAATTTTTGGTAAGCATGTGGATGAAATATAACAGGTTTCATATTAGCTTAAATCAAATATGTCCTGCTTTGATTCACTCCCAGAAGAAGCTGAAGGAATGGTTCGTGCCTGCGATGCTCAAGTAAAATAAATCTCTTTAACTTTGGCTAAACACAGAGATCTAATCGCTGAAAGAAGTCAAGAATGGATGATAATTCTGAGAGTGAACACAAAACTAGACATTCTGTTCCTCAACATTCTCATGTTGATATCTCAAGTTCAAGTGAGGATGCTGAAGCAGAACCAAAAGAAGATATTTATATTACTTGTGCCAATGTTAGTGAAGAAGAAGCAGAAGATTAGGTCATGAGAAGTGATGATAGTGTAGTATAATTTTCTATTTGTATGTTTCATTTTTGCCAAAAACTTTTAGGCTAGTTTGTTAAAGTTTATAGCAGTGTAGTTACTCTCAGACATTTTGAAATAGTTTTCAGACTTTGGAGGACTGTAAAGGAATTTGAAAGCATTGTGGGAAACACTGTCAGATATGCTTCGAATTACCGTTGTGTACTCTTTAAAGATATTTTTCTCAGCCGTTTATAATACAAAGTAGCTGTTTTAGTTAAAAAAATATTATTTCCATTAGGTCAAACATGTCTGTGTGCATCAAGGAAATCCATCTATTATCTTGCCTCTTCAACCAAACTCGGTAGAATTCCTTGTGTTTCTTCCCTAAAATACAACTTGAATACAACTTGTTTAAGAATCTTAGCAATCCTTTCTAGATCCCTAACATCAAAATGTTTTAATATTTGATTCTAAAAAATCAACTTATTATTGACATTGACCATGTAAACCTCCTAAGTGTTTACCTAAAGCATCAACATTGATTTACTTTTCAATGTTGACACCTACTAGATAGTTGTTGACATAGCTATCAACTTGTACACATATCCTTCTTGAACTCCTATCAATCACCTTGACATGTTTGTTTATAATAGAAACATGGTATTGTCAAGCATGATATAACATCAATTTACACCATCTTTCCCATACAAATAAACTTGTTATTCTCATCTTTGTTATGTGTAACATATCATTAATCTCATGTACTTCAAGTACCTTAAACCTTATTGACACTATTCCAGATCCTTCAACATCCACATAAGCATTGTTTTCCATAATACTTGTCCTCTTTCCTCCAATTTATTGAAATTTGGCAAACTATTGACATTTTGGATTCATGTGATACAATTCACTCAAATTTCAAAATATGTGTGTTTAGTTGAATTAACACATCAATAACAATTGAAATGGATTAATGTGTCACACATAGCACTTTGGCATGGGAAAGTGAGCCTTGTCAACTCCATAGCCTTACATAGTGAAAGGGTTTAATTAGACATTTTTTCTTTGAAATGGAAATCCCTTTGGTTAGGGTTTGACTACTATAATCTAGGAATGATGTTCTATGCTCTCTAATCTAACTAATGGATGTAAAATGTATAAATTATATAAATAAGTATGGAGTGGAAGTGGAGAATGAAATGAAAAAATTGCAAGATGAAAGATGCAACTAGATAAATCCTAAATAGAGGATCAAATAATGAAGGTTAAAGATGTAATTGACAGTATGGAGCATAGTCCACCATTGCTACTACAATTACCCTGAATTAGAACCTTCCAAATCCCTCCTGAAGTGGAATTTCCAATTGCTAAGAACACTTCCTTGTCATAAATCCAACAAGCTGAAATGGAATGATATTGATCATATCATAGAAGAGAGAAGAGTCCACTACTGATGTATGTGAATAGTCAAATATTTTGAGCAACCGAGAAAATCCCTATGTCATATTAGATGTTATAAAGCATGAAATACATGAGAATAAACAATATAACAAGAGGATAGTCTACAAGTTATAATGTCCACACCCACAAGCACCAAGAGAATTTGGAGAGGAGAGAATAGTCCACTACCAAACACAACTCTACAAAATTATAAACATTATCGAGCATCATCATTTTTATTAACATATGGAAATAGATTACAATTCTAAAAAAAACTTTTGCTTGAATGTAATGGTTCTATTTATAAGTTTTGTTTGTGTCTTTTGGGCTTCCAACTCCCATGATTTTTCATCTATCCTGTGCGACTCTTGAGCTTCTAGTTACTAACTTAATTTTAATGTTTAACAAGTTTAACTTGTAAATTCTAAAAATATAATAAAAATAATATTCCAAACATGCTCAAGAATTGTGATGCTTATCCAATGAATCTAAATGGAAAACAATGCCTTTTTGTTTCAATTCATTCTTGAATGGTTATGCCAAACACTTTGTACATTTGTATTCATATTTGCACACTCTTCTCATGTTTGGTAAATACACCAAAGAATTTGGCTAAAAAACACACTCTTCTCATGCTTGGATTACACAAAACATATAGACTGAAAATTCACACACTTGATCTCTCTCCACTTTATTCTTCATTAGCATGCATGGAGCATAGATCAATGAATCAACTCTTGAGTCAAACAAGTTTTGAAACTTGTGTTAAACCTTCCTCTCTTTCTTCTCTAATCTCCTTTTGTCCCCAACTCCCCAACCAATGATCCCGGAAATAAAAAATTCTCTATCAAAATAATGATATTACCCCCTTTGTTTCAAACAATCATAAACATTGAAAGTATTTCATTAATGAATGATGGGTAAGTGATAATGGAATACTTTGGATTTCAAGGTTGCAATCATAGAAGTGATTTATTGATAACAAATACAAAACTAGCAATCACCAAGTACACTAGTCCTTTTTTATTTATAAAATGACAAGAATGGTGTTGCAAGAAGTCCATACCATCAAAACAAAGGCAATTTCTCAATTTTAGAAATCAAACCACATTCAATCAAAACATGGAATTGCTCATTCCAACTCACCATTAATTAAAAATGTTCACCAACATTTAAAAATCAAATCCTATCAATTGATCAAAGAGCACGAGAATCCGTGAGAATGTGACACTCAAGGCTTCAATGTTATAGAGGATGCATTCAATTGATCCAAACTTCAAGCGCACTACTACAAGGTTAAATTTAAATAAAAAAATTTCCTTGTGGCCATGGAGGATTGCACAATCCTCTTGGGTGATCTTGCACAAATAAAAATTTCATTCTAAAAATTGAAATAATCGTATAATCATTTATAGCCTTATATGTGTCTATCCTTCATCCAAAATATTAATCAAACATGTAATTCATCATATTCAATCTTAGTTCACTCATAACTCTTTAATGGAATCGCAATAATCTTGGGCACCAAATGGATATCCAAAAGGGGGAAATCAACGAAAATCATGGAATGGTGATTTGGCATGATCATTTTCTATTGAAACACTCTTCAAGATTCCTTTTGGCTATAAAATCACACACGAGGGTCAATCCATCAAACATTTAACAATGGAGAGAGTTGGGGTTTAAACCACACTTCCCAATAGGTCCATAAAAAAATCTCAATCCATCAAACATTTAACAATGGAGAGAGTTGGGGTTTAAACCACACTTCCCAATAGGTCCATAAAAAAATCTCAATACATTTGTAGTGATGTGCCTTGCCACAAGTTGCGATTAGGCTTGGGGAATCTGTTTTCCCTTTGATCCATAAATTATTTTCCTATTTGCATGCAACCCTCCGAGGAATGCTTCAATGTATCAAAGAAGTGAATGAGAGTGAAATACAACCCCCATATCTTCTTTGAGTAGAAAGTATGTTTAATATGAATGTCATGGTTGTGGTAGCACATTTACATGGATCTATTATCACTCATATCTCTTTAGTTAATGCTAATCCCTGAGGTGCTCCAATAACCATGTCCAAAACTTAGCTTCATAGGAATTGACCTAAATTAATAGATTGATAGAAAGGCATGACATACGTGACACATATCACTCACTTTGGGATGTAGAAAGCGCCTCTCGATGCAACTAGTTGTGCTGACCAATGATCCAATCAAGGTTCACATTTGGAATCTCATTCTCCCACAAAACACTATTACATATGGGCGGATTGTTCCACGAAATATTTCCACGTTTTCAACATTCGTGGGTTAAAAAAATGAATTTTTATATTTTTTGTTTTTCAGGGCAGAAAAACCGTGGCAATATCCACGATTTGTAATGTTCCACGAACTTTCGTCGATATAGGGATGAAATTTTTAGGTTTCACTTTTCGTTGCAATATCCATGAATGTCGAGCTATATATACTACATAATCTAACCATTATTTACACATTTTCTATTCTTGACACATTGAGCGCGGATTTTGGACTTGCGGGGTGATTGTTTGAGCTTGGATATTCTACATAGCTCTGATTTTGAACTTGCAAGGTTAGTAATGTATATTTTTATAAGGGTTAGAATTTAATATTGTTTAGTAATGAGGCTTAGGTCATGTTAACTTGCTATTTCACCTTTCTAATATTTTTTTCAAGAACTTGCTATCAGTTTCATTTCCCTCATTTTAACTTTTCTCTCATGAATCAATTTGGGGTATTTGTCAATCTCTTATAAGTGATTGTACTAAAGATCACATTTGACATATGGAGAGGATATTCTTGAATTCCAATATTGTATGATATCATGAATATCCCCATGCATTTAAGATAATGATCACGTGGAGATATTTCTTCATACAAATCTAGCAAAAGTTGTTATTATCTTAATCTTGTAAAAACATGGAGATTTAGACGTTAAAATAACTACAAGGTTCTTGAACAAGAATGACATCACAAGCAACAACCTTGATTGTTGTGCACTCATAAAAGCCTTGAGTGCAACAAAGGTGCATAGGGTCAACGAAATCGCAATGCTTACAAAATTAAAATTGATTTGTAAACAAATGTCAAATGAATAAAAAGTCAAAACCAACCATATTATACCATAGTACTCAATGGCAAGAGACATTACAAAATGTTCTCTATTTTTCATATACACCATAATGGGGGAAATTGATATCATGTTAAGGCCATGGCAATGTGCTCTTTTCTAGTGTTGAATTTTTCCAACACAAACAATTGATTATTGAATCTTTTAGGTACCTCTAGCTAGTTTAGTTCGAACAATCTCCTCATTTCATCACTTTCTCTGGTGGTTGTCCTATTTTAATTGTGTTGTAGCGGTATCTACCTTGCTCATCACTACCGCTCTTTATGACTATATTTTTGGATGCCTTACATGGCAAGTTTTGATAGGTTGGATTTTTTTTCCTTGCAGCGTTAGCTTCTGGTGAGTGTCCTCATAACTTTTTTTTTAATAAAATGCATGTATGGTCACTTAATAATTTAAAAAAAAAATAGTTATTATGTAGAATTTATAAATATTATTTAATCTTATATGATTACTTGATTATTTAAAATTTATTTTGATTTTATAACTTGTAATTTTATTACTAATTAATAATGTTGTAATTTTGTTTGTAAATTATATACTTGAATCATGAGTATAGAAGAATGAAATCAATCTAAAGTAAGGATGGCAAATATTTATGTCTAACAAATGAGAGAGGAGAGGTAAAATTATTCCAACGATTAAGTGTTTTTTTATATAGACTAACAATGAAACATCTTTCCAAGTTAAGAAAAAAAATACAAAAACTAGATGCATATGCTTCTTATGTAATGTATAATCACTGTATAATACTCTACTTACCAAATTACTTCCATTTTTAGATCAGTAGGAATTCAAAAAACATTGTCGTCCAATCAAAGATGAGCTGTGTGATAGTTTTAAACCTTAACAGTGCAGTAAAAACTCATATAGATTCTTAACCAATAACATAAAATACACAATGGCACACGCATAACACAAAGATTTTCACCTGGAAAACCTTAACCGGGAAAAAACCAGCAAAACTTAGAGCCGCACAACTCTTTTCATTATATGTTTTCTTAACCATTTACAATACAATATATGGTATTCGCAGCATCTAAAACCCTAATTCGTTTACCCGAAATTAGGTTACAACCCTAATCCCTTTACCGGGATTAGATAGAATACTGGTGAGGGGATCGTGGTGTACACGCACCCACCATGTGAAGAGATATAACACACCCAACACTGTGACCACTTATAATTATAGAAATTATTGGATTATTGGATTATAATATACTATATTCAGAAATATACTTATAATATCTAATGTAATTGACAAGTTATTGTTTGGTATGGTGTAGGTAAGACAATTACTTGTACCACTACAAGGATTTGTCACTATGAATGAAAATGCAAGGAATCTTGCTCAGTTTAGAGCTGCATTAGAGGCGAGAGGAGATGGAAAATTTTATTGTCCTTGCTATGATTGCAGGGGCTTGCAAAATAGAAGACTTTTAATAACAACAGCTGAAAGACATTGTAGGGAGAAGGGGCACGCCGAAGGGGGTTATGAATATCGTCCCCTAGTAAGAGGTCGTTATTCAATTTTTAATATATTCACTGTAATATTCATCATGTCATGAATTTCAGTAAAATGTCTTATTTTTTTACTATATATTGTTCTATACAGACTAATTTTTCTATGTTGTTTGTAAATTTATAGACAATGCCCCCAAAATGTCGCCCTCCAGAGAGTTATTTGCCAAGTACTAGCATAAATACTCATTCACAGCCTGACGAACTTCTACATCAGAATATTGAAGATGATCAAGTAGTTATTTCTGATGATATGGATGTAGATAACATTAGTGATACAAATCAGGAAGATAAGATACATAGATTGATCCAAGACACATTTCCTCCAATGGATGAGGACAACCAGGATGATAGTCATGATGTTGATCCTCTACTCGAGAAGTCACGCCAACCTCTTTATGAAGGCTAAAAAACAAATCTTCTATCTGCTATATTGTTGTTAGTGAACTTGAAGGTTTTGAATGGTTTATCAAACACCTGTCTGACACAGATACTAAGGTATGTAATTTGTTAATTATTTTTTTCTGCATGTTCACAATATCTATAGAAAGGGTTGAATTTTTTCCTATATTGTTGCTATTGTTATCTAATTTGTAAAGTTTGGATGCGATATTGATGATTAATATTGTTTTCATTGACTTATTCTTTTGAATTTTGTAGATTGTTAGGTGAGTTTCTATTACCAACTTCAAATATTTTACCACGCACATATCGAGAGATATATGTCATTATGAAAGCATTTGGAATGGAGTATCAAGCTATTGATGCATGTCCTAATGATCATATCATATACTATGGAGAATATGCATTAGAAAATGAATGCCCACAATGTCAAACAAGTAGATATCGAACCGATAAAGTGACAAAAAAGGTGCCTCAAAAAGTTCTTCGTTATATTCCGATAATTCCACATTTCCAGCGGTGTTCAGGTGTCAAAGTATAGCATAGTTTATGGATTTCCATGCAAAGAATAGAAGTTGCGATGATGTTCTTCGAATGCCTGCAGATGGTTCTGCATTGAGGTACATCGAAGAAAAGTGGCCAATTTTTAAAGAAGATCCTCGTAATGTTAAACTTTCTTTGGCAGCTGATGGTGTCAATCCATTTGGAGAGCTTCATTCTACCTACTCAGTGTGGCCTATTTTTGTTATAAACAATAACCTTCCTCCTTGGATGTCGATCAAGAGAGAGCACACAATGTTGGCAATGATTGTTCCAGGTATTTAATTAATATGTAATTTTTTACTTGAAAGTCTGATCACTAAATATTTCATTGATTTGTTTCTTGCATGATAATAATGTCTTTTATATATAACGACATATAGGCGCTAAATATAATTAATCATGTATGTTGGACCAATTAGGTAAGTACCAGGTTAAAGATATGAACGTATATCTTGAGCCTCTTATCGATGAGTTGTTGAAGTTATGGGCTGGCGTCACTATGTATGATATTTCTAGACCAATAGGGAAAAGACGATTTCAATTCCATGGAATACTTGCATTTACAATTCATGATGCTCTTGGGTTAACACATTTTTGTGGTATGTTGTTACTTTCTTATTTTCCTTAATATTTTATACATCTGTTGATAATATCATGCATTATTTTAAATTGTAATTCTAATTTGCTACACCGATTCATATATCGTGTAGGTCTTCAAACAAAGGGTAAATTTGCATGTCCAGTTTGCGGTCCCAGGATAAAATCTCGTCGTTCAAGGAGTTTAGCAAAGGAAGTGTTCGATGAGTATAGGCAGTTTCTGCATAAGAACCATAGTTATCGAACTACGCACAAAGAAAAATTTAATGGTAAAGAAGAGAATGGAAAAAAACCACGAAGAATGACACCTCACCTATGGAAGGTGGAATATAATAGAAACCGTCAAGGTATGCCAATTTTTTTTTTGTATTGAATTAGGTTCTGCGCGATATGTTATACCTATATCGATTAATTACTTTTAATTTGATTTTGTTGATGTTTCATGAATGTTGTTAAGGCACGAATGGGATTCTACGAGGAATCAAAATTTACCCGATTCAATTCAGTAGGTTGCCATACTACGAGCACCTGCAAATAGTTCATTTGTTTGACACAATGCATATCGAGAAGAACATAACAGAAATGTTATGGCGAATATTAGATGGAAGGACTAACAAAGAAAAAATTGGAAAGATTTGTAGTGACATCCAAGAAGCTAATCACGCATTGCAAAGTGTGATTGTTAATTCTAATGGCGATGGCCGTCAATAGAATATTAGTCTTCCTTGGTGCTTGAAGGAGCAACATAGAAATATTGTAAAAGAGGTCATAAAAAAAATCAGGTTTCCGACGGGTTTTTCGTCAAACATAAAGAATATCTTGACGAAAAAAAGTGATTTTGCTGGGGTTAAAACACATGATTGGCATACATTCATTAAGGTAATCATGAGTCTATAATATATTTCATTATCGGTATGCACTATTTTATTAATTTTATTCTCTTATTTTGAAATAAATATTAATAATTATGTGTTTTTTGATACAGTATGTTCTACCTTTATCTCTCCCAGACGACTTTGACAACAACATAAAACATATTATTTATGTTCTTGGAAAATACATGAGGTAAGTAATGTTTTACGTGGAAAATGTACTTGGTCTGTGGTTTTTCCCGCAAATATTATATATGCCTTGATATATTGTTTTATTGCATCATTTGTAGGTGTATTTCATCAAAAGAAATCCATAAAGAAGATATAAGGCATTGGAAGAGAGAAATTCCCCGACTAATGTGTGAAATGCAACAGTATCAACCTCCAGCATTTTTCAATGCACAAGAACACTACCTCATACACCAAGTTGAGGAGATTGAATTATGTGGACCAGTACACACAAGGTCGATGTGGATGGTGGAGAGGCAGTTGAAGTCATTGAAGGATTTTGTTAGACAAAGATCACGTCTCGAGGGTTCTATGGTTGAACGATATATGGTATATCAATGCATGGTGTACATTAGTGAATATCTACCTAAATTAGCAAAAAATATGAATGTGCCTCGTATTTGGCATCTCGACTCCATCAACAAATTTGAAGGGGAGGTCATATTGGGGAGAGGTACATTGAGGTCCGTGAAAGGTAATTATTATTATACGTCGTTGAATTAATATGTTACACATTTATTTTTTCCAATTTTATATTATCATACTGTTTTTTAACTCTTTTTAATAATTATGCATTTTCAACTATATTAAACTATGTGCCTTTAATCATATATAATTAATGATATTGAATTGTTATTTTATACTATAGTTGGTCGCGTGTGGGATGCTTTACATTTATACATTGCAAACAACCTTGATTGGATGGAGCATTGGATAAAAGATTGTGAAGAATTCTTCGGTAGGTTATCATGGGAAGGGGTCAGTAACATGATAAAAACATCTCATCGTCTTCGACTTCAAATTCCTGAACTTACGTCGCAAAGGGAAGTTGATTTAGCCTATGGTTTAAAAGATAAAAAGGCAAGTAAATTGTTTAGCCATATCTTTTCTAGTTACTTCGATCCATTTTTCCAATTACATTTCGTTTGTTTAAGTTTTCAATTATATTTACTAACTCCTATATGACGTTTATTAATTCACAATGTATTTTTAACCCGTTCTCAATGTTGCAGTTGAAACATCACAAGGCTATGTGGTGTAATGGTCGTAAATTTCGTATCAAAAAGTTGGATGTTAACAGGAAAAACTCGGATTGTGGGATAACTGTAGTGTTTAAGGTCACCAATGTTTCCTCTAGAAGTGATAGACATCCAGAATAAACCGAGAATAGGTACTATGGGAATTTGGAGGACATTATTGAGTGTGATTTTAATTCCTTTAAAATAGTTTTGTTTGAGGTGAAGTGGTACAGGCTATGGATGCATGAACGTGATCCTGAAAGAACTGTTATTGAGCATGCTAATGGATTTACCATGGTTAATACAAGGGCATTTGAACCGGCTATAGAGCCTTATGTTCTTCCAAGTCAATGTGAGCAAGTCTACTACTATGAGGTACCAGGTAAAGTAGGTTGGTCATATGTTGTTCGATACGATCCAAGAGGACGACCAGTAAAGTATAATCATGTACTAGATGATGAAGATAATCATGAAGAAGAAGAAGATGATGATGATTCAGATCAGGCTGCAGTCGATGTGTTAGATGAAGAAGTTGAAGAGGTTGATCATGCAAATGTAGCAGGCGATGATCTCATTGACGATATGGATGACTATATTAGCGAAGATGACTTTGATGTTGATGACGATGTGAATGATCCTTTTATCAATATCTATTCAAAACCAGATCCTGATACAGATGTTGAGTTGGATGAAGAAGAAGATGAATGATATTTAATTGTTGAAAAGTACGTTAGAGTTACGCAATGTTTTAGGTTAAAGTAAATGCACTTACCATATGTCCATTTTGTTGATTAACTTGGTTATATTTGAAAATTAGTTTTCTAATCTAATTATGTTCTACATGTGCAGTAGCGTGGGTGTTCCTGAAGGTTGTAGTGGTAATGGTTTGAATCGAACATGTGTCGATTGAGCAAGATACAAAATGAAGTTATAAGATTTATGTGTTAATTTTTGGGTTATTTCATATTAGAACTCTACTAGACTCTACATGGCCTCAATATGAACCTTGTCTAAGAAGTGAACTTAAATGTAATAAAGGTGATTTTGAGGCTTTAATTGGAAACATAAAAAACTTATTTTGAAAGGGGTTCTATCCTTGTTGGTCTTTCTAAGCTAGTTTTCTTGTTGATCGTTCATCACTATTTGTAAGTCCCCTTAATCAATCAACCACTTTTGTTTCGTGAGAACTAGATCTTGCATCGTCTGATGATGCCTTTTGCAAATATGTCGACACTTGGATCCACTTCATCGGAATCAAATCATACACTTTTTTTCTTCATTTAGTACTATATCATTCTTCAATGTCTACATCTCAATGGTCTAAACATCCCAATCATTATGATCGAGTGCATCCTTACTCTCTATCAATATATTGAAATTCCTATTGGTATGCAAATTAGTATTCTAAATTTTTAATTAAGAATAAACGATAAAATTATGGATCAATGCCAAGTAGTATGACTTATCTAGTTGGACTGACAATTAGTCATGGCATAATTTGAGCTCTTATATGAGGACTTCATATCAACTTATGACACCTTGCAAAAGGATATGAAACACTCTTTTGATGTGACTTCTTCCTATGCTTTGTTGGCCATTCATAAGTTGTGTTCTCCTAAGTTTGAGAAGCATACTGAAGGATTTGTTTTCAAATTGATTTGTAGCTAGATGGATTTTATCGATGGTAGGGTTGGGTAAGCATGTAAAGTGAATTGCCACTCCTATTGTGGCTGAATTTGGAATCCTAAATATTAATATGGGACATAGAATTATTCATACACTTACAAGGTGGAATATTTTTGGTTGGAAAAGTTTAGAGAAATTACAAGTTTAAGGTTTGGATTCAAATCTAATATTGATATAACGTTATGGGATATTCATATTATATTATAAGTTATGCTTATTTATGTATCTATAGATTTATATATTAATTTATGTTTATGTTATAGTTTTGTTTTTTAACAATTTTATTAAATTAAAAATAGATTTTGGAATTTTTAAATTTCGATTTATTGTTATTGATAAAATTGTTATATAAAACAAAAATTGTTATAGAATATGATTTTATTTTTATAATACAAATGTGAGAACCTTTAACATTGTTGAATTTTTTTGGTTAAAAACAAAAACAAAAATATATGTGATGTATTGGGTTTGATGTGATTACTTTTGGTCATTCTTTAACTGTCTCTGTCAAGCTTAACGAAAACGCTCTGTTGCTCTGGTTCGACCGCACCAATTGCTTGCAACTGGCTACAATTCCGTGTCCTCTTGCAACTTTCACTGTGCAATTTCTACGAGGGATATTGAAGTTGGTTTCGCGTGCTCCGACCGTGTCTGCATATCCCCGCAAATCCTCAATGGCAACTGTAAGTGGATTCTCATTCACCAGATTTGCAATAATGGAATTCAAATTTGTCTAAAAAACAATGCTGGAGATAGAGCTAGTATTGGTAGACCCTAAATGGTTGCTTGTGTTGATTGCTGAGATAGGGTTTTTCCCTCAATCCCTATGAAAGCCCATATGGTATTGCTAGAAGGATATTTGCAATGTATTTGCAGAGTTAGGGGTTGTCCCTTGTTTTAATTTCTAAGTATTTTGTTGTAAGTATTTGTCAAGGTAGGGTTTTTGTAAATTCCATATGGCAACGAGTAGTTTTAGAGTTTATGCTTTGTCCTTTGTTATTGGGAGTGCTTTGGTAGGATTTTTTCTCTGTTACGAGGGAGGTTCAATAAAATTTTGCACCGGGTTTCTGCGGCTTATTGCATGGTATCGTCCTCTGCCAACTATTGATATTTGTGTTGGAGATATGTCCAATCATGAATTGATTATGAATTCTGTGGTAAATTCGATATGGCAATGAGTATTTTTACAGGTTATGTTTGGTCCTTTGTTACTCGTTATGCTTTGGTAGGGTTTCTGCTATGTTATTAGGGAGGTGCCATAAAAATTATGCATTGGAATGTGAGTATGTGGAACCCTTTTTGATAAACTTGTTTGCAAGTAGGGAGGTAAATTTTGGGGTTGAGCTGGGAGGGTTTTGCGCAAGCATTCCCTCATAGATATTCCAAATATTTTAGGTGGTGTGACATTCTTCTTCATCATCATCGTGGTGAACATCATCATATAATTCAGATTTTTTTTTTTATCTTTGGAAATATCCCCATTGGGTACCTTTTCTTCTCTCAAGTATAGCCTCATCTTCCACCAAGCTTCCATTCTCTACTTGTTGAAATTGTCTTCTACTACTTCCTTCCTTCTTTCTTTTGACATGGATTTGAATTTCATGTCCTCTATCATTGCCACTACATTTTCAGTTCTATAAAAGGTGTAGTGTGATGAAGCCTTAGGTTTCTCTATGAATGGAGGAGGAAGCATTATTCCATCACCTTATCAAGGTCATCTTGAGCCTCCATGGTAGCTTTAACTTATACCCAAGAGTGTTGATTCGCCATCTTCACTTCTATAAGTCTGATTTCATGATCATTTGTCCTAGGTTGGGAATTTCCATTTAGCTATCATATTATGAAGTGAAAATAATACTTCTAAGGTTTTTCAAGTGAGAAAATCATATCTTTGAGTATTTTAGTTGCTTCCCTTGCTCCCTTGTGAATTGAGAATGCATAGCCACCTCGCTATAGGATAGATTATATGGCTCTTCCTTTTGGAATTACTGAAGTAGGTTTCATCTATATGTCAGATTTATATAACATGTTCCAACATAAATTCCATATGGCAACGAGTAGTTTTACATGTTATGCTTTGTCCTTTGTTATTGGGAGTGCTTTGGTATGATTTTTTCTCTGTTACAAGGGAGGTTCCATAAAATTTTGCACCGGGTTTCTGCTGCTTACTGCATGGTATTGTCCTCTGCCAACTATTGATATTTGTGTTGGAGATATGTCCAATCATGAATTGATTATGAATGCTGTGGTAAATTCGATATGGCAATGAGTATTTTTACGGGTTATGTTTGGTCCTTTGTTATTCGTTATACTTTGGTAGGGTTTCTGCTATGTTATTAGGGAGGTGCCATAACAATTATGCATTGGGATTATGTTTCTTAGTGTGTGGTATCGTCCTCATCCAACTATTGATATTTGTATTGGATAACTGTTCCAATTATGAATTGATTATGGATGAGGTCATTAATTCAATATGGCAATGAGTCAGTTTACAGGTTATGCTTGGTCCTTTGTTGCTAGTTATGCTTTGTCCTGGTACTAGTTATGCTTTGTTTACATGTTATGCTTTGTTTACCATTACTGGTATGTAACTAATTATGTTACTAGTATTATATAATTAGTAATTTCAATGTATGGTGAATGATATGTTGGAGATTTGGTCCGATTATGAATTCAACGCCATATATATATGCTCATTTCCGTTGTTGCAGTTCACACCCCTTCAGAACTGCCTCCACGCCCTGCTTAGCAACGTACAAGAAGTGACATAAATGAGGGCATGGAAACACAAACAATAATTGGAGATATCGCAGTAAATACTGCGCCAATTGATGATTGTGATACCGTACTCGCAAGTTATTTCAATGCAAAAAAACAGAAATCAACGAAAAAGTAGATGCAACTTAAATTCATGACTTGTATTTTGATGGATATCGATGTTGTTAGTATGAAACATTGTTAGTATGTAACATAGATAACTTTTATTTGGTATAGTTACGAGGTACTTATCTTTTATTTGATGCTCTTAGGAATTTTCCCATTTATATCTTTTATTTTCTAAGAATTTGAAATTTAAATTTAAATGTCATCACAAGTCATTGTATGCTTGTTTATAATTATTTTGTATTTTAATATTCAAATTTTGTGTTTTCTCACACATCATCACTCCTATATGTGCTGCATGTTGATATATTAGTCTGAAAAATTGATTCTCTTTATATTAGATATGTTCATCATGACTTCGATGATCATCCCTATTTATAATTTGATTACTGCCCATTACATCTCGAGGACCAACTTCAACACAGGGACCATAGAGGAGTGCTGAAGTTGATAGAGATCAAATTTATGTTGTAAAATATTTTACTGTTGCTTTAGCACTATTCAGAAATAGTACCACACTTCAGATCCGATTTTTGGTTAAATGTTGACGTGGATATCTTCAACTATACCTCTCTTATTGTTATATGATCAATATGTTTATTTTATCATCTGTTACTGAAAGAGATGAAAATTATGTTATAAAATTACTGCCCATTACATCTCGAGGACCAACTTCAACACAGGGACCACGAAGGAGTGCTGAAGTTGATAGAGATCAAAATTATGTTGTAAAATATTTTACTGTTGCTTTAGCAATATTCAGAAATAGTACCACACTTCAGATCTGATTTTTTGTTAAATGTCGACGTGGAGATCTTCAACTATACCTCTCTTATTGTTATATGATCAATATGTTTATTTTATCAACTGTTACTAAAAGAGATGAAAATTATGTTATAAAATTACTTCCCATTACATCTCGAGGACCAACTTCAACACAGGGACCACAGAGGAGTGTTGAAGTTGATAGAGATCAAAATTATGTTGTAAAATATTTTACTGTTGCTTTAGCACTATTCAGAAATAATACCACACTTCAGATCTGATTTTTGGTTAAATGTTGACGTGGAGATCTTCAACTATACCTCTCTTATTGTTATATGATCAATATGTTTATTTTATCAATTGTTACTGAAAGAGATGAAAATTATGTTATAAGATTACTTCCCATTACATCTCGAGGACCAACTTCAGCATAGGGACCACAGAGGAGTGCTGAAGTTGATAGAAATCAAAATTATGTTAACACATGTGGCTTTTATTTTCTATAGTACAAGGTACTTATCTGTTATGTGATGCTATCAGGATTGCAGAGAGAGAAATGAGGGATATTTTTATTTGGCATCCCACCACCCTTCCTTATACTGTGATGATGAACTTTCAGGTTATATAGAACGACTGTACATTTGAGAGAGATATGACTAGTTGTACCTTCCCCACCTTGATTGAGCTATGATTGGTCTTATGGTACCTTATCTTTCACTTGTGTTTAATGGGGTCATTTACCCTCCTTGAGTAACTTTTTTAAAACCACCTTGTTGAAGTTTTGCTCTTATAGAGTACTATGGTTGTTTGGCCACATTTGGAGCATACCCTTGGTTCCAAGGGTCATGGGTCTTCTACTACCCACACCTATGTTATGACCATTGTTTATATTTTCTTATTTTATGACCATTGTTTATATTTGTACCCACACTTCAGATCTGATTTTTGGTTTAATGTTGACGTGGAGATCTTCAAGTATACCTCTCTTATTGTTATATGATCAATATGTTTATTTTATTACCTGTTACTGATTGAGTTATTAAATACTTGTTGTACCTTCCCCAACTTGATTAAGTTATTATTGGACTTGTGGTACTTTGTCTTTGACTTGTGGTTAATGCGGTCATTTACCCTCCTTCATTTTTTTTAGACCACCTTGTTGAATTTTTGGGCTTATAGAGTACTTGACTTTGATCACCTGTGATCAGTTGTGGTGTGCTGATAATCACTTCTCTTTTGATGAGACTTGGTTGAAGTTTATAATTTTTGTGACTTTATTTCTTTTGAGTTATGTATTGTTCTTGACTGTCATTGACCTAATCAACACCAGTCATTTCTCTCTCTCTGGTTTGTACACACCCTCTTGTAGGGTCAGCTGGTTCCTAGAGAAGACTGGCCTCTTCGAGGCACAAACAGTCTTTTATCAAAATAACACTTCTGAGTATATTTTCAAGAATGGTTTCACACCCAGGTTGGTATCTTCAACTATATCTCTCTTTTTGTTATATGATATATATGTTTATTTTATTACATGTTACTGAATATTAGTTGATCTTTTTAGTTTGCTTGTCAGTGTAACTCATTATAATATGTTGATATGGCAGTTTGAATTTATCATACATTGCAAAATGTTGTTTAAGCCTTATGATTATTCAAAGGACACAAGGATGTGAAATCTGAGCTTGAGGAAGAACAATTTGCAAAGCATTGAAACATATTAATAGAATATTGGAAGGACTTGTGTTATAACTTGAAGACTGAGCCTATTCTTTGTGACCAAATTGAAGTTGAGTTTGAATAGTGTTATGGGACAACATCAGTGTTACCTGTATGCATGTTGAATCAGAATTGAAGAATAGTTTTTTACAACAGATTTGTGCCATTAAAAGACAAAACTTGAAGTTGAATAATTGATTGTTGAAAAGGGATAAGTATGAAAACCACTTGAACAAATTTTTTGTGTGTTACTGCTTATCATAAAGACTTGGTAACCCAGATCTACCTTTCATAACTATTTATGGCGGTAGGTGGATTGTTTAGTGCTTAGAACTTCATTTGAATGCTGGAATAAGGCACATGAATTTCAACCCATAATATGTACTAACGTGTCCTACTCAAGCTAGTATTTTATAGAGCCTATGGTACATTTGTGCAAGTTTTTGTCATCCTTCCTTTTAGGGAAACTTTGCAAATATGGTTGCAATTGTAGGCAAAGTATGAGTGAGAGAATTTCAATCTCACTTCATATTACTTGGTTGAAATTCACTTGATACAATGTGCATATTTATAGCACATAACAAGCCTCCTAGGCATCAATCATGGCTTGTCTTTCACAACCATCTGCACATAATTAGCCCCACGATACAAATATTAGCAACTTTTGGACCTTTTACAATTGCATGTGCCTCGATTCTTTTCTCACATGGATGAGAAGACAAGTGTCTCTAGGATATTTGTCCCTGGTGAAAGTATGTTCTGCAACTTCCCAATCAAAGGTTGATCTGTTGTTGGTCCTAGGTACTCTTCTCCAACTTTCCTTCTTTGATGTACAAGTACTACACTTGAGCTCCTAGGATGCTTGAGTGATGATATAAATATTGCTTCTAGGAAGAATCAATAGGTTGTTATTGAAGATGCTGAATGGATCGGACACCTCCATATCCCCCACACTCGAGATAAGGCTGGAAATTTCATGTTATCGACATCCATGTTGAGAAAATCGTTCGACTACTAAAAATATGAAGATGCTAAGACCAATTCTGCAAATGATCATCTTTTGTGTACAACTTTGAACTTGTCAATTCAATAAAATTGCAGAGTCTTGGAGCTTGGGTGATTTGGTGTATGGAGGTGCACCAGTTGAGTGTGATGCCTTATTATCTTGCTTAACAATTATGTATTGTATCAGTGGGATATCCTTAGATGTTGATCCCCTTTTTCCATTTTGATGAGTACTTGATTCCAACTTCATCATTCTTCATATCTATTTGTGGGTTATCATAATTGTTGGAGTCCTTGACTGTGCATTTGATAAGGGTTAATAAAATGAAACTTTTTGGTCCAAGACATGCCCAATAGTGTCCAAATGTCACTTCAAATTGCTGTAAAAGTTTCTCCAACGACAAACAGGGTGTCCAATAGGAGGATTAGTCTTATTGAATGAGGTATTAAGCCTTACATGGTGACAAGATTTCATTCTTTTAGGATGCTAGACCCCACTACAACGTGTTTTGAAACTATAATCTGAGAAAATTATGGATACAGAGGCTGACACTAGTATCTGGATATGCTGACTGCAAATTGTGTTGGATCGGATCACCATTCAACTGCTATCCACATGTGCTTAAGACTGCGGCTTACAATTCTCCATGTTTATACATTTAGTTCAAGTTCTTGAGATATCTATATAGGACTGTGTTTGTTGTTTACAAGCTCATGAAAAGTTTGATGATAAATGACTATGAGAAAGTTTTATTAAGCATCTAAATACCATTATAGAAGCATATAGACATTCTTAAGAAGTGAATATAACTAAGGTATAATTCTTTATAGCATATTTGAAGGACTTGTGTTATAACTTGAAGACTGAGCCTATTCTTTGTGACCAAATTGAAGTTGAGTTTGAATAGTGTTATGGGACAACATCAGTGTTACCTATATGCATGTTGAATCAGAAGTGAAGAATAGTTTTTTACAACAGATTTGTGCCATTAAAAGACAAAACTTGAAGTTGAAGAATTGATTGTTGAAAAGGGATAAGTCTAAAAACTACTTGAACAAATTTTTTTTGTGTTACTGCTTATCATAAAGACTTGGTAACCCATATCTACCTTTCATAACTGTTTATAGATATAGGTGGCTTGTTTAGTGCTTAGAACTTCATTTGAATGCTGGAATAAGGCACATGAATTTCAACCCATAATACGTACTAATGTGTCCACTCTAGCCAGTATTTTATAGAGCCTATGGTACATTTGTGCAAGTTTTTGTCATCCTTCCTTTTAGGGAAACTTTGCAAATATGGTTGCAATTGTAGGAAAAGTATGAGTGAGAGAATTTCAAACTCACTTCATATTACTTGGTTGAAATTCAATTGATACAATGTGCATATTTATAGCACATAACAGGCCTCCTAGGCATCAATCATGACTTGTCTTTCACAACCATCTGCACATAATTAGCCCCATGATACAAATATTAGCAACTTTTGGACCTTTTACAATTGCATGTGCCTCGCTACTTTTCTCACATGGATGAGAAGACAAGTGTCTGAAGATATTTTCCAACAACTCATGAATAACCTCCACTTCCACTAGCCATATGGTGAATCCTTAATAGCTTCAACTATCAAGTCACAATCATCCTTTTGGATGAGTCTTAAGTACTGGTCCAATCAATCCCCAACTACTTTCAAATTATTACAACTCAATTTTGAATATAATCATCATCATCTCGATGGCATATGCACATTCAATCATGCATCATTTGACCAACTTTCTCAACCAATACCACACAATCTTCTTATCATCTTATTAAGCCTAGTTAGAGGTGTTTTCTGGGTTCTTTTGATGATTATTTAAGCATTATATCACAAGAAGAAAATTTAAATTTTATGTGCATTAATTTTTTTTAACACTTCCAGGTATCGTCGATATATCCACGAACCTGCCACGAAATATTGTGAAACTATGCGTGGATACTGCGACGATGATTCGTGGAACTATAAAAATGTATCCACACAAGTGTTGAACCTACCACGAAAGATTGTGAAACGATGTGTGGATACTGCGACGATGATTCGTGGAACTATTAAAATGTATCCACGCAGGTGTTGAACCTGCCACGAACGATTGTGAAACTATGCGTGGATACTGCGACAATGATTTGTGGAACTATACAAATGTTTCCACGCAGGTGCTGAACCTGCCACGAAAGATTGTGAAACGATGCGTGGATATTGTGACGATGATTTGTGGAACTATAAAAATGTTTCCACACAGGTGATGAACCCGCCACGAAAGATTGTGAAATGATGCGTGGATACTGGGATGATGATTCGTGGAACTCTAAAAATGTTTCCACGTAGGTGCTGCACCTGCCACGAAAGATTGTGAAATGATGGGTGGATACTGCGACGATGATTAGTGGAACTGTAGGAACTTATAGGATTTGTACGCCGATATAGCGACGAAACTTCGTGGCAGGATTCATCTTCCGTAGATCTGAGAACTGTTGTGTAGTTGACACGTGGCCACTATGAAGCGTTGCTATTGCCACGACGGGGAATTTTCGTCCATATATCCACGAATGCCGTTCCACGAAAAAATGAAACCCCAAATGTTGCAACAGGGACAAAAATTTGTGGCTATTACAACGAAAAATCGTGGCAAATTTGACCATATGTACTAGTGAAAGGGGAGGTGTAAGACAATCAACCTATCCACCAGTGGACTCTTCAAGTTAGAAAAAAAACAAAAATTAAAATATGTGTTTTCTTGTGAACTAAAACTTTCAAGCCCACGAGGTGTAGAATAGATGGTGAATGGGTGTACTGTTAAGGCACTCCTTGCGTAAGGTCACCGGTTCGAAACTCCGTGATACAATCCTTACAAAAAAAAATGAAACTTTCAAAATAAAATACATCTATAAGTGAACAAGAATAATTTATGTATTTAATACCTAGGTCCTGGAAATGCCCCATCTCCCGTGATGATGGATGGTTGATGTGGGATGGGAGAGATGAACTACCCCCTCAATTCCCACTACTATGAATACGAATGCGTGGTGTCACCCTGTGTTTAGAAGGTGGGATCCTTGTGAAAGTAAAAGCATATATTATTCAACATGGTCATAATTCACTTATAGGTAACTCGATAAAAAATTAATTTGTAGCACATACATGTCATCTCACAAGGTGGAGGAGGCATAACTCTATCCTGTTGATCAGGAGCCTCAAACTGCCCAGAGCTTCATCTTGGTGGACAAAAGGCCCTCGGTTTAAAGAATGATCTATAAGAGGTTAATAAATGTTAGAATCTTTAATATATAGGGATTATATAGGTTATTAGGGTTACCTTTTTAGGGGTTCAAGGTCATTAAAATTAAGATTAGGATTTATATGGTTTAAATTCATTATAAGGACTAAAATTTAGGGGTTATAGGGATTAGGTGTTGAGGTTACAAGGGTTAAGATAAAGTTGGATTTGATCAATGGGTTGTGCATGATGGCATTTTTAGACTAAATGTGGGGTTAATTGAGAGTATTAGTCAAATAGGAATACAAAGTATGTATCTAGGCTTGGACTTGGTTGAAAGAGGAAACCAAAATACATGACATTCATATGAGATATTGTGTCCCTAATACGATATATAAATATTTAGAGCACAAGGTATGGGTCATGAAGTGCTCAACATGGTTGAGCAAGGAACATATTCCTTAGGATATAAAGCAAAATTTCATGCATACAAATCCAAAGACAACACCTCAAACCAAAACACATGACCCCCTAAGGGGATGCTTCACTTATGAGTGGGCATATCAATAACACCATTCGATTTTTTGAGAACTAGGCATCGGTCTTGAGGTCTTAACCAATGTCAACTAATGAAAAAGGGTGTTGGTGCATATTGTGCATGCATATAGTGCACTTGCTATTCTTGGAACACTAGTTGTTTGCTTTAGTCTACTTCAGTTAGATTTAGCATTTTCATACACATAAAATAGTTAATATCACTCAACTGATTGCTTTTCCATTAAGGGTAATGATATCTAAGTTAATCCTCACTTGCGTTATGCATGCATTAATCTTGTGCATGCAAATAATCCTAAACGATATTTCCTATATATAAATTCCAATGCCTCATTGATAAGGAATTCATTCATGTACTCTCTTGATCAAACTAGTCAAAGCCATAGAGAAATACCCTTTTACAAGTTTGGTGTCCCACTTCTTAATTTGATTCTTCTCTTTCAAACTCTAGATCTTGGTAGAATCTCACAAAGGCCTCAAACCATCATGCATGACCTCTTTGTGGAATATTTGGACTTCAATTGGTGATATGGGCACCATCAAAAGGTTTTGAGCACCTAGGATGGGTTGTGGGGCCATGGATATATTCAAGAGAGGAAAAGTGGGTCTTAGAACCTAAAGTAAACTTCTAGTAATTAGACACAAAGAAAAATGCCTCAAACCATCACAAAACACCTTTTGGAGTATCATTTGCCTCTAAGTTAGGATATGGGCACCATTAGGAGGTTTTGATTGCTACATATGGGGATTGATACCTTGACTATGGTTTTGTTGGAAGAAGTTGTCATTGATGTCAAACAGAGTGTCATTGATTTCAAAAGGGTGAAGAGATCGATGGTGTTTCCATTCGTGTCAAGGTGATAATGATGATGTGATTGTAGTAGATGTAGATTGTTTGGGAATGTTTGATGAATCCTTAAAGCCCCTAGAGAAGACCCTAATGATCATAAGGAATCCCTTGAAGAAGAGTCATTGTCACAAATGTACATAACTCCAAAGCAGTCCCCTTATGGCGTAGTGGTTGCGCATGGCCCTCATGTGAAGAAACTTTGAGTTGTACACAAGTGGTGCAAATCCCCTAGAGAAACTCCTAATGACCATGATTATGTATAGTGTAAAGGAGTCCCTAAAGTGTCCCAAAGAAGTGTGAAGAATTTCCTAAAGAAATGATGTTGGGTCCCCATGACCATGATAATGGGTCACATGAACATGATGGTGGGTCACCTAACCATGATTATGAGAAGTGTAAGGAAGTCTTTAAAGTTGTCTCGAAGCAATGTTAGAAAGAATTGTGAAAAAATCACTAGAATAGTGGTGTTGGGTCCACATGACCATGTGGTTGGGGTCACATGACCATGTGGTTGGGGTCACATAACCCATGGTGGAGAAGGTCCTATAGAGTCCCAAAATTTGGTTTGAAGCTTGAAGTATCCCTGAAATAATGATGTTTGGTCCACATGACCTCGAAAGTTGTGGTACTTTGGCCCATTGGACCACATGAAGTGGCAAGGATCCCCACAAGAAATAATGATGTGTCAACCAAGTATGATGATGTCGAAAATAACTAAGGCCCTTTTGAGAATATATGGAGTGATATTGAAGTTTTTTTGAAGTGTCACGATGGATCTTTGAAGTAGGGTACTAACCCTTGCGACCCCACTAAAAATTGGAAATCATTTTTTTTAAGGAAGAGTAAAATGTTTTTACAAAAATGAGTTGGAGCCCCCTTGAGGAGTATAAATAAGAGATGAAAATTTTCATTTTCAATCAATAAAAATTGAATATATCACATACAAGAGAAGAGGACTGAATTTTAGGGGTATATGAAGTGAACAAGGCCAAAATTCTAGTGGAAGATGAAATCTTGTGATGATTTCTATTGGGCTTTTTGTTGTGAAATCTGTTTTAGGTCATCTTGGAATTTTCACTATATATTATGTTCTAGGATGAGTCAAAAAGTGTACTTTAGATGAGATTAAGTAGACATATTGAGGAACCTATGATAGAAGTTTCAGATTCCGATTCGCTATATTTTAGGAGATATGACCTCGGGAAGTTAGGGTTTCTGAATAATCTTCAAACATGTTAGTTTAGTATTTTCTTTATATATTTTGATACATAAATTATTTTACTATGTCCCTTGGAGAGGATGCATGATAGATATTTCAGAATATATGGTTCAAGTTTAAGATCCCTATTTTCTATATTTTGAAAGATATCATCTTGGAAAGGTAGGTCTCTTGAATGGATCATAAATCATCTTTAAATAGGTCAGTTTGGAATTTTCACTATAAGTTTTGATTCGATATGTTTCAGAGAGTGCCCCATGGAGGAGATGTAGTATATATATTGAAGAACACGGGGTAGAAGTTTTAGATCTTGATACATTACAGGTTTGGAGTTTACTTGTTGGAAGTTAGGGTTTGTGACACTACAGTGATAGTGAAAATTCAAGAGAAGGTTGAAGAAATCTTGCATAACTTTTGCATATGGTATCATAATCATAAAATTATTGGCTCATTGGAAATATTGTTGTAAGGCATATGTGATGACATTATATAGGGTTTATTTTGGTTCCATCTTGTTGTCTTGAAAAATTGATGAATTTTGTACATGCTCTAGTCCTTCTCTCGTGGCATACTTTATGATGATCTTGGCATAGATCTTGGTGATTATCTTGGAATATCGTTGGCATAGATTTTGGTGATTATCTTGGAATATTGTTGGCATAGATATTGGTTATTTGTTGGTATATATCATGGTTATTATCTGGGAATATTGTATGATGTTCTTGGCATAGATCATAGTGGCTATCTTGGTATAGTCCATGGTTATGTTTTGGAATATGGCTCATCTCTTGGAGTGTTCAATGTTTTAAAAATGTCCATGATGTAAAATTTGAGGATGCAAATGAAATCGATGGATGATAGTTTCTAGGTTTATATTTGAGGCATGTATAGATTGATATATTGTCACAGATATTGAGACAATGTGACAGTGATTGTGTCATTGTGAGATTAATAGTGGCATTGTGTCAGAGTCAGTGATTGTGGCATTGAGATAGAGATACATGTTAGAAAAACAGGATCGCAGAGCAATAACAATAAAAAGAAATGCAAATATAATCACACATACACATTACAAGAGAGACATAGATATATCGTGGTTCACCCAACTTGGGCTACGTCCACACTGAATTTGCCAGTCCTTATTATTATTACCGTCCAGCAAGTCGAAGGGATACAACCTACAGCACAACCGCTGCACTTCCTCTTCTCTGTTTCACAGTCTCTCTCCCGATCTCAAAGATCTTTACAATGCATAAAACCTAATACATCAACCCTAGCCGTATTACAATGTCTTTCTTTTATAAGGGAAATACAATGAAAAAATACCACGGGATACCCAAAACCATGGGCCCGCAAAACAGCTGGCGAAAACAGCCCCAAAATTTTTCTTCCGGGGCGTTGCCCCCGAACCCCCATTTCTCGGGGGCGCTGCCCCCGGACCCCCCAGCCAGGGGGGATGGGCCCCCCTGGAACCCCGTGGGGGGGCAATGCCCCCCCCACACCCCCCCGCTGGGGTGAGTGTACAGTCCACCTACACATCATATAGAACTGGGGTACAAACACGGCTAATACAATATCATCTATGAGACTAGAAGATCTGGCTCCACAACCAACAATACAATGATACATGTATAGAGACAAAGATATAGGTACATATTGATAGAGACAAAGATACATGTTGCAAAGACATTTATTGGGGTATTGTGACATAGATAGTGATTGTGACAGGTTAACAGACACAGTGATATGGGTTGACAAAGATAATGATACAGGTACATATTGTCATAGACAATGATATAGGTACAGGTTGTGATAGAGACAGTGGCAGTTAGATTGATTCTCTTATTCATATTAGGGTGGCAGGACAGGGAAAGGATAGGGAGTTGTATATTCCTTCCATTTGGTGTTGGTAAATCAGGGAATTGGAACTTCCTTCAGGTTGTAGCTTGTAAATCAAGGGGTTGGAGCCTCCTTCTAGTCGGTGCTAGTAAATTAGGGAGTTGGATATTCCTTCAAGTTGGTGCATGCAAATTAGGGAGTTGGTGCATCCTTCCAGTCGGTGCTAGAGAATCTTGGAATTTTGTGCTTCCTATGAATGTAATCTAGTATTCTGTGGTTTTCTCCCGTTTGAGTTTCCACATTAAATCTCTTGTGCATTGTGTATGGTTTATGTGATGATGAATGACATTGTTAATGGTTAATGTTTACATGATATAATTAATGTTTGAAATGGTAAAAAGTGCTTAATACTAATTCACCCCCCTCTAAGTATTTCCAACAGGTCCAAGGAGGAAACTTAAGATTTAGGCATTAAAGGTAGCTTTTAAGGCTTAAATTCCATGAATGAGGCTTTGAACCACTAGACATACCTTCTATATGGGATATTTTTCCTCTAAGAGGGGATATGTGACTCATTATAATGTTTTTACCACTATGGATGGTCCATGTGGCCTTGCACATGGTCAAAATATTAAACATAAGCTCTCAAACCGAAATGAATATTTTAGTCATCCAAGGCCAAGAACATCACCTCGAAAAACCAAACATGACTACCAAGGGTATTCTTGGCCTCAGGTGGGGATATGGGAACCATTAAGATATTTTAAGCACTAGGTATTGGTGTAATAATGTAACCATAGTTGGCAGAGGAAAACTAGGAATTAGGCTTTTATGGAAACTTCTAGGGTGAAATGTCCAAAAAAACACCATAGATAACTTATTGAGGAGTTTGCTGGTTTTAAGCAGATATATGGGAGCCAATAAAAAATTTCAAGCACTAGGTATGGGTCTTAGGGCCTGGGCATGGTCGGAAAATATACCCAAGCATTAGGCCTTAATGGAATATTATAGGTATCTAGGGTGAAGAAAGGCATGCAAAACTATCACAAAGGATATTTCCAAGGTATGATTGGCCTTTGAGTGGGGATATTGGTGTAATTAGATATTTTCAATATTAATTATGGGTCTTAGGGCCTTGGACATGGATAGAAGAAGAAACTTGGACCTTATGACCGAAAGGAATATTATAGACTTCTAAGGCCAAGAAAAATGCCTTAGACACCACATCTAACATCTTAAGGGCATCCTTTGCACATGCGCAGGGACATGGGTGCAATTATTAATTTTTAGAGAACTAGGTATAATTTTTGGGGATCTAGATATGGTTTTGGGAGTAAATGTGGGCCCTAGGTCCAAGGGAAATATTCTAGGCATCTAGGTAAGAAGGATGCCTTGAAAAATTACATACGGCCTCCTTAGGGTATACTTATATCATGAGTGGGGTTGGTGTTGTCAAGTGGTTTTGAGTAGTAAGTATGGGTGGTAGGGTCCTATACATTATCGAGATAGATGGGTGGCATTCAAAATTTTCATGTAGTGCGTATGGATCTCAAAGCCCTAAACATGGTCGAGGGAAGAAATGTAGGATCTTGAGGAATTGAGAAGATTTAGTGATGTTAAGGACCATTTTTGTGGAGATTTCAATCTTGAAATATTATATTTGTCTATGCTTCACCATTCAATGAATTAGGAATGTTTCGGAAAAACCTCTACATCAATACCATGAATGGAAAATTAAATACACATATTTTAAATAATTGAAGAGTTTAGCTTTCCACCATTTTAAGGACCAATGCATATGCTTCATTGTATAAGGTTCAATATTGAAATATCATTGTAATGGTCCAAGTTCTTTTATGAAAGGTATGGTCCTTTAAAATTATTGTTGTATTTTAATTGTGTTGTTGCATGCATTGATCCATTAATACATGCATTATATAATGTATTGCACATTTACGAAGTATGTAAGGATTATCATTTCCAACAGGGTAGGAAAATGGAAAAGGATTTCTCTTGTGGATGGTATGAAACAATTATTTGATACTAGATGGATATTGTGGATGGAAAATCCCTTCCTCACATTATCTCTTGTTAAGTCAAGATTAATAAAAATGCAATAATATTTTAGGATAAACCCTTCTCCCCATTAGAGTTGTTTTACAAAATCAAGTATATTTATGAAGATGCATACTTAGCTTTAAAAAATAAAAATAAAAATATAGATCGCCTCTAATTGATAAATATAAATACCAGGGATCCTTTGATGAAGTCGACCAAGGAAACCATAAACCTTGTGGAGTAGGGTGAGTGTGGTACCTTAATGAAATATGCTACACCACCTTCAAGCTAGGTCTAGGTAGGGGAACACATGATTGGATAGATATTTGAATTCCTTACTAAATATTATGAATATTGCTTTGGAAAAAGGCATATTGAGGTTTCAAGTGTTTAAGGAGACCAAATAGTGATTGAATGGGTCAAATGAACCTTTAGAATGAAAAACAATTTCTTTGAGTGCCTAATTAGACTGTGTATTATCAACTGTAGATTAATTTGAAGATATATCTTTCTCCCAAGTAAAAAGATAGTTTATCAAAATTGTTGATGAATCTCTAAACACGTTGTCTTAAAAAAGAAGGGTGTGCTTAAGGAAGAGAATCATAGAGAGGAGGATCCTCTTCCCATTCTTTAACTTAGTGCCTCTTTGCTTGAAAAAATTTTTGTAGGTATAAAATAAAGTTACCTATTGTGATAATGTATATCTCTTTATATTATTTGATGGACTCTAATACTTTTCAAATAAGTATGAAACCACAAATTGCTCATTAAATTGAATATTTAATTATTCTTTTAACTTCAAAGATATGACATATAATATCCTCCCCAGTGGGGAATGTGAGGATGATGTAATTTGGGGGGATTAGGGGTGTATATGGCCAAATTTTAAGCAATACGTTTTTCTAATGAAAATATTTTCTATTAATTACTCAAGTGATGAAAAAGAAGAAAAAAAAACAAAAAGGGAAGAAGAAAACTACTCTCAAGGCTCTTAGAGCACTATAAAAACCATCCTATTTTTTAAAATGATGATATTTGTTTTCCATATTAGAATATGAGGTTCAACCTGTAAAAAAGTATTCCTATGGAGACTAGTTAGGGTACATGAACCAAATATCTTATTACTATAAGGGACTAGGAAGGAAGGGGAGAAAGAAAATTCGGTGTTGTCATCTCTACTAAATGGATGGTCTATTTGTTGGATCCTTTGTTTTTTATGTTCCATAGTCGTAGAATATTGCATGGAGAATAAGGATGAAGTTGTGGAACCATATTGGGTCCACTCTTGCAACTATAAAAGTGCAGTGCGAGTCAAAGAGAAAGAATCAATGCATCTAGGGATCTAATCAGTGCACATCAACAAGCGACATACCAATGGATCAAAAGTGATGTTTTGTCTCTGGGATTTTGATTTGGGTTATGTGTTTGTGGGATTTACTGATGTAATAGTTATGTGACTGGACTTTTTGCAGACTAAAATATGATGGCTATAAAGCCGATTGTGTGAAATGTAATGAGGACCGTTGAATTAATAAAGATGAAGATTTATTGGGATCCCAATTTTTTTGATTATATCATGAATGTTATGAATGCTATCTAATGTTTCTGTCCTTTGCTTATGATGCCTACGTGTCGACCCTGTTTTGGTTTTTAAATCAACATTAGATGATTTTTTTGTCATGGAGTTATGTTCTAAATTAGTTCTCTTTCAGTTTATACATGAAGTTAACCCTCCTCATATCAATTAGGTCTAGGCAGTGATTCAAGTGATAACTTCTCCTTCGGGGGATTGAATATTCCAACTCTTTAGAATACAATGAGCCCCTTTGCTGCCACATGCAAAAGAACCTTGGTCTTATCAGTTTTGTGCCAACAAATAGTTTCGTTGTTGCACTATGGAATTATGACCCAAAATCCGACGAGAAAATCCGACGACATCCGACGAAAAGGACAATGTCGTCGGATTTCACCTTCAAAATTATGAAATTTGATTAATTTTTTTTAATTGATATAAGGGTCAGTTAGATATCCGACGAAAGTCGGATATCCGAACACAGTTGTCGGATATTCTACAACAGTTGTCGGAATTCCTACAACTTCGACGAAGTCAAGTTGTTAGATATCCGACATGTATTTTATAACAGTAACTATGCTGAAGTGGTTGGGTATCTGACATGAATTTCATAACGACAACTATGTTTAAGTCTTCGGAGATCCGACGAACATTTATATTTTAAAATCTAGAAATTTTGAAACATTCCGACATGTTTGCAGAAATTATTTTATTCTTTGGTGGACTGTTTTCCGTAAAATAATACATCATTATTTCTATTGTTTTTGTGATTAAAAATAGCGAAGTGTGGAGCTTTATTTTCTAATATCGATAATCTTCATTCAAGCTCTTTATGAGAAAATGTCAAATAGAAATATTCCTAATCCAAACGAACAAAATCGACAATTGCTTGCTAGATTGTGGGATGGACTGAAAAGAAAGGGTGATTGGAAATGTTATTGTCCATGTAGTTAATGCAGGGGATTTAAGAGGAGAAGAATAAATATCACAACAACCATAAAACATTGTAGGGAACATGGACACGCTGAGAGGGGACATGAATATCGCCCATTTGTAAGTTTTTCATTATATATGTTTTTATATTGATTGCTTTTGTAAATGTATGTATTATTTTAATATTTCTTATATTAAATTTTATCTATTGATGGTTTCATGTAATTATAAAGGAAAGACATCCTACGGCATATCGTCCGAAGGAAGTGCTTTCAGAACAAGTACCGGAGGAACATGGAGCTATGGATAATGGAGAACAAGTTAATGATCATATTGAAGAAGATGATCGTACTTATAACATAGTTGAAGATGATGGTACAAATACTTTGATCCATGATTCATTTAATGTTAGAATGGATGATGATGATGATAATGATCATTTTGATGATATTCATGATTTACCTCTTCTTGAGAAGGCATACGAACCCCTTTATGAGGGCTCCAACACAAATCTTCTCTCTTCTATATTGTTGATAATGAACTTGAAGGTTATGAATGGTATTTCAAATATATTAGTCACATGGATGTTAAGGTATGTAATACATTCCATCACATAATATATATGATCGCACTAAAGGTTATCACCGTTCGTCTAATAATTTTATTGTTAATTCATAAGCCAAATTAATACGGATGAAATGTGTTTCATTAATATTATTTATATATTATATTAACTAGATTTTTAGCTTGATAGCTGAATTTTTTTTACCACCGTCAAATATTTTACCTCGCACATATCGATATTTATCTGCCATCATGAAAGAAATTGGAATGCAGTATGAAGCAATTCATGCATGCCCCGATGACCATGTTATATATTATAATCAACATGAATTTGCAATAGAATGTACGAAATTTCATATCAGTAGATATCGAATAGATCAAGTAACAAAAAAGGTGCCTCGCAAGGTTCTTTGTTATATTCCCATTATTCCACGTTTGCAACGAATGTTCAGGTGCAAAAACATAGTGCAATTTATGGATTACCATGCACGGAACATAAGTCGAGATGAAATTATTCGAATGCCTGTAGATGGGTCTGCATTTAGAGATATGGAGAAAAAATGGCCTCACTTTAAAGAAGAACCTCATAATCTTAGGATTTCTTTGGCAGCAGATGGTGTCAATCCATTTGCAGAGATGAGATCTGTTTACTCGGTGTGGCCTATTTTTGTTATCAACAATAAAATTCCTCCATGGTTGTCAATAAAGAGGGAGCACATAATGTTGTCGATGATTGTTCCAGGTATATTGTGTCTACAGTTTTTTTTTTAATGTATTGGCATCTCATTTGTTGTATTTTGTTGCATAATGTCATATATATATTTTTTATTTTTCTCTTCTGCAATATGGTTTATATATCTAAATGGTACTCATAATTATATATTTTATATGTTCAAATCAATCAGGAAAGTACCAAGTTAAAGATATGAATGTATATATCGAACCTCTTATTGATGAGCTACTAAAGTTATGGAATGACATCACTATGTATGACGTATCTAGACCAATACGACAAAGGAAATTTCAATTCCATGCAATGCTTGTATGGACAACACATGATGCCACAGGGTTAACCCATTTTTGCGGTTTGTAATTATAAGTTCCACTTTATTTGCATTTAATTTTATGAACTAGTTAATATACTACGCACGCATGTTTTTCTAAATAATCCATTCATTTTGTATATAATTATAATTGACATAGATATTCCATCTCTTTATGTAGGTATTCAGACAAAGGAAAAATTTGCATGTCCAGTTTGTGGTCCTAAGATCAAATCTCGTCATTCAAAAAGCTTAGAAAAAGAGGTGTTTGATGAGTATAGGCACTTCCTCTCTAAGAATCACAGGTATCGAACTTCCGAAAAACATATGTTCAATGGAAAGCAAGAGAGTGCATTAAAACCGTAGAGAATGACACCTCACCTATGGAAGTTGCAATATAATAGAAATCGTCAAGGTACGTATGAATCATTGTATATGAAATGTTATGTATTTTTTTATTGTGTGTTGTTTATTGTAATTGACATTGATTTCTGTAATTTCTTTATAAACTACGATTCACGACGGTCGTTGTGATCATGAAGGCATTAATGGGATTCCACGAGGAATGAAAAGTTATCCTAGACAATTCAATAGGTTTCCCTACTATGAGCACCTAAAAATTTCTCATATGTTTGATACAATGCATATCGGAAAGAATGTGACAGAAACATTATGGCGAATATTGGATGGAAGGAGTGAGAAAGAAAAATTGTCAAAGTTTGCAAAGACATTCAAGAAGGCAACCATGTAATGAAATATGCCATTCAATTTCATAGCAATGGAGACCAAATTAATATAAACTCACTTCCATGGATGTTAACAGAGCAGCAAAGTAATGTTGTAAAAGAAGTCATGCGAAAAATTAAATTTCCCACCAGATTTTGTGCGAATAGAAGAATATCAGAACAAATAAAAGTGATTTTGCGGGGGTGAAAATGCATGATTGGCATGTCTTCATGAAGGTAATTATTATGGTATGCATATAATTATTGCTTTTTTTATTCCAGTGAATATTGTTGGTATTTTGTTTGTCTACTCTTTGTTTAAAAAATGAAACAATTTGTATATTGTTACAGTATGTTCTACCTCTCTCTCTCCTGGACAACTTCGACAACAATGTCAAACAAGTTATATATAATCTTGGGAAATACATGAGGTAAGTAGCGATTTTTTGCATGCTCTTAGTGTTTGTTTAATTCATCGTAGAACTTATATTTGATTTTTGTGCACTAATTCATGTTATGTAATATAATTTTTTTTGTTAAATCTCGTGATTGGGTTGCATCACTTGTAGATGGTTGTCATCTAAATAAATCCATAGAGAAGATATAAAGTATTGGAGGAGAGAAATTCCTCGTCTAATGTGTGAAATGCAGAAGCATCTACCTTCGGCATTTTTCAATGCACAGGAACACTACCTCATACACCAAGTTGAGGAGATTGAATTGTGTGGACCTGTGCACTCAAGGTCCATGTGGATGGTTGAGAGGCACTTGAAATTTATGAAGGGTTTGGTTAGACAACGAGCACATGCTGAGGGTTCTATGATGGAGGGATATATGGTATACCAAAACATGTTGTATATTAGTGAATATATTCCTAAATTAGCGTCAAAGCTCAATTTACGTCGCATTTGTGATCCAGACTCCAATAACAATTTCGAAGGGGAGTAACCGAAGGGGAAAGGTAGATCGAGGAAGGTGAAAGGTAAAATAACACATTTGACTATTGATTTTTATGTATATATATCATACATATTCTATTTTTATATTCAATATATTGCATTAATTAAGAGTGTATACTTTGTTAAGTGAATATACATTTGTATTGAATTTTAATTTTATTGTCATCAAACAGTTGGTCGAGAGTGGGATGCACTTCATTTATACATCGCAAACAATCTTGAATGGATGAAGGTATGGATTGAACAATGAGAAAAATCTGGTCATGTAATATCACGGGAAGGTGTGGCTTCATTGGTTAAAGCAGCACATCGCAATGGAGATACCAATCTTACACAAAGGAAAATTGATTTAGCATATGGTTTAAAAGATAAGCAGGCAAGCATATTAATCAACCACACTATTTTTTTTTGTTGCAAACATATTGATGTACACGTTGATTGTTTTTCCTGTATGGCATAAACATGCACTTAATCATAAATATTGGATAATTATGTAATCTTTTTGTGTATGGTTTGTTGTAGGTAAAACACCATAAGGCTATGTGTTGCAATGGCTGTAGATATCGCATCAAAAAGTTGGACGAAACGAAGAAAACATCAGATTGTGGGATATCTGCAGTCTTTGAGGTGACCAATGTTTCCTCTAGAAGTGACAGACATCCATAACTCTCAGAAAATTGATATTATGGGTATTTGGAAGATATTATTCAATGTGACTTTAACTCCTTCAAGGTATTTCTGTTCGTTGTCAAATGGTATAGGTTACGATTGAATCAACATGATATCGATAAAACTATTATTGAACATGATAATGGATTTACCATGGTAAATACAAGGTTGTTTGAGCCAGGAACAGATCCCTATGTTCTTCCAAGCCAATGTGAACAGTTATTTTACTCCGAGGTTCTAGGTAGAGTGGGTTGGTCATTTGTTGTGAGACATGATTCGAGGGGAAGGCTGGTAAAGTATAACGTAGAGGAAGGTAATGGAGATGGTCTCGAAGAAGAAGATGATGTTGAAGATGATCAACATGAGTTAGATGATCATGTTCCAGAAGAAGATGTCAAAGAATTAGTTGAATCAGATGATGTAGCAGATAATGTAGATGAAGATGATATCGACGATGACATGATGATCGTAACAGACATCGATGCCGGTGATGATATGGCCAATCCTTACAATGTTGAATCTGGATCGGATGATATAGCTGATGACTTGGATGAAGAAGATGATGATCAAGTCCATTGAAGTGTACGGGGTATGCCTTAATATATCTACT